>CAOLHI010000697.1:0-600000 GCA_948474755.1 Ctenosaura bakeri
TTAAACTATACAGCTTAAACAAGAAAAAAAATCTGTAATGCTATAGACTGTCTTGTTTAAAAGTCTTTATTTTGAGTGAATGAATAAATCCTTGTCTTGAAAAAAGATTTTATTCATTTTAAGTGAAAATCTTCTATGGAAGTTTTCACAGTTTCCCCAAAGTATCTATTATTATTTTCCTATTGGAAAAAAAATGAGAATATAATCAGGTCCTTTTCTCACATGCAGAGGAGTTTTAGATCATTAGATGTAAGCAAGAGAGAATGAGCTTTCTTTGGAACACATGTCCTGAATCATAAGAAGAGGGATTTTTCCTCCCCATTACACCCAACTTTCTATGGTACAGATTGGGGGCTTTCAAAAAACTGGCATTGAGCTATAAGCCATCTTTAATCAGTACCGTATGGGTTAGTAAACTTTACAATGGTTTTTTAAAATTTACCCATTGAATACCAATGAGCCCTTTTTAAGATTCTCAATGTCAATTTGAAAGAGGAGTAAAAACTCTTTTAAGAATTTCTCCACTAGATCTCCCTCCAACTCCATTAGCTTCTAATTTGGAGAAATGTTACTCATCTTCTCTCTCTGTGTGTGCGTGTGTGTGTGTGTAAGAGAGAGAGAGAGAGATCTAGTCTATCCCAGTTGTTAAAAATGAGCCGTGTCTGTAGTTTATTAGAATCATAGACTCGTAGAGTTGGAAGAGACCCCACGGGTCATCCAGTCCAGCTCCATTCAGCGTTGCAGGAAGACACAAAGCACTCCTGACGGATGGCCATCCAGCCTCTGTTTAAACACCTCCAAAGAAGGAGACTCTACCACACTCCCAGGCAGCAGCATATTCCACTGTCAAACTGCTTTTGCTGCCAGCCTAAACTTCTTCCTAAAGTTTAGGTGGAATCCCTTTTCCTGTAGTTTGACGCCATTAGTCTCTAGTGGAAGAAAACAAGCTTGCTCCATCTTCCATATGACATCCTTTAACTCACTCATTTGCAAACGGCGTGCTGTGATGAATCTGCAAGCATACTGTGAGGTAGTGAATAAATAAATACACTGTGGAGCCCAAAGTACCTTCTTGTAGAAAAGGCTGCTTGCTATGTTTTTGCCTGAATCACCACTGTCCTAACACTCCTGCTCTCCGGCTTGGCCTTCTCTTGGAGGAAAGAGATGGGGCTTTAGAAATCAGGCATGGCACTGAGACAGCTTCTCTTAATCAAAGCTTGGGGCCCATTACTTTGGGGGCAATTATGGAGGGGAAAAGATTCTTTTAATCAGAGGTAGGGCAAGTTGCTTTGTGAACAAAGATTCCCATGAGCCACTGGATTCTGGGAGTTGGTGTCTGGGAAGAAGTTCCTTTTTTGGCTTGGCTCTGAAGAGGATAATTATTTTCTCATCTGTGTTCTAGATGCTGAGCCCTTTTTTTGATCTGTTAGTGCATCTTCAGTTTTAATTGAGGTGTAGTGTGTGTTTAAGCTGTTAATATCCATTTTAGTCTTGATTGTGGTCATCTTCTAGTAGGATACCATGCAGCAGTCTCTGGTCTCCAGGCTTGTGCATAACCTGTGGTGCTGATGAATCGCCTCCATCCTCAGGCAGGGACCCAGCCAGCAATCTCTGCTCCACTGTACACAGAGGCCTTTTGCTGTCAGACTACAGACGCCAACGTGAACATTAGCAGATCTGTGGAATGTCTCCCAGCTTTGTCCAGGATCTGTTTCTCTGAAGATGTGATTACTGTGTGAAGTTGAGATCATGGCCTGTGTGGGCTAGCAACTTTTAAAAAAAACCTATTAAAGTTTATAGCAGCTGTCAAGGGTATATAAACAACTTGAACCCACCAATCCATGGAGCCACAGAAATGATGTGGCAGCACCCCAAGAGAAAAGCAACCTGGTTTTAATCTTTCATCGTCTTTGCTGCAGTGCCTTTTACTTTCTTCCTCATTGGAAATGTTCCTTTTTGCTGTGCAAAGTGTTGAAAGATGCTTAACTCGAACACTTCCTGCTTTGTTGTATGCTTTTAAGCCTGTATGTGCTCCTTGTGACAGATTCTTGTACTGAGGGAAGAATTTGGCACCCTGAGAACCTCCATTCTAGGGAGGAGTTGTAAACTTTTCCTTCTCGGGCTGGCGTACTACTTCTAGGGTTAACTAGATGTGGGACAGCCTTCTCCAACTCAGCCATGCTGCTGTCTGGGGTGAGAGGAGCTACAGCCCAACACATCTGGAAGCCACCAAGATGGACAGAGCTGACAGGATAAACTTTAATTTAAACTAGCAGCAACATTTTATGTGTGTCCGTACTTTCTTTTTCTGAATTGTTGCTTAACATCATGAGCTCCTGGGGAGTTGAGGAATTGGATGATACAGTATTTATGGCCTCTGTATGAGTGGTGGTGGGGAATCTAGACACAGCTGTATATTTTCCAGCTGTCTCTATTTTCCAGCAGCAGTCCATATTTTCACTTGCCTCTTCCTGGTGAACCCCTCTCCCTGTCTTATGTTGCAAATTCCTTCTTAAAAAATGATGTTAAGATGCATATTAAAGTAATTGCGCCACCAGCCCCTGTCTTCACATCTCTAAAAATGAAACATCTGAGTCCAGAATTACATATTAGACACCAACATATATCATAAGATTTTGTTGGGTAGTTAAGGCCAGGGGTGAGGAACTTGAAAACTTCAAAATAGTGTTCACCAACCTCCACCAGTCCCAGGAAACATGGTCAGTGGAGTATAGAGGTTGGCTGCTTCTAAGCTCTGGATCTCCCTTCCTATAAACTGATGGCTCCCTGGTATCCTTTCATAGGCTGCTCTCCTGGCAGGCTTTTGAGGACTGATGGCCCAGCAGGAAGAGGGTCTTTTAGAATGTTTGTTCTGTTCATTTGTTGTTTTCCTTTTTAATGGTCTCCTTTGAACTGCTTTTAATCCTGTTATTTAATTTCATGTTTGATTTTTGCATGACAGGAATCTTAAAGCTCTGTCTGTTTTTGACCTTCATAAGGCAGCTCAAGTTCTAGACTAGGAAAAATGTGAGAAGTTGATGATGATAATGTTGTTGGGGTTTTTCTCCTGCAACATCTAGAGGGCCACGCATTTCCCCAACCTGGAGCTAGACAAAATTGTTTCAAGAGGAAGTGATTTGTACTGGAGAAGGTGGTCCTGTAGAAGATGTGTAGCTTAATCCCTTCCCCAGCTTACCACTTTCCTCCTGCAGTTCTCCACCAACACATGGACACAACATTCAAGAAATACCATAATTTCTGAGACTGGTATATCTTGACTCTTAGTCCAGAAGAGTCAAGTGTAGTAAAATGGTTACTCATTAACATAATATAGATCTCACAACTAATTTATTCTAATAGAGAGGGGCTATAGCTCATTGGTAGAGTGTGTGCTCTTTCTTATGGAAGGTTTCTGTTACATCTCTAGGCAGGGCTAGAAAAGGCCACTCAATCTCTGGGGAAGCACTGTGTAGTCTGTGTAGCAGCAGTGAGCTAGATGGATGCGGGGGACAGTGTTGACAAGAAATAAAACTTCTCCTGTCTGACCTATATAGGAGTGCCAGGTGGGCAGTGCTAGCTGAAGAAATGCATGAAGAACACTTCTTTTCTTACAGAGGGTCATAAGCCACAGAATCTTAATGAACCCATCATATCTCTCCCAGAAGATAATCATCCTCAAGGATTACACTGCAAAATCCCAAATATCCCAATCCATTTTTTCTGCAGGATTTCCTTTTTTTCTATCTCCTTGAAAAGTGCAGAAGTAGTAACCCCTCAATGATTGCACATTGGGAAAGATGGGACAGCGAGGCATCAGAGAATTCAGAGCCCTTCTGACTCCTTTCCCATCCCATGGGTTTTTCTATGAAATTTCAGACCCATCTGGTGAAATAAAGAGTGTGTGCATGTAGGCAGCTTCCTTGTTTTCTTTCACCAGCAGCTTTTACGGAAACACTGCTCCATTCATTATGCTAACGCAATTCTAAACATGCAGAGGAATTGGCTTAGGAAGGAATCATATTAGTGGCTTCCATAATTTGGTATGATTTATAGGGAGAATTGAGTAACAGCAGGAATTGCTTCCTGTTGTAGGAACATACTTTCTGTGCTCGTACAGAAATGTTCTGACTGGGTTTATTGGCTGCACCGTGAGCATTTTCCTGGGTATGGAAGGTGGTGGTGCTGCTCATAAACATGTTGTCCCCTTCTCATCTGATCCACATTATCCACTTGCTCAGGTGGTTATCCGAATTCTTTTGTATTTGGCAAACTAAAGTCCAAAGAGGGTAGCAAGCACAGTGTGTGTTTTCCTTGTGTGTTTGCACGCCCTCTTCTTAGACAGCTCTAAACCAGCATGTTTAAAATACTATAGAATTAAGTGGGGTTTTTTTAATGTGTTGGGTTTTTGCGCCTTCTACCTAACTGCACTATCGTGCCTTGGTCTTCGGTAAGTTGCTCTGATATTTATGCTTAAACTGGCATCTCTCCCTCTCTCTCTCTTTTGCAGGTCAGTCAGTTCAGACAGCTTTACTCCAAAGTCATTAATGATAAACACGATGATGTCATGGCCAAATTTGGAGCAATCCTAGCGCAGGGCATACTGGATGCAGGTAACTTTTGCTGCTGTAGTGAATTAATGGGTTCAGTCAGTTCCCCTAAAACCATCTCATTCATTCACCTAACGGGTTCAACACACTGAACAAATAAATGCAGTCAGCTTACCAGCTTGCACGAGGCCCGAGATATTTTTTAGCCAGGCATAGCTCTTAAATTCTCACACAGAATCTGTCCTCTGTTGTCAGACTATGTGCACAAAGTGCTTAGACCACTTCTTAATTCCTCCTCCTCCTCCTCCTCCTCCTCCTCCTCCTCCTCTTCTTCTTCTTCTTCTTCTTCCTATCCTTTATTAAACTATTTAAACAACACCCTGTATCACACACATGCTGCCATTTTGGAGTAAATCACTGAGGCCCTGAACAGCCAGGTTTTTACTTGGTGTTGAAGTGCTGGTAGTGTGCTTCCGTGCGCACGATAGTTGGGAGCGTACAAGAATAGGTCCCTGCCCAAAGGATATTGCAGTCTAAAATTTGACACAAGAAGAGCAGAAGAAGGGGAAAGCATTTTAACTGGTTTTAATCTGTCTTGTTTTAATTAAGTGTCTAAATATGTTCTTCACCTTTCAAAATCGCTTTTACTGTCAACGTTGTTTTAAATTAATCATGCTGATTTTATTGGACATCACCCTTAGATAGAGGGCAGGATTTAAATGTTTAAATAAATAAATAAGCGCTTAGATAAATAAAGTGAAAACAGAGATAAACAGGGGTGTGCTGTGTGATGGTTTTGTTGCACACACTTAGGCTACAAGCCAGCTTTCAGCATCTTTGCCTGCTGCAGCTTGGTAAACAAACACGCCAAAAAGAGTTACTTCAGGCAAGGCAGGACAGATGGGTTTTCAGGCAATTTCACTTGGTAGCTTTAGCATATGCAAAAGTACAGGCATGGACTTTTAGTCTCTCCTCTGCGTATCAGTGCAAGGGATGTGCATGTAACTGTAATTGCATCATTTCTTATGTGGTTAAAGTAAAGTGTGAAATGGATACGTGCTAATGTATGTGTTATCATCACTTTATCTGCTGCCTGGATGATGTCGTCTGCCACAGAGGAAGCATAATGGAAGGGAATTGGCCACTTTGCATTCTTCGTGCATGAAGCATTCTGGGATATGTAGCAAGCAGGCGCCTGTTCAAGAGCGGGGGGGTGGAGGAGGAGGCATAGTTGATTCAGCGGACGCAATCACCCTGCAGTGCCTGCATGGACTCAGGAGAAAGGTGCTGTGCGCAAAAGAAGCTAAAGACCACACACTGTGGGAGATTTAGGCCATTTCCACACTAAACTGTTATAGCAGTATTATTCCACTTCCAGCATCCTGTGGAATCCTGGGGTTTGCAGTTTAGGGAGGGGCCTTTGAGGCCCCTCCATAAACTGCAAACCCCAGGATTCCATAGGATGTTGAAAGTGGAATAATAGCACTATAACCGGCTAGTGTGGAAATGGCATTAGTTACACCTGGAACAGTGTTAGGCAACTTCAAATTGGTGCGGACATTACTCCTGCTCACCCTGAATTACGGGATGCCCCCATTCCTACCCCTGCCGGGTTTGCCATTGCACTGCCAAAATATGGTGGTGCTGTAGCAGGATTTAAATGGCTAGTCTTTGCCTTTAAAATGAGCACTGGAAGTGTGTGCCTTGCTTTTGAGCTGAATAGTGTGTCCAGAAGCAGTCTTCTGTTTGAAAATTAGCTGTGCTCTCCCAGTACACCTTGTTTAAAAGTGAAGTGTTGCCATTTTGGTGCTATTGCATTTCTAAATTTTAAGAATGTGGCAAGATCAGGGGTCACTAAAAAAAAAAATCTAAATCTTATGCAACCTTATGGTTGTGTTTTAACCATTGTGGGGGCTTCCACTTATCCTCACCTCTGCCACCAATTTGGAGACCTTCTCCTATCCCATCCTCTGGCGTCAAATGGAGGACCTTCTAGATGCCCTCTTGGTTCCTGAGTGTGACTTGATTCATTTGATCTACTCACTGGACACCACTGCCCTAGAATAACTACTGCTATCACAGACAACATGTGTCTGAACTCATTTCATTTCATTTTATTACAGTCAACAAACCATTAATGTCTGAAGTCACCTTTCCAATATCCCTTGTGTAATGTTCTCAGAGGCACCAAACTGAGTATTTATTAAACAGAAATTGAACATAACATCAAAGATTACTTGCTTTATACATTTAAATTCTGACTGACACCAGCTCCCACATCTGTCACTCTCTCATTCGTATCCTAACTAGTGCTTTTCCTGACTAACTCTCCTGACATCTCTGATTCTTAAATCCAAATGTCAAACGCACCAGACTTCTTACAAAATCTCCTCAGACATCCAGCCAATCCTCGGTCACTCCCAGCATTCCATTCTGACACCCCCTCCCGACAGATCCTTACCTTGTAACATATGCTACACGTTGCATGGGTAATTACGCTTTACCTTAACTTATCTGTATATGCAACAATACTTTCTGCGTAAGTCCAGGACATCATATCCATCCCTGATAGAAATCTGCTCTTCAACAGATTTTTTACTTGCATGTTCATTGCAAATTGAAAGAAATGGCTGCACTGCTACAGCAAGCTTTGAATTGGTCAGTCCTGAGCCATAGAATCATAGAAATGTAGAGTTGGAAGAGACCACACAGGCCATCCAGTCCAACCCCCTGCCATGCAGGAACACCCTCAAAGCACTCCCGACAGATGGCCATCCAGCCTCTGCTTAAAAACCTCCAAGGAAGGAGACTCCACTACGCTCCGAGGCAGCAGATTCCATTGCCGGACAGCCCTGACGGTCAGGAAGTTCTTCCTGAGGTTCAGGTGGAATCTCCTTTCCTGCAGCTTGAATCCATTGCTCCTTGTCCTGGTCTCTGGAGCAGCAGAAAACAAGGCCCCTCCTTCCTCTATGTGGCATCCCTGCAAATATTTAAACATGGCTATCATGTCCCCTCCTAACCTTCTCTTCTGCAGACTAAACATACCCAGCTCTCTAAGTCTATCCTCACAGGGCATGGCTTCCAGGCCTCTCACCATTTTGGTTGTCCTCCTCTGGACTTGCTCCAGCTTGTCAATATCCTTCTTGAATTGGGGTGCCCAGAACTGGACACAGTATTCAACATGGGGTCTAACCAAAGCAGAGTAGAGTGGTACCAGTACCTCCCTCGATCTAGACACCATACTCCTATTGATGCAGCCGAGAATTGCATTGGCTTTCTTGGCTGCCGCATCACACTGCTGACTCATGTTCAGCTTGTGGTCTATGAAGACTCCTAGATCCCTTTCACACGTACTGCTATCCAGCCATGTGTCCCCCATCCTATATTTCTGTATTCCATTTTTTCTACCTAAGTGTAGGACCTTACCATATCCTCCTTGTCCTTCCCCAAGAGGCTCTTAAGAAGCTACAATTAATTCCTGATTTCCATTTACTGCTGGAGCCTAACACAAAATCCTTATTGGAGGCAATGAGCTGTGGAGGCTTGAATTTTCAGCCAGTACCCCTGCAGGGTTCAGCTCAGCCATCTTGTGCGCTGGGGGTGGTGCAGCTAAGTTATTGTGCCCTTTTATTTCCTCTGTCATGGAGCATTTGCAGTTGTCCATGGAGGCGCATCATTTACAGGTAACAGAAACTAGCATTTTAAATGAGTTTCTTGGCTCCTTCTATACAGGGGAATGCTTCTGCAGTGGAGACTAGACACTGGCAGATTTGTTACTACCTAACATTTAGGCCATTTCCTCTCTACACTGTTATAGTGCTGTTATTCCACTTTCAACCTCCTATGGAATCCTGGGGTTTGCCGTTTAGGGAGGAGACCTTTAGAATTCTCAGCCAGAGAGCTCTTTGGCCTCAGTAAACTGCAAACCCCAGAATTCCACAGGAAGTTGAAAGTGGAATAATGGCAGTATAATAATGTAGTGCAGAAACGGTCTTAGTATTTACATAGAGAATTTTCTCCCAGATACCAGAGTCACAGTCATCTAGGCCATAGAATTTATGATTTTTGTGTATGGGTATGAAAAGCTGGACATTGAAGAAAGGTAATTGGAAAAGAATCAGCTCATTTGAAATGTGGTGCTGCAGGAGAGTTCTGTGAATACCAAAGACTGCCGAAAAGCCAAATAAATGAGTCCTAGAGCAAATCAGGGCTAAATTGTCTCTAAACACTAAGGTGACTGAACTGAGGCTGTCATACTTGGGATGTGTTTGAGAAGGTGTGACCCACTGGAAAAGATGATCGTGCTGGGCATAGTGGAAAGCAGCAGGAAAAGAGGAAGATGGCATTATGGGTGGATTGATTCAATCAGGAAAGCCGTGGCCCTGACTTTGCAAGACCTGAGCAGAGGAGATGATGACCAAGGCACTTGGAAGTCTCTTGTTCAGAGGGTCACTTACAACTTGATGGCAAATAACAGCAGCTGTTTATCCCAACCTGGTCCTAACCTGGCTGGGGATTCTGGGGGTTATAGTCCAACCCCTCTGGAGAACACAGTTTGTAGGGGGTTGACACAAAGTGTTCAAAGGACACTATGTACATTATATCAGTAATCTCTACAACAGCTCTGTAAGGTGGGAAATTATTATTGTCCTCATATTATGGTTCACAACATAGGCTAAGATGTATTGGCTTTCCAAGGGCCACTCTACTAAATTCATGGCAGCATCAGGCATTTAAACAAACATCCTCAAGGGACAGCGAGAGTATTCAGGAAACATCCTTTTCAATGCACTTCAAGGTCATACGTTAAACATATCATCGCTCCCACACCCACATTTGAACATCTGGGGCTGTTTTGTTAGTAGCGCAAGTTGTTAGAAGCTAAGGACTTGATAGCAGATCAGCACTGTGGAGAGGTGTGTGGCTTTTTCCTTTCAGATTTTATCAGATGTGTGACTCATTCGGCTGAGTTGCATGTATCTTGGCAACTGCATCTGCCCCAGATAGTTGGCTACCTAAACTGGGTTAACTTTCCATCTCAAGAGGTGTGATTGTGGTTTGTTCCAATGCTCTTATGAGCAAAACGATTTATAGTTCTCGTGATGGCAAGCACGGTTCTCTGAGGGATAGAATGAGAAAGAGCACAGATCTTGGAGACTATTATTCTTAGTTGTCCATAAAAAATTCTTAGACTGCAATGGTTTCATGCATCTTAGAGACCCAGACCCATCTCAAGAAGTTACAGAAAGAGCAATTGGAAGTCTAAGTGGCTGTAATTGAATGATTGAAACATTATGCATTGAGGTAACTGAAGGCTTTCCACTCATTTCCATTAACAGCACAGACTTGGTTAACACTCCCAAGCAGCAAGAGAGCCGCAACAAGAAGCTCAGCAGCATTCCTCCTTTCTCAGTAAATGGCTGCATGGAAACAATATTACCTCATGACATATTGTAGTTCCAGAGGCAGGGATGGGAATCATACTGCCTTGAATAGTAGTAGCACTGCATTTCCCAGCAGCCCTGACCGGCATAAACAACAGTAACAAAAGTTCAGCAACATCTGGAGGGCCTTACATTTCCCACCCCTGGCCTAGGGACATGAGTAGGGTGAGGCCAGTGCGGAATGAGCATAGAATCCTAGAGGTGGAAGAGACCCAGGAAGAATTGGAAGACACCTCATGCAGGAAGGCACTCCCAACAGATGGCCATCCGGCCTCTGTCTAAAAACTTCCAAAAAAAGGAGACTCCACCACATGCTCAGGCAGCAGCATATCCCACTCACAAACTGCTCTTACCATCAAGAAGTTCCTCTTAACATTAAGGTGGAATTTCTTTTCCTGTAGTTTGAATCCATTGCTCCATACCCTAGTCTCTGGAGTAGCAGAAAAGAAGCTTTCCCCATCTTCCCTGTGACATCCTTTCAAATATTTAAACTGACTATCGTGTCCCCTATTAACTTCCTCTTCTCCAGGCTAAACATACCCAGCTCCCTATGCTGCTCTTCAGAGGATTGCATGGGTTCCAGGCCTTTGACCATTTCAGTCACCCTCCTCTGGACATGTCAGTATCCTTCTTGATTGAATGGAAGCAAAGCCAACACGTAGTTTGAATGATGGGTTTTTCCAAAACTTGGAAGTGTTTCTGTTTTGGACTACAACTCCCAGAAACTCCACAGCCAGCATGTCCCATGGTAGTCCTTGGCAAAAGCAAATCTGAGAGGGGAAGGAAGAAGATGACCAGAATGTGGGTCAGAATTGGAGCCAAGAGGGGAAGGTAGATTTCTGCAGCTTTTTACAGGGAGAAGCCCAATGATTCAGCAACAAGCTGAATGCAAGGAGCCAAAGAGAAGACACAAGCTGCACCTGCTTTTGCTTTTTCTAAAGCTGATTGTCTCTGTGATGCAAGTAATACATCCCCAGCCAATTTACATCGCTGGTAGTTACCAGTGTTCAATAAACACTCGCAGTTTGGTTTAAATATGCCAGAAGAGTCCACCATTGGCCAGCTGGGCATAAGCTGATTTTGAGAGATAAGAATCTAGAATCCTGTGATTTTTTAAAAAAAATCATGTTCAAGCTATCTTTCAACCCCCACCCATCAAGCTTGACTTGAAAAGAGAATTCTTCTGAGATGAGCAGCAATACGCAATGCGAACGCCCACACCTTTCTGGCTCCCCAGGCAAGCCCAGGGAAGGATACAGGCCAAGAGGAAGAGAGGAGTAATTCCAAGAGAACAAAAACAATAACAGGGTGAATGCAATACTTCAGAGATGAGATCAGCCACTCAAGAAAGGCCAGATTTTAGACAGTCTCCATCCAAAGGGTAAATGTTGAAAAATAAAATTCCAAAGTTTTATAAACCTAAGTCGTGATGGTCTTCAACCAAGCGTACTTGGCATGCAAAAGCAGTCTGAAGGCACTCCTGGCAGGAGTGTGTGCGAATGATGAGAGAGTGTGCACGACACCACTATGGATGGCAGACAGCACACAGTCCTCAACAATGCAGATAGAAAATCCTCTTTCCTGAATAGATCTTACACTGGGGTGGGGGAGTGTGGCCCACAATAAGCATTTGGCCCCCAAACACCCTCATTTTTGTTCTAATGTAACCCCACCCACATCCTAGGTGGCGTGTGAGGGCGGTTTTGCAACCTCTTTGTCCCCCTTCCTCTGGCTTTTTAAAGCCTTTCTCTTCTTTTCCCCCAACAAGAAGTGAGCTGGGACTTCTGGGTCACTTCTGCTGAGAAAAGGACTCTCCCGGGCCAGAGGGGACCAAAATGTGGTGAAAGTGGGGTGCTAGAGAACATTTCAAAGTGAAGATATTAAGGGAAGTGAGACTGAGGTGAAGCCTCAAAGATTGCCTGGGGGCTTGGTGCATCCCCTAATCCCCATCAGTTACTCATTGTTGCCTTATACATTCAAAATGTTCCTGCATAACATGATCATGAATTTCTTCTGGCCTCATCACATTCTGGCCCACCACCATGGACTGGACTGGACCTCAAAGTCCCTGTTGCTTTTCCACAGAAATGGCCTAAAGCATGCTTGCAGCTAACAGCTCAGGCTCTCTGTCCCCTTTGACAGTGCCAGTCAATGATCACCGTTCCACTTCAGCCAAACTGGATGGAGAGCAGCAAATCAGATTAACACCCTCTGTGGGCCAAGGCTCTCTCATTTGGCTTTAGCTGGGTGCTTCTGCGTTGCATCAGCCTGACAGCATTGTCTGATCTCTGCGTCCCGAGGATGAAATGGCAGGGTTTGGATATGTGGCAGGATTAATTCTTCTGCTGCGATTTATAGCCCATAGGGATATGGAAGCGGATCTTGAAGCTGCTTCTGGGTTGGCAGGGAGACGTGGGTGGGTGGGGACTGTGAGCCTTTAAGGGCTTTTTCCTTCTCCTTAGACTCTTAGGGGATTTGTGAAATGGCAGAAGATCTAGGATTTGCCGAGGGGTGAGTGAGGAAAAGTGGATGGAGAAATAATTTTACTTCCAACTAGGTGGAACAAGACAGGGGAAAGATAGGATTTCAGGAGTGTACCAGGAATAAAAAAAATACGAGCATATAAGAAAGGCATAAATACAGACAACCTTTTTGCTGTGCCATATATCTGCATAACATCTAAATAGGATCTCTGTGTTCTCAGCTAATGTATCTCAGAATTTGGTCAGGGGAAGGGTGGAAATAGGGCAGGAAGGTTCATGTTCTGCTTGCCTATTCTGTAGCATCTGGCTGACCACAATTGGAAACAGGAGGCTGGATTAAAGAGATACTTGGTCTGCTGCTTTTAGATTCTTGCTGTTTTTTCTTTGAGGCAGCATGCTCACAGTGGTAGGTTAGCCATTGATAAATGACCTTTAACATAATCTTGAGAAAGTTCCTTTTTCGGACTATAACCACTAGAGCCTTTGGTCTACTGTCACTGACCATTCTGGCAAGGGGATTCTGAGAGGAATAGTTCAAAGCAACTTCTGCAAGCTCTGCTTTCCAGCCACGTTTGTTGAGAATAACGGTAAGAGTGAGGAGAACGAATTCTTACCACGGCACGCTTCCTAGCCACCTTATTCGGAGGCTTGTCCAGTGTTTGTGAAACCTTGTGTAACCACTGCAGTCCCTTAGAACTCTTGTTGATCAAAATAACCATTACCCTCTTTTCTTCCTCAGGTGGCCACAACGTTACTATTTCGCTACAGTCAAGGACGGGACACACGCACATGCCTTCGGTGGTTGGAGTGCTGGTTTTCACCCAGTTCTGGTTCTGGTTTCCTCTCTCACACTTCCTGTCCCTGGCTTTCACCCCAACCTGTGTCATCGGCCTTAACAAGGACCTCAAGGTATGTGTCCCATGGACTAAAGTGATAGTCATGTTCATTGGACATGATACTCTGCATGTTCAAGAACTGATTCACGACCACCTGCCCAGTGATCTGTTCTTTGTCTGCCTTGTGCAGTCTTATATCCACAGAAGATTGCCCCGGCCCTGAACCTGGCATTTCTGCTTTCAGGTGTTGTGCCTTCATTGCCAAGTGTAAGGATACTTATGCAGGACTCACGTACGTTATGTGTAGAAGTCCCAGACTCAACCCCTGGAAACTTCCTCCTCCAGATCTTCTATATCACCCTTTCCAATTAAATATGTGGAATGTAGTCATACTTTTTTCCCCTTCAGTTTGAACACTGATTGATTCCTGTGGGCATCAGCAGTAAGCACAGCATCACCTCAGTGCTGAGAAAGGTTAATCTTTGAAGCTTCCTGCGCAGAGAGGATATTGTTCTCCCAGCTATGGAATACGTGATGGGAGGCTGCCTCAAGTCTTACAGGTCTTTTTGTGGGGAGGGAGCCATTTCTTGATTACCTTAAGAAAGAGATTGTAATTCAGCAGGCCCAAGTCAGGTAGCTCAAGAGCGGGAGTTGAAGGACGGTTGCAAAGCTCGCCTTTCTCCAGTAAAGCTAGTTGAGAATACATTCTGAGCTGAGACCGTAATTATCTTTTTTGCCACCTTGAGCTCTAGAAACATTTTTACTCAGTGGCAGTTGAGAAATGATGCCATCTTGGAGAGTAGAGAGAGTTTTATTTTGGAGACATTAGTGGTAATTTGCATAGCTCACTTAATGTTACCTTCAAAATGCAGCCCTCTTCATTGAACCCTTTAAAAGGTAAATCAGGGCTTTATGTATTCCCTTTACTAGCAGTTTTAATGCCAATTCTCTTGAGCAAAATTCTCAAATAGCAAACCTGGCTATAGTCTGCTTTCTAGAAATTCTGTGTCCCCAAACTTCTCCATGGCACTGGGAGACAAGCTTTGTTTTCAGCTCTCATGAAATATGGAGGGGAAAAGTAGTTTGAAAGCCAAACTGTGCCTGGAGAAAAATAGAGTTCTCATAATGTCTGTACTTACTGAAATTCCCAAGATTTTTAAGAGAATTCATTAGTATAGGTGGAGGAAGAGTTTATGCCTTTCACATCTGTTTCCACAGTGCCCAAACTCTTTGCACCTGACAAATAATTGGTATACTTCTCTGAAATATATTAGTTATTTTAAAAAATGCTGCCCCTTTGTGAGTATTTTTCTCTCTTGAGATATCCAGCACTTTGGCTTGAATCCTGTTGGTGGCCTGCACCAGTGCAATGGTTGGTTAAACTGGCACAGTGTACCTTTTTCAAGGATGGCATGGAAGCAACAGAAGAAAGAGAAAGCAGTTTCACTGCCTCCTAGAGAGGGAGCTGAGGGCTTCCAAACAGCCTGTCTCTAAAGTGCCTGGCTTCTAGATGGGTCCTTGAACTAAAGGTGATCTTGGAAGGCTGCCCTGGAAGATCTTCTGTCCTGCACAGGCAGTACTCTGAGGCAGCCTTCCCAGACTGAGGACCTTTAGCTTTGAGGACCCACTTGGGACCCTGTACTGCAGGTATAAGCAGCTCCGAACCCTCCAGCCTCCTCTGTGGATGGAGGTAGCTGTCTCTGCTTTCACAGAGTGCCCACCTACTTTGTTATTCCCGCTTTTGCTGCCGTGCCTGCCCCTTAGACTGGCATAGTCAAGAGTCCATCTGACCCCAGCATCTGGTTCTCACTGGTCAGGCATTTCTCAGGAAGCTTATGAACAGAGGAAGGAGAGAACAAAGGTGCGTCTTCCCATGTTCTTTGTCCTCCAGAATCTGGAGTTCAAAAGCGTACTCTCTCCACAGGTGGAGGTTCCACTGAGCTGCTGGTCTGGTGCTCTTCCTTAACAAAAAGCCAACTAAGCCATTAGCAATTAATAGTTAAAATATTGCTGATACTGATACTGGCACCCATTTGAGAGAATCAGTGCCACCCCTTCTTTTCCTTGTGGATTTCTGAAATATACTTCCCAGCACATCTCCATCTGCTTTGATTCCCCTAAGAACCACTGGATGAGAGAAGATTTACAACACAATTTCAGTCTGAAGCTTCTGCATGTGGAGTCCACATGCCTTAGCGTCCAGGCTTCCTCTCTTTGTCATGGTAATTCTGTAAGACTACCAAAAGTGGAATGACTGGCGCACGCAGCATTTGATCTTCAACCTCATTCTCATTGCCAGCAGATGACCTGATGAGGCTTTTTAAATTTGCCATTTCGTCACCAACCTGAACTGTCCTCACTTATAGGAAGCCAATAGGTGAGGGAGAAGATTTTGTGAACCCTACCTAGTTGTAATGGGCTTTGCCTTCCCATCTGCTCTCTTGAGATCACTTTGCCCTCAACATCAGCACCAATTTTCTGAAAGTAGTCCTGTCTGTCCTTGGTTAGTTGTTAGAGCAGCTCAGTAGAAGGGAGCTGGGCTGAGAAAGATGGAGCTTGTGGGATTTTGGCAGGCAGTGGAAAAGGGGAAAGAGTTGCAAATGAAATCTGTTGGAAAATCCAGAAGACTGCATGCAGCAATGTGGTCCTCCTCCTAGAAGCCTATTTTAGATTTTTTTTTCTTAAAGTCAGCCCTTTAGAAGATGCAATTTCCACCTTTCTCAGCATTATCTCTGCCAGCCAGTTAAACCTAGGAACATGGTTTGATGTGGGTCTGTGTTTTTGAGACTTGACATTCTCAAGGTGGTGAATTTAGTGGCCAGTACCAAATTGATTGCTTTCTGTATGCACTGCCCTGCCTTAGACTTCGCTTTTCCAGTTGTAGCTTGAAATATAAAAGCCAGGAGACTAAGCAGAGAATAAACAATACATTGTACCATGCGGGAACTAGAGAAAGCAAAGATGCTTCACCAGGCTAAATTGCCTGCTAATGGAATAATGATGTTCCAGAGAAACACGCACACCCGCTGATGACTCTAAAGCTTCCGGAGAGTGCTGGAGGAAGCATTTATGCCTTACGTGATTTGTGTGCGTCTCTCCATGAGCACACACTGCATGAGGTCTGCCACAAGCCTCTTAACAGCACTCTCTGAACTGTTTTTGTTTTGCAGATGCCAAAAGTGCAGTACAGATCTAACGTCAAGCCCTCTACCTTTGCCTACCCAGCCCCGTTGGAGGTGCCGAAAGAAAAGGAGAAAGAAAAGGTGAGTGTACCTTTGTCAAAGTTTGCCTCTGGCATTGGTGAAAACTCTACATCACAGCAAGATGGCCAGGAACCAGCTAGAGATTTGTAGCCAACCAGAACAAGCCTCTCTGCCCTGAGATGAAAACTCTGACTTCTCTAAGATAAAAACTTCACCTCTCTTCTGGGTTTTCGGCAAGATCCTGTATTGCGGAGTGTAGCTTGAAGTTTCAAGGAGGACCTACCTTACATCTCTTCTCTTAGTTCCCTCCAGGACTCACTATTGAATTGCTGCAGCCTCCCCCTGCCCCACCGGCTATTTAGTGGCTGGTGGCAAGTGAAGGGGCTCAGAGAAGTTGTTGGGCTACGTCTGCATAGCCAGGCACAGAACTATGACATTATCTACTACGTTCCATTGGCATCTTCTGAAGATATCAGCTCATGATGTCATTGGACTGTGTCTTGCTATGGAAGTATAACCAGACACTTCTGTGATCCCACCCCCACTCTCCACCAGCCACTGAATGGCTATGGAGAGAGGCTGTCACAGTGAAATGGTGAGGCAAGGTGGGACATTGGTTGTTACAGAGAGAGGAGGTGAATACCTGCTTCTGCAATGGCCAAAACCAGACATATAGAGACATGCAACTGCATTGTGTCACTAATGGGATATCATGATAGCAAACCCAGGTTTACAGCAAAAGAGTGTGCAGGATAGGTGGCGGAAGCAGCCATGCCTGAATCTGATGAGTGGCCCACACGTTCCACACATCATAGAATCAGAAGAGACTCTAAGGACCATCTAGTCCAACACCATTTGTTTCGTTTACCCATTACCCATTACGATAGCAATACATACCTCTTTAGAAAAACAAAACAGTAAACTGCAAATTGACCCTGAAAGCAGCTCAAAGCCTAGTATGTACACAGAATATGGATAGGTCAGTAGGCTTTCCAAATGGTACTTGAGCTGATACAAGGGTTTTTTACGGGGGTTTTGCACATATGACACTGAACTCAGCATTTCAGCCTGGTCTGCACCAGTTGCATCTGAGAACACCACAGAGGGTATAACTGCACCCCCCATCTTGCATTCTTCAGCAACTGATGCAGAGAGGCTTGTTCCCTCTGCTATTAGAGGTGATATATAGCCATCTTGTCTAATAGCATTGAAGATCCATGCGTCCCCATCCTTCGGTCCCCTTTAAAGCCATCCAAGCTGGGAGCAGTAACGTTTTGTGAATGTGAATGTTCTACTGCATACTGTATGAAGAAGTCCTTCCTTTTATCTGGCTGAACCTCCCACCACACTTTATTATTCCCTTTATGTAACATTTGGGTAGCTATTATTCTCCCCATATTGCAGATGGGAATGGGGCAGACTGAGGCTGCAAAGGAGTCATTTGCCTAAGACCCAGCTGGTGACTTCACAGAGAACTGCCAGTGGCTCAAAGTCTCCCTGGCCCCAGACTTTTCAGCTTTGCATGATTTTAGTGGTCTGGATCTGCTTCCATCCAAGTTGCCCTATTGCTGCCTGAGGAGCCACAGGGTCCTTTAGGTGGCCAAGCATTGCACGTCCTCTGACGAGGCTGCCTGTTGGGTTTCTGCATGCTCAGTCCTTCCGGTCTAGAATGGGTCCCTGGCTTGCAGTCACCCAGTAAGAGTTTTATGGGTTTTTTTCTCCTGCTTCTGACTTGTCATGTTTTTCTTTTCTTTTTTCTCTCCCTTTTTCAAAATGCTGTGTTACTTAGCAGTTTTTCATCAGAACTGTTATGGGTTTCCCTTTGGCCAAATTCCAGTTGTTAATCCCAACTAGAGTAGACACACTAGACCAATGGGATTTACATAACTGTTGACTTGCTATTCAGCAATGAAATCAGTGAAGGTGTATCTGCATGCGCAGTTATAGCAGTTTCATGCTGCTTTAACAGTCATGGCTGCATCCTGTGTAATCTTGGGATTTGTAGTTCGGTGAGGGACACAGCGTGCTGTAGTGGTTTGAGTGTTGGATTATAAGCCTGGAGACCAGAATTCTATTCCTAGCTTGTTCACGAATGTCCACTGGGTAACCTTAGACATGTCACACACTTTCAGTTCTCCAGAAACCTTGTGATAAGGTTTTTGGGTCACCATAAGTTGGAAATGGCTTGAAGGCACACGACAACAAGGAGGGGCGCAGAATTGTCTGCTGTAGTCCAGAGGAGTGTTCTAGTGCCTTGTATTAGAGATATGCAAGTATCTCACCAAACTACAAATCCCAGGATCCTGTAAAATGGAGCCATGACAGTTGTAGTGCTATGAAGCTGATACAACTCTATAGTGCAGATACACCCTGATTATACTGTAGTTGGAACTAGCTGTTGGATTTAAGCATTTCCCTTTTAATCTCAGTCTCTTTACTAATGTAGCAGCTATGGTGTGTCCAGTCAGCCACCCCCAAATTGTGGAATGACTGCCAGAAGAGATTTGACAGCTGGATACGTTGTCTGCATTTAAAACATCAGTAAAGACCAATCCTTTCCAGCAGGCCTATCCAAATGGTTTTTAAATTATGAATTGTCTGTTATTAGTATGTATGCTTTTCAAAGTGATGTTACATTTTTTTAACTGATTATATATTTTTAATTGGTGCTTGCGTTTTAATTGTGCATTGTGTCTATTTGTTGCTGCATTTTAATCTGTTGTTCCCCACCTCGATCCGTATGAAGGGGTGACTAAGAAATAATAATAAAAACTACTACTACTACCATTATTATTATTATTATTATTATTATTATTATTATTATTATTATTATTATTATTATTCTTCACTCAGAAGTACTGTGGTCTGCCCAAAGCAAACCTTTTGGTGAGCAGTGTGAAAGGCACTCCCAAGTCTAGTTTGACAATCCTGCCCATCCTACCCCCTGTGCACATCCTCCTGTAGTCGGGCATCTTGTTTGCACGTACCTCAAAGGACCCTTATTGGCTTGTTTTTGTTGTGGTGCCCAGGTATCTACTGCTGTGCTGTCAATCACTGCAAAAGCTAAGAAGAAGGAGAAAGAAAAGGAAAAAGAGAAGAAGGAAGAGGAGAAAATGGAAGTGGTGAGTCTGTAGTCTCTCAACGTCTCTTCCAGGAATGCTGTAGTGGGAGGTTGGGAAGAAGAGGGATCCATGAGGTCATCCCACCCAACTTTTTGCAGTGAGCAATCTTGCTTCTCTCTTAGTGGCTCTTGAGGTACTTAATAATGATCTCTGGCTCTGTTCAGTATCCATCAACAGGAGAACACCATTAAATTATCACTGTATTAAATCAACACTGTCCTATTACCCAAGAAAGGCATACAGACAATATCTTGGCAAGAGCCTTGAAGACCTCTGACCAGGGCAGTATTTTCTCCTCTATAAAGCTCCTCCTGGAAGCGGCAGTAGCAGCCAAGGGCCATTCTTCTTCCTGCCAACATCAGCCCTTTTGCCAGCTGCTGACTCTTCTAAAAAAGAAACAGACCTGACAGCAGTCACTCATTCTCATTATATCAGTTTCGATTGCAGTCAAGTGCTCCACTTAGGGCTGCCTTTCAAGGTGGTCTGGAAATTTGCAGTTGGCCCAGATTGCAGCTGCCAATTATTTTGCAGAGCCCGTCAGCCTTTGGTCGGTGATACTGGTTTCCAGGTTCAACTCAAAAGGTGCTGTTTGTAAATTTTGAGAAACCTCTTAAAAGCCTATGGCAGAGTGGGGCATCTCTGAGGTCCTAGGAGCCTTCTTCACCTTTGCCCTAGACCTTGGCAGCTGTTCCCCCTTCCAGTCTCCCTTCAACATGCCTGGAGTATGGGAGACAAATAGTATCATAGACTTGGAAGGGACCCGAAGGGCCGTCTAGTCCAACCCTCTGTCATGCAGGAATACAGAACTACGGCACTCCTAAAAATGCCCATCCAGTCTGTGCTTCAGAGACCTCCAAAGAATCCACCACTACTGGTCGCAGTCTTGTTCCAGTGTTGAGCACCTCTTACAGTAAAAAATGTTCTTCCTTACATTTAGAGAGAATCTTTTTCCTTGTCAATTTGAATCCTTGTTAACTTGAATCCATTGGTTCATGTTTTAGTCTCTGGAGCAGCAGAAAAAAAAGCTTGCTCCATCTTCTACATGACATCCTTCCAGATATTTAAAGAAAGCTACCACTCAGTCTTCTCTTCTTCTCCAGGCTAAATATACTCTCCTCACTAAGTCATTTCTCATATGGCTTGATTTCCAGAACTTTTATCATTTTACTTGTTCATCTCTGGACATGTTCCAGCTTGCCAATATCCTTCTTGAACTGAGGGCCCAGAACTGGACACAGTATTCCAGAAGAAGTCTAACCAGAATAGAGTGGAAATACTACTTTCCTTGATCTGGACACTATAGTCCTGTTGATGCAGCCCAGAATTGCATTGGCTTTTTTGGCTGCTGCATCACATTGTTGACTCATGTTTAGTTTGTGGTCTACTTAGATCTTTGTCATATGTATTGCTTTCATGTCAGGTATAACCCATTCTATATTTGTGCATTTCATTTTTCCTGCCTAGATGCAGTCAGTTATATTTATCTTCTTGAAATTAATTTTGTTAGTTTTCTCCCAGTTCTTCAATCTGTCAAGGTCATTTTGAATTCTAATCTTGTCCTGCAAGGTATTAGCCACTTCCCCTTAATTTGTTGTCATCTGCAAATTTGATAAGTCTGCCTTCTGTTGCATCATCTAAGTCATTTATAAAGATTTTAAACATCACTGGACCCAGGACAGAGTCCTGAGGCTACTTACTTTTCACTTCTCTCCAGGATGAGGAGCAACCACTGGTGGGTACTCTTTTGTTCAGTCTGTCAGCCAATCACAAATCCACCTAACTGTAACACTGTGTAACCCACAGTTCAGCTGACCTTAAAAAAACAAACAAACATGGGGAAACCTTGTTAAAAGCCTTATAAAGATGTACTACATCCACAGCATTTTCCTGTTCTCCTAGGTTTGTAACTCTATCAAAAAAAGAAACAAGATTAGTTTGGCATGACCTGACTTTGAGGAACTCATGCTAGCTTTTAGTAGTCACAGCATTCCTTTCCAAGTGCACAGAGACTGACTGTTCAGTGATCTGTTCTACAGCCTTTCCTGGTATTGACATCAAGCTGACAGGGCAGTAATTGTTCAGGTCTTCTCTTTCCCCCTTTTTGAAGATGAGATCAACATTTGCCCTCCTCCAGTCTGCTGGGCCTTCTCTTGTTCTCCAGGAATTCTCAAAGATGATCTGCAGTGGCTCCATGATTACATCTGCAGTTTGCTTTAGTACCCTTGGATGCAGCTTATCTGGCTCTGGAGACTTGAATTCATTTAGAGCAGAATATTCCTTTACTACCTGTTTACCTATTCTGGGCTATAGTTCCCTTACTGCATGGTTTATTCTATTTTCACCAATTACCACAGTGTTTTCCTATGGGAGAAGACTGAGTGAGAGAAGGTATTAAAACATTCAGCCTTCTCTCTATCCCCTGTTCTATCATCTTCTCTACATAGGGATCCTACCATTTTCATGTTCTTCCTCTTGCTCTGAACATAACCAGAAAAGACTTTAAAGTTGTTTTTAACCTCTCCAGGAAGCCTGAACTCATTCTGAGCTTTCACTTGGCCAACCTTCACCCTACAAATATTGGATATTTGTTCATAATCCTCTTTGGTGGTTTCCCCTTTCCTCCATTTCTTATACATGTCTTTTTAAAATCTCAGCTCATCTGAAAGTTCTTTGTATATCCACCCTAGTTTCTTTAGACACTT
This sequence comes from Ctenosaura bakeri, assembly GCA_948474755.1. NCBI lineage: Eukaryota > Metazoa > Chordata > Lepidosauria > Squamata > Iguanidae > Ctenosaura > Ctenosaura bakeri. The sequence goes on from CAOLHI010000697.1 coordinate 22,338, forward strand.
CTGGTTTTTTTCCTAATTGGAATTGTTTGCAACTGTGCCTTCAGTATCTCACTTTTAAGAAATTCCCATGCACCATGAGCTCCCTTCCTTTTGAGGATTTCTGACCATGGGATTTCATCCAGTGTTTCCCCAAGGTTACTGAAATTGGGTTTCTTGAAGTCAGAGTGCATGTCTGATATGTACATGTTTGCCAATTTGGCCTCCTCTTTCTTCTGTATAATAAATCCTAAGAGGACATGGTCACTGCCACCCAAGAATCCCACTGTTTCCACCTTCTTGACCAGTTTGTCTCTGTTTGTTAAGATAACATCCAAAATAGCTGATCCCCTTGTTGATTCCTCCACCTTTTGTACAATGAAATTGTCTGCAAGGCTAGTGAAGAATTTACTGGACCTTGCATTCTTGACAGGGCATGACTTGCAACAAATATCAGTGTGGTTGAAGTCTCCTGTTACTATTATATCTCTTCTTTTTAAGTATTTGGTCATTTGTTATAGGAAGACATCATCCAGACCTTTGGTCTGACTGGAAGTCCTATAGTAGATGCTCACAATGAGGTCTCTGTTGTATCTTGCCCCTTAATTTTTGCCTGAAAGCGTTCAACCTCTTTCCCATGCTCTCTCGCTCATAGCTCTTTTCACAAGTGCATACATCCTTGGCATAACGGTGCTACCCCCCCCTCCTTTCCTGTCTGGTCTATGTAGTTGGAATAGGTTATACCCTTCCATTACTACATTTTAATCATGAGACATCTTGCTGGGTTTCAGTGATAGCTGTGCAGTCATATTTGCCTGCCTGTGCTAGAAGAGTACAGGTTCATCTGGTTTATTTCTTGTGCTCTGTGCATTTAGTGTAGAGATGTCTAAGAGGGTGAGTCATTCTCCCCCACTGATTCTTTGTTCCTTTTTTTTCTGTCCACTCTCAGGTTCTTATATGACTGGGCCAATCTCCACTGAATCGTTACGGCCATTTTCACCAATACTTGGTCTCTGCTCTCTGAAATACTGCCTCCCTCCCTTCTTGGAAGTCTCAGGAAAGGATTGGAGTTTGCAACTGAAGTGTTAAGCTAGTGCCACCTTTTTTAAAAAATAGGCAGTAATTTGATGATTAGTCCAAGGCCTTAGGGCTAGATTAGCTCAAGATCTGTCTGCTCTCACAGGCAGCTTCAGAGACTCAGTAGTCCATGCTGTATTCCCAGGGAGCATGATGTTTGAGCAAAAGGGATGGGCCTTCTTTGGGGGAAGGAATTTTGTCAAAAATGTGAAATGATACCTAACAGGCTTCTCAGCTTCAGTGCTTTGTTCCTTTTTTCCCATCTGGGTTACTTTCAGTGTTAAGGCTGGCTCTGTTCCTGAGTGAATGCTCAATCTGTTATATTAGAGTTGTCATTTTGTATGCAACCCCTAGTGTCACTTGTTGTAGAGTTATAACAACTACTACTACTACTTGTCTTAGCATTATTCATTCCAGGGGATTTTGTACATTAAAATCCCAGCTTGTTTTCTGGTTTACAATGAAAGAGCAGTTCTGCCTTTCCCACAGACATATGGAACGAGCAGTTTCATAACTAATAAATCTGCCATCTCCTCCATTAATTTGTCTCCTACATAAGTACTGTAGTTTGTTATGATATTTAGTCAAAAATCAATAGGTAAGCAAATCTTGCGCTTAACTTTTTTTTAAGATGATCACCCTGCTGTCCAAAGTTCTTTTGGTATGCAACACTAAACGGGGGGAGGGGGGCAGTTCTGTCATACAGAGGGGAGCAAAGGATTTTGGAACTATTTATTCTTATTTTCCTTTGTGCTACAACAAATGAGGAAGACTCTAATTTCACTCCAAATGCAGCTGTCTCAGAATGAATTCAGTCATTTCAGCTTCTCCACCTCCCAATATCTCCACAGTTTTTGCAGCAGTTACATAGTAGGATCTTGGCTGAACAGGTTTATCCCAAAACCCAATCCTGTTTCACCTCACATGCCAGCAGCTATCTGTGTTACAGAGATCAACCTGGTGTCTGGAATCTGTGATACATGGAGAGGGATTAGAGGATCAACTATGGGCAGGTTAGGAGTTGCTCTCTGTTCTTGGCCCTTATATGTTCCTCCCACTGTCTAGCCATTCATTGGGACCCACAGAAATATCACAGTTCAAGCAAAACACCATACCCCTGAGCCATGCTGAAAGGAAGAGCAAGGAAATGAGCATAAACAAACAAGGACAGTTTTTAACAGCAGTTTGGGAGCAGAATTATAGGGCTGGGTGAGGAAACTGCTTCTGAAGTGCTGCTTTGAGGAGGATGGAAGCCATAGTTCCATCGTGATCTCGAAGAAGTAGGCAGAAAATCCAATATAGAAAAGGGGTGGCTGCTGTACTGAGTTGCAGGGCATTCCCTGCCCCCCTGTTCTTCCCAGTGGAAGTGGTCTCGGGCATCATTTTCATCCGGCTTGATTGTCCCATAAAAATAGTCTTTCCGAAGAGGCTGAAGAGTTCTCCGAAATGTCTTCCCTTTCAACTGGCTCCAACATTCAAAAATGGCTCCTTGCTGCACCTTCCAGTTAGCCTCTAGGGCCTAGGTGGGCAGCCTTTGGGCTTCAAGGCCCCTTGGATTGCATCTTTCATCATCCCTAGCTAGTACACCCAAGAGTTATGGGGTGATGCAATCCAGAAGCATTTGAAGGGCTGCAAGTTGCCAACACATTTCTTGTAGCAGTGTTAATCTTTTTGTCTACTATACGGTTTGGATCACTTGCTAGAGTCATTTGCTCCTGTAGGTTCCAGACAGGAGATGCTTCCACATTTCTCTTGCACTTTGCTTAGGGACAGTCTGTGTGGCAGATGCAAGACTGATATCAGGGGCCAGTCCCCAAGTCTCTGGCTCCTCCTGCTCTTTCTCTTCCTCCTCTTTGCTGCCAATCCCCATTTACCTGTCCTGGGAAGGGACATAATGCATCTCTCCAGGGACACTGCTGAACTGCAATTCCCAGCAGTCCTCTCTGTTGACTGTACCAGCTGGGTGTTGCAGTTCAACAACATGAAATGCCACACTGAGCTAAACAAAGGCCTGAGCAACAGTGGGAGCAAGGAAAAAGTGCAGCCACATCTCCTCATCTTCTGTGTGACAGAGTACCTCGGTCTCAGAGAAGGAGGATCTCAGATAGGCAGCAGTGATAACATTGGGGAAAGAATGGGGCACTGAAGATCTCTGGCCTGTGGGCCCATCAAGACCTTGAACTGAACAAGGTCTAGTTTAAGAGCAGCAGGGTTGGTTTTGTAGCACGTAGGAAGGTTTGAAAGTGCTTTTGTGCCCTCAGTGCTGCTTGGAAAAGTTCCTTTTTGGACTAAAACTGCCAGAATCTTGCAGCCAGCATGGCCTTTGATCCAAGCTTTTGACTATGCTGGCCGCAAGGTTCTGGCATTTGTAGTCCAAAAAAGAAACTTTTCCGAATTCAGCAAACAGAGGCATTATTGATGCTGGTGCTGTTATCGCTAGAGTGATGAGGCTATGGTTATGGCTGCCCTAAGACCTCCAGTGAGTTCATGACGGAGGGAAACTCAAACCTCAGAGTTTCCTTGTCTCACATTTTTCAGCTGTACCATCAGTCTTGATCTCCTTGTGGTTTTGGCTCTGGCTGGGTGGCCATGATGATCCAGGCTCCACTGTTCCTTCCTAATGGTCAGGGAATTTAAAGCCATCCTCCCTTGTTGTCAGAACAAGTTGCATATCTGAGAAGAATAAGTAGGGGAGAAAGCATGACACAGGCCTTGAGGTATTTTGACAAGGCTGGCTAAAAACAAGAAAGCTTGCATCACAGTCTTGAGTAGCTGAAGTCAGCCCCAAAGGATAATCAGTGTCAGTCTGTTTCTCCCTGCTGCCATCTTTGGGAACAGTTTTTGAGCCCAGAAACTGAATTTGGTCTGGGCCAGTATAAAATTATAACTAGCACCCAGTTGGTGTTTTATGCATGTGTAAGTTTGCTTATGCAAATAGTCCTACTTTTTGGCCTTTGTGTAATGTCCATATTCAGTTCACAGTTGCGTAAGCAGAGTTCCACGGGTGTAACTTGCACGTGCAGTTGCATGTTCTTGGGTGGTACATAGCTACTCCTCAGTGCTTTCAGTGTACCGCTTGGCTCACTGGGATTGTGGAAGCAGTAGTCTCATTTGAACATACGCAACTGGTTGTACAATGTGGGTATTCAGCAGAAGAATGGCACAGTGCAGCCACCAAACTGTGTATGTGTAGATTCGTGCTTTACAAGCACTATATGGAATCTCAGCTTACGTTGTTTTTCTTTACAGCAATAATTAGCTTTCCCTTCCCGTTTTTGATTTGTAGAAGCATTGTGCTGTGAAAGAGAGAATACCTGAACAGTACTCTCACATAGAGAGGCAACAGCCCTGTACCTGCATGCTTGTCAGTAGCTGTATAGCTGCTGGTGCTGCATTCCTGGCTGCCACATTCCATCCATGCACCTTGGAAGCAGGCTGGCTGGAGCCAGAGTGCCATACAGTTGTAGGAGATGGGGAAGGGCAGGAAAAGAATTGGTCTGTGGGAAAGGTTCAGCCAGATCTGAGGGGTGGTTGTTAGGAATGTCTGCACCCCATCCTTAGCAGCTGTGGCAAGCAAGGAGCTGGAATGATATGAAATCCTCTAGGCATTGGGAAGAGTTTGAAACTAAGGTCATTTCTGCATGAGTCTGTTAAAATGCTATGATTCCATTTTCAGCATCCTATGGAATCCTAGGGTATGCAGTTTAGGGAAGGGCTGACTGGCCCCTCCCTAAAGTGCAAATCCCAAGATTCCATAGGATGTTGAAAGTTGAATCATAGCACTATAACAGTCTGGTGCAGAAATGGTCTAGGTCTGAGTGTATTTATGGCAAAATGTTGTCATCTCTGTTACATTGGATCCCCTTTCATTCCCACGTGCCTAAATAGGATGAAACTGAGAAGAAGGAAGAGAAGGAGAAGAAGAAAGAACCAGAGCCCTCCTTCCAGATCCTTGACAATCCAGCCCGGGTGATGCCCGCCCAGCTCAAGGTCCTCACCATGCCGGAGAGCTGCCGATACCAGCCTTTCAAACCTGTAAGTCCAGTTCTCCCTAAGCACCTCCTTCACGCCACAGAGGCATGGTTCACTTTTCACAGTTTGAAACAATTAAATCAAGGATTCCTTGCTGGAAAACTGTGAGGCAAGTCAGGGAGGTGTAGTGCAGCTAGCACACAAAATGGTGGTGTTTGAGGCAGAAAATCGAAATGGCTGCCCCAGCCCCTCTCCAGGTTCCCACTCTTGGACAGGGAGCCCAGCCCAGCAAGAAGATTGACCCAGCCTTCTTGAAATGAGTGGGAGCTACCTAAAAGTACCACCTCCAAAAAGCAGCTGGTGTGCTGTTGGTGCAGCACCATCACTGCCAGTGCTGTCTGTAGGCAAGAGCTATTCAGGGGCAGCGAAATGCCAAGTGATGCATTTATGGGCACCAGAAGGTCTGGAACTATCTCTGGAGAATGCCCAGGCAGGCTGTCATCCTATTCCTGTTTCCATTCAAGTCAGACCCATCTGCTGGTCCCACTCTGCTGACAGCAGTGCCCAAAATGTGGCACTTGCAGTAGAGTTCCTCTTTGTGAGAGGTGTGTGTGGTTCCTGCCATCCATTTATACTTGGGATGAGCAACTTTTTGGGATGCTTCTTTTGCTCCCCTGAGACCCACAGCAGGCTGCCCCCCTCCAATTCAGCAACAAATCATACCACTCAAAAGCCAATTAAAGCAAATGTTTTGCCTTCTTTAAACAGGATTTTCCTAATTTGATGCTGAAATTTTGGAAAAGGACCTCTGTTTGAAGGAAGCAAGGTGCTCTCTTTAAATGAAGTTCTCCTGAGCTATTGCCATGATTTAGTGCTATGACTTGCCATAAGATTTCGGTGGCATGGTTTTGGACATAGAGGGTGGGATGTCCTACAAAAACAGTCCCGTGCTCGTGGGCCAGACGTTTCCCACCCCTGAATTACACCCTTCACATCTCTAAATTTCCTTCCTCTCTCCAGTCCCCCGCAGCTGCCTCTCTTCAGGAGGGCAGCATGATAAAGAGGGTGTGTGTGACCGATCCCCTCTCCAGGCTGGCCCCATGGTCCAAACCCTTGGATTCCTGTCACTCACCCTGCTCCTTTTCCCCTGAAGATCACTCCTGGGATCAAGTGCTCAGGCCTCAAGGCGATTCCTATATGAACTAGTGGATGTGTTGTTCCGTGGGTTCACTCTGATAAGTGTGGCCAGACTCTCCATCAAAACTTAAGAGGAATAGCCAGACACAGTAGTAGAAAAAGAATAAACAGGTAGAAGTTTATTAATACACAGATCAAACATTAACCCCTAAACCATTTAATCATTCACAGCCCCCCAAAACCCTTTTCTGTTCTTCCCCCTGGCTGACTCTCCTATCTCTGTTACACCTTTCCTCTGTCCCTCTGCCATCCTTTCTGCTGTCTCCCTGCAGTCTTAGCCCTGCCTGCCTTCTATCAGAGACAAGCCTCAGCGCTGAATCCTTTCTTCCCCACAGGCCCCTCTTCACAGCATTCCCTGAGCCGTGGTTGGCTGGCTCTGACCAGGCTAGTCCAGCTCTTCCCTTCACGGGGGGGGGGCTTTTCCTTTCAACCAGTCATTGAAAAGGAGAGAGGAGGCGGGTTTGGGGTGTGTGGCTCTGCTTGACAATGCTATGGTCCTAATCTGGGGTATGGAGGCAGCATTGACTCTGTGCTGCTTTTTTTCCAGCTTTCCATTGGTGGCATCATCATCTTGAGAGACACCAGTGAGGACACAGAAGAGCTAGTGGAGCCTGTGGCAGCTCATGGGCCGAAGATCGAAGAGGAGGAGCAAGAACCAGAGCCTCCAGAGGCCTTTGAGTACATTGACGATTAGAACAGAGGGGTAAGTGAGAAAGAGAGGGTTGCTTAGCTGGAGGGCTTGAAGCCCCCCTCTGGCCCAACCCATTGCCCTACAAGCAGGGCATGAGGGAAGTAACCCTCTCTCATTTTGGCCAAGCATTGGCAATGGAGGGGCGTCCTGCCTCTGGAGACGGAGGTTCTGACATGCCTTTGATGGAAGTCATTGGCAGACTTCTTTCATCTCTGAACTTGCTGCCTTGTCTAGCAGAGGCAAAAGAATAAATATCAAAATAATAGTGTCTATTTCAGATTGTTTTAATACCGCTAATAGTTTAATTCTGTTTTGTTGTTGACTTGTAAACATTTAATTTGTAAATGACTGCCTGGCCTCTTCCTTAAACTGCAAAACCCAGGATTCCATAGGATGTTGAAAGTGCAATAATCGCACTATAAGAGTGTGGTGCAGAAATGTCCCTTGATTCCCCTCTCAGAGGAGGAGGAGGAGATTGATAGAGTCAGTTTAAGATAAGAGACCATTGCATACTTTTGCGGTGGCACCAAGTACTCTCATGCAGAAGTGGGATTTATATGGCTTACAATTCCCGTGTGGTCTCCTGAGGCTGTTTTTGCAACCACAAATCCCCATCTACTTGCACTTTGTTTCTAATGAAAGGAAACTTGCACGCAAGAAGCCTCCAGTGGGTTCAGTTCTGCTCCAAAACTTCCCTCCTTCCAGTACCTTGTTTTAGAGACACATACATAACAGTTTCCAAGAAGCTAGAAGTGATCACCAGAAGGGGCTGGTGTGGCCAGCAGTGGGTCTGAAGAGATAATGGGAAATGGTCCCCAGTTCTGCCAGATTTGCTCACCCTAGTTAGTGGCCTTTGGACAAAAACATGCTTGCTTTTTGTCTGCCTGTGACTCCTTGGCCCAATAGCTCAGTGTGTCATGACGTTCAGCTGGCTTTCTAAAAAGGCAGGAGGTTTAGCTTGTGTTTGCACAGGGCAGGAAACAAAATGTAGCAGCAGGGCACTCTTTCAGTGCTGCCTATGTCTGTGTCCTAGATCCCTTTGCTCCCACAGACATAGTTGTGCTTAGCTGGGGCTGGGTGGATATGCTACGATACCACAGGAGGTACTGAGAGAATGTGGCAGGGAGGGAAAGAGGTCCTCTCTTACCATCTCTGGCCTACTCTTGAGGCTGATAGAGTGTGGCCTGCTGTTGAACTCGGAAGAGCTGGAGGCTGAACTTAAAACCTTTTATAGAGGTTTCCTATAGAGCTTCATGGCTAAGCATTTTTAGGCATCCCTCACCCAGTTCGAATCACTGCAGCCTTTTGAGCCAAAGAGAGAGGAAGCCCTTTATGGGCCATTCCTTAAACGGAGGCTGATCTGTCAGGAATAAGACACCAGTTCATGGCTTCTAAAAGGCCAGTATGCATGTTGAAGGAGTTTTGAAAAAATAAAAAATAGGCATATGTTGGTCGGGAGGTGTTTACTCAGAGGAACTCCTTTGACCAACTGGTGAGACTGACTGCCAGCATATTGCAGAAAATCATCTTAGGCAGAAGGGTAGACTGGGTTATGGCCTTTACTTTTGAAGAGTTACTTCTTCTCGATGTTTGGGAGATGAGCTCCCAGAATCCCTGACCGCTGGCCAAACTAACTGAGACTTCTCCAAGTCCAAAATACCTGGAGGATCAGAGTTTTAGAACCACTGCTCTAGGTTTGAGAAGGGAATCATGTGGCTTTCTGGATATGCTGCTGCAACTTCCAGCATTCCTTATCGTGTGTGTGTGTGTGTTTAAGGCTATGAGGAGTTGTAGTCCCATGATATTGCAGGGGTGGAGGTGTTGCATGACTCCAACCCTTCTTCTACATGCTGTTGACCTAAAACTCCCTTGAGCCCTAGCCAGCTGCCTAGTCAGTGGTGAGGAATCATGGGAGTTGGAGTCCAGTAATACCCAGAGAGGCACTCATTGCCCACTCCTGCCCTGGGGGGTGGCTGCTACTGTTCACTCGCTTCCTGAGTACTGTTGGGACTATCTAGGAGTCATGCAGGAGGCCTTAAGGAAAGAAAGCAGCATGCAAGCACAGCAGGTTCCTAAGGCTTCACCTTTCCCTGTCTCCTCTGCTCTTTCTCTTCCCAGGGATGTGGCCCCCAAGAACGTTTGGTGCTGCGTCTGATGTCAGAAACCTGCCAGGAGGGAGTTCCTGCTGCAGCCGGCAGCTCAGTGCATGTTCCGAAGCTTTTGTGCTGGCCAACAGCAGGCAGTCTACATTTTATGGTTGACAAAAATGGGAAAAAGAAAATCTATGCTCTCTTTCGTGTACTCTTTCACAAAGAAACCTGTTTTCAAAATAAATAAATAAAAAACCTCATGTGGCAATTGCGCTCTTCAATTACTCATCCCAGCTTATGGAGTGAATTTCCCCTGGTGGCTTTGCCAGCTGAGGGATTCTGGGAGTTGTAGTCCAAAAGGAACTTTCCCAAGCCTTGTTTTCAGAGTAGCACTGACTTCTTACCTGAAAGCTCTTGAGCAGCTCTAAGCCTTGAAGAAGAACTTTGTGAGTGTGCCATCATGCAGTTGTATTCAGGCATTACACTCTCTGTCCTCACAAATTTGCGGTTCTGCTTTCTCTCTCCCTGCCTTGGCAGAACCAAGAGAGCTTGGCCTCTGCGGTATTCTTGGCTTACAGGCTTCCTCATACCTAACACGCTCTTAATTTGGACTGTTGAAAGCCAGTCCAAGTAGGCCAAAAACGTAGGGCAAATGCCCAGACTCGTCTGAGTCATCGTGGGCCTCTCGACTCATGGTCTGCCTCTGGTGCAGCTGTTTACAAGCACAGGCATCCTGCCAGGAAAAGAAAAAAAAGATGGCAACTTAATGGTGGTATTAATGGCCCTTGATGGTAATTTTAAAACTAAGCCAAACAGGTGGCTGACCCAAATAGCTTCCCACTGAAAATTAGCAGAAAGAAGCGCACGGGGGACTATCACTTTTAGGATCACCCAGTCTTCTCTGAGAGAGGATTTGTGCCTTAAACAACTGTGTGGCAGGGAGTCATTCACATCATTGCAGTGTTCCCCATCATGAGTTTTCTGCCCGCTATGTAGTTGTTATGGCACAGATCCCCTTTCTAGGTGATGGCGGGTGGGAGGTTGCAGCTCTGTGCCAGGATCTTGCATATAACTGGACTGCAATTGTTATATTTGTACAATTGGTTTAATTCAGGGAGGAGAGCCTCTTTCAGCTCAGTTTGGGTTCAGTTTCAGAGGAGTTATCAGGGGTTACATCCCAGCCAAAGGAAAAGGGGAGGGTCCAACATTTTTTTTTAACCAGCTGTAATATTTGAGGTCTTTTTGCATTGTGTCTCCCACACACACTATGCTCCCACCCTTCTACCCCTTCTCATCTTCTGGGAGTGTGGAACAGTATTATTGACATGTGTTCTCTTTTTATATACATATATTTTAAGTGTGTGAGCCTTTTTGACCCAGCAGCTATTTTCTATTCCTTTTGGCCCTTTCTAAAACCTAACCCACCAGCACCTGTCCAGTTGCGGGGTGTGTGTCTCCCGCTTCTTACTGATGAGGAGGGAGAGGTAAATCCAGTGGGGAAGTAAAATGGAGTGCACTCCCTTGGTGAGTACACCTAGTTTCTTTCCCCCTCTGAGCCAAGGCCAGCTGCTTTTCCCTTACCTAAATTGCCTCCCTCAACCTGCTCACTTTACTTGTAAGTAGTAGCAGCAGCAGGGACCCCTCTTGAAGTTTTGACAGTTGCTAGGGCACATGGAATTGCATGGTATTACACTCCACTGGCTTGTAGAATCTCAGCTGTTATGGCCAGCATTTGCAAGGAAATTGTATATTTTTTTGAAACCATACCTAAGAATTGTGGATTTTTTTTTCTCGCAGGGGAAAAAGATAACATAGTTTTGGGGCAGTCAGCCAATGCAGAAAATAGTCTCATAAAATGTGGATCAGGTGGAAGTCTGGATGGCTTGTTTTGAAATTAAGTATCTGTAATTCTTTCTTGAAGGACTGCCCTTGCACAGTGCCCTGAGCTGGCATGTTTTTTGACAGCACTTTACACTACATGAGACCCCAGTCATCCAGGACATTCTCAAAGATTATAGCTCTCTCCAAATATTTTGTTTTGAGGGGTGTGTGTGAAAAATGCTTAGAAATGGGCGAAATTACAACCCCCAATGCAGCAGTTTTGCTAGCTCCCACTTCCAAACTCTACCAAAACGCCAAAACTGAAACTAGAAGAGACATAGGATCTGATTTTTTAAAAAGGAGCAAAATTGGTGTATAGTACAAATTCAATAAATAAATAACCTACCCCTGCCTCACATTCCTCCCACTCATCTTTGCTGTCTAAACTCATTGTCTGGCATAACCTTAACTCTACTTTCTGACTGAATTGGATATTCTAGAAAAGGGTTTTTGCACAAATATATCCTGGAAAAGAGGAAGGACAATGCTGGACTATGGGGATAAAGAAGCATGTGGTTCTCCTCTGCCATTGCTCCCAGGAATATAAAATGTGGACAAGTGCAGTTTGAATATTAAAGGGACACTTACAGATGTGTGTCTCAGGTTTAGTAGTTGTGTTTTTTTTATGGATTTTTTTTTTTTTTGGTTAATTCAAATCTCTGCAGGCTTCAGGTAGCTGGCACCCCTAATCATCAAGGAAGAAGCTCCATTCAGGGCTGCCACAGTCATGTATCCAGACAGGCTCTAGGCAACTCTCAATCGTCCAGTAGCATCTACCTCTTTTCTCTGCAGGGTCCCCAGACTCTTGGAAAGAGAAACAGCCAGTAGCTGGGTGGGAGGAGGAAAAAAGACCACAGCTGAGGCGACTGAGGGATTTCTGATGCAGGCAAGCTGGACACTTATCTTAGCAATGCTATCGTTATACATAATCTAAGGCCCTTTCCACACGCGGGCGAAGAAACGGCTGGAAACACGCTGAAACGGAGCTTACCTTAAACCGGGTAAGTCCATCGCCAGTGGAGCAGCGCATTTTCGCTGCTCCACACTTGTCGGCGTCCCGCGGTGTCCTGCAGCGCCCAAAATGGTGGCTTACAACTGGCAGAGGCTCTCCACCAACCGGAGAACCTCGCCAGCTGGAAATCCCGCCCCCGGCAGATCTGCAGGCATGCCCTTGCACGCGCCTGCAAATCCACACCAGGCGCTGCGACGCGGCTGGGGGGCTACATGCCCCGTGCCTTTTAAAAACCACATAAAAAGTGGTTTTTAAAAAGCACGCGGTGCCGCTGCTTCCAGGCGCCCTAGTGCGGATTGGGGAGTGGAATTACTCTAAAGTAATCCGCCCCAATCCACTTTACGGTGTAGACCTCCCACGGAGGTCGCGCTACCACGTGTTATTTCCCTGTGTGGAAAGGGCCTTATTCCACTTATTGCAGAAAATTAATAAACACTAACGGGCTCTAGCGTAGAAACAACGGCATCCATTGACAAGTTGTTGAAGGAAGAGGCCAGAGGGAGGGATAAAATGATTTCTACTTTCTCTTTGAGCAAGTCTGCTGTTGTCCAGATGAGTTAACTATGCATGGTCAAGCTCTTAATAACCTTGCCCTTCAGATGCTATTTAATAAGAGCATTAACCTTTAGGCAGCTGTTGTCTTCTGGAATTTCCTTGGGATTTTGGGACTCATTGTGCTAATGATGCCTTCAAAAGAGAGTCATGGTCTGAGATGACACATCTGAGGTTTTTCTTTGGCATGCTGTTTGAAGAGTTCCTAGACAGAGCATTGAGTTTTTCAGTGCTTTGTCATATTTCCAGTAAGGAAAGCCAAATGCATAAATCTTTGGGGAGGGAACCTCTTGACATAATGGTTGTCTGTAATGTCACAGAGATAAGAGGTGATGAACCTACAATCCTCGCCAGCTTTCACCCTTTCTGCTTGGTGGGTGGGATCCCTTTATCGTCAGACACAGGCAAAAATTCAATTTGTACAGTGCATCCCTTGCATGAAAGTACAATGATGGTGAGCACTTCCCCTGTTGGACTTCTGCCTATTAAAGACACACAGGAACTTTGTCAAGAAATCAGACAGATGTTAAAAATTAGCAATGTTTATTGTTCCAGTGAGAGCTTTTCCTGAGTTCTCAAAATGCTTGTCTCATAATTCACATCAATTTGGTTGGGATCATTTCACACCCTAGTGCTTGGTGATTGAGTTCTGAACCTGTGTGACTTCCCTACAGCTACCATGAATGGCTTGCGTCTGAGTCCAATACATCTGGAGCGTGTATATGGTTGGGGAAGGCTGATATGGTCACAAGAAGCTGACTTCCACCAGCTCCTTCTGCCTAGCACTGTCAACTAACTGGAGATCCCTGGTACTCCCTGATGTTCTCCTTTCCAAGTACAGTAGTTCCCCCACTCCTCTTGATCTGCAGTTTTGATTTCCAAGATTTGTTGCCCACAATCAACTGTGGTCTGAAAGCATCTTCCTTTCTCCTCCTCTTTGCTCCAATCTGGGCAATGGCACCCATGTGGCCTGCTACCCACACCGTGCCTGCCTGCCCACCTCTCCCTCCATGCTTTAACTGTCCCCCTGCCAACACCATGACAGGAAATAGCTTTGGCATCACCGGAAGTAGTCCGCTAGCTCTGCAAGGACCATAGCAAGTAATTTGAGAGCGTAATTTGAATTTACTGGTTCTCATTCTAGTTTCTGAAGCAGTGGATAACAACCTCCCTCCATCTTCTACACGACAACCCTTCAGGTATTTAGATATGGCTAACGTACTATCCAGTACTATGGGTTTGGTACTACCCATGGTTTCAGGTATCCATGGAGGATCTTGGAACATACCCCAGCAAATATGGGGGTAGTACTGTACTAACCTTTCTACCAAAATAACAAAAGATCTAGGGTGTTCAGAGAAGGTGGGTGGTAATAGGCCCCTGCCTTATAGGCAGACCCTTGACTCATCCAGCCCAGTATTGGCAGCTCAATTGGCAGTCATGGCTCAGGCAGGATTTTTCCCTAGCCTTAACTTGGCAATCCCTAATATTCACTGGTCTCCCATACCAGTACTGGTGAGCTTGAAGGGGTCAGTGTTGATGGGAGTAGCAGTCCAATAATAAACTGGTTATCATGGTACTGTGGCCAATGGACCCAACAGCCACTTGGACAGAAAGGTCCAAGGTAACAAATATGGTGCACACACACACCCCTTTCAAGTCCTACATGTTGGTTATCCACCAAGGTAGCCTCAGTCCAATATCCTGTACAGCAACCAGAGTGAAATGGGTCCAAAAAGCATTGGGGACCCCAGTTGGACATAAATCACTCTTCTCACAAACCTCAGACAAGGCAGTCAGGCTGCACCCCTTTGAGCTGCATGCAGGAGCTCACATGACAGAATGTTCTTCCATAACCAAGAGAAACAAAATCCCTGCACCTAAAAAACTGTGTCGGGGGAAAAATAACCTAGTTTCCTCACTGTCACCCTACTTTTCTATCTGCAAGATTTTTTTTAAAGAGTAGTTTTATTAACGCATGTGAAACCCCATCTGCAAGCTTGTTGTTGTTGTGTGCCCTCAAGTCCTTTCTGACTTACGACAAATCTAAGGCTTGGGGTTTGCTTGGCAAAATGTGTGTGCAAGAGTGCCTTTGCCTTCCTCTGAAGCCACGGAAACCACTCGGGGTTTCCATGGCCAAGCAGGGATTCCAACCCTGGTCTGCAGAGTCATAGTTCAGCACTCTTTATTAAGCCAACCAGACGATGCAAAAAAAATTATACTACCTTCTTCATCAGGCAGAGATTGCGAAAAAAAAATGCAGAAGAAGCAAAAGCAATTCTGTTGGGAGTCCTAAAAACTTGCAGGTCTACATCCTTGATTTTGAGTGTTACAGTGAGAATGTTTTCACGCAAGCAGAAAGCGGAATCCCCACCTCCCCACCAAAAGAGAGATCGAAGAGTAACAGGGAGGAAGGCTGTCAAAGGAGACCATAAAATTCCACATCTTCACTGTAGCCATAACGTCTATTCCCCTGAGGTCTTTTCTGACCCTCTCCAGTGAAGCCAAATAGACCCTGTTTTGGTAGAGATCACTGACCTTCGTAGAAAGTTCCAAAACCAAAGATGCAAAACTGTAGGCTTTGAGGATTCTAACACCACCTTTCTTCTTTTACCTGCATAATTTTTCTTAAAGCCATCTTTGCCTGGTGAAGAAATGAGTTTGCAAAGTTAACTTTTGTTTTGTTTTTGTTTGTTTTTTTGCATCTTCTGGTTCATATCATCAGTGGTATCACCATGGAGGATACTGGATTTTGGTTAATGCTCAGCTTGGCTACTCCTGCAATTTTCACATCTGAAATCTGAAGCGATCCAGAAACATTTAATCTCTCATCTGCTTTTTCATAGCCTTGACCACCTTGGCGCTGGTTGATTCCTAACCCCTCCACTTTTTCTTTCAGTAGACAGCTTTTAGCATGGAAAGAGTATGTCTTTCTTTCCATTCCATGCACGGCCCAAACCATCCCTCTGATAGGGGTGAGTTGCTTGCTTTCTTGCTTGGTCCAAACACCCATCATCACTGCTTTGGGGCACTGAAGAATTTTTTTCCCTTTCTTTCTCTGCTTTCCTTTGCTAAATGTTTTTCCAACCTGCTGATTTATTGTCAATGAAACTACATTTTAGGAAAACAAACCTGACGGTTCCTGGGCACTAGACTCTTGGCAAGACACGGTGCCTGTTTGGACGGAGAATTGAATCTTTCAATATAAATACTGGCAGGCAGGCACTCCCTTTCTCTGCAACTCATTGGGGGCTAAGATGGGTGTGGAGAACTCAAAACTCTGATTATATTCTGCTTTCCTGCACCACCCAGTATTCCATGAACCAGTAACTTCTCTCCTAGACTACTATAATGTGGGGTACATGGAGCTGCCCTTGATTCATAGAATCCTAGAGCTGTAAGAGACCCAAGAGTTATACAGTCCACTCCCATTCTGCCATGCAGGAAGACACCATCAAAGCACTCCCAACAGATGGCCATCCAGCCTCTGTTTAAAAACCTCCGAAGAAAGAGATTCCACCACACTCTCAGACAGCAGCATAATCCACTGTCAAACCACTGTTACCACCAGGAAGTTCTTCCTAAAGTTTAGGTGGAATCTTTCTTCCTGTAGTTTGAATACATTGCTCTGTGTTCTAATCTCTGGAGCAGCAGAAAGCAAGCTTGCTCCATCTTCCATATGACATCTTTTCAAATATTTAAACATGGCTATCATTTCACCTGTTAACTTTTTATTCTCCATACCATACTCCAGTTCCCTAAGCTGCTCCTCATAGAAGGAGGCCTCTTATCTATTTTGGTCACCTTCCTCTGGACACATTCCAGCTTGTCAATATACTTCTTGAATTGGGTGCCCAGAACTGGACACACTGCTGTACACCAGGTGAGGTCTAACCAAACAGAATAGGGTGGTACTATCACTTCCCTCAATCTAGACACCATACTCTTTTGATGTGGCCTCGAATTGCATTGGCGTTCT
Source organism: Ctenosaura bakeri (assembly GCA_948474755.1). Taxonomy (NCBI): domain Eukaryota; kingdom Metazoa; phylum Chordata; class Lepidosauria; order Squamata; family Iguanidae; genus Ctenosaura; species Ctenosaura bakeri. Next base: position 38,765 of record CAOLHI010000697.1, read on the forward strand.
AGCTGCTGCATTACACTGTTGAAGATGACTCAGAATCTACAGCTAGTACAAAATGCAGCAGTTAACTGGAGTTCCATAGAGATAGCACATAACACCAAACATAAAGGTTGCCAGTACAATTCTGGTCTGAATTTAAGGTGCTGGTGATGACATTCACAGCCCAAAAGGATTTAGGATCTTGATACTTGAAGGAATGCCTCTCCCTTAGAGGACTTGAGGACAAAGGCATCTTTTCTGTTGTGCCCCGTTTGTAGAAAACTCTATTCATAGTGGGCCAGTTGGTGGCCACATTGGTTTTCTTTCTGGTGCCAAGTTTTTGGGACCTTTCAGAATCTATTGTGAAAGCTAGACAACAGGGAAAGCCGATAAAAAGAGAATCATCAAGTCATTTGAAATATGGTGCTGGAGAAGACCTCTACAGATACCATGGACCATCAAAAAGACAAATAAATGGGTCCTGGAAGAATCAAGGCTGGATTCTCTCTAGAAACCAAAATAACTAAACTGAGGTTCTTGTTCTTTGGACATATCATGAGACTAGTTAGAAAGGACGATCATTCAGTAAGGAAAAAAGACTGCGGTACACTTGGAGAATGCAAAACAAGGAAGCCATAGTTGCCCTGAGTTTGCAAGACCTTAGCAGGGCTGCTAGTACCAAAGTGTCTTGGAGGCTTTCATTTTTACAGTTGTCATAAACTGAAACTGACTTGACAGCAAGTAAAGAACAACAAATCTGGACATAACCGATCTTTTCCAAAATGTGTATGGACATGATTTTAACTGTTTTAAACTTTCAAGAAGAGAAGAAAGGTGAGAAGTCTTGCCCTTCCCAGGAGACTCGGACAAAACCAAACTGATGCAGCCTCTCTTAACTTGTGTGTCCTTCCTCGTTATTAACTATTGCCATCTTGATCACACTGTAATGTTGCTTGGCCAGACAAGTCCCCATTTTTACCTGTGAAATTTTGGAAGGTGTGTAGCACCCAGAGGGTTGCAGAGTTCCTACTGCTGCCTTGAAGCAAAGCTGGGTGCCTTCCTTGCTGCTGTGTGCACAGCCATGCCATAAAGCCTGCCCAACTCATTAGACCTAATTGTGGAGGAAATGAATCCCCTCTCCTGGGCCTGCTTAAAGGAGAATGTCTCCTTTAGCTTGTGTGCCAGCAGCTAATTACTGCACTTAATGGCTGCCTCCAGGAGGAAGCAAAGGACAGCGTGTCAGACGGGAAAAAGTTTCAATCATTTCTCTCTAATTCTTGGAATCCTGAACGTGGTACCAGGTTTGTTTTTCAAAGGAAAAGACGTCCCCCAAATGAGCTGGAACAATAGCTGTGGGCCATGCAGGCTGAATCCCTCAAAGTCTGTACCCTAGAAACAGCTGCCTGTTAGGGATATGAAAGCAATAAAGGGGTGGGCTAGCAACAAACACCCATTTCTTATGAATAATAAAACTAAAGGCAACTTGTTAGCCTATGGCTAGTGGTGTACTGCAGTGGGAGCAGCTGTGCAATTCCATTGCATTAAGGACAATAAAATTATTTCTGGAAGCTCCTAGTATCCCTCATATTCTGTAGAATGTTTTTAGAAATTTGACTGCATTACGACCAACCACTTTGGGAATAGAGTTATCGGATCTCAGGGCCTGGATCCTTTTCTCCAGTCCACAGGCAAAAGGAGGAATCTCAGAGTTAAAGATCTCTCTTGAAAACTGTTTATCTATGTACTTTTCTCATTTGTTATACATGCCTTTCTTTATTTGAATGGCAGACCATGAGCAACTGTGGCTGATGCTTCATGTCAAATCCTGAATGACATATTTGATATTTTGATGATATAGTAATTGGAGGGCAACCAAGATGGTAGAAGGCCTGGAAACATCCTGTGAGGAGGGGCTTAGGGAGCTGGATATGTTTAGCCTGGAGAAGAGAAGGTAAAGAGGCAACATGATAGCTATGTTTAAATATTTGAAGGTATTCCAAATGGAGGATGGAGCAAGCCCATTTTCTGCTGCTCCGGAGACTATACATGGAGCAATGGCTTCAAACTTCAGGAAGGGAGATTCCGTATAAACGTTAGGAAGAACCCTGATGGTAAGAGCAATCCAACAGTGGAATATGCTGCTCCCTGGGAGTGTGGTGAAGTCTCCTTCTCTGGAGGTTTTTAAACAGTGGCTGTCTGTCAAGGGTGCTTTAATGGTATATTCCTTCATGGCAGAATGGGGTTGGACTCCGTGGCCCTTGTGGTCTCTTCCAACCCAACGATTCTTTGATTCTATATCAGCAGTTCCTTGTAACATCACTCTTGTAACATTACCAGGGCCTCCCCCATGATACCATAAGTCTGTCTCATGTTTAAACCCAGTCTGGCCATTTCCGCACTACGCACTAGTGCTATTATTCCACTTTCAACCTCCTGTGGAATTCTGGCGTTTGTCCTGAGGCTACAAAGAGCTCTCTGGCTGAGAATTCTAAAGGCCCCTCTCTGAACTGCAAACCCCAGCATTCCACAGGAGACTGAAAGGGCAATAATAGCACTATAACAGTGTAGTGAGGAAATAGCCTCTGTCCTTCTGTAGGGTGGCCTTCTTCTTTACCTACTGCCTTCTATCTTACCAAGCATTGTTGTCTTTACCAATGAGTTATGCCACCTTATGAAATTCCAAAGTACGACAGCCTCAGTCAACACACTTTTCAAGGCAGTGCTCTCACCTTGAGATTCCTCCTCCTTCCCCTGACAACTGGATCCTGGGAATCCTAATAACAAACTCAGATCCTGGGAATCCTAATAACAAAAGGAGTACAGACTCAGGAACTTATAGGCTGAGAAAGAACGTATAGGCTTAGAGGAACATTGGAAACGGGGGCATTCAAGTACTAGTCCCACTGTTACTCTGTATTTTGGGGGTCCTGGGAGGGACGCCCAAATAACCAAATAAAAACACAAGATGGGGAAATTAACTCGAGCACTCTCTTAAGCAGGGATCTTGCAACCCTATGTATACAGTGTCAGGTCAGAAGAGCAGTCAAACAGTTTTAAAATAGTAAAAATGATAGCTTTATTAAAGGACAAACAACAGAAAAGACAACACAAGCGCATAGCTAACTAGAAATTAGAAATGAGAGTTTTGGGGGGAAATGGGTGATACGACACCTTATCTCGTAGTCCTGGAGAAAAGTGGAGGATTGCAGGGAAGAAAGCTCAGCGCGGTTTGCTGAGGGGACGACTCGCTGGACACAGCGGCAGCAGGGCTGGATGATACTCAGGAGCGATCTGAGATGTGCTCAGAATCGGGGAGTTTTTATAGGGTGGATTGTGCCTACAGGCCATGCCATACTCGGTGAGAACAATGCGAGTTTGGAATGGGACAAAGTTTTGGCAAAAGTCAAGTTTTACATGATGGGCTTAGCGCAGATCTAACAATAGTGTAGCCAGTATGCAAATGGCTTAGCATTGCGAGAGTGCCGGCCCGCGGCCAAGCGTCTTTGTGTAGAGTCGCGCTTAAGCAAGGTGTGTCTGCAGAGAGGTCCCTGGAGCAACGGAGTACCGTTAATCTGCCTGCCTAAATGGGGATTGGAATGTCCAACCATTAACCGGCTGCGTCTGTTTACGTGCTTGTCCGGTGGCCTCGCAAACACGTGGAGCAGGGTGGCAGAAAAAAGTCAAGTGAAGGCCAAATAAGTTTGATATCAAGAGATATCTAGTGCTATCACCGGGTATGTCTGAACCATAGTAACACCACTTCTAGGATAAAAGGAGGAGCCCACAAAAATGAACATGGCTTTGAAAGTGATGCACACAAGTCTTTTACTCCAAGGTCATTTCCACATTACACTCTTATAGCGCGATTATTCCACTTTCAACATGCTATGGAATCCTGGGGTTTGCAGTTTAGGGAGGGGCCTCAAGCCCCAAGATTCCATAGGATGTTGAAAGTGGAATAATCGCACTATAAGAGTGTAGTGCAGAAATGGCCTTGCAAGTCTCAAGTCAAGTCTCAAGTCCTTGAAGATACTTTCAAGTCTGGGTGGTTTATATCCCAACCTATATTTCAGAATTTCTGGACAGAGTTCAATAAAGTCAGTTTTAACAATTTAAGCAGAGACGGCCCTCCATATTTGTGATTTTTGCCATATGCAGCTTCAAAAGTGGGGAATAGAATCCTTCTTACTCCCCCTTTGCAAATCTGGAGGCTTTTGTAACAACGGGCATGAAAGAATCTGCAGCTTTGGAAGTGGAGAATAGGTGCCTTCTTGCTCCCCATTACCGAAGCTTCAAAAGCTTTAGAAAAAGGATCCTTCTGTGGTGGAGACAGTTTTGGGTTTTGGGTCAGTCTAAATGACCTCTGGGTGTGAGAAAAGCAATTAATTTTCTCTGCAAATTGAAGTCCCTCTGTGTTTGAAAGGAATACAATAGAACTCTGTAAGACAGAATGTTACGGAGGATGGAATGTGCCTCGCTATGCTTCCTTTGCTTTGCAACATTTGTAAGATTATGCTAGAGAATGGCGGGAACCTTTGTACACATCAGTTTCTTTTCTTGAACATGTGATGACTGTACTGGAAAATGTATAAATCGCTGTGAATATGAAGAGGCGGGGCTCAGTCTTTTGGGAATGATCCCACTGAGACAAATAAACGATTTTCCTTAATCCGTGGGTCTCTATCTCTGTTCTGCAACACTCCTTTCTCAAGCCCATTGCCTAACTCATTTGCTGTTCGCTTTTGAGATACGCACCCTGCACTCTGGGGGTGCGTCTTGTCTTTTGCTCTTAGGAAAAGTTTTAGGGGGCTCCTCCAATATGCAGGGGGGACAGTCTGCTGAGCAGACCTCAAGCCCACCTCAAGCCCGTTGCCTAACCCCTTTGCTGTTCCTCCCTGAGAAATGTGCCCACACTTTGGGCTTGGGACAGATTGTCCTGTGACCAGTACACAAAAAGAGATGGAAGCATCGCTCAAAGTCATAAGGTTTCCGGATGAATGTATTATGTTACTGAACCAAGGGCAGCAAGTCAGTCATTAAAAACATACAAGTCTCGAGTCGAGTCGAGTTGGTGCATCGTTTATGGCCGAGTTGAGTCGAGTCGAGTCACTGAAGCGATTTAAGTCCGACTTGAGTCCGAGTCAGTCGACTCGAGTCGACGTCACTGGCTTTGAAATTGATTAAATGGGAAGAGATTCCACAAGGAGACATTAGGAGGCACACCTGATATTCTCTGCGCCAACAACAGGCAAAATAATTGGGGGTTATAATAATACGAAATTACTCCTAAATTAACTACAAACAACAACGACAGGGATTGATTAGTAGTTGACTTTTAGGACTTCTAGATTTCTCTCCTTACTGTTGAATTTTGTCCTTACTGTCATCTAGTCATTGTATACATATTTTAAATATAACACACACACACACACACACACACACACACACTTGCCTTGGGCCATTTCTGCCCTATACTGTTTATAGTGCTATCATTCCACTTTCAGTATCCTATGGGAATCCTATGGGGATTTGCAGTTTAGGGAGGGGCCTTTAGAATTCTCAGCCAGAGAGCTCTTGGGACTCAGGAAACTACAACTCCCAGAATTGTATGTTAACAGTCTCGTGTGGAAATAGCCTTAGTTTCTGTTATCACTTTATGATATCTATTGGTTATTAATTCACATCAGCGCCTTTACTTACACTCTAGCAGTTATTCCAAGCCAAATACTGGTACATTCCTGCTCCCGCAATTATCTTTCATATATTGTATTACTAAACCCCAATCTTTCTTCCATCCGCCATCTTTAATCAAAATTGTTTCTTTATCTTCATGTTCCATTTTTACTGAGGGGGTGGAGGAATGGTACTCGTGTATGGGGTGGTTTTTACCTCATGAGGCAAAATGACTGGGGGCCTCCATTTCCCACTTTACCTCAGGCAGCCAAAATGTCTTCCCAGGCCAGCCCTGAGGCCCACAGGCAGCTCCGAAATCCTTCTTCTGGCTCCTTCCCTACCGACTTGCAGCAGCTGCCTGGGGTGTGCGTGTGAGCATATGTACACACACACACACACAACGTTTATGTATTTTTCTCTTTGTCTTGGCACGAGTTGCGAGGGCTGTAAATTAAAATGAACAGCCGCGGGGTCTATAATGCCACGCTTGGAGGGCAGCGGCCTGGGGGTGAGGGCCCGCAAAGACAACCGGAGCCCAGTGAAGGCCGCGTTTACTTAGGCATGGGCCGAGGTGGATCCCGCTGGGCCGCCGATGAGGCGTGCAGGGAAGAATTTCGTCCTGTTAACATTTCTGTGGTTTTTACCAAGGCAGGTATTTGCACACTGCTGGGCTGGAGAGAGGCAGATAGAGGGGGAGAGCAGCTAACTCGGACCATTTCCACACGAGCCTGTTAAAGCACAATTATGCCACTTTCAACATCAGGCCCCTCCCTAAACTGCAAATCCCAGGATTCCATAGGATGTTGAACATGGAATAATGGCGCTATAAGAGGCTAGTGAGGAAATGGCCATAGAATCACACTGTTTTCACAAGTCTACTCTAGTTGGAACTAAAGGCCTTTCCGCATTACACTGTTCAATTGATCTTACTCCACTTTCAACCTCCTGTGGAATTCTGGGGTTTGTAGTTTCCTGAGGCCAAGGAGCTCTCTGGCTGAGAATTCTAAAGGCCCCTCCCTAAACTGCAAACCCCAGGATTCCATAGGAGGTTGAAAGTGGAATAATACTGCTATAACAGGCTAGTGTGGAAATGCCCATAGAATCCCACTGTTTTCACAAGTCTACTCCAGTTAGAACTAAGGGCCTTCCCACCTTACACTATTATAGCACTATTATTCCACTTTCAGCATCCTGTGGAATTCTGGGGTTTGTAGTTTCCTGAAGCCAAAGAGTCTCAATGCCCTTCCCTGATCTGCAAACCCCAGGATTCCATGGGATGTTGAAAGTGGAATAATAGCACTATATAGAGAATTTTATAGAGAATTTTTTTTATTGTTATCTGATCATGGAAGATATGAGTTTATCGTTATCTGATCATGGAAGATATGAGTTTTTTCCTTTGAGTTTGACTGAAGAGGGGTTACAAAGGATTGTTAAAAAGCTGTTACTTCGCCAGAGGAGCAAGTCTAGTTTATTGTGTAAATTGTCAATATTGTATACATAGTTAATGCTGTATATGTTACTTGTGTTGTTTATTTATGTTAAGGTTGGATTGTTTATTTATGACTTATGTCTTTTTTTCTTTTTTGTATTTTTCTTTGTGTGCAAAACAATAATAAATATATATACATATAAAAAAACCAGAATTACAGAGGGGGAAAAAAAGAAAGAAAGTGGAATAATAGCAGTATAACAGTGTAGTGCAGAAATGGCCCCAGAGGCTGAAAGTTGGCCCTGGGACCTGCTGTGGCTTGAGCTCCACTCCTATGAGGGTTGACAAATCAGGGCAATCCCAGGCTCTGAGATTTCAGCGTCAAAACCTAAGACCTAGTATCAAGGGCAATGAAATAATTTCTTGAAGCTCCTAGTATCCTAAGAAGAACTAGAGCTCTCAGGCTGAGAATTTTAATACAGTTCTTGCTGTGTGTCTTAAAGTCACTTTGGGCCCTAAGGTGACCTGATCACAGGGTTTTCTGGGGCTGAGAGTGTGTGATGCGCCCAAGGTCACTCACCGAGTTTCCATGGCCGATTGGGGAACCCTGATCTCCAGGATTGCAGTCCAGTGCTCAAACCACTACTTCTCCTTAAACTGCTAATCCCAGGATGCCATAGGATGGAACCTTGGTAGTTAGAGTGGAATCATATTGCTATAATTGGAGAGTGTGGAAGGGTTAAAAGAAGGGGAACACAGGCCATTTCTGCACTACACTTGTTACTGCGGTTATGTTATGTCTGGTGAGAGCACTAGGTATCTCTTGATATCAAATAATTTGGCCTTTACTTGACCTCCTCTGCCACCCTGCTCCACGTGTTTGCAAGGGCCACCGGACGAGCACGTAATAGGCGCGGCCGTTAGTGGTTGTGCATTCCAAACCTCATTTAGGCAGGCAACTTAAGCCTCTTCGATGCTTTAGGGACCACTCCTTCTTGCAAACCCGCCTTGCTCAGCGTGACTTTACACAAAGACACCCCGCCGAATGCCGAGCCATTCCTTTATGTTGGGCCATTTGCATACTGGCCATACTATTGTCATCCAGCGCTAAGCTCATCATGTAAAACCTGACCTTTTCCAACGCCTTTGTCCCACTCTAAAATTCCTTTGTTCTCACCGAGCATGGCATGGCCTGTAGGCACAATTCACCCTATAAAAGGTCCCCGATTCCAAGCCTTCCTCAGATCACTCGGGACTTCCATCCCGCCTTGCTGTCAGTTTGTCTGAAGAGTTCCCCTCAGCGGACCATGCTGAGTTTCCTCTCCTGCAAATCTCCGCTTCTCTCCAGGACTACCAGATAAGGTGTCGTATTGCCCATCTTCCCCAAAAACTCTCTTTTCTATTTCTTAAGTTAGCTAGCGCATGTCGTGTCTTTTATGTTGTTTGTCTTCAATAAAATTATTATTTGTTACTTTAAAACTTGTCTGGCTGCTCTTCTGACTGACGCTGTAGACATAGGGCTAAAAGATCCCAGCTAAGTTACCCTGCCTCTCGTTTAGCTTAAGAAAGTGCTCGAGTTAATTTCCCCATCTTGTGTTTTGTTTGGTTATTTGGGCGCCCCTCCCGGGACCCCCAACATACAGGGTAACACACTGTTTGAGTGCTATTATTCCACTTTCAACATCCTGTGGAATCCTGGGAATTGCAGTTGAGGGAGGGGTATCTTTGGCCTGAGTAAACTGCAAACCCCAGAATTCCATAGGATGTTATAAGTGGAATAATAGCACTATAACAGTGTAGTGCGGAAATGGCCACAGAAGGGGATTTTGCCGGGTACCATGCTCTTATACGGTATCAGCCCACCATGCCTTTTTCCAAGACACTCTGCTCCACCTTGCTGTCAACAGTCTGCAAGCATTCTGTGACCAAACTATATTTATTATAATCTATGAGGGGCAAAACATAATCATTATGTAGTCTGTGATTTTGTATTTTTGTTCATTTCTTAAAACATTTATATCTTGCCTTACATCATAGGATCTCAGGATGGGTTGCAGTAAAATCAGTTTAACCAATAGAAAACAGTAAGAAATAATTTAAATGGACTAGAAGTGTGTTTTAAAAAACAGACAAGACAATAAAAATAAGAGCCTTTCCGCACAACCTAATTATTGCACAAGGGATTCAACTTTAACTACCATGACTGCCTTCTACAAAATCCTGAGGTTTGTAGCCTTGGGAGGTACTGAAGCTCTCTGGCTGAGAACTCTAAATATCCCTTCCTAAACTGCAATTCCGATGATTTCATAGAATATAACTGTGACAGTTAGTGGAATCGTAGTGCAATAATTATGTAGTGCAGAAAGGCCCTAAGTGAAAACAGTTAAAACTAATCTAAATCCACATGCACATTTCTATGAAAATATGTGTGGTTTGGGGTGAAACCATGTTTTTAGTTGGCACTGGAAGGACCCCCAGTGCTGATTCGGGTCAGGCTTCTTAAGGGGAAGGATTCTACAACTGAGGCGTCACAGAAGAGAAGACCTGCTCTGTCCACATGAGACTGTTATAGCGCTTTGATTCCACTTTCAACATCCTATGGAATCCTGGGGTTTGCAGTTTCGGGAGGGGTCAGCCGGCCCCTCCCGAAACTGCAAACCCCAGGATTCCATAGGATGTTGAAAGTGGAATCAAAGCGCTATAACAGTCTCATGCGGAGATGTCATATGTCCTCACCCATCACATTGCGCCACTTGTGGGACACAAAGGAAGGTCACTCCAGCAAATTACAGTCCTTGAGCAGGCATACATAGGGAGATAATTATATTACATTGGGTATGTTAGAGAGAGAATATGAACTAATAGTTGATTAGCTACTGTTTTAATTACAAAACCCTGTAAAGTCACAGCTCTGAAGAAAACATAAGATATGTACAGAAGCAAGATTGTTGTACATTCCAAGATGGAAAAACTCAACACTACCCACTATGGAAGAATGGTTGCTGGAACGGAACAGATCTAGCAGAAATGGACAAATTGACAAGTTTGTATAGAAAAAAGTCATTAGTGATACTTCTCAGACTGGAAATCCCTTATTGACTTTTTTGCAAAAACAAAAGACCTTTTAACTTATTGTTTTGATTATTAGAAAGGGTAGATTATTGAAAGAAGGGAATTTGTTATAATTTTAAAGAGAGAGGTATGAGTAACTAGATGCATATATAAGCGTTGAAGGGAAGATCGGAAGTCACTTTTTTCTCTTTTTCCTTTTATTTCTTTTTTCTTATTTTTTACTTCATTTTTTCTGTAATTTTGTAATGTTTTGTAATTATTAATGCATTATTTAAAAATTTTTCTTAATAAAAGAAAAGAAAAAAGAAAAGAAAAAGCAAGATACAAACAACTGGTTAGGGCAGATATCCCTCTGTCTGTCTGTTGGTTCTCAATCTCTCTCTTTCACATACACATTCATACACACGGAATTAATGCAAATTGTTGTTGCGGTTGTAAGACTTTAAGTTTCCTCTTTATGGCAACCTTAAGGCAACCTTATGATGGAGCTTCTTGGCAGGCTGAGTGTGTGTGATGCACCAAAGGTTACCATATCCCCTTCTTAAAGATCTTTCCTGTGACACTGCATGATCTAAAAACTTTGCTTGCTTCCTTGTTTGCTTATAACATTATAATATGTATTGGGCATAATAATATGTTCAGATTATATTATGTATAACATATACAATATTGTGTACACTTAAGGTTGCTTACCTCTGCATAATGTTTCCGTTTTTAAAATGGACACATTTATGCTGACGTCTACAATTTATCTTTTTTATCAACCTATAGGCCTAAATCCTGTTCTTAGATCCATTGAATCTATGTAGGATTTGCCTCTGTGTTGACTTCTCATTCAGCCATTGATTCTGTGGGTCTGCTCTGCTTGGGACTCACCAGCAGGATCTAGGCCATGGAAAAGCAGTGCATAAAATTAGCATACAAAATTTATGCTGTCCACGAAACAGATGTTAGGCTGCGCTACAGAAAAAAGGCCTGCAAACAATGCAGTTTTCCAATGGGCCTCTTAAAAAATTAAGTGAAAATGACCTAATTTAACTAATTTAATGTGTGATTTACCATTGATCTAATTAGATCAGCAGAGACCTCTGACCCTTCCACTGGGTTAATTGTTGTGTGTGTTCAAGGAGGGTGGAAGACAGATAGGAGAAATTTCATACCCTCCAGTTGTCCAGCTTTGGCAGGGACAGTCCTATTTAATCCCTTGTTGTCTCACTTTTTCCAGATCCTTTTAAAATGTCTTGGTTTCTGTTTGTTCTTCCCATTTCCCTCCTTTGTCTTCAATTTACTTCAGTTGCTGCGAACTGAGTTCAAAGTGCTCATGTAGGTTGTACTCAATTAACTCAGTAGAAAAGAGACAACAGAAGGAGACAAAATCTTGCATTTCCCAGTAGGCTCAAGCAAACGCCAGCTGCTGCAGCTTCTCTTAATTTGCGTGTTTTTCTTCATTAGTAGCTTTTGCCATCTTGACTATACTCTGGTGTTGCTCGGCCACGTCTTCCAGTTTTCACCTATGAAATGTTAAAGGGAATGAAGTTATGTTCCCCTCTGTCCAGATGGAGTGCAGATTGTTCACATCAGCCAGGAACCCTTGCAATGAGGCATCTTGTCCTGCTACACCGAGCTGCCCATCCCACCCCTTTGGCCAGACTGAAGACGGGATGAGCAAGATGAGGTGAGCTTAATGGATTGCTGGCATGGAGATGAATGACAGGCTGGCTTAGCAGTTTCAAGTTACAGTAAAATGTTTTTAAAAGGAGGGTGATGGTGCCTTGGAGGACTGGCTTTGAATACTGAAAGCATATGCAGTGTCCTTCTATTGTCCTAATCAGAAATGAATATGTGTGTGTGTGTAAACATATGGTCCTACCTGGCCTAAAGGCAGCAGATCCTGTCTGATCTTGGAAGCTAAGCAGGGTCAGCCCTTGTTAGTATTTGGATGGGAGACTACCAACAAATACCAGGTACTGTAGGTTCTATTTCAGAGGAAGAAACTGGCAAAACCTCCACTAAGTATTCCTTGCCTTAGAAAACCCTGTGAAATTCATAGGGTCACCGTAAGCTGAGAGGCATCGTGAAGACACATACAAACCCATGTATACAAGTAGGAAATAATGCCGTGTAGAAGATGGAGTGATGGAGAAGATGGAGTAGCTATGCCCCTAGCTAAACCTGCTCACAAATAGTGTAAACTATGGAGCCTCTCTGGCTTCAGACTAAACCTATTCCTCTCATCCCCCCTCATCTATATCTCACTTCTTGAAACAGCTTCCATTCCCTCTCCTTTTTCGCTTCGTCTAAAGCTAGACATAAATGAAACCTTGCTAAGGAGTGAAATGAGCAGATAGAACCTTTGCTGTCTATTGGTAGTTCCTGATCATCCTGAAATTTAAACAAACATTGAGAAGAGAACACACAGAGAAGGTTTTTGGGTATAATATTTTTTTTTATAAAAGATGCTGGCAGCTGTGGACCATCTTGTTGAAAGCCTTCGAGCTTTCAACTAAAAAGAGGCATTTATTTCAGCAGGAAAAAAGGAAAAAGAAGCTATAATAAATTAGGGAGGGAAGTAGAAAACAAATAGAGCACTTGTAGATTTAGGTGTGTGGAGGTGTTTTTTTTAAAAGTTATATGTCACATGGGGGTCTCAGTTGAGACATCTGGATTATAAATACAGCAGTGATGAAATTTTTATGACACAGCTAGGCACTAGATGTCAAATGTTTTTTCTCCTACAAGACAGCGGCATCTGTGGCTGAATCCACAGAGAGGCATCAAAGTTGTTCTTCTTTGGTTTCACAGGCAGTAAGCTGGTATGGTACCCATCGCAATAGTTTCCATCTTGATCCAGTGTATTGCGGATGGCTAAAACCTGATGTTTAGAGGTACTTTGGGGCAGAAGAGTTATGATTTTGACCGAGGCACCTTTCCCCCCTCTCTTTCTGTGTTTGAAGGGGTTGATGATAAAACGTGAATGGCAGAGTTTGCAAGTGGTACCATTGCACGTGGGTCACAACTAACTGGCTGACACATTGGTGAGCAGTGTGCATTGTGTGCGGTTATGCATCACTGTGCATTGAGGCACATCAATGCACAATGCCCATTTAGTGGCACACTGTCTCAGTTTACTAAAGAAGCAGCCTTACATAACTCCATGAGTGTAAAGTTACAATTGTCTCCTCGATGTAGGATGTCAGCCAGTATCCCCCTTGGCCTCATGTCTTCTATTAATTTTCTACCTCACATCTTGACAATTTTTTTATAATGGCCTGTGGTTTCCCTGGAATGAGGCCATGGCCTCTGCTGTGAAAGTATCTTACACTTTATATTGAGGGTAGCTGGAGGAAGGAAGAACAAGCCTGAATTTATCCCTATTTCCATGTCAGCCCCTTTGGTTAAATTCTGGAAGGCTCTCTGATGGATATATTTATGTCCCACTCTACTTCCAGGATTCAAGGCAGATTGCATTTACTATTTCAAAAGTGGCCAGTGATGGGAGCAAGGAATCCCTGAAATTCATTGTTTTTTTAATTTTGTATTCCCTTTTAGGATTCCCAGTTTTCAAATCAAGCTCTGTACTTCTAATTCCACTTCGCTGGCAAAGATTTGGCAGCTGAAGATGTTTAGCTCCAAGCTATTAAAAGTTTCACCAGGTAGTTTTTGAATATTTCTCCAGTCCTAGTCTAACACTTTAACCACTGCACACAAGTCTGTCTCTTGTTTTCCTTGCTCAGGTCAACCTTAGATGGAGGGAATCATAACATGTTTCCACAGTTGCTGCACATTAGTGCACTGAAGTAGAAAGCTTAGATTTCTGCCTACCACACTACTCTTAAAGAATTAGTCCCACGCCACCCGCGTGACCAACAAGTGGTGGAGGGGGACACCTTTGCTGCTCTCCCCGAAGAGGAGATCATGCAATTAATGTGCGACAAGTGTCGCACGGTGGAATGGGGAGGGGGAGGGGTTTGCAGACACCTTTTAGGCTGTGCCGCCCCTCCCTCCGGTCTCTTTGTTTGCGGGCGACCCACCCTCCCACCTTATGGTTTCAGTGTAAGATTGCTGGTTGCTTCGGGGCCGGGTAGGAATTTTTCCCTCCTTGGTTTTTTTTTTCACCTACCCTACACTGCGCCAAGGGATTGGGGAATTGGCTTTACAAGGTGGTGTCTCAACTAGGTATTAAATAGGTCTCCACAGCTTCACTTGTCTTTACCCATGGCTGGTGCGGGGGGGGGGTCTAAGGGTTTTGGTGAGTACCTATGGCACCCTTTGGTGTAGGATAAATGCTGTCCTTGAGGCGGGCCCAGGACTTGCTCCTACCAGCATGAGCTGGAGGGGTTGCGGTCTGTGGGCTTGCCTTCCAGAAAAGGGCTGGCCAAAGTCTTAATTCAGCCTCATGGATTGGCTTTGGGGCCCGGTAGCTCTCTCTAGGAGGGCTATGGAAGAGGTCTGGAGCTGACCCTTGCCATACCCTACCCATGCTGTTGACCCCCCCTTCTAAGGTCATAAGTTCAAGTTCATGGTCAAAGTAAATTCAAGCCCAAGGTCAAGGTCAAGTTCACTTCCAGCTTTGTGTTAATTAGGCATACATTAATAAATTGCCCTAGTTCAACCCAAGCTGTGTGTGTGATCTCTTCATTTCGGGGTTGGGCGGCAAATAAGGATCTTGCCCCTGCCCCCAAATTGCCACGGTAGCCAAGGAAACCTGTTCAGAGGTCATATACCTCTGAATGCCAAGTTTAGGAGAACAAACAGTGTACAAGATGTAGAAAATAGAGCATTACTTTACACTATGTATGTTAATGACATATACAAGTGTAAGTCCATGGTGTGCCTACATATGTCTTTCAGGGCTCATCGTAGAAGTTGCAATTTTCTTTCTTCCTCCAGAATGACTAAAACTTCTCTCATGGCTGTTCATTGGATGGTGGAGGGTATGGGTGTGAGGAAGAATTATCCGGCCATGTCTCCACCACTAGATTCAAACCAATGACATCAGATCAATGACTAGATGTCTCCACAACTAGATTCAGACCAATGACATCATGTGCTAAGATGTACGTAAGAGACTAGTGGTTCTCAGCAGATGATGTCATTGGTCTGTACCTGGCTACACGAACGTAGCCAAATAGTTCTCAGATCTCCCCACACTGCCACTCCCCACCAGCCACTGAATGTCTGTGGGAGGGGAATGTAGGAGCTAAATGGTGAGTCTGAAGGCAGGGGAAGTTGAAAGAAGAGACATAGCATAATTCTGCTGGTGGAGCTTTTACACTATGCTCTACAGTGCAGGAACTCAGCTGTCGAGTTATGTTGTAGTTGTGGTATTGGATTGTCACATTGTACAACATGGATGCACAGTGCATAACCTTGTGTAACAAAATGTGCACCAATATGCAGCGCAAGTGGAATTGATGTACAATGTGCAACCATGCACAATGGCACCACATGTGTTGGTCTACTCTGTATGTCAAACTGAATATAGCCATTCTGCACCAGACAAAAATATCCAGCCACTTCTGTAGAGAAATGTAGACATGATGAAACATCAACAGGATTCCAGCCCAAGTTGAAAGTGTTTTTCATTTAATTTCCTGCTTCTTGTGAGCTTCACAGGGGTATTTGGTTCATCTATCAGCCATCTCTTGCTTAAGGATCTCTCTCTTTTTTTTGGTCATTTTTCCCTACTCTCTAGTTTGAGGACACCCTATTGCTATCTCAGTTAGTGGTTTTCTTCCCTGAGAAACAAAGTTATTTTCCCAGTAATCACCACACTTTATCACATGCGTCTGTGAGAAACTATTTTAACTATCCATCTTTTTAAAGCCTTGATCCATGTCACATGTACAAAGCAAAATCTTTTGAGTTTGTCAACCTCTAAGAAACTGAGAGGTCAGGCAGATTTCTGTGTTTAGAAGAGAAGCCATCTGTTTCTTGGACCATTTCCATACCAGACTGTTATAGTGCAATTATTCCATTCGTCCTATGGAATCATGGGGTCTGCAGTTTAGGGAGGGGCCTCAAAGGCCCCTCTCTAAACTGCAAACCCCAGGATTCCATAGGATGTTGAAAGTGCAACAATTGCACTATAACAGTCTAGTGCAGAAATGACTTTGAATAAACTGTAAGGGGCAAAGGCTAATGTCCACTTTGAACAGCTACAGAGTGGCAGAGGCCACAAGCCCTGACAGACTATGATATCTTTTGTGGCTGAGCCAAGGGGAAACCATTAAGCTGTCAGACTTTCTACATCATTCCAGAAATATTTAAAATATCTTCAGCATATTATGTAGGTTGTGGCTAGTTTCCAAATCCCTCAAGTGATGTTGCATGGAAAGAGAAAAGAGGTAACATTAAAATTGGGCAGGTCTTCCTCAATCTGGTGCCTTCCAGATTTGGTGGATTATATCTCCCATCACCTACAGTCAGTGTTCTCATTGACTGGAGATTATGAGATTTGTCAATTTCATCCAACACGTCTGAAGGAAGTCAGTTTCAAGAAGGTTTGTCTTCATAAGTGATGATAAGAAGACAAGAGATGTGTGCCAGCTAACTTTCACTTTAGGATGCAAAATTTTATTGGTTGATAACTATAAAGGGAAGCAATACTGCAGATCTTGGGCTACAGTGCTCATTGTCTGTGATCATTGGTTTGGGGTATATAGGAGCTATAGCCCAAAACAATTGGAGAATATTAAGTAGTGGGCTTCTGGAGCCCTCTCACGCTACAGTTATTTATATATCCTTTTTTTGGTAAATGCCTCCAATTACCGGAGATTTCTGCAAATTATAACTTATCACTGGATTTTCCCAACATTTTCTTTTTTTCTGCCCCATTGTTTTTGATTCCTCAGTTCCTTTCTCAGTGCCATTCTACATCTGGGAAACCTTCATTTGGTTTGGGGCCCATGTTCCAGTTTGGAAAGAGTCTTAGGGCTACATTTCAGCAATGCAATGTGATGGGACTTGTTACTGCAGGTTAGGCCTCCTTGGAGATAGCATAAAGATATCATTTTGATATCAATAATTTGGTTCTCTTCCACCACCCCTCTCCACGTGTTTGTGAGGCCCCCAGACAAGCCAAAAAGGCTCAGCCACTAATCGCTGGACATTCAATTCTCCACCCAGGCAGGCCAGAAATAGCCAGATCCTTGCTTTAGGAGACCTCCCTGCAAATACCTTCATTATGTATGCACGCTGTTTACAAAGGACGCCCTGCCCCGAGCAGGCAACTTGGCAAGCTGAATACTCAACTGCCAAGCACTGAGTATTTGCATACTGGCTACCTCTTTGTTAATTTGGACCTAACGCAAGCACGTTAAATTTTGACCTTTCCAAAGCTTTGTCTTGCGCCTGAAACTCATTGTTTTCCCCCAAGTATGGGATAGCCTGCAGTTACATTTCTCCCTATAAAAACCCCTGATTCCGAGACCTTCCTCGGATCGCTCCCAAGTTCCAGACCGCCTTGCTGCCGCTTTGCTTGGCGAGCTTCCCCTCAGCTCCACGTGCTGAGCCACTTCGAACCCCAGCATTGCTCTCTATTCTTCCAGGCTTCAGGACAGGTTTTGTATCACCCCAATTCAACAATCCCTCTCAAAATCCCTCTATAGCATTCCAACCTTTATTATCCTTAGTTACTTGTGTGATTGTGTGTTGCATACATTGCGTGTCTGTGTTTAATAAAATCTCAATTATTCTTATAACTTGGTTTGCTTCTTGACTTGGCCTGACCCCATGGACATTGGGTAAAAGATGCTGCGGCATTGCCCTGCCTCTCGTATTGCTAGCTTGTGCTCTTTGACTAATTTCCCCAACTTGTTTAATTGTGAGTGCATTTAGGTGTCCCTCCCAGGACTCCCCCAGTAAACAGGGTATCAGAGTCCTACTTCTGATAATTCAATAAAAAAGCATAGAAAGTCCACAGCTCAATACTAATTGACAGCTTGGGAAGTGTCTGCAAAGCGTACCATCCAGTTCTACACTGTATCATGGAAGGCTATCGTGGAAAGCATTCAAGTACTTTTGTTTTTGTTTTACTTCAGTTACTGTGACAATTTTATTAAAGGTTATATTTTAAAAAGCGAGGTCACAAAGAAATGTGATGTTTGAGATGGGCTTAATTAAGGTATTATTTTCCCAATGGACCCATTTGTCTATCTACAATTTGTTTGTTATACATAACACGGCATGTCTGGAAAACATGATTTTACCCTTTTTACCATTTAGTGCCCTATATTATATTAGATGTCAAATATCATAGGGAACCCGAATAAACACTGAAAAAATGAACAGTCTACTCCAAACAATTTCACAAATCAGAGGATGAGACTGAGAACATTTCTAAAACAACAGAAAATTTTAAAAATCTTATTTTATAGCGAGCTTTACTGGATCGCAGATCTCATCAGCATGTAGCCAATATAGCCAGTGATATGGAATGATAGGAGATGTAGTAGAGCAGGGCTTTCCAAAGGGTGTGCTGCAACATATTAGTGCGTCGCCTGAAGTGTGTAGGTGTGTTGCCTACAATCTTGAAAATGTATGTTATTATTTATAAACAATATATTTATATTTATATATTTATAAACAATATATGTTTTAAACAATATATGAAAGGTTTTCATGAGATATGCTGTGTCCCCATACATTTTGTTATTACAATTTATGTATGTGCCTGTATCTCTTATAGACCTCTGGTTTGCTAGTAAAACTGAATTACTGTGTTGCAAAATGATGCATGTCTAAAAAAGTGTGTCACCAACATGAAAAGTTTGGAAAGCTCTGTAGTAGAGAAACTAGGACTTGGGAAAGTTATTTTGGACTGCCACTCCCAGAATCCCCACCCTACATAGAATGGCAGTCCAAAAAGTCAATTTGATAGGTTCTAGGAACAACAAACATCAGCCCAATACTTTGCAACCCAATGCTGTACTTGTAGGATAGTCAAAAGCAATAGAGGACAAGGCTTCTGGTCTTCTAAGTCAGTCAAATTACACCTGCTTAAGAAAAGAGATGAATATATTAAATATATTAGCTTTTGAGAAATTTTACAGAGGTTTATATGGGAAAGGCAAGGAAAAAGTCACAGATATAGTAAAATACCTATACTTCCAATGAATAAATTGTATATGGAACAGAAACAAAGTCTGAATGGACCTGTGACTACTATTGAGCTTGTTGTGGCAATCAAAACATCTAAAGTGAGAACATCTCCAGGTCCAGATGGACTACCTGCAGCATATTGTGAAAAATTTGAAGATAAATTAATGCAACCACTAAAGATGGTGTGTGATAGAGTATTAGGAAGAGGATGGATGCCAGATTCTTGGACTAATGCTTTCAGTGATTCACAAAGAGGATACAGATGAGACATCTACAAAGAACTACAGACCTGTTTCTTTATCATTACAAGATATCTACCACTATTTTGGCAAACAGACTGAGGAAACATATCTCTGAGAATATCCATGAGGATCAGAGTGGATTTTTGCCAAAAATACAATTAAGGAGTAACGTAAGAACTGTTCTGAACGTTATTGAATATTTTGAATTCTGCAATGATAAAAAAGCAGCCTGGAATTTTTTAGATGCTGACAAATCTTTTGATAATATTTCCTGGAATTACCTGTTTCAAGTACTGGAGAGAAGAGACTTCCAAGAAAATGTCATCTGTGCTATAAAGGCAATATATTCAGTCCAAAAAGTGCAGATTTTAGTAAATGGGAATGTTTCAACATTGATTGGATACAAAAAGGAACCAAACAAGGATGCCAGCTGTCGCCTTTGCTTTTTATTTTGGCATTGGAGACTTTATTGGGAGATATTAGACAAGATGACAGAATATGTGGAATGAGAGTAAAAAGGAAAACTACAAGCTGAGCGCTTATTCAGATGATCTTGTGATAATGGTACAAAGTCCATTAGATTAAATGAAAGCTCTTTTGGAAAAAGTGAAGGCATTTGTGCTTCATTCTGGATTCAAAGTTAATAGTGACAAAACAAAACTGCTGATCAAAAATATGACTTTGGAAGAGGAGAACTAATTAACTACTCTTTCTAATTTCAAAGTAGGAAAAAGAAAGATCAAATATCTGGGAATTACAATTAAGAATAATAATACTGCGTTAATTAAAAATTGTGAGAAAATCAGGAAAGAAATTTTAAAAAGATTTAGAAAAATGGGGAAAGTTAAATCTATTTTTATGAGGAGAACTGCAGGAATAAAAGTAAATGTTTTGCCAAAGCTTTTGTTTTTTTCAAACAATCTCCATAATAAGAAATGGAATACCTTTCATTAAATGTTAGAAAGATACTTCTGGATTTGCTTGGCTGGAATAAAACTTAAAACACTGTATGATGCTAAAGAAAAGGGTGGTTTTGGATTTCTGAAATTTTAATATGAATCCTGTTGCTTTGTGTGGCTGAAATAATAGATTTTCATAGAATCGTAGAGTTGGAAGAGATCCCAGGGGCCATCCAGTCCAACCCTCTGCCATGCGGGAACACACATCAAAGCACTCCCAAAAGATCGCCATCTCTGCTTAAAAATCTCAAAAGAAGGAGACTCCACCACACTCCACTGAGGCAGCAAATTCCACTACCAGACAGCTCTGACCATCAGGAAGTTCTTCCTAAGGTTCAGGTGGAATCTCCTTTCTTGCAGCTTGAATCCATTGCTCCTTGTCCTAGTCTCTGGAGCAGCAGAAAACAAGCCTGCAGGGTGCCACAGGGTTGTGTCCTGGACCCAGTGCTATTTGCCCTCCTCCAGTCTCTGGGACTTCTCCTGTTCTCCAAGAGTTCTCAGAGATTATTGCGGGTGGTTCTAAAATGCCAGTTCTTTTAATATCCTTGGATGTAATTCATCTGGTCCTGGGGACTTGAATTCATCTAGTGTAGCCAGATATTCCTGTACTACTTTTTTACCTATTCTGTCCCGCATTTCCCCCTCTTCCTCACCTGCTCCCCACCTACCAGACTGAGTACTTCTATCCTTTTGGGAGAAAATTGAGGCAAAGAAGGTGTTAAATAGTTCTGCCTTCTCTTTTTCCTCTGTTCGTAATTGGCTGTCTTCCCCACACAGTGACCCTATCATTTCCTTGTTTTTCCTTTTGCTGCGGACATATCTAAAAAAGCCCTTTTAATTGTTTTTAATGTCTCTGGCAAGCCTGAGTTCATTTTGTGCTTTAGCTTTTCTGACCTTTTCCCTACATATCCTGGCTATTTGAATTCCTCTTTGTTGGTTTCACAATTCTTTCATTTCCTGTGCATGTTTCTTTTAACACTTAGCTCAGCTGAGAGTTCTTTCGTCAACCATTCTGGTTTCTTAAGACAACTCCCATTTTTCCTTCTTATTGGCACAGTTTTAGATTGTACCTTCAGTATCTCACTTTTAAGAAATTCCCATCCGTCATGAACTCCTTTCTCTTTCGGTATTTTTGACCATGGAATTTCAACAAGTAACTGACTAAGTTTTCCAAAATCAGCTTTTTTAAAGTCTAGAATACATGTCTGGCTACACTTGGCTTCTCTTTCCCACTGAATGACATGATCCCCTCTAAGGATCCCACCACCTCCACCTCATCAACAAAGTCATCCCTGTTGGTCAGGATCAGATCTAAAATAGTTGAAATTCTGGTACCACTCTACTCTGCTTTGGTTAGACCCCATCTTGAATATTGTGTCCAGTTCTGGGCAACCCAATTCAAGAGGGATATTGACAAGCTGGAGCAAGTCCAGAGGAGGGCAACCAAAATGGTGAGAGGCCTGGAAACCATGCCCTATGGGGATAGACTTAGAGAGCTACGGATGTTTAGTTTGCAGAAGAGAAGGTTAAGAGGGGACAGGATAGCCATGTTTAAATATTTGAAGGGATGCCATGTAGAGGAAGGAGAGGGCTTGTTTTCTGCTGCTCCAGAGACCAGGACAAGGAGCAATGGATTCAAGCTGCAGGAAAGGAGATTCCACCTGAACGTCAGGAAGAACTTCCTGACAGTCAGGGCTGTCTGGCAGTGGAATATGCTGCCTCGGAGTGTAGTGGAGTCTCCCTCCTTGGAGGTTTTTAAGCAGAGGCTTGATGGTCATCTGTCGGGAGTGCTTTGAGGGTGTTCCTGCATGGCAGGGGGTTGGACTGGATGGCCCCTGTGGTCTCTTCCAACTCTACATTTCTATGATTCTATGATCCCCTTGTCACCTCTTCCACCTTCTGGACCATGAAATTGTCTGCAAGGCAAGCAAAGGATGTGTTGGACCTTGCTGTCTTGGCAAAGATTGACTGTCAACATATATCAGGACAGTTGAAGTCTCCCATTACTACTTTATCTCTCCTTTTTGAATGTGGGCTCATTTGCTCCAGGAAGGC
This sequence comes from Ctenosaura bakeri, assembly GCA_948474755.1. Lineage (NCBI taxonomy): Eukaryota > Metazoa > Chordata > Lepidosauria > Squamata > Iguanidae > Ctenosaura > Ctenosaura bakeri. The sequence continues at coordinate 61,276 of CAOLHI010000697.1, forward strand.
CTCATCCAAGTCCTCAGGCTGGCCCGGAGGCCTGTAGCAAATCTCTACTGTTTCTCACTCCCTTAATTCTTACCCAGATGATCTCAACCTGGCTTCCTGGATTTAAGTCATGGATCTCTTCACAGGTGAAAACATCCTTGACATATAAGGGTACTCTTCCTCCTTTCTTGTTTGGTCTCTTTCTGCGATTTTGCTTAAAGATGAGAGACTTGGGAACTTGAAGGTCATGATTTAAGATTTGATTGGTACGGTTATTTTTGGTATGCTAGGTACCTGCTGGATTAAAAAATCATTTTATCAGAAAAGCTCTTCTGTGTGTTTTGTTTAAGTATATGCAAGGGTTTTACCCTAAGATATCACTAGTTACCTCATTGCAGGAAGGTTTATTCAAGAAAGAGTGGTTATAACAATATGTGCTTATCAGTAATTTTTGCAAGTGGAATTTAATTAGATCTGTAATGGTAGAACAAGACACCTTCTGTTATCACGGTTATGATATGTCTGGTGAGAGCACTAGATATCCTTTTGATATCAAATAATTTGGCCTTTGCTTGACCTTTCTCTGCCATCCTACTCCACGTGTTTGCAGAGGTCTTCCGGACAAGCACGAATTGGGCGCGGCTGTTAATGGTTGTACATTCCAAGACCTCATTCAGGCAGGCAGCTTAAGCCTCTCCGTTGCTTTAAGGAAAAACCTCCCTGCAAACTGGCTTTCTCTGAGCATATCCACACAAAGCCACACGGCCGAGAGACGAGCCATTCCTTTGTACTGGGCTATTAACGAACTGGACACGCTATTGCCTTAAGAGCTAAACCCATCATGCAAAACCTGACCTTTTCCAACTCCTTTGTCCAACTCCAAATTTCCTTTGTTCTCACCGAGCATAACATAGCCTGTAGGTAAAATCCACCCTATAAAAAGTCCCCACTTTTGGGACTACCTTGGACTACTTTGGACTTCCATCCCACCTTGCTGCTGGTTTGTCTAAGGAGCTCCCCTCAGCCAGCCACGCTGAGCTTTCTCTCCCGGAACCCCGTCTTTCTCTCCAGGACTACGAGACCAGGTGTCGTATTACCCATTCTTGAGCTCTCTATTTCTGCTTCCATGTTAGCTAGTGTGCGTGTCGTCTTATTTGCTGTTTATCTTTCAATAAAACTGTTATTTTTGTTACTTTTAAACTTGCTTGCCTGCTCTCTGACCTGAAGCTGCAGACATTGGGTTAAAGATCCTTGCTAACGTTACCCTGCCTCTTGTTTAGCCAAGAGAGTGCTTGAGTTAAATTCCCCCAATTTGTGTTTTTATTTGGTTATTTGGGTGCCCCTCCCGGGACCCCCAACATACAGGGTAACACTTCTACTGTTTTTCCTTTTTCGATATAGTTTGTGTGGGGGGGGGTCAGAATTTTTTGGTGTTTTACTTAGTGTGCTTAGGTTGTGTTTGTGATAGTAGATTAGTGATTCAGTAATGTGTTTTAGTCCTGCGTCTGAGACCGTTTCTGCACTACACTGTTATAGTGCTATCATTCCACTTTCAACCTCCTATGGAATCCTGGGGTTTGCAGTTTAGGGAGGGGCCTTTACAATTCTCAGCCAGAGAGCTCTTTGGCCTCAGTAAACTACAAACCCCAGCATTCCACCGGAGATTGAAAGTGGAATAATAGCACTATAACAGTGTAGGGTGGAAAGGCCCCTAGTTTTAGTCTGGTTTAATTTAGTTCAGCTTTAGTTTCTTTTTCACTTTCCCTGCCATTGTGAATTAATTTGTATTACAATTAATACATATGAATTAAAAAAAGAAATACCTGTTGAAATTCCCTCTTCTTTTCTTTTAAACGTGACCAATATGTCTGAAAGAAATTTTCAAGTCAAAAATAAGAGAACTTTACTGTATCTAGTCACGGCAGCGAGGACAGTGTTTGCAAGATTGTGGAAATCAACTGAAATACCAGATATACAACTATGGTTCCAAAAAGTGGCTGATTATAAACAACTGGACTTTTTCTCCTCCAAGTTGAAGGGGAAACAGATGAATCTAGTGGAGCAAGAATGGAACGTAGTTACAACTTATATGATGCAAAAAGGGTACTGGGTATAATATGTGTCAAGCGAAATGTTATATCATGGAGGTCTGATACTAAAATACATTACTAAGATAGGTATTATATACGTGCTACATTATATAAATATATATGAATGAGAGACCGGGGAAATAGTGAAGCCAAACTGATTATTTATTTGTTTTTCGAGAAAATAGAAATGTAAGAACAATATACTATAAGGGAATTTGGGGAGTTTATGGAAGGAATAAATAGCAGGCAAAACGACTTTCGATGGGGGCAAGGAAGTCATGGTAATGTAGGAATAGCGATCATGATAACAAAATTAGGATATGGTTAGTATATGTGTTTTAGGGAGATAGAAGGGTTGGTGGGTGGGGAGGATGGGGTACATTTTAATGTTTTAATGTATTTATATATTCCTGTAATGCCGTCTCGATCCACTGGGAGAGGCGGGATAAAAATAAATTTATTATTATTATTATTAATTATAGCCGTAAATATATTGACTCTACCTTACCAAGAAAAAATATATGTTTGTAAAATTGTACATATGGAAAGTTTCATTGAATTTATCGAATGTACATGGTGGATTTTAATTCTATGTATATAATAAAATTATATAATAATAATAAAAGAAATTCCCTCTTCTACACAACAATTAAAGGTACAGGGGCCCTCTCTGGTTTTCCGTCTGGCAACCCTACAGAGTAAATTTCATGGCTGAGGCAGGACCCCAAGAGGGTGGGCAAAGTACAGCCATGCAGATGGATGAGAACTCCCAGAATCCCCCAATCAGGAATGGAATTCTTAGAATTACAGTCCAAAGGGCAACAACCCTGAACTCAACTATATGGGTCCCAGAAAAAAAACAAAAAACACCCCCCTCCTCCACTCCTCCTGCGTTGTCTGAGATCCCCCCTTCCCCATCCAGCATCTCTTAAGAGGGAATTTCCCAGCATTCCCTTCCCTCGCCTCTGGCCTTTCCTGTAGGCCTTCTTTTTTTGCAGCATCTCCGGTTGCTAGGATACGCCTCTTCTCGTCCCTCCGCTTCTGTTTGGCCGACGGTGCCTCCTGACCCAACCACCGCGTCACCGTCATTGGCTTCCACGAACCACGTGGTGCCCCATCGGCTGGAACGCTGGGAAAGAGGGCGGGGCCGTGAGGCTCGAGCGTTGCCTGGCGACGGGGGCCTAGTCCAGTCCGAGGCTGAGCGGCGCGGAGGAGGTAAGGTGGGGGGTTGGTTGTCCCGAGTAAGGCGACTGGGGGGGGGTCCCTCATCCTAAATCCTGGCTGCGTTGGGAATTGGAAGCATCGACAAGCGTTATTTTGTACGAAGCTGCCTGCCTCAAACTCAATCTCGTCTGAAATAACGTCTCTGCGAGGCGGGGAGTTTTCACTCTGTACATGCTCAGAGGCACTCCCCTCTGAAAACCGGATACTCGGATTTTGAGCTCCAAGGGCGGCCAGAATAGCTTGCAGATCAGTCAAAACAAAACCCCGACAGGCCAGCTTTTGTGCTTTGGCTTTTAGGCTGGGCACTTCCCCCCTCTCCGCACTTAACAGCATCTCTCTCCCTGGCAGGCCTCTCTAAGAAAAATGTTTTGCACAAGCTCTTGACTCTGTTTTTCAGCTTCTCATTCACAAGGTGTTGGTTCTTACCTTGAAAGCCCTCCATGGCTTGGGTCCAGCCTCCCTGCGGGATCGCCTCCTCCCATATAATCGCCCCACACGCTAAGGTCCTCTGGGAGGAACTTACTGCAGCCGGTCAGAACTAGGTTGGCTGCGGTTACCCAGAGGACCTTCTCTTCCATTGCTCCCAAGTTATGGAATGGCCTGCCGGAGGAGACCCGGCATATACCAGTCTTGACCGCTTTAAAAAGGCAATCAAGACTGTCCTCTTCCGACCGGCCTTCCCAGACTAGCATTTCCATCGCCTCCCACCAACTGTCCTCCTGTTCTTAATAGTTAGGTGATTTTAGTTAATGTGTTTTAGGGGGTTGGTTTTCGATGGGTTGGTGGGTGGGGAGGATGGGTTATGTTTTAATGCTTTTAATGTATTTGATGTATTGTTGTAGTACCGCCTCGATCCATGGGGAGATTCTCTTCCATCCCTCCCAAGCTATGGAATGGCCTACCAGAGGAGATCCCACATAATAATAATAATAATAATAATAATAATATTTATTTTTACCCCACCTCTCCCAGTGAATCAAGGCAGCATTACAAGAATATATAAATACATTAAACATTAAAATGTACCCCATCCTCCCCACCCGCCAACCCTTCTATCCCCTTAAAACACATTAATTATTAAAACAAATTAAAAACAAAATTAAAAACAACTACCAGTCTTGACGGCCTTAAAACAATTACCAGCATATGACCAGTCTTGACGGCCTTAAAAAAGCAGTCAAGACTGTTATCTTCCGACAGGCCTTCCCAGACTAGTGCTCCACCGCCTCCCACCAACTGTCCTCCTGTTCATTAATGTAGTTAATGTGTTTTAGGGGGTTTTAGATGGGTTGGTGGGTGGGGAGGAAGGGGTAATGCTTTTAATTTTAATTTTAATTGCTTTTAATGTATTTGATGTACTGTTGTAGTACCGCCTCAATCTGTCGGGAGAGGCAGGATATAAATAAATATTATTATCATTATTATTATTATTATTATTGCCTGCTGAATGCCTTCACATCTGTGCAGCATCTGTATTGTGGATCCATGCTTTTAAAATTGAAGACCCCCCCCCCAGTTTTGTCTAGCATTAGGATTGCCAGACTGAAAAGCCGGTGAAGTGTAAAATGGCAAAGAAATTTTGGTTAGTAATTTGGAAACAGATGCAGAAGATATTAAAGATAAAAATAACATTCAGACCAGCATTATTTCTCTGAAACATGATAGGTGTGGTGTTAAGGAAAAGCAGCATAGTAATTTAATAAGATTCTTAGTAACAGCAGCTAGAATTATATATGCAAAATATTGGAAAAATAGTGAATCACCAAAATTGAGCAAATGGTTAAATAAATCAATGGATTTAGCCCTGGTGGCGCAGTGGTTAAATGCCAGTACTGCAAGCCACAAGGTTGTGAGTTCGATCCTGCCCGGCTCCAAGGTTGACTCAGCCTTCCATCCTTCCGCAGGTCGGTAAAATGAGTACCCAGCTTGTTGGGGGCACGTATAGAAATGTTTCGAAATACATGCTATCTGTAAGTTGTTCGCCGCCTCGATCCATATGGAGAGGCGGGATACAAATAAATAAATAAAAACAAATAAAAAATAAAGTATTAGATAAGCTCACACGTTTATTGAAGGGGAACTCAATTGAATGTTATTTAAGAACCTGGAGAGCTTTCACAGGCCGTGTAAGGAATAAAAAGGGAGACCCATTGGATTTGACGTGTAAGAAGAGGATGGGTGTATAAGGAGAACATTGGTAATACATGAATTAAAAAGGAGATTTTAGGAATAAATTTTGCATTTTGAACCAACAGCCGAAGCAAATTGGAAAGTCAAGTGTTAAATGTATGATATCCTTGGTATATATGTTCTTTATGTCAGTTTTCTTTTGGTGGGGTTTCTTAATCTTTGCTTATGTATTAATCGGTTCCTTTTCTTGGGTGGGTGTCTTCTTTTTTGTCTTTGTTCTTTTTTTCTTTAATTGCTTTTCTTGTTGTAAAGTTGTATAAAATTTTATAAGTGTTTGTATATTTTAAATTAATAAAGATTTTTTTTTAAAGAAAAAGAAAAGTAGATGAAGCTTTCGATGGAATGTGTTGGCCTGTGTTTTTTTTTTAAATTAGGGCTGCCAGAGAAAAAACTAGAGAGTGCTCCTGTACCTTTAAATGATTGTGAGGAAGAGGAAATTTTAACAACTCTTGCTTGGCACCCAACCAGTTAACAAGCAACATCCACTGAAATTACGTCTTTCATACAGCCATTAAAGATACAGGACACTCTCCAGTTTCTGCACAGAAATCCTATATAGTATTGCACTTCACTAAATGCCATTTCTAGAAACTGAGCCCCTCAAAGTAAAAAGTGAGTTTTATGATTAGAATTTCTTTTTGTGCAGTTGTAAGAAAGTACTTTTTGGCTCTTGCAGAATCTTTTAAATGAAGTGTTCTGGATTTTTAACCACCATTACAATGTTTTAACTGCTTCTTAAATTGTTGTAAATTACCACCCTGGTGGCGCAGTGGTTAAATGCCAGTACTGCAAGCCACAAACCACAAGGTTGTGAGTTCGATCCTGCCCGGCTCCAAGGTTGACTCAGCCTTCCATCCTTTCGCAGGTCGGTAAAATGAGTACCCAGCTTGTTGGGGGCATGTATAGAAAAATGTTTCGAAATACATGCTAAATTGTTCACCGCCTCGATCTATATGGAGAGGCGGGATACAAATAAATAAATTTAAAAAAATTCTTTAATTGTTTTTAAACTTTTTAAGTTTTTAAACTTAACTATATTCTGTTTTAGCTTAGATTGTGAACTGCCTTGGGTCCCTTGTTGAGCAAAACGCGTAAAATAAATGCATAAAATAAAATTGTTGATGCCAGAAAGCCCACACAACCTGTGTATACAGCTTCTGCTTTTGAGTTTTTATGCAGAGGGATAACTGTTATTTCCTTGCTGCTGAAACAATTATCTTCGATTTCTTTCTTTATGTGCTGGAAGCACTCAGGCTCAATTCAGACAGTTCACCAAAGCATGAGGCCATTTCCACACTAGACTGTTATAGCACTATTATTCTGCTTTCAACATCCTATGGAATCCTGGGGTTTGCAGTTTCAGGAGGGGCCTCAAAGGCCATCCTCAAAGGCCCCTTCCTAAACTGCAAACCCCAGGATTCCATAGGATGTCAAAAGTGGAATAATAGCACTATAACAGTCTAGTGTGGAAATGACCCAAGCTGCAGGATGAAGAACTGCCACAGGATTGTTCATCTGTACAAGATGTATCTTCTAGTCAGGGTTTGCTATGTCTCCTAACTGGACAACATTGATTAATATGCTGATGATCTACAAACTAATGTTTGCATATGTACCTTAGTTACAGCCTTGTACACATTTATTTGGAAATAAGTCAAAGAAGCTTGTTATTGTTATTTGTTGTCAGGTAGATTTCAAATTAGGGTGACCCTATGAATGAGATACCTCTACAACTCCTGTCTTACTTCAGAATAAGTATAGAAATAAATCCAAATGTGCTATAGAACCATCGTTTCAAATAATGACTTAATGGTCTGTGGTACCAAAACTTGTCTGATGTCATGGCAAGCAATGGGTGATATCTAATATTAGTGCAGACATGCGTATGTGTATGTGCCTTCCCTGGCAACTTGTGACAACCCTATACATTTCTGAGGGTTTTCTTAGTCAAGGAATCCTCAGAGGTGACTTTACCAGTTCCTTCTTCTGAAGTGTAGCCTACAGTGCCTGGAATTTTTTGGCGGTCTCCCATCCAAGGACTAACCAGGACTGAGTCTGCTTAGCTTCTAAGATCAGATGGTATCTGGTGTCCACACAAGAGCAGGCCTAGGCAATGCTTAGCCCGCAAGCTATTTGTAACCCTCTACCACGCTCCACTCTGCTCAGATTGAACTATCTTTTTCCCTTCTGTTCTGGTAGATTGAGATGGGAAATGCGAGTCCTTGTCCCCCAAGACCCAATTTAAAGAAGCCTGAGGGGGAAAAGCCTCAGGGCTGCAGTTTTGTCTAGTATATGGTCACATTATATTGCAGCGCCTCAGTTGCAAATTTAATTTTTTTCCCCAGTTGTAAATTTAATTCTGTAGTATATTTGTTTAATTTGGGAAACAACAAATACATATTAATATATTTAAAAACTGATTTTAAAAAACCCAATTTTATGTTTCCCCCCCCCCAGGGTAATGCACATCCCTTCATGTTCCAGTCGTATTGCAAGTTACTCTGAAAGTCACGTGACATTTGAAGATGGGAGATGTTCTGCCTTATGAAGCAGAACTACTAGGAATGGTGAAGGAGGTGCGTGTTTCTTTTCATTTACTGAATTTCTGTCCGGTTACACTGTTGGGTTGAAATCTGCAATTTGGTTGGTCTGATATGATGCTAAAGAGGGTTTGAAGTTAGGTACATGAGAACAAGCTTTAACAAATGCTTCATCCTTCTCAATCTGCCGTTAGGACCACTGCTGGAATGAACTTGATTTAGTGATAATTGTTGTTATATATTGTCCAGTTGGCTTCATTTTACAGTGATCCTGTGAACCAAAGAGTCCTGGTCACCAACAGTCTCAGGCTTCTTTTATTGAATCAGTCCCCCTAAATAATACAGTGGCCATTTCTGTACCAGCCTGTTATACTGCTACGATTCCACTTTCAACATCCTATGGAATCCTGGGGTTTGCAGTTTAGGGAGGGGCCTCAAAGGCCCCTCCCTAAACTGCAAATCCCAGGATTCCATAGGATGTTGAAAATGAAATGTAGCACTATAACAAGATGGTGCGAAATGGCCAATATTTCCCTTTTCTTTCTACCTTTACCATTATCACTTTTTCCAGTGACTCATGTCAGCTCATGAGAGGTCTCAAGTATGACAGCCTCAGTTTAGTAATTTGGTCTCCTAGGGATTGTTCATTTGCTCTTTTTGTCAGTCTGTAGAACTCTCCTGCTGCACCACATGCCAAATGGGTTAACCTTTTTTCCCATCAGCTTTCTTCACTGTCCAACTTTGTCAGCTATACATAAAATTTGTAAATATTATGGCATGGGTGGTTTCAGCTTTGGTATTTAATTAGAAGGAACTTCTTGATAGAGTGGTTCAGCAATGGGACCAATTGCCTAGAGAGGTACTGGGGCCTCCTTCTTTGGATGTCTTCGAAAAAAAGCTACATTCTATGGACACTTTAGCTGGAGAACCACCACTGAGCGGTCGGTTGGACTTGATGGCCCATAATACTCCAACTCCGTGATTCTCTGGTTCTATGAAATATCATTAGATTTAATTTGGATCTCCTGCATTAAAAGAAATTTGAGCATCTGCAATTGTTAACAGTTCTGTCAGAGTTTTCAAAGTGTGTGATTAGTTCTAGGCTTCCTTTAGAGAAGAAGCCTGGGGTCTCCAGATGTTTTGAAGTCCAGTTCCAGCAGTCCCTTACTGTTGGCCGTGCTGGCTGGGACATCTGAGAGTCCAAAATGTCTGGCTGGCCCAAGGTTCTGTGCTTTCTCTGCTTCTTTTATCCCTGGGATGGATTGGGATCTCATGACGATATTAAATAGTTACACGTGCGCTGAAGGACTTGACCTTCTGTTCCTGTACCGCCTCTTACCCATCTAATTGAAAGGAATTTTGCATCCTTTTAGGTGGAAATGTGATCCCATTTTAAAGATTTGGGCCTAAAGCCAGTTGCTATTCTGAATGAGTGTGTGTGTGTGTATAAATAAATAAAATAGTTTTAATATGGTGATTTTAAATTGTATTTTAATTTTTATTGTTAGATTTTTAGCTGATCTTATGAGCTGTGTTGGGGAAGAGGCAGCATATACATGGAATACATGAATCAATAATAAATATAGCCACAGCCAGTGTAGACCAGTAAGTCAGTGAAATTTACATAAATGTTAGCTTACCAAGGTCATGTTGATTCTTCTGTTTCAGTTGGAACTAAAAACTGAGTTTAGCACTTGAATTATATTGGTTTCTTTTTGTTATAAATCCCTATGGCTAAAAAGTGATTTATCAATACAGTAAATAAACTGTTCCCCCACCCCATAGCTGCTGTGTTGTCTGCATCTCAACTTAGATTTCCATTTTGGAAGACTTTAATCATATTATTCTCCTCTTCAGGGCTGATCAATTCTGTCATTAGCATGTAATCTGTTACTATAGCAGGTAAATAAACAAGATTTAGGTAGTGAACATCTGTCGAAGTAACTGAGAGTAAGCCCCACTGAACACAGAGGAGTTACTTTTGAGTAGCTATCTATAGGATTGCACCATTAGCACATCAGGAGGAGGCCAGTTGTCACAGAAGAAAAAGATTTTTTGGAATGTTTGCTGTTTTTGCTCCTGAGAGGAGCAGTTGGCTTCCTGTTCTCTTGCACTTGCCTTTTGTAGTCCTTCTTTGCTTGTATCTTTTAATGGAAGTTGTGATTACAGATTCTCTTGCACCTTCTTGTATTTGCAGTATTTGGACTATGCAGAGTTTGAGGATACTGTGAAAATATTTACAAAGGAATGCAAAATAAAAGGAAAACCATTACCTAAAACAGGAGGTAGTTCTGTGAAGGACTCTAAGATAATACAGGTAACGTCTCCTCCCTTGTTTTTTGTTAAATTCACATTTTATTTATTGGATAAAATCAGGTACCCTTATTTCTCTGTTCAGCCTCTTCTGTGCCTTTTCAGCCTGTATCTGTGACCTGCAAATGACTGTTATTACATGCAGAAATTCTAAAAATGTTTGCTTTGGAAGCAAAAACAACGTGTTTGCCATCTAAATAAATACAGTGGCAATAATTCCTGGAAATTTTACCAGTGGGTTTCCAAATACTAGATTTGATTTATTAGATTTATGTCCCATTACATTTCAAAATGCTGGCAGCTCTTTATGTTGGTTGCTGCGCAGAATGTGTTGTAAGATTCACTGGATGTTTCTTTCCTCTTACCCATAAGTAGTTCTGTAGTCACATCTGTCCCTTCCTACATTCACTTATTACATTATTCACTACTTAGACCTCATAGCTAAACGGAATCCCCTTCTGGAGGACTTGCCACTGTGGCCAGTTGTAAGTGACTCAAAGATGAGAGGTGATATCTTGGAGGGGGCTTTGGCTTGAGCTGTGAATTAGCTTTTGTTAAGGGGTGGGTTTACTTAAAAAGCCTTTGTTTACTCTTAATCATTAGGGAGAAGTTTATAAATCTTGGTCCAACTCAGAACGAAGGTATTTCATCTCTAAATATGGAGTTGACTGAGTTCTTAAATCTATAGTTACTATCCTGTTTTTCCCTTCTGTTTTGGAAGGACCTGCTAACTTCCTTTACCGATGGAGACCAGGATGTCTTCTTTGAACTGTGGGAGGAACATGTCCCCTCCTCGGTCCAGACAATGAAGCGCTTGCCCAGAAGCTGGAATTCTACCTTCATATCCATTTTGCCATCTTCCTCTTAAAGCACTCAGTGGGAAAGCCTGTATGTTTCTTTTTCTCTAAATTTGGCCTCATAGGCTTTCTGACTGTCTCGTTTTTAATGAGTAGTGGAGGTTGTGGTATGTTCAACTGTTGATTCCCTGTCTCTGTATACAGTCTGTTCAGTTCAGTTCCTTTTCTAGTTAATATTTAATCTAGGTTTGTGGCTTTGGTTTAGTTCTTCCTGAGAAAGGCAGGCTTTGCCATATCATTCACTACTCCTCTATGCAGATTATTTAGAAAAAACAAAAAAGCTTCCCCCTAGGAAGTTAGATATTTGAGAAATGTATTGCCTTCTCCCTGACATGTTAGCTTTCAATGTTCATGGGTGTTTTCGTTTTCTTTTTTGAAGAAGATTCTTTCATATGAACCCATCCTTGCATCTTTATGTCCTTCAGTCCTGATACAGACTGGAAATGAAAGAGCAGAAGTGCACAGCAGCCAGCCTTCAGCTTCCACACTACATGCTGTCCTTTTTATGAATGAGGGTGGAAGAGAGTGGAAACTTGTCCTTATTGGTTAACCGCAAACCAGAACTCCAGACTACAGTTAGATTCTTGTATGAAATCCATTATTTGTGAGAAAAGCATGTTTTTAACAAACCCTAGTTAGGTGTATTCAGACTCATTTGATAAGTCATGATTTGCTATCAGCCAGGAGAAGAAGCTTCTAGTTTCCCCTGTTCTTATATGAAGAGGGAAATACATGAGACTCACTGGTGCTTGTAGGCTATCCTCCAAATCATGGATTTATGGCATTGGTGCCAAGACCCTGTAATGCAATCCTAATGCATGCTTCTTCTTGTTGTGTGTACCTTTAGGGTGTTTCTAACTTATGGTGACCCTAAGATGAGCCCATCACAGCATTTTCTTTGCAAGATTTATTCAGAGGGGCTGAGAGAATGGGTTTCCAGGGTTGAGCAGGGATTTGAATCCAGGTCTCCAAAGCTATAGTCCTGCACTCAAACCACTGGCTCTCATGCCGGCTCTCAGTGTATGCTTATTATGATAGTAAACCCCACTAAACGCAGTTGGAGGTACTTCAGAAGAAGCATGCATAAGATTGCAGTGGATCTTCTGCACATAACACTGTACTGTTCTACTCTAAACGCACACTTATTTTGGGTGGGTTGATTCTCCAGAAGAAACAACAAAGGGTCTTGGAACAGCTGCATCTGACGAGAGCTTATGCTTAATAAAACTTGCTAGTCTTTGAGGTGCCACAGGACTGCTGCAACAGACTGACGTGGCTCCCCCAGAAATGTTTCCTTCTGTTGCTTCTTCCTGCCTGCTGGAGTAATTTCATCTGTGTGGCAGGTAGTAGATGTAAGAGCCACGGCATGTGTCTCACCAGGGTTGAATTGTGGTAGTATGGATTTTTCTAAAATGTTTGAGCCTGTATTGGAAAGAAGCAGCATACACTGTGATACACAAACACCAGCATGGCATTTGTGTAACTGAATCAATATCACACCCATACACAAAAGTTAAAGTCAGTCTGTTTTGGTAATAAAGCATTAAAGTAGCCTAGTGTGATTGTGAAGAGTCAGTATAAATGGTGCCATAAGTTCACCTGCAGGCTGCCTGCAGTATTTAATAGGTGAGAATTGATGCCTTCTAAAAATACAACATCCTGCTGTGCACACTTTGCTTTCTCTTTGAATTGGTCCCTGCTCAATTACAATGGCAGGGCAGGTGTTATAAGTGCTGCTGGCCAGTTACATTTGATCAGGAAATGGGCCTTAAAGGTCTTTTAGCAAAGATGTAGGATAATATTTTTTTTATCTCTGGTACTCCCAGCAGAATTAGTACAAAGTGATCTCCAGTGCTGTTGTGCTGCTTTTTTCCAAAACCAGAAAAATGTAACAGAGTAGAAACATGGTTATTTTGTTGATCTAAGTGAGATGCAAGAAGCAGAAAGAGACATGATAATTACATGTAAAGTCGAAGGCTTTCACGGCCGGAATCCATAGGTTGTTGTGGGTTTTCTGGGCTTTGAGGCCATGTTCTATTAGTATTTTCTCTTGACATTTCACCTGCATCTGTGGCTGGCATCTTCAGAGGACCTGGTGGCATGGAAGTGAGACAGAGTATATATACTTGTGTAGTCCCTGGATGGGAGGAAGCAATTTGCATATGTTACAGTTGACCTGTGTGATGGCCTATTGTTAAATGGGATGTCTCCCAGAATGTATTGTTAGTCAGGGGATATACATAACAGCGTGTTAAGTACATTAGCAACCCATTGTATTGTTCCCTGTAGAGGGACCTCCAAAGACTAGGGAGTGTTCACTGGCATATTTTTGAGTCTTGATTTTAGTGTTCTTTAGTACTGGTAGCCAAATCTTGTTTACTTTCTGACTTTTTTCTTTCTTGTTGAAATTGTCCAGGTGTTTATGGATTTCGATGGCCTCTCTGTGCAGTCTGACATAGTAGTTGTCAGAATGATCCAGAATTTCTGTGCTTTCAAAAAGCATTCTGTGTCCAGGTTGGTTTAGAACATGTTCTGCTCCTGCTGATTTTTCTGGCTGGATTGGTCTGCAGTGTCTTTCGTATTCTTTGATTTGTGTTTGGATGCTGTGTTTTGTAGTCACCATGTAGACCTGCCCACAGCTGTAAGGTATGCGGTAAAGTCCAGCAGAAGTTAGAGGATCCCTCTTGTCCTTGGCTGAATGTAGCATTTGTTGAATTTTCTTGGTCGGTCTGTCGATAGTTTGAAGGTTATGTTTCTTCACCAGTTTCCCTACATGGTCAGGGACCCCTTCGATGTATAGTAGAAACATATTCCTTTGGGTGGCTGCTTATCTTCACTGCTGTGTTTTTTTTCCGGGTCTTGAGGCTCTTCTGATGTCTGAACCAGAGTAACCGCTGGCCTGTAGAGCCCAGTTTAGATGGTTCAGTTCAGGAGGTGGGGTTCACAGATTCTTTATGCGCGGTCTACCAGAGTTTTTATTGTGGTCCTTTTTTGTCCTGGGTGATGGTTTTTATTTTTTGACCTGGGCGATGGTTTTTATTGTGCTCCTTTTTTGTCCTGGGCTCTGCAGACCAATAGTTACTCCAGTTTGCTATGTTCAGCAAAGGACAGGAGGGATCCTCTAACTTCTGCTGGAGTTTACCACATACCTTGCGTCCAAACACGAATCAAAGAACACGAAAGACACTGCAGACTGATCCAGCCAGAAAAATCAGCAGTAGCAGAACATGTTCTAAACCAACATGGACACAGAATGCTTTTTGAAAGCACAGAAATTCTGGACCATTCTGACAGCTACTATGTCAGACTACACAGAGAGGCCACCGAAATCCATAAGCACCTGGACAATTTCAACAGGAATGAAGAAACTTGGAAAGTAAACAAGATTTGGCTACCAGTGCTGAAGAACACTAAAATCAAGACTCAAAAATATGCCAATGAACACTCCCCAGACTCTGGGGGTTTCTCTACAGAGAACAATACAGTGGGTTGCTAATGTACTTAACACACTGTTATGCATATCCCCTGACTAACAATACATCCCTGGGGGACATCCCATTTAACCAATAGGCCATCACACAGGTCAACTGTAACACATGCAAATTGCTCCCTCCCACCGGGGGACTACACAAGTATATATACTCTGTCTCACTTCCATGCCACCAGATCCTCTGAAGATGCCAGCCACAGATGCAGGTGAAACGTCAGGAGAAAATACAAATAGAACATGGCCTCAAAGCCCGGAAAACCCACAACAACCTAAGAATAATTACAGTTGCATTTAGTAATGCTTAGTATTTATCTGGGAGTTAGTGTAATGTAGTGGTTTCAGAGCTGAACTAGGACTTTGGAAGACCCAGGTTCAATTCCTCACTTCGCCATAGAAACCCCCTGGATGGTCTGCGGCAAGTCACACACTCTCAGCCTCACAGGAAGGCAATGGCAAACTCCCTCTGAATGAATCTTGCCAAAGAAGCCCTATGACTAGTTTGCCTTTGAGTTTCTGCATGGTTGGACTACTTCACATGCATACAATTAGATGACTTCATATAAATTATCACACTTCAGCTGCTGCTGATTCTCTTCAACATAAGCTGTAATGCAGCTTTGCAAAGAGCTGACTTGTATTTCTTCATTTTCCCAGAACAAAATAGCTTTGGATGAAAGGATTGCATATTTTAAAACCTACCTGGAGACCAAAGGAGCAGCCCTGAGCCAGACTACAGAATTCCTACCATTCTACGCCTTGCCTTTTGTTCCCAATCCTATGATCCACCCTTCCTTCAAAGAACTTTTCCAGGTATGCACTTCATTTGTTCTTGAGTTACAGCTGTTTTTATTATTCTGCTTTGTTACTTTACTTATATCCTGCCTATACCTGTTGTATTTGCCATGTTTATATCCCATCTGTTCATCCTGACAATCTTTCACTGTCAGGATGGACTGGTATAGAATATTTAGTCCAATAAATCTTTGCATGTTGTTGTCTTCACCCAAAATTGTGAAAAGTGGGCCTTGGTAATCTTTTTGATTTTTTTAAAAATCTTTTTTAATTAATAAAAATGTGTATTCTGTCTTTCTCTCTTTAGGGGGGAAAGTCTCTAGGGTGACTTAAAAAAATTACAACAGTTTCTAGACATCTAATAAAATCAATGAAGATACAAGAAATTCATTATTTTAAAGACCTTCTATTGTATTCTGTATGGAAGAACATTTTTTTTTGCATGCAACAGAAAGCCAACTGATGGGGAACAGTCAGGCCTTTCTGAAAGATGTTCAGCAACCCTAATGCTGTGACTGGAAAGACTTTTTCTGTAGAGGAATGAAGAAAAGGTCCTGTTATAAAGACCTGAGTAGTTAGCTACATATGAGTGAAAATGATCTGTAAGAGAGGCTTCCTTTGTGCTTGAAGAATAATAAGTAACTAGTAAAGAAGGTGTAATACTGGAGGAATATGCATTCTTCCAGCCAAAATCCTGGGAGCTGCATTCTTGACCAGTTGTTATTTTTGAGTACTGCTTGAAGACAGTCTCATCTGCTATACTCCAGCCAAGATATTATTGAAGTCTTAAATGATTATGATGTACTCATCAGGACATGATCTGCTCACTTTCAGCTGTTTTGGAGAACCATAATTTTTTTTCTGTCTTACTGCTGCTATTGCTCTTTTATGTTTTCCATTTCAATCAAGCATGTGCAGGAGAGCTTGATGATGAAGTATGCCAGTAAAAGTTGCATTCCTTCAGTTTTGACGACCACTCTATATTTCACAGTACCTTTCTACCGGATTTCCCTACATAAACTACCCCCAAATCATCTGATGTTCTGTTTATTTTACCAGGGAGTACATTTTAATTTATAAGTTCTTCTGGCTTGCTTGTTGGCTTCTAAAACATTGCAATGCATGGCATGTGTTGTGGGGGGAAAATGTTCTGTACGTACTTGGAAAATAGTTCTGATCTATTTGTGCTTCTTTTCTAGGACTTCTGGGAGTCTGATCTAAAAACAAGGTTGGAAGAATTCCTGTCTGCAACTCTAAAATCCAGTAATACCCCAAGGCTTTTGACATTATATGTATCCTTTGCAAAATATTTTAAAAATAGTCATATTGTAGTGAATGTGAAGTGACCCCTTCTTGGGTGCTCTTGGACTGGGGATTGGTAGGTTTATCAGGTAGTTGAAGATACTGCATAGCTTGAATCTGTGTGTAGTTTGCTGAAAGTTCTGATTTCAACAGAACAGTCACCTAAGTAAGTTAATAGGATAAATTTTAACTAATTAATAGGTGAATTAAGTGTTTGAATTACCTGCATATTTGTGTATGAGTAAATAGTTCTGCAGAAAAAAACATACTGCTTTTAGGTGATGTTATAAGATGACATTGATCTGCTAGACAGAGTTGGAAAGGTCATCTGTCCAACCCCCTCCAATATAGGAATACATAACTAGAACATTCTTGAAAGATATCCACTCAGCTTTTCTTTAGCGACCTTCAAAAGAGGCCAGCACCTTTCAAGGCAGTCCACTGCACTGTTACACAGCTCTTACCATCAGGAGGTTCTTCCTAAGGTGTAGGTGGAATCTTTTTCTTGTGATTTGAATCGATTGATTTGTGTTCTGGTTTCTGAAGCAGAAGAAAACAAGCTTACTTCTTTGTCTGCATGACATCATTTCAGTATTTAGAGAAGGTTATTATGTCACTTCTCGGTTTTCTCTCCGAGCTAAACGTACCCTCAGTCGTCACTCATAAGGCTTGGTTTCCACACTTTTGATCATCTTGGTCATTCTCTGGACATGTTCCAGCTTATCCATATCCTCTTTGAAATGTGGTTTGCAGAACAGGTGTAGTCCAACCCAGACAGAATAGAGTGGCACTACTAGTTCCCTTGATTTGGATCCAGATATTGCAGTCTAGAACTGTGTTAGCTCTTCTTGCTGAAGCATCACACTGTTGACTCCTGGTCAAACTGTTGTCTGCTAACACCCCTAGATCCTTTTCACATGAGCTACTTTCAGCCCTGGTGTCACCTGTCCTACATTTGGGCACTTCCTTTTTCCTGCCTGGAGGTAGTACTTCACTTTTATACCTGGTGAAATTCATTTTGTTAGTTTTGGCTTTGTATCTATTGATACTAGACATAACTTGTATATCAAAAATACAGTCCTGCCTCCACGTTCACAGATTTGACTTCTGTGAATTTGATTATTCATGAGGCATGTGTATGCCTTCCCCCTCCCATTCTCCTTCTCCCATTCCCTTGCATTTTGCTGGGCACAGAGAAGGAAGGCAAGTGCATCCGGGCAAAAGGCAAGGGGATGGGAGGGGGGACATGCACACCTTCCTTCTCCCCTCCGGAGCTCTCCTCCACATTCCCTTGCCTCTGGCCTCAGCATAGAGAAGGAAGGCTCACATGCCGGGGCGAAAGGCAAGGGGAGTGGAAGGGGGGAGCCCCAGAAGGGAATGGGAGAGAATTGCAGGGGGGGAATTACTTGCTGTTTTCCCACTATTTTGAGGGTTCTGTGCTCTGAACCCTCATGAAAGTAGAGGGGCCACTGTATATTGATTCATTAATTTGACTAGTCCTTTCAAAATGATCAAAGAGTTTTATCTGATTAGTTAGCTGGGGGATTAACTAAGCTGGAGTGGGCAAAATGTGGCTGTGGGACCACATGTCACCCCCAAGGCATTTTTTTTCCTTCAGCCTCTCCTGACTGCCCTTTTCCTGGCCGCATAAAGTAAGGTGAATTATCTTTCCTGAAAGCCTCCAAGAGTGAGAACTCACTCTTTAAATTGATTGCAGGCTCCCTCTGCTCTGTATAACATAAAAAAACCTTTTTTTTTTTTTAAAAAAACAGTAATAAATTACTGAGCCCAATTCTGTTTTGGGTTTTTCCTCTCATGCTTTTTCATGTTGGGCAGTCTGTGGCCTCCGGTGATTTTGAGGGGCAGAAACTGGTTTCTTGTACTGATCAGAGTTGCACACTCTTGAACTAAACTTTACAGGCTAAAAATTGGGTAAAATTTTAGATGGAACTACACCTTGTGTCTAATGCTGTGTCACTGCCATTATCGTTATCAGTATCACTGTTGTATTTATAAGGCTGCCTATCTCTCAAAACTGGAATTCATAGTGCCTAACAAATTTAAAAAAGAACAATACAGCTAAAAACATAACAGAAAGTGAACATTAAAATTGAATTAAACTATTTACAATATTAAAATGATTTAAACTTACACTTGAGAATAAGAAGTGCAATTAAAAAACAAAAAGCAATCAAAAGAGTTCAGTTTAAGCCAATATAGTAGCCTGTTCTTTACAAACTTTCTGTTTTAAAAGTCTTGACAATCTGCCTATTTATTCTTGTGTGCTGACTGAGGTTTGGATGGCATGATTTGGAGTAGAGAGGTTTGCAGGGGAAGCCTGCTTCTCCTGCCTCTGCCCAGTCCTCCTGCCTACTGATTTTCCTGTCTTGCTCCCCACCAGCGTCTATATTTCCCCACCCCAGTTCACAGGCCCAGATCAACCACAGGGGCATTGATGCTTTTCTTGTAAATATTGACCTGAGATCCTGGACTGGCTGGGGAGAAGAGCTTCTGGTGAGGTGTTGCAGGGACAAGGGAGGTCCTCTTCAGAATATCACCCTTGAAGAGGCCTGCTTGATAGGCACAAAGAAGGATTTCTTCTATTTGGATCCCAGAATCTGGAAGCCAGTCCCCTTGGACATGCAGTCCCTTCATGTTTGTACTGGTTTTAGGAAGGATGTGAAGACATTAGTCTTTTAAACTGTTTTGATGTTCTCTTGTTTATTGTGAAAAAAAGCAACTGAAGTTAGGAATTATAATATCAAATTATGTATAAAAATTTTGAAAAACTATTTAATATATATATGTGCTTGTGTGCGCGCGTGCGTGTGTGTATATACATATACCTACCTACCTACACACACACACATATATTTTAGGAAACTTACTAATGTATCATGTACAATAATTAAATCAATGAAACATGACATAAAATATATAATATAGAAAATACAATAATATAATAAAAAGAACCAAAGTCCTGTGGGGAGACCTCCAGTCTCCTGAAATGTAAAAGCCTTATTGGAGGCAATTGATGGAGATGAATTGACTTTTCAGATGATGTGCTAGTCCTTCCAAAGACAAATGACTGTGGTAATCCACTTGATAGGGAAGAATAAAGTCGACTGATGTCTGTTCAAGTCCACCAAACTTTTTATACAGAGTTTGATATTATAACTCCTAACTTCAGTTGCTTTTTTTCTGGAATTTGTTGGGTTTTAGCTCCCCTATTTTTCTATATTTTTCTCTGTTTGTTGTGATCATTTTAATGATTTGATTGTTTAATCAGTTTATTTCAATGATATTTCCTAGCTTCCTTGAGCGCTTTTTTTTAACTGAAAAGGTAGGATAACAATGTAATAAATGTAAGTTTGGGAAAAGAAAAAAAAAAACTCCTATCTAAAAGCTCTCTTATGTATCTTTCTCCCACCTAAAACCTCTGCTGTGCCTGATGTGCCCAGGTGTGGGCCGTGGGAGCATGCAGTCTGTACACGGATGGACTGAACTCTGTCTGAAGTGACAGCTGAGCTTTGAAGATGCAGTGTTGAGCTGGATGGTATAGGTCCAGCCCTCTCTGGCCACTCAAACTGGCATAGATGAATCTAATGCCCTAAAAACACACTGGTTTCCTCCCTCTCTTTCATCCTCCAGAGGAGAACATGCAGTTGAGGTATATCCTTCCAAATGCTTGACACATATTTACATGCTTGTTTATACCAGACTGCCATGGTTTAAGACTACATGGCGTTCTGTTGAGACAGCTGTCCTTGCGTGAACCTTCTCTTGGCAGCTTTGACCTCAGTCACTGTCTGTTGGAATTTTATGAGTAATTTCCCAGGGGTTCTTACGGGTTCTTTATATGCTTAGGAATATCTGAGAATATAATTATACAGGTATACCTCAATTAACAAAGTAGGTATGTTCCTAGGCATTACGGGCACTCTATAATTATATCCTTGGTTATAATGCCTCTGACAACAAATCATAGAGTTGAAAGGGGCCGTATGGGCCATCAGGTCCAATTTCTGCTCAGTGCAGGATCTTCACTTAGAGCACCCCAGCAGGTAGCTGTCCAACATCTTTTTAAAGATGTCCAGATAAAGAGACGTAATTAGTTCCTTTGTCAAATTACTCTTATGCCAAGAATTTCCTTTTAAAGTTAATTGAAATCTACCCTCTTGTAGCTTAAAACTGTTTGACCTAGGCCTACTTTTTACAAAGTTCTTTTTAACTAAGTCTTGGTACATCCACCCATCTCCCCTTTTCTTTTTGTGTTCTGTATAGCTTTTTAGCAGCGTTGGCACTGGGAGGATGATGAATGAGGGCTGGGGAAACACAGACTTGGAGCAACCTGTCTGCAGCAAACAATGAAATATAGCTTGAGCTGGGAAAGAATGGGATTTTACTCTTGCCAATCCTACTGCAGCTGTGTGTGCTTCCCTACAATAGTAAAGGTGAACAGCAGCTGCCTCCATAATCCCTTACTGAGCATGTTTTAACAGCGATACAGAGAGGAAAGGAGAGAGCATTTGTTAATAGCAATTTTCGTGTTTTCAGTGTGTGCCACATGAAAAAGTCCTTGTGTCTGTCCCAAATTATGTTCTTGTTTGATTTCAGTTCTTTTCCTGTATCTTTGCAGGATTGTTTGTCTGTGTAAAATGCTATAGGATTTAGTAAATAATAATAAGCTTCAGAAGGATGTTTTTCATTGTAGTTTCAAGCTGTTCTCTTTCTCTGTCACTCTTTTTCTCAGCCACTGTTTACTGATTTTTCATTTTCCTTAGCTCTCATTGTCTCACCTGACAGAAGGAGAATGCACAGGGCAGCCAAGGTAAATAATTCTAGTAAATATGAATTAAATAAGTGTAAATAAATTCTGTATATGACGACATGTGCATTTCTTTTGCAGCATCAGAATATCTATTCCATTTGCTGGAGCCAAAAAAGGAGGGAAATTATTTTGAGCTTCATTTTTTAAAAATATGTGACACTTAAATTGGTCACTGAGACTGGTCATGGGTCAATTCTACTGAACATTTGCCTACATTTTGCTGAATTCAAAGTGCCCTAACAATTCTTGGAAGTAGCACAAAGATGCATTTAGGAACCAATATGGTGACTGGGGATAAAGAGGGAATTTGCAGAGGAGAATTTTCAGGTGAGAGGTGTGAAGCACTTATGCATGAGCCCTCCTACCAGATTTCCCCATGCAAATACCTTTGGAATAAAAATCTTGGGCAAATCTTTTGTCCCCAAACTAGGGTGTAGTGAAAATAAAAGGATAAGAATTGCCTTGCCAGTTCAAGCCAAAGGTCCATTTAGTTGGGAAGAATTCTGTCTCCAGATTCTGATTGAAAAATAATATACCAAGAAAAGGTGGTATTCACTAGTTCACATTGTTAAAAAGAATTTAAAAAAAGATTAGTATATAATAGCTCTTTCAGCAGCCGTAAGACATCATAGCTAAAAGAAACTTCCAGGTACAAAAGTAGTAATTCTCAAAATACTAGGTATTAAGGCTGTGTAAGAGAATCAAGTCTTCATCTTCATGCCCTGCTTATGGGCTTTATAGGGGCATCTAGTAGGTCACTGTTGAGAACAGAATGCTGAATTAGACAATAACATGATATAATTCAGAACCCGTATTTTTACATTCTTATAATTATATGAAGTTTTCCATGGCTACACCTTTGCGTATGTTTAAGAGTGCTTCTAAACTTTGAGGTATAATCTCCTTCAGTGCTTTCCAGGCTGTCTGATTTGGGGGACCAGCAAGTATTATCTTTTTCCCAGTGTGCCAAGAACTGGCACCGTATTTGTGCCCATTGGCTACAACTGCTTGTTTCTTTTCTGGAAATCCTCCAGGGATTGACAGTCTGTAGACGAGGGGCCACCACTGCCACTTCAAGTAGTGCTGATCTAATGTGCATAATTTATGTATCTTTCCTCTTCTGTTTTCTATTCTGAATGTGGTTCTTTCCATGGAAAATGTTTGTCACCATCAGATCCATTCTTAAAAGCATGGCTTGGTTATGTCAGTACTTAAAAAAGACAGATCCAAAAAAATCTAGTTTAGAAAGCAGTATGTTTTCCTTATCTTTGCCAGAGTTTGAGAGACCTGAAAGAATTATGCGGCTTAACTGTGTGGGTTAAACTAAAATTTGATGGCTGTGGTTAGGGAGTTCATTTTGTTGTCAAGACAAAATCATTACAAAATACTGTTCAGTGAAGGGGGAAATTGACTGAAATGTTCGCTGGAGCTCTTGGGGTTTTTTTGTCTACAGAAGTTAATGCAATGAAAATTGAAGAAAGTGTGTTTTAAGTTTCCCTGGGAGTTCCTTCAGTAGTTTTGGAGCTTTAGATTCTTCCACCTGCCTTTAACCTTTGCTACTGTGGTTCTGCCCTCTTCAACTGCTTCATCTTCCACGCTGACTCTTCCAGGTTCGGAGTCTTGCCACTGTTTGGAATCCACTCATAGCAATGTTGGCAGCCCAGGAGAGGGAGGTTTCGACATTAGGAAGAAGAAGACTAAAGGGAGGGGGGTGGCATGGCGCCCATCAGAGATCAGGGATTTGCTGGACGTTTGGGGTGAACAGCGCTTTCAAATGGACCTCCAGGACAGCCACAGAAACATTGAAATTTTCGAGGACATAGCCAAGGAAATGACTAGGAGGGGACATAGGAGGACTGCGGAGGAATGCAGGACCAAAACGAAAAGGCTGCGTTTGGACTACCGTCGCGCAGTTGCAGAGAACAAAAGGACAGGATCTGCCCGATTTACCTGTCCATACTTTGAGGAACTGGCAAGAATATTGGGGGGGACGCGAGTGCCCATCCACCAAGAGTCATCGCGAGCTTGCAGGTGGCAGAGGATAGAGAGCACACTGTGGACGATCCTGCTGCAGTAGAAGGTATGATCAATTCCGTTAAACCTGTTTTTTTTTTTGTGCCATAATTTCCCCCCCAGCCACTTTTATGTCTCCATTCTTTTATAGTGAAGGAGGAGGCACTGAGTGAAGAACTGTTTGAGAAAAACACTCAGGAGTCGTCTGATGCAGACACATCCGGTAAGCCAGGGTGGATGTCTGACAAGAAAAAAAATAGGTATTGTTTTTGCTCCCCCCACTAAAGATTTGTGCTTGCTCAGATTAATTTTCAATTAAACCTATTATTGGAAAGGTTCAGCCATGCAAGCAGCCTCAACATGTATGTATGGGGCATGTGTAACCAGAGAAGAAATTGCCATTTGACATTTTCATGTAGATTAGTGTAAAAGGAATTCAGCTTTACAGTTTCAGTGCTTCCCAAGAAAAGGTTTTCATTGCTGGAAAAATATGCATTGTCTTTATTTGGGAGCTCAAATAGTTGACCTGTGTATTGAAATGAAAATGGGATGCATTATTCTATAAAAATGGCATGCATTATGCTCCTTAGCTATTTGTAATATATTTCAGAGTATTTAGGTAACATACGAAGCTACAAATAGTTTTGCTCTTTCAAAAATGCTGCTTTTCAGCAAGTCCTTGGAAACCCCCTCAAGGCAATAGTTATACACACACACACACACACATATGGCTATATGCCATATAGCCATATTTATCAGTGGTTCTTGAGGTGGGAGTAGGGGTTGCCTATTTCATTTTCATCTTGTTGTGAATGCATTATGCTTGTGATCCTACTTGGTGCCACGCAAACACACATTAGCAACAGGTACGGCCCCTTGCACATGATGCTGGAGAGCACATGCAGATCTCAATTGATCCCGGGCTCTCAATAGTTTAATGCTGAGCATGTGGTCGAGATTGATTCCCGAGAATTTCGAATTGACGTTTGTTCCCCAGGGGCAGATGTGGGGTGGGAGAGTGCTTGGAGCAATTCATAATGATATTGCAAGTGTCATCCAATTTGTTAGCCCTGCTGCAGAGTCCTCCTCATGACTTATCTCCATACAGGGATTGACGACAGCGGTTCCACGCCGGTACAGGTTGGAACCTTGAGAACAGAGAATAGTAGCACCGCAGGCCCAGGTGAGATTTATCAATTACCCTTATCCCCAGTTAGGATTTCTGTATTTTGTCTTACTGTAGGGAACAGGTGTAATCACTGTGGTTTATTTGCGATGAATGCATGTTGCTGCGTTCAAAGCAATGGCAGGATGTCAACATAATGCACAAAAGTGTTTATCCTCTTTCAGAGTGAGAGCGTTGAATTAAGGGAGCACATTAACAAGGTATTTGTCAGTGCCAGGCAGTGGTCAGGCAGAGGCAGGGGAGCTGGTTAGAGGTGCAGGGCTTTAATACAGTCAAAACTCAAAAGTACAAAGCAAACAGGCTTCTACACAGTCTTAACAGAAATAGCCCTTAATGCCGGCAGGGCTTCTACTCAGTCTTAACAGAAATAAACACAGGCTGTTAAAGGACATAAGGCAGGTTACTTCAACAAGGCGAACAAGAGGACTGGTCTCAAGCGCAGGCAGGAACAAGGCACAGACAACAGGACCACAGTTGACCGACGGTTGTTGCTCCGTGCCTTCCACAGCCCGGTGCCTGCCTCAAATAGCCCTCCAAGCCAGGCACCGGCCAATCAGGCGTGGCCATGTGGCTGCCCTCCAAGCCAGGCGCCGGTCAATCAGGCGTGGCCGTGTGGCTGAGGACTCGCAGCTGTGCTGTGCCTCACAGCTGCGATCTCTCTGCCCGTCGCCTCCTCTCCAGCAGGCGCCGGGACCGGCGGACGGCCTCCTTGGCCTACCGCCGCTGCTGGAAAGGAGGAGGCGAGACGGAGGCATCAGCCTCCTCTGGATCGGGGCCACAGGCAGACTCCCAGGCCTCCCGCGGATCGGGGCCGCGGGTGAGCAGAGCCCCAGGAGCAGGCCCGGGACCCGCCCACCCCGGCAAGCCGGCCGATGACGAGGGACTCGAGCCTGCAGCCTCTAGGTAAGTGGCTCCAGGCCCGGCAGCCTCTCCCTCGGCTGCCAGGCCTGAGCCGCTGGCCGCAGCGGCCTCCAGGCAAGGCCCCTCAGCCGCAGCGGCCTCCGCACAGGCCCCGTCAGCCGCGGCGGCCTCCGCGCAGGCCCCGTCGGCCGCGGCGACCTCCGCGCAGGTCCCGTCGGCCGCCGCCGCAGCCGCCGCCGCTTCAGCGGCGGCCTCAGGGGCAGCGACAGGCCCAGCCGGGCCCATGCCCCTGACAGTATTCCAGGTATTTTTCGGAGCATTTGGATTTTGAGAGTAGGGAACAGAACATGGACCTTGCCCGTGTCCTGTGTCTTGTTCCTGTGTAATAAACCCTAATCTGAAAAGGTCCTATTAACATTTCTGGCAACACCGCCCATAGATGGCCCTATGTATAAAATACATGGCAACATAGGCAAATGTAAACTATACATAATCTAATCTGTTAATGCCACAGCGACATAAATCCACAAGTAAGGAACCCACCCTTAACAGTGCATCCCTATTGGACATTTTTTCCATAGTTTATACCATGGTAATGGCAAAGCAGAAATTACCTCGTAATCACGTACCTCAACTGCTGTTCTGTTACTGTCTGTGTAATTTCAGTCTCCCTAGATGAGGCCACCACTGGAACCCCAGATGTCCCACGCACCATTCCCATGGCGGGAATGTCCCCAAGATCAAGGATTCGAATGTCCCGGTACAGGGACCGGAGTGCCGGCCATAGTGACACCTTCACTGCGGCGATAGCAACTATGGATTTTATTAGGGAGCAACAGGAACTGAACAGGGAGCAGCGTGCCAGGGAGTACAATGGAATGGACCAGCTCTACCAGCAGGACAGTGCCACGGCGGCAGAGGAATGCCGAGAGATCGTCTCCCTCCTCAGGGTATGCACGACGGCAATGACAACGATCGCGACCACCGTGACAGAAAGAAGTGGTAGAGTCCCACCCAGGAGTGATGCCTCTGTGGATGCCGAACCAACAGTGGCGGAGACTAGTCAGAGCCTTGCTCTGGGAAGCACCTCAACATCTTCCCAGCAACAAGCACCAAGTGGAAAGTTTTCCCAGGTCAAGAAACCCTGCCACCGTTACAGCCCCTAAGAAATGTATCCACCTGTTTCATGGCCCACCCAAAAAGTTTATTTTACTTGTTCTTTGCAAACGTTAAGCGCCTGTTGTCAAGTTGTCTGTTGAAAGCCAAATGTTTTTACGCTGTTTATATTGTTTTTTAACCCTGTTTTTTAGAAGAAAAGTAAAAAATATTCAGAAGGCCATACAAAGTGTGAGCAATTTATTTATAAAGCGATATAGCTAAAGAAAGGC
Source organism: Ctenosaura bakeri (assembly GCA_948474755.1). Classification (NCBI taxonomy): domain Eukaryota; kingdom Metazoa; phylum Chordata; class Lepidosauria; order Squamata; family Iguanidae; genus Ctenosaura; species Ctenosaura bakeri. The sequence continues at coordinate 88,332 of CAOLHI010000697.1, forward strand.
AGCGGTGTGTAATGAAATGTATAGCTATGATAAGCATCCAGCTGGTAGTCTTTATAAAGGAGGGGTTGTAGAACAAAGCACAACTTTCTAATTGAACAATGAACAAGCAAACTTTACGAAATGTTTCCAGGCACATTCTGTTCCCTCCTATCATTCCCAGTGTTGGAAGCGCACAGCTGCATCTATTCGCTGTCTCCAGCAATGAGGCTTGCTGTGGCGTTCTCACACTTTCCCCTTCCTGGAGCCTCCTTGCAGAGGCATAGGGACGAAAGTCCCCTGTGCTGGGTGGAAGACTTAGTGGGGGTGGGGGTGCTAGGTCCGGGTGGAGGATGTGACCCTTGGTCTCACAGATATTATGTAGGACTATGCAAGCCGTAACAACTGGGAGGTAGTTCTGCTCAGACACAGTTAAAGGAGCAGAAAGACAGCCCCATCGTGCCTTGAGCCTTCCAAAGGCCCGCTCAATGACGTTCCTGCAGCGGTTGAAAATCCTGTTGTAGGCCATCTTTCGTTGGTCGAGTGGTCTTCCATATGGCTTCATCAGCCACCGGGAAAGGGGGTATGCAGCATCACCCAGGATCAGAGGGCCAACGGCAATACCCCCAGTGGTTATGGTTGGGTTTCCCGGAACAAACCTTCCGGCCTCCATGGCGTGCCACAGGGAAGAGTGCCGGAAAACAAACGCATCATGCGTTCTCCCAGTATATCCCAGCACAATGTCCACAAATTTCCCCGCATGATCCACCGTACCCTGTAGGAGTATGGAAAAGGAGCTCTTCCTGTTGACAAACTCCTCTCCTCTTCCTTTTGGTGGTCACACCGGAATTGTGTTCCATCAACTGCCCCGATGCATTGCGGGAAACCCATCTGTTGGAAACCATCCATGATCTGTAAGTGGTGGGATCAAAAAAAAAAAAGTTAATTTTCAGAGGAATTGAACATGAACAGCTATACAAGTTTGGGATCAGTGTGGGGCCACAAAGGACTGAATGTCCCGTGTTCCCTTGGTGGGGGTTGGGGTTCCCATGCGTGTTGTTGTGTGTCTTTGTCCTGAAAGACAAGCACAGAATGCTGGCCTTTGTTATATTTTGTTTTTGGCTGAGAGAGTGCCACCATGAGGCTGAGAGGGTATGAGAAAAGGAAAACTGAGGGAGGGAGGGAGAGAGGGGGGGTAAGGTTTGTGTGCGCGCGTGTGAATTGTGTGTGAAACTTCTTGGAGTGCTGATTGCTGGCTGAGGGCCAGGGGAAGCGCCATCCACTGGTCAGAGAGATGGATGGCGTGGCCAGGAAAGACTCAATGTGCCATGTGTCCCGGGGGCAGAGGGTAGTGTTCGTTGTTCTCCCCCTCCCTGCCTTTTTTCACCAGTTCCCCACTGTAACCCCTAGTATTTGCCTGGCTGGAACGGAGCAAACTCCCTTCCTCCTGCGGCTGAGACTAGGACACGGAGCAATGGGTTCAAAGTTCAGGAATAATGTCTGGCAGGGAAAGACTGCATGTTCCATGTGTTTCTGGGGGAAGAGGATAGGGATTGCTTGGGAATGGGTGGCCAGAGAGCCTCCCATAGTGCTTGTGTTAGCACAGGAGTGAGTGCAGAGCTATGTGTTGTGAGAGATTGGGTTTTAGAGTACTCACCCTCCGATAGTCTCCAAGGCAAACAGTGGATGCCAGAAGTGCATGCTCTATCGCAAGGCACACCTCAATGACTACCACCGCAACTGTGGAGATCCCCAAGCCGAAAGTGTTCACAGTCTTGCGATAGATCAGTGGGGTTGTCGGCCACCAGACAGTAATGGCCCTCTCTCCTCCACAGGGATGGGTTGGCGCATCTCTGTGGTTCTCTCCAGGTGGGGACGCAGATGGTCTGCTATCTCAAACAGGGTGGCTTTGGTCATCCTAAAGTGATAGAGCCACTGGTCATCATCCCATTTCGCAAGAACCTCTTCGGTCCACCACGTCCTGCGCATCCTCTCCCGAACCCACCATCTTCTTGGGCGTGGCACACGCTGCGAGGAACCTCCCAGCAGGGGCACGTAAAAGCTGAAGTCATTCTCATGGTCCTGATAGAGCCTGTACCTCCTCACTCTATCTCTGGCCCACTGCCTTTGCATTGTTGCCAGCACAACTCCCAGAACTGTCATAAACAGCCCAAGGACCCTGGCAACGTTCATCATCCCCTCTTCTTCCATAGCCAAACCAGCCGAAATCAGCAGAAAGAGCAGGCGCAAAAAAACACTCCGGCTAAAAATAACTCAAACCTAGAAATGATCTCTCTGCAGAGGCTTCAAAGGAAGGGGGGCGGAGGGAGGGAGACATCGTGGGAGGACCTAGGTGGCGGTGCGTACATGGGCACATGGGCATGTACGCAATGATGCACGGAGCCATTTTTTGGAAAAAAAAACAGCCAATCACAGGCGAAGGGGGCGAGGAAAGGAAACTAACGGGAGTGTCCATGAGAAAATAGTGTGGATCTTTTGACACACGCTAACCCGGTTCACGCTAGAGCCGTATGGAACTTCTTAAAGTCCGCGTTAGCGCAGATACGAAAAAAACGGCCGGTCGCGTTGCTGCACGATTTCCTCGCCTCGTGTGGAAAGGGCCTTTTACTCTCTCTTTTCCTTCATGTTCTTCCATGATAGCCATGGCTTCCACTTGACTTTTGGCTTATACACCAGGCCTTGTGTTCTGTTGTAACCAAGGCTCAGTGTGTGTAATTACAGTCTCTCACACCCATCGTGTTAACCAATTCTTCTCTGTTTTCTTCCGCATTATCTTAGGTTTGACCTTAAGATCCTGGCATGTTTTTCTTATATTAGCCATGCTGGAGTACACAGTGATCCAGCCATCGTGTATGTCAGTGGTTCTATATAAACAATAATTCCCCCTGTTTGTTTATTTTCATTTTTATTAAAAGAAAATAGAATTAACTTTATACTTCCATACATAGGAAAGAGAGGTAAATTTATACATTTCATAAAAAAGAGTTGCATAGGTTAGATATCTACCTACAGTATCATCTTAATGTATCCTATATATTCAATGCGCGCATATCAACTTATCTTCGTAAATTTCCTACTATCTGTATATTTTCATTAGTTAACTGCATATTTTACCGAACTTTCAATGAAATAATCAAGAATCATTTCTATATTTGTATCCTCCAGAGCTTATATATCATAACCATACCTTCCACCTTATTTATACATTTCTCCCTCAATTAAATTTTTAATTCATATTGAATGGCAATGTAACTGGTCACCAAGTCCCAATCTTTTTCTATCTCTTTCAAGTCTTTTCCTTTTAGAGATTGGGAAAATAAGTAACACTCTTTTAGTTCCATTACTTTGATAAACCATTGATCTAAATCCGGTGCTTCTTTATTCTTCCACATTTTGGCATATTTTAATCTCGCTGCTGAAACTAAATTCAATAATATCCTACGATTTTTTTATTGCAAATGACTTTTCAAATACATTTAACATGTTTAGTAGATAGAATTCTGGGACCATAGAGAAGTTAATATTGAAGAATTACAATCTTCAATTGTAATTTCCCCTGTTTTACCTTTTTCTCCACCCTTGCTTTGGAGTTTTTGGTCTTGTTTTACTTCTTATTGGATCTCTGCTAGCTAGCTACATTTAAAAAGTGAAGAAGAGCTTGGCTTGCAGTTTAGAGACAAAGATATGCTTTAAATTGGATTCCAGATTGCGCAGAATGAGGGATTTCTTCCCATGAGAAGATTTGACACAGGAGGAGGATACACTGTGCAATCTTAAAGGGTTTTTGAATATTAAAGGTACAGCCAGGAAGTTTTGCTTGGCCAGCAGGTGATGATGCCAACCATTATGGGTCTCTGCATAAGATTGTGTCCATGTGGTCATCCCAGAATATGGTTGGAAGGCAGTTGATGGGGCTACCTTGTGGAAGCTAGGAAGGTCTGGTTCTGGTTCTTCATACTTCCTTTGTTGATCCCATCAGTTACTTTCTTCCTCTTAATTTTGCATCTGCTGTTGAACTTGCAGCATCTGTTGCACACTGCTTCCAAATCTTGGCAGTAGCTTCCCTAGCAGTCCAGTCCTTGCATCATTTTCTTCTCTTACCCTTCATCATGTCCTTCTGCTATCCCTTCTCGGACACATCTGTGGCTGCCATCTTTAAAGCTCTGGGGGCATGTGGTATTCCTAGTGAGGGTGATGCTGGGACGAGAGAGGGCTCGTCAGGAGGTAGGGTCCCTCAGGGCATTTTCCTGCAGGCCCACTCAGACCTAATGGCAGTCCTTCATGGATGCCAGTGCACCAGGTCTATACCCTGCTGGCATCTGTAAACAGGCTGAACTGCATTTTCCAAAAATCTAATCAGAACAGAGAATTAGTTCATCCGTACCAAATACCATGAGTTAGTTTCCATTAATCAAGTTATTTATGTGTTTACATGCCTTAAAGCACACCGCAGTGGCTCCACATTGAAAAATTGTACCCGTGAATATCTGTAAAGGTATATCAGGACAGGCAAGTCACAGGTCTTTTCAGGGCAGGGATGGAGATTTCTGCAAGTACACAGGGCTTCCAGGGCATGGTTTAAAAATCGTGTCATGTCATATTGGAGAGTTTTAAAGGTGTCACTCTGTAAAGGGATGCCATCTGGGAAATGCAAACGTTGGTTCTGTTTTAATGTTCTGTGATAAAAGTTGATACCTATGGTTTTTGTTTTGTTTTTGTTTGAAATGTTCTTCGGTAAATACTCAGTTCTGTTTATAAGTGCCATCTTAAGAGTTCTGAGCTTTGCTGGACTTTGAGACAGAATGTTCCAGCAAAGACCATTAAATTGTCAAGTTCTATTTTAGAAGCAGACATTTTCTGTCCACCCGTCATGTTCTGTTTCAGCCTAAGGAGGGAGATATAGTCTAGAGGTGACAGAGTACATTTTCTCTCTCCTGGCCTGTGTCTTGTGAGGCTGATAGTATTGCTTGACATCTATATTAGATGCTGCAAAATTGAGTAAATGCTGCTCTTGTGCTTTTTCATCACCATACTGGATCACCAGCCAAAGAGGAGGCCAATAACATGACCCTTTCTTAAAAACTCAACAAATTCTACTTTTTCCCTCTAACTTTCATTGCAGAAAGAAACAGGATGATGGTAGCTGGAGTCAAATGGAGAATGCACAGCTGGATCAGTCCTTCATATCCAAGTGGAACTGATAATTTTCCTTTCCTCCCTCCTGCAGAAATGCTGCAGCAGCTTCATCAGCAGCTGGTGGAATCTGAACGCAAAACTATGACTTACCTCAAGCGATTCAACAAAATCCAGGCAGACTATCACAACCTGATTGGGGTCACTGCTGAACTGGTGGATTCCCTTGAGGCCACAGTTAATGGCAAAATGGTAAATAAGTCAGAAGTTGGGAGCGCTGCTAGCTAGATTTGGCTGTTTTATTTATTTGTTATTTTATTTATTTGTTTAATTTTTCCTGACCCAAGGTGACTTGCAACAAGGCTAGAACAAGATAGCTTTGAGAACCTGATTAAAGTTAAGTTGTATAAGTTGACCTCATGTGTAAGTCAAGGTCAGATTTTGGGGCCAAAATTATAGATTTTGATGTGACCCATGGATAAGTCGAGGTTAAGACTTCGGGGCACAGCATGAAACTCCTCAGATCCATTCTTTGGAGAAGTGAAAGTGCCAGGACCATGTCCGGGTCCATCCACCCTTGGCTTTCACCACTGTTGGCATTTTTCCTGCCCAGGCATTGCAAAAGGCTGTGGGAGAGAGTAGAGGGGGTTGGTGCTTCTTTTACATTCTCCATGGACAGATAAAGCTCTCAGAGTGAGAGATTAGTCTGTGCATGGGGAACCTGAAGGAAGCACTGACCCCCACCCTCCTCTTTCCTTGCCCTGGCAGAGGAAGCTCTCAAGAGCCACCACAGCTGAAAGAGCAGAAGGGATTGGGACTTTTCCCCCAGTTTCTCCTGACCAACTTTACTCTCCTTGCCCTAGCAGGGATGCATCAAGAACAGCTGCTGTGCCAGGCTGAGCAGAATGGATTGGGGCTTTTTTTCACCTTTTTCTTACCTCCTCCACTCTCCCTACCCAGCAGGGAAGCTCCAAAGAGTCACTGCTGTGGTGCAGAGAATGGAGGGACTCAGGGCTTCCTGTGGTCATTGGTTCTTTTGGGCTCTCCCTGGACAGACCAAACATTTGCCTTAGTCCATCCTGAGAGAACTTGAAAGAAGACCAATGCCCTCCATTCTCCTCATTGCAGCAATGGCTCTTTGGAGCTTCTTTGCTGGGGCGGGGAGATTAGAAGGGGTTGGGAAACCCTGAAAGAAGCCCCATCCCTTCCATTCTCCCCACCGTGGCAGCAGCTCTAACTGCCAGGTTAGTGCATTGGCCTGTGTGTCAGTTGACCAAGGTTTTCTGGGTCAATTTTTTGGCTTAAAATTTTCAACTTACACACAAGTATATACAGTAAACAAGCTATCATATGAAAACCATTAATTTTAAAAAGTATGAAATCATTTAAAAACAATAAAGGTAGAAATAGACCACACACTCCAGTTAATCATCATACGCACATTTAAAGAAGGGAGACTTTACCTGCTGGAAGAGGGAAAGTGGGATGGGGCCAAGCGAGCCTCCTGTGGAATACAGTTTCTACAACCTGGAAGCAGCCACCAGAAAAGCGATTTTCCTTTTCCCCACCTGTATATATTTGCGCTTTTATGTCATCAGTTTGCATACTTACTCAACTTTTGCCTTTGAAAGTACAAGATAAATATTTGAGGTGTAACAAAACTCTTATTTTTAATCTTAATCTACATTTTAAAAACTCAAACACAATTTTTTTGTAGCAACTTTAAAACAAAACAACATTTTAAAACAAAAATGCAACCATACTTTTTTTTTTTATAATAGGAAAATTATGAATTTGGGTATTAGTCAAATCTGAAGTGAGGGGAGCTTAAGTCCAAGTTGATCTCATTATTGTTCAGTAACTGTTTTAAGTGTATAGGTGATGCAGTGGTTAAATGCCAGTACTGCAAGCTACAAGGTTGTGAGTTCGATCCTGCCGGGCTCCAAGGTTGACTCAGCCTTCCATCCTTCCGCAGGTCGGTAAAATGAGCACCTAGCTTGTTGGGGGCATGAATAGAAATACATGCTATTTGTAAGTTGTTCGCTGCCTTGATCCATATGGAGAGGCGGGATACAAATAAAATAACAACAACAACAACAACAATAACAACAATAATAATATTTAGAGTATTTATACCGTACTCTTCAGCCGCAAAGTCTCTCAGAACAGCTAACCAATTGTTAATTTGACGGTTCACCATCCTCAGGCTTACGATCTGAATAAGGCACGACACACAAGGAAAAGAGGATGGCAGTGTGGAAGGGGATCAAGTCCAGCAGATACTGCCTCTTCTTCTCTCCCTCTGAGGCCAGGGCAGTGGCAATTGGGATGGAGGGAGGGCCTTTCACCTGCCTCTAGGCCCAGGCATAATGGACCTATGCCTGCCTCTTCTTCTCTCCCTCCAAGGCTAGGGCAGTAGCAGCTGACATGGAGGGTGGATGTTTTAGCTGCTTCTGGGCCTAGGCATGATGGAGCTGTTTCACCCTCTTCTGCTCTCTTTCTGAGGCCAGGAAACTGGCAGTTGGGGTGGAGGACTGTGTTGCACACAGATGATGGATGCAGACTAAACCTGTGCTTCTTCCATAACTTTCGCATATGCTGTAGGGCAGAGTCAGATGTTACAGGTGAAGGGTGCTTGTAATGCTGATATGTAGATGGGCAGAGCAGAGGAAAAGTACAGAAAGACCCAGTGCTGTTCAGGGATTGGTTCAATCAAGGAAGTCACGGCCCTGAGTTTGTAATTGCTGAGCAGGGCTGTTGATGATGGGAAGCTCTTTGGGGCCTCTTATTTGTGAGGTTGGTGTAAGTCAAAGGCAACCTGGAGGCACATAACAACAGCAACAAAAATATACATGGAAAGTCACTTTGATAAGAGCTGGAAGTGCTTAAGCCTTTTTTGTGACTGTGAGTCTGCTCCTTCAGATCCTACCCCCACCATGATTTCTGATGGTTCTTTGAGGATCTCAAAATGGAAGTCATTGCAGCTGGGGAAGGGGATCTTAGAGGAAATTTTGCAGGGAACTGACTGCTGTTGGAATAGTTCTCTCATTCAACATCTGTCTCCTGGAAATGTCCCTCTGCCCTTACCCCCTTGTGGTGGTTGTTTCTGATTAATGACCCTAAAGAGACCTTATCACGGGTTTTCTCAGCAAGATTTGTACAGAGAAGGTTGGCCATTGCCTTCCTCTGTGGCTCAGAGACTATGACTTGGCCAAGGTTGCCCAGTGGGTTTCCGTGGTTGAGATGAGATTTGAACCCTGGTCCCTGAGAATCCTAGTCCAGCATTCAAACCACTGTGCCATGGTGGCGCTTCTCCTCTACCCATTTATAGTAGCCCGGTGAAAATAGATTTTGGTATCTGCCCTTGCTAATATCCTGCTTAGGTCTACCCTACAGGCCAGATTACACAGGATATAGTATTTTTTCAAATCTAAAGCAGATGTGGCAGAGCTCCCCATTTGATAACACTATTGGCACAGAGCAGATGGCTTTAGGACTGATGCTGCACCAGATGTTGTGTTCTTAATCTAAATTGTGTCAAAGCTGCTACTTGCCCTGAAACCAAATAAACAGCCATGTTGGTTTTTTGCTGCATGGGTAATATGGAGGGGTCTATGCCAGGGGAAAGGGCATAGAGGGAGATGGCTAACCCCACCCTCACAACCCTGTTCTGATCCACATTTTTTGTCTTGTAACGTGTGCTCCAAAATTGCATGGGCAATTCACTATTGTCACAGGCTTTCTTTTCCTTGATTCTGCCGGTTGGTGGCACTGTTTAGTTGAATTGGTGGTGATTCTCTAGCTGAATTGATAGGAGTTTGGAAAATGAAACACAGTCATATGGAAGTGCCCTTTATCATCTTGGATTTTATAGAATTTTAGCATCATGGTACTGGAAAGGGTCAGAAAATAGTCTTTCTCACTGTCATGAAAGACACCTCACATGCCAGTTCCCACAGAGGAAACTGCAGAATATTAATCGTATACTGCTACTAACAGAGAGCTTGAGCTGGCAAAAATGCACCACCTCAGAACAGATAGCTCAGGCATGCATAAAAGTCAGTACACGTGGCGAGAGAAATTGCCCCCGTGCAAATTCTCCAAGAAGGAAAATATTCTACCTCAGTCCTAAATGTGATCACTTCTTGAATGATTGTATGCAAAACTCTTCAGTTGAGTGCCCCTAAACAGAAATATATTGTATTTCAGAGTGACTGCAGGCTGAGTCTCATTAAAATCAATTGGTCTTATGTTAATTCACTCACTCATAGCTGATGTTTGTTGTTGTTTTCCATCAAACTGACCTTTACTGTGGCAGCCCTCTGAATGAGAGACTTCTAAGAGCCATCAACTGCCCAGTTCGGTTCTTGTAAACTCTGAGCAACCGTGGCTTCCTTGACTGAGTCAATCCACCTGTGGTGCTGTCTCCCTCTTTCCCTGTCGCCTTCCACTTTACCAAACATTATTAATTTTCTAACGATTCAAGTCATATATCATGATATCTCGAAAGTGTGACAGCCTCAGTTAGTCATCTTCATTTCTAATGAGAGTTTAGGCTTGGATTTGCTCTAAGACCCTTTGTCCATGGCAGGGCTTTCCAAATGGTGTGTTGCAACACATTAATGTGTTGCCTGCAGTGTGTAGGTGTGTCACCTCCCTGGGCCAAGAAAGACCCCCCCGCCCGGGTCTGGCCTGCCACCACCACCCTCGCCAGGGTCTTTCCTTGCCGAGGGCAATGACAGTGGGCCAGGCTCATGGGGGCTGCTTCTCTAGCCACTGTCACCCCCCGCTGGGATCTTTGCTTACTGAGGGCGATGGCAGCAGGCCAAACTTGAGAGGGGAGGCTGCCTCTCCCACCACTGCTGCCCTCACTGGGGTCTTTTTTCACTGAGGGCAACAGCAGCAGGTGAGGCTTCAGTAGATGAGGAGCTGCCTCTCCCACTGCCGCGGCCCTCGCCAAGCTCTTTCCTCAGTTAAACATGGGAGCTTAAAAATGCAATGACGAAATATGAGTTCTTCATCTAATAGTCCACCAAATATTGAAAAGCTGTGTTCATCTTATCAACCTCATACATCTCATTAAAATGATAAGTAATTATTGGTTTTATTCAGTTTTTAAAATTCTTGCACATATTTATGTATTTTTACTCATAAATGACAACAATCTTGGAAATCTGTTATTATTTATAAATCATATATTTTTAAAAATATATGAAAACTTTTCATGAGAGATGTTGTGTCCCCATACATTTCATTATTACAATTTATGTGTGTGTCCGTATCTCTTACAAGGGGTTAGTTTAACCTCTGGTTTGCTAGTAAAATTGAATTACTGTGTCACGAAATGATGCATGTCTGAAAAATGTGTCAAAAGTTTGGAAAGCTTTCGTCCACGCATCCACAGATACCACAGAACCAGCGTGGTGTAGTGGTTTGAGTGTCAGGCTACGAACCTGTTAACCAGGGTTGAGGTCCTCATGTGGCCACAGAAACCCATTGGGTGACCTTGTTTGAAGACATGTGCGGGGACCCCACTGGGGAACTTTCGACCCCTCCCATGGGAGAGCGAGGGGTCCCACCTGGGGGTCCTGCCCGGCTCTGCTTTGTGAACTCTGCTTTGGCACACCAGCCCTGGAGTGTGGGCCTGTAGAGGCTTCAGTGTTGTTGTGGGGCGGCCATATCACACTCAGCCACGGAAAATCCTGAGACAGGTTCACTTTAAGGTCACCATAAGTTGGAAACAACTTGAAGGCACAGAACAATAGAAATCCATGGAACTTTTCTCCAGTGCCACCTTTCAAATGAGTTGATTTTCTTCCTGGCAGCTTTCTTCACTATCTAGCTTTCACAAACATACATAGAAATCTGCAATACTGCATCCCACAAATCTAACAAACTGAGGGCACATCCTCACTGATTAAGAAGACCAGAAAGTTCCATTTTGATTTTGGAGATCCATACATCCCCAACACTGACTTTTCAATCAGTCTGGATGCAACTGTACAATGTGAAAACCTGTGCATTTAAGCTCGATATGTAAAAGGGTCCAAATGTTTGAACATATCTGGATGCAGTTGCGGCCAGATTGTGTTATAAGCCACTGTGAACATCTTCAGACAGTTGATAAAAGGGAAAATGCAACCAGTCATCATGAAATAGGCCTAGAGAAGTACCATATGCTATGAATACAAAGTGGATATTCTTGTATTCTTTTTCTCATGAATGTTGAGTATTGCTATCCTTGTGGGTTTGCGTTTTTCAGTCCTTTTGGTTTGTTATTCTTTCTACCTCCTTGAAAGGTACTATCTGTCCAGTTCCTTGGTTAAGGGGAAAAGAAAGAGTTCTTACTTCCAATTGCTTTGTTTTTTTCTTGGCACAGATTACCCCAAAAGATCTACAGAATGTTTGTGTTCGTTTGTTTAGCAACCAGATGAGACAGAGTGTAGCACACAGCATTGACTTCACAAGGCCTGGAACTGTAAGTATAATCTTACTTATACTTATGTAGAGGTGTGTACGTAGAGGTTAAAAGAGAATATCATTATCTTGTTGTTATAGGTTAGGTTGATATGATGAGCCTTAGCAGCACAGTTCTTCCCAAAGGCATGTGAATTTGTAATGGTACTGTGATGTGCCAGTGGCCTTGAGCCAGATCATTTTTGCTAGTTTTATGTGTAAGATCCCTGTTATGGGTGTGCCACATGTACACGTGCACAGCACTCTAAGCTTTTTTATCTTGTTTAGGCAACATGGGCTAGGACACTATATTTCATTTTACACATAGGAAACTGAGGTTTGCGAGGGAGTGACTTAGTCAAAGCCAACTAATGTGAGTTTATGACGCCCTCAGACTAGGCCATCCAGATCCAGCTCGATGTGTCTGGTGGAAACAGGCAGGACTGCCTATTTGATTGTTCTAGACAGGTACAGAAAGTCTACGGATACTTCCCCCCGCTTTTTTCCTCTGAGCAAGACCATCCTTCCCTAAAACCTTTGTGACAACAGAGGAGCTGTTCCCTGGTGTCAGGCCCTTACAGGCTTTCTGCACCAACCTCCCTGTCTTTCTCAGCTTCTTTAGATCAGGTACCTTGATCTGAAGGGACCCAACCCTGAATCCAGATCCGTGCTTTCTCTCCACCGGGCAAATAGTTATGGACGTCAGTGAGGTAGAGAGTTGTGGGCATAGGTTAGCTGGATAGGTAGGAATAAGGAGAACCAGTCCCTACTTACACTTCACATAATAGCCTAGATAGCCCCCACAAGCCTGTTTTTTCCTTCCTTGATAGCTATTTTTGTCTATTTATTTGGAAAGCAAAGCTGGGTTTTTCAAGCCATCCATAGAGGAAAAGGATTGATTGCCAGGACATATAACTGTGTTGCTAAACATTTAAGTGCTTAACTTCCCTATCTGCTTAACTTTTAATTACCTTGGTACTTTGTCTGTCTCTGGAGATGGGAACGCTTTCTCAGCTGGGGCTTTCCGCTCGTGCTCATGGACTTGGGCTTCCTTTAAAGCCAGTCTGCTCTTGCATAGTCCTGTTTGACTTCCCTCTGATTGGGGCTGCAAACAATTAGTTTAGAAGGACCTCAGTTGAAAAACAGGGATGGGGTGGATTACTTTGCACCAGACTCCACTGAGTAGAAATCTTGATCATTTGAGCCCCTTGGGAATAAGGATGTTTAACGGGGGACAATATAATGCACAGAATAAGAGGAGAGGATGTAGTTCAGGGGTGTCTATTGCTTTCATGTCAGGGTGTGGTTTTATTTTCCTGACAGGGCTTGGCATCTTGGATAGAGCCTTCAAAGTTCAGACTAAAACCCAGGACCACGCTCATGACATGGAAGCCATTGGCTGCCTTGATATAGCAGAGTCTCTTTGGGGAAGAGAGGGTTTGATTCCGCGTGAATCAAGATCAACAGGCAGTTTTTAGGACCTACCCTCAGTTTTTAGAACTTAAAGTAAAAACAGAACTCTTAAATGGATCTGAAGTGTCTTCCTAACTTCTGAACTATACTTGAAGGCCTGAAAATTGGGCCGATTTTGAGACTGAACTAAAAGGTAAGTCTCATTTTTGTTTGTAGGCAGGCTTTTTTGTTAGCCAGGTCAGTGATGAGACCATTTTTGATATAGCCACCCCAGCTTACAGTTCTCCAGGTGTATCAGATTATAACTCCCATCATCCCCAGCCAGTATGACCATGGTAGGGGGTGGTCTTCCATTACAGAACAACTTACGTCTTAACAACAATACAGGAGATCTCTCACCTATCAGTCTCATTACAGTACAAATTAATTAGAAATATTCAGATTTACAGACTCCATGTTTACTCAATGATTGGACAATAAGAAAAGAGAAATGTTTTCAGCCATCTCTTGAAAACCTAAAATAAAAGGGCCTGTTAGAATTTTCTGGAAAGTGGGGTGGGGGATACCCTTTTTTAATTTTCACAGAGACCTGTTTGTCAGTGTGCTGATGAATAAAGTGGTTGATAATGAATAGGTCTGCATTTTACCTTCAAGGGAAACAGCTGTGTAGAGTTCAATTGTAGAAACATTAATTTAAAAAAAAGTTCAAAGTTCTGAGTGCTTGACCTTTTAGGGAATTCACAGGGTTGAAAACTACCAAATTGATAAAGTGATCATAACAAGAGCAACTTCTGGTGCTTCTGAAGGAATAGACAAATGTCCAGGTGACAGACGTTCAAGAAGTCCTCATTAGGGAAATGTGCAATAGCCTACTTTGCTCACAGTATAAATTTCATCTCATATTTTCCCTGCCCAGAAATAACACAGCCTAATATAAACCTGGTTTATGTACCCAATAAAGAGTAATGGTAGAACGGGCTGCATAAGTCAAGACTGTAGGATGGTAAAGTGCCGTCTTTTAACTCCTTCTAGATAGACAACTAGGTAACACAGAGAGGAGTGGGCTGCAGGGGCTGTCTAGTTCAGCTCCCTGTCAGGTAGGAATACACAACTAAAGTACTCCTGAAAGATGTCCCTCTAACCTGGGTTTAGGGAAGCTATCTGACAGAAGAACCCAGTTTTGGGTTTGTGCTACATTAAGCCAGTGTCAGGAGAGGCCATGGCTAAAACCAGGAATTTTCGGGCCATTCTGCCCCATGTTATGAGCCACTAGGGATTAAAAGGAAGAAAATTCCCTGGACTATGACCATAGAATCATGGAACTGGAAGGGCCATCTAGTTCAACCCCCTCCAGAGGAGGAATAACACAACTAAAGCACACCTAAAAGAAGCCCATCCAACCTTTGTTCAAAGACCTCCAAAGATGGAGAGTCTCACCTCCCTCTGTGGCAATCTATTCAACTGCTGAACAGCTCTTACAGTAAAAAAGTTCTTCCTGATGTTTATGTAGAATCTCTTTTGTTGTAATTTGAATCCATTGATTTTCACTCTGGTCTCTGGAGCAGCGAAAAACAAGTACACTCCATCTTCTACGTGACATCCCTTCAGATGTTTAAAGGTGGCTATCATGTCACCTCTCAGTCTTCTCAAGCAACATCCTAAGTGTTCTAAATTATTCCTCAACAGGGCTTGGTTTCCTGACCTTAGATCATCTTGGTTGCCCTTCTCTGGACACATTCTAGCTTGTCAATGTCTTCCCTGGATCCAGTCAGGCGATAACTTTCTTGAGACCTGACTAGGTTTTGGAATTTTTCCTACAGACCAACATGACTTGCTTAATTATCTCCCTGATAGTCTGGGGTTGTTGCTTTTGGATTTTTGTTTTAACTTGGAGGGAGTATTTCTCATTGATAGTTGCCTCTCGGTGTAAGCTTAATGTTCCCCACTGGAAGATTAAAGCAAAACATAAAAACTTAATATATGTTTTGCTTTAACTTTCCAGTGGGGAAGGATTCAAAACTAGCACTCTGCAGTGTGGAAATGAACTTTAATATCTTAGGATTCTATTACTTCAGCACACTGCCTGCCTAGATAAGGTTTAAAATTCAAAAAGGAATAAAGAGAAAAGAAAAGGTTGTGATGTGGAAAACTGGAAAGAAATGAAAAAAAGAGAAAAGAAAAGATTCTTGGGGGAAAACTGAAATGACATTTCCATAAGGAAGGGAAGCAGAAAATAATTAAGAAAGTTGCCAGGGTTGTTTCTCTGAATGTAGTTTTTTAAAGAGAGTTTTAGTGGTTGGGATGTACCACGTAGCTCCATGGCCATCCCTGCTGTTAGCACAGATGGTATGTGTTATACAAAAACGTCTGGAAAAAACATATGCAAAAATAAGAGAGTTTATGCTCAGTTTGCATAATTTATACTGTTTATAAAGTTCAGTGGTTTTGATTCAGCATTTGCTGGATACAGTATGCATATATTTTGGCATAGATTGCATACAGACCGATCTCTTGTTGTACCATCTGTTGAAGTTAAGCAGGTGCAGATTTAGGATGCTGGATGGCCAAGTTGGAAAAAAATGGTAGGATACAAGTCTGGTGAAATCGATAGTGATTGCTTACTGCGCCCTTGTAGGTAATATTTTTTTGGTTCTGGTTACCTTTTGTTTTCACAACTGAGTGAAGCCACATGGTATTCTATGGTGTTTTTGCTCTTTGAACTCTCATTGTGATTTTCCTGACATTTTCAGCTGTCTTTCTCACAGCATTATTTTTTTTAAAGCAGTTATCAATTTTTGCATGAAAGTAAGCATGCGGCAGGCTCCCAGAGCCTACCCACAGTGAGATGGTCATTTTTTGATTTCTAGAATACTCTCCTCATCATTTACAAAATATATAATAATAACTTGTTATGATTTTATTGCTGTACATATGACCCACTTATCTGTCCTTTCCTGTAAGATAAATAGTCAGAACTTTGATATCAAGTCTAAAGCTGGACTGTGAACCTTGTCATGTGGTATTGTAGTCTGTTACTGGAAATCTGCATGCCTCATTCCTGGAAGCGTGCCTTACGTGATGAAGCGTGGTCCGTGATGCAAAGAATCATAGAATCATAGAAATGTAGAGTTGGAAGAGACCACAGGGGCCATCCAGTCCAACCCCCTGCCATGCAGGAACACTCTCAAAGCACTCCTGACAGATAGTCATCAAGCCTCTGCTTAAAAACCTCCAAGGAAGGAGACTCCACTACACTCCGAGGCAGCAGATTCCATCGCCGGACAGCCCTGACTGTCAGGAAGTTCTTCCTGAGGTTCAGGAGGAATCTCCTTTCCTGCAGCTTGAATCCATGGCTCCTTGTCCTGTTCTCTGGAGCAGCAGAAAACAAGCCCTCTCCCTCCTCTACGTGGCATCCCTTCAAAAGAAGATCCCCTTTCTGTCCTGTTTGGGATAGGAATTGTATAGAGATTGCCAGTGCTGAGGGATGGTGCTGAGGCAAATGTCATCAGAGGGCAAGGGCATAGCTGTGGGGATGGAACAAAAGGAACATTTCATTTGGGGGAGCAGAATTTTTATTTGGAATGGCAGTACCCTCATTTTGTGCCCCTTCCCAGTGGCTGTACCTCTGTCAGTATGGCCTTCCTCCATTGCAGGGACTGGTTCTGCAACTTCCAATGCAGGGATCTTCCCAAGTACCAGCAACTCTCATTTATTGGTACAAAACCCTTCCCAGGAATAGACCCTTCAGGCCTTCCCCTAAGTGCATTCTCATGAGTGCTGAATGTTGGCAGCACACAGCTTTCAATCATTTCCTTCCACAGAAGGCCAGTCTCTTTCCACATCTTTCCCACAGTCCCTTTCAGTGCTGCACTATGAAAGTGGAATTAGAGACCAAGAAAGTGTTGGGGTAGATCCCCATGTGGAGCAGGACATTGACAGAGTCCATCACAGTCAGGATCGTGAGCAGGAGATCAGTGGCGGGGAAGGAACGGAAGTCAGGGGCAGGCAAACAGGCTAACAGTTAAGCATATCTGAAGCAAGGTTGGGGAGAAGCAAGGTGGGTTGTTGTCTGGCTCTTGTCCAGGCAAGGACACAAGGACTCAATATTTTGTAGTCAAGCCAGGTCAAGGGCACAGAGAGTGGAGGTGGTGACAGTTGTGGAGCTGTGCTGTGGGACTCCAGGAGCAAGGGCTTTTCAGCACTAGCCTGTTATAGTGCTATTATTCCACTTTCAACATCCTATTGGATCCTGAGGTTTGCTGTTTAGGGAAGGACATTTAGAATTCTCAGCCAGAGAGCTCTTTGGCCTCAGTAAAGCGTAGAATTCCACAGGATGTTGAAAGTGGAACAATAGCAGTATAACAGTGTAGCATGGAAAGCCCCCAGATCTCTCCCCTTGAGTATCTTGCCAAAGTGGGCACCAGTATGTATACCTATTGGGCCTTGGTTTGAATCACAGTTGACCCTGACAGCTAGGCACAGAAAAACATTTCTGTTGTTTGAGCCTCCAGATAAAACATAAAGGAAACCACTGTCCTGGCATTTTGTTTTTAGAAGTCAGGGAAGGAAGACCATATCTAACTCTTCTTGCATGACAAGATGTCTCCTGAATCGGTAAGGATTTCAGTGTCGGAAAATAGGGTTCAACATAAGACCCTGTTGATCAATGGTCTCTGCTTCTGTAGTGAGGCTATGATCCTTTGCACACTTGTTAGGGAGTAAATTTCTCATTGAGTTTAGTGAGACTTGCCTATACGCAAACCAGGGATGAGCAAAATGTGGCCCTTGATTCTGCCACACTTCCCAGATTGCCTTTTTTTGGGGGAGCGGGGCAAAAAGATAAAAAATAAACCTCCCAGAAAGGCTGTTCTTTTAAATAAATTGCAGCTCCACCCTCCAATCTTTCACTTAACTATATCTACCCCCAATTTTTAAAACTATAGGTAGCTTCCCAGACAGGGATGCAAATCTTTGATTCTTTCATCCACATGTGAGGATGAAGAACCACTATAGTTTTTCTCCCTGCTGCATGGAAAAAACCCCAAAAAACTTCCCCACAGCATTTTCCCTGTATTGGAATATCCCAATGTTGTGGAGGAATTTCTTTGTGGAGAAATACATGAGATTTTTTTTTTTGGTGCAAAAAAGAAAAAAAGGTTTTCTGTGCAAGAACCTGTTTTCTGCTCAGAAAACATGCACAGAAGGATTTTGCGCAAAATCTTGTGTATTTCTCCACAGAATAATTCCTCTACTACACTTCAATACCTTCAGGTATCAGGAAAAACTGCACAAAAGCCTCACTGTTCTGTTACTCTTCTGACAATGTGTCCTGTTCTTCTGTCCTGGAAACAAATCATTACTAATATTATTTCTCTCCCTACGCCTACTTTTTGTTTTGTGTATTGGTCAGTCAGTGTGGCTCCTAGAATACTTAGGGGCAGAAACCCTGGAGACTGCCACAGTCCACACCCCCAGTAAACATACAGATAATTATGGTGCACAGACTATTAAAATATGTTCTTTCTCCTTAAGGAAGAATTAAGAGTAACTCATCTGAAAGTAAGAACTTGGTGAACTTTTTCTGTGTCTTTGCACAAGGAGCTGTCTAGTAGCTAGAAGACTTACCTTTTAATTGTGAGCATACCAGAGTATGAAATTGCCTCACCAGCAAAGAATACATTCTGGTTCAATTATTCGCTCAGTTGGAGGAGAACAGGCTGAGCACAAAGGGTTACCCTTTTTTTGTTGGAGCCCATCATTTCAAGTCAGGGAGGTAAGGGATATCTCTTCTCCTTCCCATACCAATGTAGTCTTTGTTTGGTGTCTGGCTCCGTTAAATTGTCTGTCGTCTGTTCTCTAGAAAGCATCTCCTTTTCCAACACTTCAGTAATGTTTTGTAGACACAAATGGCGACTTTGGTGCAATTTGTGCAGCTACTCGGAGATCAAAGCAGGGGTGCACATCTCTTTCCAAAAATACCTTTTTAAAAACTCTTTAATGAAGTTGGATTTGGGGTGGATGTATGTATGGTATGTTTTTCTTTATATTGCTGTCCATCTCTGTGTAACTTCTCTTAACTCTTTCCCTCCATCTCTTTTGTTTTAATGTATGCCTGTTTACCCCTAAAGGGATATTGCTGTATGAGCCCATGTGATGATGGATATGTAAGTGCCTGCATCTTCTTTTTTTGTTAAAAAAAATTCCACCTGCTTCATGCATCCTTTCACATTCTCTTGTCATTTGCATTTGCTTGTTAGCTGTTGTCCTTGCTCTGCTTTCTGTGCATCAGGCACAACGATTGAATGGCAAAGTGTATGTAAGTTTGGAATGCTTGCATGGGAAAAGGCAGAACAACTGCCAGCCAGATTAAGCATGCCACCCAGCTGAAGAACATTAATTAATTCTGTGATTAATAAATTCTGTGAATTGATCTGATCATATCAGAGGGTGGGACCAAAAGAAAGCTTTCCCCGTAGATCTTAGAGCATGGACAAGGTCATGTAAGGAGATACACTGTGCCTGCTATATATGTGGGGGTTCCGTTCCAGATACCCCAATGTAAAACAAAAAACGCAGAGTGTTGCATCCCATTGTAGTCAATTGCAGCATGGCCACACACCCACTGCCTCCATTGACTATAATGGGACAAAGTACTTCCTGCAACCTCACATTTTTGTGTATGGAGGTTGTGCAAAAGGAGGACCCACCATATGGCTTTTCAAATAGTTTGGATCCAAGCTGTGTAGGGCTTTAAAGGGCATACGCAGTACTTTGAATTCTGCCCAGAAACAAATCAGCAGCCAATGGAGTTTTTTCACCAAGGGGGTTATATGATCTCTATAACTTGCCCCAGTCAACAACCTTGCTGCAGCATTTGGGACCTGCTGAAGTTTCTAAACAGTTGCCAAAGGCATCACCAATGAGAGTGCATTGCAGTAATCCTGATGGGATATAATCAGGTCATGTGTAATTTCATATAGAAATATGCAAATTGAGACTCCAAAGGGTAGTGTAAGATGATATGGGTCTTTCAGGAGTTGGTCTGTAGTATTAAGCAATAAATCTGGCCACCAAAGACAGTTCCTTTGGAAAATACCAAAAAACTCCAGCTCCAAAGCAAGTTTTCGAAGCTTCACTGGAATTTTAATCAGGCAAAGATGTTAAACATCATGTAAGAGAAAAATGGTGATGTTAAAGTCCCAGGACTCTGTTCTGTCTAAGATGTGGTCAGTTAAGATGGTATTTGAAGGATTTCAGGGCAGGCAAAGACCACTCTTCTTATTGGTGTTGTGAGAACTAGGGACAAAGAGCAATAAGAGAGAGATAATAATATTTCAACTCCATTAACGGCAGAAAAGTAACTTCTCCTATGTCCTTTTCCTATGTGGGATCAGAGACTCTTATGAGGAGAATTCTGCTGAATTGCAGTTGTGAGAACTTGTGTATTACCATATGTAATATGCCAAGAAACCATTATCTACGTGCATAGCTCTGCTAATGGATTGGAATTAGGAAGCATGACTTTCTGTGCAATTTCTAATTGGGGGACAGTGATTGGGGGACAGTGGTTCCCAACCTGAGGACTTAGAAAAGAAAAAATACAAAATTAAGGAGATTGCATCAAGTATAACAAGGGGAAGAATTCTTATTGCCCAGGTCTCTTGGACCCCTGGGAATTTTGAAGTCCCCAAGAAGGTTTGAGGAGTCCAGAGAACTTGGGAAGGGAAAAATGGTTACTTCTGCTCCTGGAAGGTTCCAGAACTGGGGGCTTGATGCAAATAGCAAAAAATATGCAGCCTAGATAACATGGCTTCAGAGCTGATGCATTTTTATTCAATAGAAGTAACCTCTGAGCCTCTTTAGTCTCTTGTGCATTCTGGGTAAACCATGAGAAGCTGATGGTGTCTTATGGGTGGAGTTCCTCATGGCAAATGGTACTGATCATAGCTTTGTCACATCCTGGAACAAGTACAGGTTGAGCTGTTCTGGAGGAGTGTTCCAAAGACTGATTGTGAGGCCTAAAAGGTTAACTTGTAGTGTTTCTACCAAGATAATTACCACATTTGTCATTTCCTCCATGCCCATAGTAGCCCATTTCCTTCCCCATCTGTCTTTTCCCCAGAGATTATTAATGACACGCAGGGCCTGCCATTAATTTTATTTATTATACTGCCCTTTGTTTTGAAAACACATTAGAAAGAACGATTACTGTTTAAATAATGGATATCAACCCAGGAGTCTTGTATCACCACCTGAGTCTCTAGCATCACCTCCATAGGGTGAATAAAGGGACATCTTCTTAGAAGATGCATATAGGCTTAATGCAACAGTAAATGTTATGAAGGACTAGGTTCCGGGCAATATCTCCTGCAGCCCAGATGGCTATTTGCATGCAGACACCATAGCCAAGAGAACTTTGTGATAGTTCCAGATTGCCCACAGCCAGTACATTCTTTGCAAGGGAGAGGATATTGGCTGGCTAAGCTTATGGCATAACCAGAGCCTGGGAACAGGAATAGTCCTGCCTTTTTTTTTTTAAAGTGCAGTTTTATTTAGAGCTGTCCAAGCCTCTTTCATAAAGCATTCACAGGGCTGCTTCCAGGGGCCTCCTTTGTGCATTCCTGTCACAAGGTTTTCTTACACCTTGAGGCCATCGGCTTTCTCTGCAACTGTTGAAAAAACGCAGAGGACAAGATCCTCTACTGTGCATGGCACAGTATACATCTATACTTGCCTAATACACAATGGCTGTGTTACACCACTCTTAACCGGCTAAATAATGACATTGTAGATCTGATTGTGTATCTGGCACTGTGTCTGGTTATTGTCCTATTAAGAAATGGTAAAAATGCACAGAGACTGTTTCTTTAATTCCAGTGAATGCAATGGAATATTGAAGCCATGGACAAATCCAGGAATGTGCAACTGCATGTCTAGAATCCTGTCAGTTAGTCCTAGCTAGAATAGAGACCTATTCCATCAGTTGTTGAGTGGTGAGTCAGCGTGCAAGTAAATCCACTTGATTCAATGACTCTACTCTTGTCAGGAATAACGATAGGATTTAGGTCTGTGTGAAATCTTATACTCGACGAGCTCTGCTTACATAACCGCAGATTGAATAAGTTAATTGCACAAAGCCCAAAAAGTACAACTGCATCTGTAAGGGGACATATTCATGTTATACTACTGATAGGATTGTGGCCAGTAAAATACCATTTGCAGATTTCAGCTTCTTGGGGATCTCAACTTGGCAGTGGTTGATTTTCTCCTTGTAGGAGGTAATAGTTCCCTATGCATCTCACTGTGGTCCTTTAGCCTTTCTTCATCTTAGTCTTGTAGGATTTCCTAGTACAGGTGCCTTGCAGTGTACACGGGCTTGTATGTGCCTCCTATATGTCCACCAAACAGGAGACTGCCATGGACTGCTGGGTCAGACTCTCCTAGTTCAGTATTCTCTCCTCTGAAGGGCAGTGAATCTCCAGAGTGTCAGAGGCAGTCTTTCTCCCCTTTTCCTCTTAAATGGAGATACAAGTGATAGAATCTGGAGCCTTCTGCAGGCAAAACATGCATTCTGTCTGCTGAACTGTACTCCTTCCACTTCAAGGAGGAAGAAAATAGTTGCAGCCAGTGGACACAAATACAGTGTTGGTCCCTGGCACACTGGGGGAAAAACCCTGCTGGTCCCCCATACCAGACAAGAGCACTGAGAAACAGGAGAAGGGTACTGGCATGCTTGGGGAATCTGAGCGTCCGCAGAGAAACAACTTTAAGAAGGCAGTCCACCATGAAAGTGCAAAAACAGATTTACAGTTAAATGTTTAGAAAACAAACAAGCAAACAAAAATGAGCACAGATGATTTACATAAATTTGGAGTAGAAAATGAAGACATTGAAATAGTTCATGATTTTCTGTACCTTGGCTCAGTTATTAATCAGAATGGAGACAGCAGTCAAGAAATCAGAAGACTAGGATTTAGAAAAGCGGCTATGAACGAATCAGACAAGATCCTGAAATACAAAGATATATTCTTGAATACCAAAGTCAGGGTTGCTGATGCCATTGTATTTCTGATTTCTGTATACAATTGTGAAAGCTGGACAAAAAAACCAGGAGGAAAGCAACTCCTTTGAAATGTGGTGCTGGAGAAGAGTTCTATGGATACCCTGGACTACCAAAAAGACAAATAGATGGGTCCTAGAGCAAATCAAGCCTGGACTCTCCCAGAAGCTATAATAACTAAATGGAGACTGTCATACTTTGGCCATATCATGAGAAGACACGGCTCATTAATTTCCCAGGCAAGCAAAGTCAAAGTTTTACAACAAAGGTTTCTAATATATGTGGAGTGAGAAGTGCCAGATGTCCAAGCTGGGTTCTGGAAAGGAAGAGGCATTAGAGATCACATTGCAAATATACATTAGATAATGAAATGCACCAAAGAACTTCAAAAGAAAATCAGCCTGTGCTTTCTAGATTATAACAAAGCCTTCAGTTGTGTAGATCATGAGAAATTATGGATTGCTCTTAAAGAAATGGGTGTCCCATAACATTTGATAGTCCTGATGCGTAAGCTGTGCACAAGACAAGAGGCTACTGTTAGGACAGAATACGGAGAAACAGAATGGTTTCCAATTGGCAAGGGGGTTAGGCAAGTCTGCATTTTATCACCCTATCTGTTTAACTTGCGTGCTGAACATATCATACATAAAGCAGGATTAGACCAGAGGAAGGAGACATGAACATTGAAGGAAGGAGCATCAATGATTAATAAGATATGCAGATGACACCATACTACTAGCAGAAGACAGCAAAGAATGATTACTGAAGAAGGTCAAGGAAGAAAGGGCAATGTCAAGTTTACAGCTGAACATTAGGAAAACAAAAATAATGACCGTATATGATTTACATAACCTTAAAACAGATGATGGAGACTTTGACATATTCAAGATTTTCCATTCCGTAGCTCAGTCATTAATCAGAATGGAGACTGCCATCAAGAAATCAGAAGACTAGGACCTGGAACAACGGCTATGAAGCAGCTGGACAAGATCCTGAAGTGTAAAGATATATCGTTGAATACTAAAGTTAGGGTTGTCCATGCTGTCGTGTTTCCAGATTCTATCTATGGTTGTGAAAGCTGGACAGTGAAGAAGACTGATTGGAGGAAAATCGACTCATTTGAAATGTGGTGCTGAAGAAAAGTTCTGTGGGTACCCTGGATTGCTAAAAAGATGAATGAATGGGTTCTAGAGCAAATGAAGGCTGAATTCTACGTGGTTCAGGGCCACGTATACTGATTGTTGGTGGAAAGCAAACTGAGGAAGGAGGAATGAAATAGAATATCCTGGAAGCAGGCAGGTGAGCTGGCTAGTTGGAATTCTGCACAGAAACATGCTGACTTTAGGTGCCATGCTGACTGGTTATGTCTAACCATGTCTCCCAGCTACTTGTCCATTGTTGCTTTAAAAAAATTTTCACTGGGTCAGAATTCTCATCAAATCCTGCAAGTCAACACAATGTGTGCTTCTTTCTTTCTTTCCTTCTCCTTCCTCTCCCTCTCCTTCAAAATTTTATTTAGAGTTTTAGAGAGAAACTTCCAGGACAAAGCACTGACAGTACAGATCAGCATGATTTTTATTGTGGGAATGGGAAAGCATGGGAAGGGTCTCACCTAAACAAAAGGCCTGGCACCGCCACCGTTAATCAAAAGTATCCAGGAAAATGGATATAAATGAGTGAAAGGCAAAAGGATTTAGAATAAGGAATACCATTCATCTGTAAGGCATCCCTGCCATAAAAGGTAATCTCTGTATTGAGGAGCAACTGTTTAGTTTTAAGGCTGTAGAGCTTTTAATTGACTATTATGTATCATCACTCTTTGATTTAAGCATAATATGAAATGACTTCCTATAGAGGTGTATGCACTTTTTTGACGGTGAGAGGCATGCTCCTTGTATTACATAGGATGGCTTTGCAAAGCCCCAAGTGTTTGGATGGTATGTGGAATGGAGTAATACAATCTTCCCTTTGACATTTCGTGCCTTTTGTCTTCTAAACCTCCCCAGTACAAATGCTTTAACAATAGGCACTGATTACAGGAGTACCATGAAAGGACCTGCGTTATGAGAGAAGGCAAGTCAGGAAGGAGCTTACAAAGCAAGGAGACATAATTGTGACAAAAAGATGATGACAATGAATGTGCTGGGAATAAATGACTCCCATTGACATCACTGAGATGGGTGGTGGGAAAATTTGCACAGAATGATTTTTTTTCCTTTTTGGGCCCACCTCCAGGTCATTTAGGCATAGTCCTTCATTGAAAAAGGGACACTAAAAAGGTACTGGGGAGATCAGAGGTTTTGATGACTTAAGTCAGGGTGGATTGCATTCTCTGATCAGTAAAAGGAGCTCTTTTGGGTGGGGGAAGAATCCCTCCATGCTCTTTGGATTAAAATCTGAAGATTCTTAAAGAAGACAGAGAATGTGGGGTGGACGTTCTTAACTTTTTCTCACATGTACACAAAGGCAAGGTGTATGGAATCCAGGTTTGTCATCCCCTATCATTTTCAGAAACACTTCTAAATGAGGAATTGTAGGAAGTCTTCTGGGATGCTGTATTAACAGATCCTCTCAGGTTGTTAGTTGGTCAGTTTGGATTACCTTCTTTGGGAATATCTCCCTGCCTGAAGAGAAGTCTAAATCCCAGGATCCTGATGTGGTCCTTCTTCCCTTCCCCTGTTTTTTTTCTTTACATGTGTAATTGGATTCCTGTGTATCCAGGACTTGAGTGTTATTTAAAATGTTGTTGGCCCATTTCTGAGGAATATAAACAATATTCTACAGCAAACCATTATATCATGCTGGGATCATTGTAGAGGTAGTAAGTCTCAACCTCCCTCACACAGTAACAAAAACATACCACAAGTGCTGTCTTTTATGTGCTGCACCCCCTTCCACTGTTTACTGGCTCGTGGAGAGTGGGTGGGTTGTGGCAGAGGAGCATCCAGCTGTGCACTTTTAGCTGAAGGTAAAGCAATGAGACATCCTCTGGGACCTCCTCCAGATCCTCTGGAAGTCCTGAAGTATTGCAGTGTTGTTATGCACCCACCTACAGTCACACAGCTGGACACCTTTCTGCTTCTACCCTCTTACTTGCTCTTTATCAACTAGTAAATGGCTGTATTGAAGGGAGTCCAACATGGAGAAGGTGGGTTTTTGTGCGGCTGAGAGAGGAAGGGCAAGAACTTTGCACCCCATCTCCTGATGCAGGACCTTGGCCAAAGTCATCTTCTGCGGAACAGTGTGTTCCACTTTTTTTCGGTATTGTCCCCTGCTGGTAGGCTCCCAGAGTGATTTAAGCGTACAGTGGATATGGAGTCACGGTCAAAAAGAGAGAGGATGCTAAAAAGAGAAGGTGCTAAAGGGTAAGTGATGGGGCAGGAAAAGAGAGGAAAAGCAAACTTAGGTATTAGTTCTTAAACTTAAATGATTCTTTTAATGATGAGCTGGCATGGAAACAGTTTTGGGAGAAGCACTGGGAAATGGAGCTGGTCTTACAGCAGAGCTGGTGGAATGGCCCTGCTTTCTTACTTTCTGCTGCGCTCTATCATTTCATAATGTGTCCATTTCCCCAGTATGATCTTTGTTAGGCCCATGAGTGGATTTCTTCACTTAATGTAAGTAATTGTACAGCACTTTTAATTTTGTGGCTAAAAGAGCATCTAGAACAGACTTCTTCAACCTAGCATCCTCTGAGTGTGTGTTGACTGTAGTTCTCGTCATTCCCAGTCAGCACACCATATGGGCATACTGCCTGGAAAAGACAGGCTTTGTAGTCCAAGGTTGTAGATTGAGGAAGTTTTGTGGGATCATTCTCTCATATATATGTATGTATGTGTATGTATATGTATATATATATATATAGTATATATATAGTACTACATTTTTTTACAGTCCTTTGGGTGTCTAGATGAGGAGAGCAAGCCACGTTCTTAACAAATGCCTTTGGAACTTCTTTCGTGGGTTGTGGGGGGGATTATTGATCATCTGACTAGCAGAACACTAGATATGGTTGGTTTTGTTAATATACTGTGTTTGTGCGCTCTCTCTTCTTTCAACTGCAGGCCTCGACCATGTTAAGAGCATCATTAGCTCCTGTGTAAGTACTGCTTTTTTTAAGTTAAATGTTCATTGTTTTTTGCCTTAAAAAAGTAGTTGGGTTAGTAGAGAAGTAGCATAGTGCAATTGAGAAGCAGTGTGTTTGTTTTAATTTTTGTAGGCTGCCTTGAGTCCTAATACTAAGAAAACTGTGTGTTATAAATGAATAATTAATACTAATAATTATAATAAGGTTGAGTATCCCTTATCTGAACTGCTTGGGATCAGAAGTGTATCATATTTCAGGCTTTTTTGAATTTTGGAATACTTGTATTTGTGTATACATAAAATACAGTATTGTATGGGAGCTCTCCAGGGAGCCCACAAACAGACAAGCAGGAACGCTGCAGCTACTGCTTTGCACTTAGCACTACACTTGGATTTCCACCATTTCACAGACCCTTGTGTCTCTCTTCAACCTTGCATCTTGTTTGTTTGCTACTTACGTTGTGTATGAGATGCAAGGCTGGAAAGAGACTGAGGATCTGAGGGATGAATGAGCAGGAGCTCTGTAGGCACTGCCTCGAATGCAGATGTGGGTGGCTGGCAGCAAAAAGTTTTGGGTTTTGGAAGTTTGTGGATGTTGGATTTCTGGAAAAAGGATACTCAACATAATGGAAGTACCTTTCCTACAACAGTCAGGACTGACAGTTCTTTCTATTGTAGGAAGGCAGGAAGAGGGATCAGGAGCACTTTCACGTTACTGCTCCCTTTCTTGCCAATGGATTGGGGCCAGGTTGTACTCCCCCTTGCAATGAAGTTTTTCCTCAGAAGGAGGATATGCAGTCTCTAAGTGTCCCTGGGTCCTCTGGTTGATGACAGAGGCCAGAATATGATTGCTGGCACTTCTGCAGTTGCTGAGTAATGCACATCTACTGTATGCATTCCTGGATTACATTGGTGGGGAGACATAATAATACTAAGTTGAAGTGTTGCCCTGCCAGCAAAGACAAAATGCTGCTTGGATTCTCTGGCTGTCATAGATTGAGTCACAGGGAGGAGTCAGAGGTCAAGGAGTGGAGCCTGGCAGGTCACGGTGAAGTCCAGCTAGGGAGGTGCATAGAAAGTGAGCACTAATGAGTGTTTTAGGGTTCAAGCTATCTGAAGGCCAGTATCTTCCTATAGGAGCCTGCCAAAGCTATTTTGGAGAAGTCTTTTTCTTGGTCCGACCACCTTCACAGGCACTTCTGGTGGGAACACTGGAGAGGGCCTTCTCAGTGACTGTTTGTAGGCTTCGGAACTCCCTCAGTGGGGAGGCTGGGACGGCTCCTCCTTTGCTGTCCTTTTCTTGGCAAAGGAAAACCTTTATCTTCTGAAGGGGAAAAAAAGGTGTATCTGTTACTGTACTTCTTTGAACAGCCATCTGTACAATTGTATAACTCAGATTCATAGTACACTGCAGATGCTGTTGAGTATGTGCCTTTCCACTTAACTTCCCTGTCTATAGATGCTGTGTTGGTTGCTCTGAGCAGGAAGGTGGGAGTGGGTTCTCCTTGAAGCACATAGAAAGAGTCAGGCAGGCTCTTAGCAAAACTCTAGGCTAGATGTAGAAGTTCTAGAAGGGTGCTAGTCACAGACGTGCAACTCTCGCATATGGCTAGTGAGGTAGCCAACCTGAAAACTGCAATAGTTGCGTAAAAGAGGGAATTTCATCAGATGTAGCTGGTCATGCATCCAGGTGACAGGCAATGTCTGCTCAGATTCCCTCTTCTTCACAGCTGTTAAAGGTACAGGAGCCCTCTCCAGTTTTCTCTGTGGCAGTAGATGACCATGTAAAGAGCTGCAGCCACAAGTAGCGATCTGCCTCTACTTGGCATAGGGTTTCCATCACTGAGGGCGTTAGAGCCAGTTTCTGCTCTTCCACAAATGTGTCATTGAAGTGGGAACACGGGAGTTCACTATATTATTCATGAGTGCTTGTTTCTTTATTTGTTAAATAGGAAAATACAAGAAGTGCCACTTTTGCCTTCTTTGGATTATGAGAAGCTAAAGAAAGATCTGCTGGATGGCAGTGACCGTCTGAAAACCTTTCTGCTGCAAGCATTGCGCTGGGTAGGTGAGCTGAAGAATGAATGGGTGAACATGCTTTAAGCAATTCGACATTAGGGGCGATGCAAAGTGCCAGGTTCCTGGGATGAATTCTGCTCCTTTGCTGATTTTATTTTTATTTTATTTATTAAATTTGCACCTTGCCTTTCTCCCCCAAAATGGGATTCAGGGTGGCCCTTTGCTTGCTTCCAAGCTCAAAATGTTCAGGAGTGTCTGAATTCTGCTTGCTTTGGTCTCATCTTTTTTCTTGACCTGTTGACAAGAAGAGGAGACATTCACATGTCATGCAACTGGACATCATTTGTGAAGCTGTAAGGGAGGGCTGCTTAAGATAATAGTGCAGAGGCTTTTAATGATCCAGTGTTGCTGATGCTAAGTCTGAGCTGTAGAGCTCGATTGGTACTGCTTCCTAGAGTGTCTGCTTTCCCCAGCAGTTGTTTAGTCAGTTTGGATGGAATAAGAAAAATGGATTACCCTGGGGCTAAGGTGGATTGAAACTGAGTTTCTCTGGCTGCTGAGTTCTGAGCCCAGTACCAGTGTCTGCACTGGTATTACCACAGAAGATGGTTTTCTGTGAGAAAGCAAGGAGGGCAAAGTATTTCCTTCTCCTTGTGTCTAAACATTTTCTGTAATTGCTACAGATTCACAAGTTCTGCTTGTGCTTCTTTCACAGCGTTTGACAACCTCCCATCCTGGTGAGCAGAGGGACACAGTTCTGCAGGCTTATATCAACAATGACCTTTTGGATTGCTACAGCAGTGCCCAGGTTAGCAGTGGCAGATCTTCATTTAATCGGTAACAGAATACACAGCTAACATACACGAAGCTTAAAGTTTCATGGAACTGTAGAGTTGGGAGGATCAACTAGTCCAACCCCTGCCAGTACAGGAAGCCTACAGTTAAAGCATCCCTGACCAGATGTCTATCTTGCTTCTGCTTGAAAATACCAATGAAGGAGAGTCTACCACTTTTCAAGGCATTCTGTCTGTTCCACTGGTGAACAGGTCTTTACTGTCAGGAAGTTCTTCCTAATGTTGAATCAAAATCTCCTTTTTTAGAATTTGAATCCATTGGTTCAGATCTTACCCATTATAGCAGCAGAAAATGAGTTTGCCCTATCTTCTGCATGGCAACTTTTTAAATACCTGAAGACGCTGTGATATCACCTCTCAGTCCTTGGCTTTCTTGTTCGCTGATCTCTTAGCCCAGAACTACTAAAAGCCTGTGACTTTGAGGTGAGGGGAGTTGGGTTAAAGCCTTCCTGTCACATTTCAGTCACAGCCAATGTCTTTTGGATAGGAAGTTGCTCATCTGAAATGTTTTGTCTCCACTTCTATGTGTTGTTCTGTGTGCCATGTGGAATATAGTCTTCGTAAAGAACTGTGTGAATGGGTTTGTTTGTTTAACAAATCTTCAGTTCCTTGTATATCTGAAGATTGGGGGTCCGGTAGCTCTTCGGTTTTTGTGCTGTCAATTTCCTCCACATCCAAGCATAAATGAACAATTGAGAACATTCGGTTCTCAATCTCATTTCAGATGGGTGGGCAGGCGGGCAGACAGACAGACAGAATGTTTACCTCAATTCACCATTCACCCAGAGAATGGCAGAGTTTTCCATAAAGATTTTCTTTTCTCTTTCAGAGAAGTGTGCTAATGCTGATACAATCAAAGAGTGAGGTGGTTTGTCAATATACAGCCAGGCTTATTAATGCATTTGCTTCACTGGCTGAAGGTAAGGAATGACCTGCAAAAATTGCTGCTTTTCTGGCACTGTTGGCCTGTGTGTTTATGTCTGAGATGTTCAGAGAAGGATCAGGTGTTTAGATTCCAGTGCTGGAAAGTACGTTGAGCAGCCAGCCAGCCAGCTGGTTTGATGCTGTCACAGAAACAAGTAGAAATTGTTTTTAAGGACAAGCAAGAGGCCATCTCTTCTCCCCAATTTCATTCTTCTCTCTGCTTCTTCTAGGTCGACTTTACCTTTCACAGAATCCCCGGTTGCTCCGATTGCTGGAAGAAAGATTGAAAGCCGAAGACAAGTATTCTCTTACCCGAGAGAATGTCCTAGGGGCTTTGCAGAAACTCAGCCTTAGGTGATGAAAGCAGCGGGGCCCCGCTGACAGCAGGAAGGGAGGTGTAGGCTCATTGGGCTGCATTCAAAGTGAAAGAAGAGCACTTGATTTTCATACAGCTCTCATCAAAATCTTCCAGAGCTGATGACAGCTGATAGCCATATGACTTAGAGATGAAGGAGGAGGAGGAGGACAATGACTAAGACTTTGCTGGGCCTGGTTTGCTCAGCTTCCCTCTCCTATCACCTCTTAAACCTTTCCAGTTTTTATCATGCCCTGCATCTCATCTTGTGCTTAATAAGTATCTTTAAGTGGATATTCTTTTTTCTTAAAGACTCAACTAATACAGCGAGACAAGGCGGCGCTATTTTTTGCACATTTTAAACAGATTCCTTAAATAGATGTAATGTTTCATCAGAGTAGCAATGTATGAGATGCTAATACAAACATACATACATACATACATACATACATATATATAATGTCAGTGTATTTATTGAAGTGGTTAAGAAGCAGAGCTGAAAAATATATATCAAGAGCAAAATGTTTTGGCTTCTGCCTTCTTCAGTGGCCAGAGATGAAACTGAGCTACATACAAGGTGGCAGTTTGGAACACAATGTTATCAACATTCCTAGTGGATGATTGTGTTGTCTTCTTAAGTTGAGGCCCTGTGGTGTTAGAGTGTTTAGTCTAAATATCCAAAAATTCTCCTCTTTGTCCAAAATATCTGAAGGAGATGGCACCTCAGTGCCAAATGGGGACAAATTGGAAAGGCTATGATGCTCTGAGTTGAAATGCCTGGCCACTGGTTGCTCTAGCTTCCTGGTTAGGATAGTAGACTTATGGTTTCTGAAGCATGTATTCAGGTCTGTGGTTGTTTTGCCCATGACATCCTTTATGTCTGCATTGTCACATAAAAGATTGCAGGACTGGAAGGTGATGTGTTGTTTAATATAATAGGTCAGCAATCCAGGATCACGCTCTTGTGTGATTCAGAGGGTTGCATCACTTGTAAAACCTTAAGAAGATGGTTACTTTTAGGAGCACTTTTAGGAGCACAGTGACTGGCAGGACTTATTATGTATGTTTACATAGTAAGTATGCAGAAGAGAAGTTTAAGAGGGGACATGATAGCCATGTTTAAATATTTGAAGGGATGTCATGTTGAGGAGGGAGCGGGCTTGTTCTCTGCCACTCCAGAGACTAGGACAAGGAGCGATGGATTCAAGCTGCAGGAAAGGAGATTCCACTTGAACCTCAGGAAGAACTTCCTGACAGTCAGAGA
The DNA here is from genome assembly GCA_948474755.1 of Ctenosaura bakeri. Taxonomy (NCBI): domain Eukaryota; kingdom Metazoa; phylum Chordata; class Lepidosauria; order Squamata; family Iguanidae; genus Ctenosaura; species Ctenosaura bakeri. The sequence goes on from CAOLHI010000697.1 coordinate 120,893, forward strand.
TGTCCAGCAGTGGAATATTCTGCCTCAATGGATGTGGTAGAGTCTCCTCCTCCTTTGGAGGTTTCTAAGCAGAGGCTGGATGGCCATCTGTTGGAAATGCTTTGATAGGTGTTCCTGCATAGCGGGAGGTTGGGCTTGATGGCCCCTGGGGTCTCTTCCAGCTCTATGATTCTATGATTCTACTATATTGTGCCAGTATATATGAGAGCTAGTGTGGTATAGTCATTTGAGTGTTGGACTATGATTCCAGAAGATCCCTCAGCCACGGAAACCCACTGGGTGACCTTGGGCAAGTCACACTCTCTTAGCCTTAGAGGAAAGCAGCGGCAAACCTCCTCTGAAGAAATCTTGCCAAGAAAACCTAGAATAAGGTCACTATAAGTTGGAGTCAGCTTGATGGCACTGGGACCTGGCATGATGTTACTAGTTTGAGTGTTGGACTGGAGCTCTAGGAGACCAGGATTTGGATACTGTTCAGCCATAGAAACCAAGTGGGTGACTTTGAGCTGTTCATACTCAACCTCAGAGGAAGGCAGTGGGTAACTTCCCTCTAAAGTGCAGGAGCTATGTTGCTCTTTTGCTGTGGCAGCAGCTTCAGAACTGAGTGGGGGAACAGGAGCAATGCCCTTTAGGCATGTTCACCGAAGCAGGGGAAGAGCTCTTCCCACATGAAACGTCTGCTCTAAAATGTTTCATTGGAGATTCGGTACAGATGCAGATCTTTATGCAGGAGAGCAAAGATGACCGTGCATACGTCATAAGTAACCAAAGAGAAGCAGTGAGCTGTTTTACTTTATAAGACATTAAGTACCTTTGTTGTCATAACTGATAAAAAATGGCCTTCAAATTTGTTGCAGTTAGATTTCTCAGGACATTCTCTTTCAGCCAGTCCGACTGCTTACTTGTCACATACAGACTTTTTCCCCATTTCTTCTGATATGGCAATGATTCCTAGAACAATTTCAACTCCTTATAGACTGTACATGTTTTACCAGTTCGGCCTTCTGCTACCATACTTCCCCGTTAGATAGTGTTCATATTGAACCATATCTTCTAGTCAAAATGATTAATTAACATATGTCTAATGTGAAAATACAGGTCTATTTTAGAAGTATGCAAGTTAATTGTATTTATAACTTCTTCAAAAGAGGAAAAGGTTTTGTCCTTGTAAAAGTATCCCGGTATATGCAAGTTGTCTTTAAGCCAGTTGGAAGCAGAGACCATTGCCAAATCTTATGGTGCGAGATTTTGTAAGTTAATTTGCTTTCTTTTGATTAATTCTTTACATTGTTTTGATTGCCCTGAGCTTGAGACCCATTAGTTCCATTAAGTGAATATGAGTCTAGTGTTACATGAGAGAGAGAGAAGTAGAGAAAGACCTTGACAGAGATGATTAAGGCACTTTGATGCCAAATCTAATTGGTCCCTTAGCTCCTTGCAAATACAATGCAATTACAATGTGGAAACTGACAATATGTTGTCTTTTAACAGTATGCCAAACTGTTGCCTGAGCCAGGGCACCTCACCCCTCCCTAATGGTAGGACTGGCCCTATATTTATATGCCCACAAAGGGTTTGCATTTGTTGCACTGTAGGATCTTTTCACCATTTCCATTCCATCTTTTAGCTTGTCAGGGTCATTGTAGGGGGAAAAAGATGGCTGCCCCATCAAAACATGGAGGCTGCCATTTCTTCCTATGTAATTATCCAGAACGGGTAGAACGAGCTACAGCTGCTTTCTGAAGTGTGCTCGAAAGCAAATTGGCATCCAGCACTAAAATCAGAATGTGTTGTTCCAGAGAGTAGTTTGGCTTCTGCGTTTTGCACCTATTGAAGCTTTTGAATGCTTTTGAAATTCAGCCCTATGGAGAGTATGTTGCAACAATCTAAACTGATTGTAGCCACAGCATAAATGATTGTGTTCAGCTTCTGAATGTACATTTGAATGGTTTCCAGCTTCTCCTTCATTTGCAGCAAAGAAGTATGATTGCTTTTGGATTATGGTGGGTCCCTTGTAGCTGGCAAAAAAAAAGAAAAAGGCAAGCAGCAGTAGCATTTTATCCAAGACAGAGTAAGCTGGGCAACTGAAGAGTTAAATTTAGCCAGGAGCCTGTGTGGTGAAAGGACCAAATAGATCTACACTGTATGGACCTAGCCAATAAAAGCCTCTAGAAGCCATAAATGCATCACTTTATTAGCTCTTTTTATGGGCCATGGTTTATTTTAAACATTTGAAGAAAGGGAGTGAGAGGTACATGACATCAAAAGGCGATAAGGTTTTTCAACCAGCCCAGTGAAACATTAACCCTGTTGCTATCACAAGGACTATTTACAGCTTCACAAAGTCTTTTCATCAGTTCTTCCTGGCTCTGGTTTCCCTCTTCTTGGCCAGATAATTGACTTTGGGCAATTTCAGAGATCCACGTTGTTCACAATTAATGCACCACGTGTTCATTTTTCTGCAGTTAGTGCTTTGAGCGGTCTTGTGGAATGCTTCCATCTGTGGCAGGATGGAAGCATGCCACAAACTAGTTTTTGAACATTTTTCTAGGACATGGGCCTAAACACAGTCACTTATCCCAAGCAGAGTAGACTCACTCTGACCTATGAAATTTACTTAATGAAATTTACTTCTGCAGTTTGACTTGGTCTTGTAGACTTATTGGTGATGGCAGTATGCTGTGGCCAATGAGATGTTCACCAAACTGCAGTTAAATAAAGGCAGCAAATTAGAAAAACCAATCCTACGCTATAGGGCAGTGCTTCTCAAGTTGTTTGATGTGGCTCTCCATCCCACGTATCATGTTCGTGCCAAGTTTTTGTGGTGTTCTCTTTCTTTTCCAAGACCCCCTACGTGGAGAACATGGGCACTGCCAGTAACATATTACTTCTGCAGTCTCAGCCCAGCCTGGTCGAAGTAACCAGCAAGCTTCGTGGCTGCGCTGAGGTTCCTGTAGAGTGTGGGATTGGTGCCTTAGTCCTCTAATCAAGACATTGTCACTTTTCTGTGAGACCATGCTAGCTGGTCATCCACTGAATGTTTTTGTTACTGTCTTTGAATTGACAGGCGGGCTATGCAGTCAGCTATGATCAAGGATGGGCTCATACTATGGCTGGTGGAGGCTTTAAAGGATACAGACAGCATGTCAGATTACACCCTGACCTACTCGGTTGCGTTGCTCATGAACCTTTGCCTTCGCAGTGCAGGTATCTGGCGCGGAGCAGTTTATACAGAAAAACAGCATGAACACAAGTCTTGGGAGCTAGCGTGCTGTATTAGTTTGATGGTTGGACTAGAGCTCTGGGAGATTAGGGTTCAAAACCCTGCTTGGCCATGGGAACACAACTGGGGCAAGTCACACTCTGTCAGCCTCAAAAGAAGGCAGTGACCAAGCCTCCTCTGAATAAACCTCGCCAAGATCCTAGGATATAATTAGCATAAGTTGGAGCTGACTTGAAGGTATATTATGGCAGCAACGGCAGCAGCAACAGAAACATGCAAATCTTGGTGTAGTTTCCAACGAACATCAGTGAGGTTTTCATTGATTTTTCTTCACACACAGGAAAGGGACAAATCTTATCCTTTGCTCGCAAATTGATCTATTCACACATACTTAATTTTACCTATAACCTTTTACATTTGGATGTGATTTTCTTGTACAGTTTGCCCTCCCCTGTTTGTTAAGATTAGGGGCACAGGGCCCCTGAAAAATCACAAATATCAAAATGTATGTGTCTGTGGGAAGGGGGCTGAGGTGTGGAAGGGAGAGCGGGCACCCAGGGTCCAAACCAGATTGTGGAAAGGAGAGGAAAAGGGGGTGGATCAGGATGATGGCCCTGTATTTCTCACTCTCACCCATCTCCTTCCTCCTGGTTGTGTGGGGCATTGGAAGAGGGTCTGTGATCCTTCCTTAGCTGGCCAGGCAGCACCTGGTGGAGGAGGACCGGAGGCAAGTTTTTAAAGGGCCAAGCAGCCTGATCGGAGCTGCTGAAAGGAAAGGTTCCTCCGGAAAAAAGCACTTGAAATTGAGGTGGGGGGGGAGGAGTTGGGGAAACTCACAGACAATCAAATCTATGAAAATGAATCCCGCAAACATAGAGGTCCGACTGTAATTTTCCTCTCCAGATGGTTTTGAACTTGCTTTCTTTGAGGATGAAATCATGAGTCAGATGCCTCAGATTTGCACAAGCCTTTTATGCTGATGACTCATTTTCCAGTTCCTGATGGCTATTTGATTAATAACTATTAAAGTTTATTTTGAGATAAGACATACCTGTCAGTAACAGGTGGTTGCTTGGAATGCAGAATTTTGACTCATGAGAATTTCATGTTTTATGTCTGACTTTCTGCAGGGAAGAAAATGTGTGTGAAAATTGCAAATGAGGTACTTAAGGTTCTCTCAGATCTTCTTGGCCATGAGAACCATGAGGTATGTTTATAGATAACTAGGGAATTATTCCACCTTTGTCTTGGTTGATGTTAATGACTTCATTTCTCATTTGAATGAAACAAACATTTGACAAGTACGTTTGACAACAGTCTGTTGATTCTGCTTCATGCCAAGCTCCATGCAGCTTTCTGAAAAAACATGAAGTTTTCTGATCCATCCAAAAGTGGACAGAAATGTTCAGGATGTCAGCCTCAGTCTGTGTATAAAGTTCACTCAAAATCAGTTCATAAATGTGCACTCTAGAACAAATAGATACAGAAATTGAAAGAGTATGTTCAAGAGGGGCCCAATGTAATTAACAGATTGGGTCTTAAAATGTACTACAACCTGTACTTTGTTTCAGTCTCACTAGATAACAACCCAGGCTTGGTAACTCTTGTTATGAGGTGTCTAGATTTGTACAGTATAACAAAGAAACACAAACACTTTATCTTGTTGTATAGATATTTGCAGGTGTAGGAAAAGGATCAAAGGATGACTAACAGCTTTTAGAAATCAAAACAGAGTACATTTCATATTTGTTGCAAATAAAACCCTGAGCTTTTGGCTGTGTCTGAAAGATACTTGATGGCCAATTTAAGTTCTTCATCTCATAAAATTATCTACAAAGGCTCTCTCCCCTTCTTCCTCCTCAGAAGTCTCTAGTAGTACCTCAGAGAGGAATGCGTGACAGCTGTGTCATTCTAATCAAGCTCTTTTGGATCCCAGACTGCCAGTTCCTGGGATTATGTTAAATCCTTGCAAAGTATTTCTTTGAACCTCAATTGGATCCTGAGACACACAACTCCTTGTCCTGCAGGCTTTCTCCAGAAAGCCACATGTGGATCTCCTGATTCCAGATTTTCAGCATCTGGAGAAGTCAAAGCATGCAGTCATCCACTTTCCACATGTTCAGAGGGGTCGTTTATAAACTGAAGATGCTGTATTAATAACAGTTCTTCAATACTGTAACAGTGCATTGCTGGCTGAGCTTTAGTAATGGGCTGGATGAGAATAATAAACTTTGAAATAATGAGTAGGTGGCAGCTATTGCCTGGAATGCCTCTGACCAACTTCACTTGGTTTTCCAACTTGACTTACTGGTGAGAGGTGCAGATTTTCATTCATTTATTCATTCATTCATTCATTCATTCATTCATTCATTCATTCATATATATATATAGCTGACTTCTGTGTTGGGTTACTGTAATGTGTCTCACACGGAGCTGTTTATGATGACTCCAGAAACTTCAACCAATTCAAAATTCCTTTGCTATTCTTGACAGCTGTTAAGATGGCACAATCATGTCACATCTTTGGTTATTAGTTTATTAAAACATTTGTATACCACCTAGGTTTTAGTTCCCTGTTTTTGAAGCAAGAGGGGAGAAGAGAACTAGTAGGAAAGATGAAGAAATGCTGATATGTGCTGAGAGGAGGAGGAACTACTCAGTATCTACTTTGTTTCTGTCTTCTCTCAAAAGGAAAACTGGTCAACTTGGTAGAAACAGGGTAAATGATTTGAGGATTCTGAGACCCAAGATAAGTAAAGAAGAGGTACAGAAACTTTAAATGAATTTAGGTCTTCAGGGCCAATGAACTGCATCCAAAGACACTAAAAGAACATTGCAGATGTAATCTGACAGCCTCTGTTGATAATCTTTGGATATCCTCAGAGGATTGGCAAGGTCCCTGTAGAGAGGAGGCCAGAGAATGCTTTCCACATTTTCCAGTATAAAACTGCTGAAACTATTGACTGATCAGCTTCACATAGTAACAAGAGAGGTTCTAGAACAGGTCCTTAAATGCTCAGACTGTAAGCACTTAGGAAAGAATGCTGTGATTACTAGGAACCAAGACTGAATTTTTCACAGACAACTCTGACCGGGATGATGTTCTCATAGCATAGAAAATAAGGGGAATGCTGTGGAGTGCTGTGGATGTAGTGTATCTTAATTTCTGTAATGGTAAAATGTGGGCTAGACAATGCTGCCGGTAGTTTTGTAGCTGATCGTTAGACTAAACCCAAAGAGTTCCTATCAATATAATCATCCCTCCACATTTGCTAGGTAAAAGACTCCTGTGAAGGTGGAAAAACTGTGAATAACTCTAGGCCCTCCCAAACCATATTTAACACCCCAAAAAAGTATGATCACCATATTCAACCCACCCTGGATTCCTCTGAGGCATCAAGGTTCCTTCACAAGGCAGAAGTGGGTGGCTGGTGGGGCATATTGCCACCTCAGCTGCTGCCCCACACCATTTTAAGAGGGACTTACAAGCCTTATTTGCAGTTTCTCAGTCTCATGAGGCTTGCAGTCCCTATTAAAAATGGCACAGGGAGGCAGCAGAGATGACAGCAAATAATATGTGAATAATCAAATCTGCAAAAGTGAAACCCACAAATGTGGAGGGCCGACTATATTCACATATTGCCTAAGAGATAAGTTGGGTTCTTTGGGATTCTGTCCTGGGCCCAGTGTTGTTCAACATCTTTATAAATGACTTGGTTGATAGAATGCAGGACATTCTCATCAAAATTGCAGGTAGCATCAAAGGGAGGGAGAGCTGATGTCTGAGAATGCACAATTCAAAATGATTTTGACAGAGAACTGGTCTAAAACATGGATTTTAATGGGAATATAGATAGAGAAGAAAAATCATTTGCACAAATATAGGATGGTTTGTACTAATATAGGATGGGTAACACCTTGCTTGACAGCTATGCATCTAAAAAAAATAGGGATCTTAATTAAAACTAAGCTAAAGCCAATCATGAATCAACAGTATGAGGTGCCAGAAAAAAAATTGGTGCAATTTTAGTCTAAATCGACAGAAGTGTAGTGTTACGTTCAAAGGAAGTAATAGGACCGTTTCACCTGGAATGGTGTGTCCAGTTCTGGGCACCACAGTTTAAGAATGATGGCAAGTTGATGTATTTCGGGAGAAGGATGACTAAGATGGAAAGGGTCTAGAAGCCAAACCCTATGAGGCGTGACTGAGGAAACAGGTTCTTCTTCATGGTCTCTGTGCCTCACACATTAGGAGCTTTCGCGCCTGCGCGGTAGCGTTCAGAAACTTCTAGAGCTCGTTCGCTTGGCGGGAACCCGTCCCCCACGCCGGTACTGCGCATGCTCCTCCCGCCGAGCAACGGTCTCCCCTCAGTTCTTTTCGTCCGCCATCGCGTATGGAAGGTTCTTTAGCTTGTTCCTCGCTATTTCCTCTGCTTGGCTTTTTTCCTTCACGGTTTTTGGATATTTCAGACAGTTTCTTGACCTCTCTCTCGGACTTCCCTCGGACTTGGTAAAATTCGGACTTTCTCCACGTTTTTTCCTCCGTTTTTTCGTAGTCTTATGTCCGCGCTGTTTAAAAACTGCGTGTCGTGTGGGCGTAAGGTCGCTCTTTCCGACGGTCATAAGGACTGTCTCTTCTGCTTGGGCGAGTCTCATAACACTCGGACTTGCCCAATTTGTCGGGAGTTCACTTCTCAAACTCTCCGCAACAGGTCTTCGAGACTAAAATCTTTTTGTTGGGAGCAGTCTTTGAAGGCGATTGAAGAGACCTCCCAATTCAAGATGGCCGACAAGAAGATGACCACACCATCGACGGTATCGGCGGCTGCTGTTCCGTCTACTTTGTCGGCATCGGGCTCGGTGCCAGCGTCGAGAACGCCCATCGCAGCGTTACCGAGGATCCCGAAGCTGTCGGCAGCTGCCAAGTCAGCTAAGGGTTCCTCGACGACGAGGAAGGCTGAGGCTCCTACCAAGGAAACACCTCAGAAGAAGCACCCTGCTCCGGACGGAGACAAGGGAAAGGAGAAGGAGAAGGACAAGAAGAAGAAGAGGAAGGAGAAGAAGCGCTCTCCGACTGGGGACGTTCGTCCTCCCACTCCTCCTCCAACTCTTGAGCCTTCAAAAGGGCAAAGCGAGCCAGCCGATCTCTCGGACGATGAGATCGAGGACACGCCACAAGAGCGCCCGGACTCGCCGGTGGAGGAACCTCCAACCTTGGTGGAGGAACAACACCACCGCCCTTCGAGCCGCCGCAGGTCGGCTGACCTGCAGCAGAGACCATCCCGGCAAATCTCTGCTTCCCTGGAACGGCGCTCGATATCGGCTAGATCTCGGTCACGCTCTTCGGAGCTGCCGCAAAGATTGCCGCCTCCACGGGAGACCCAAGAGGAACAACCCCGCTCTTCTGCCTCCAGATACACCTCGGCGTCCTATGTGGCCAGGTACGCCAGGGAATCTGAGTGGAGAGAGCACCCGGCGTCCTACCGGTCACACTCTCCATCATACCGGGATCGGTACCATCGTGACCCGAGATGCTGGGAGACCTTCCGGAGGTTCCGATCACCTCAGCGTGAACGCCGTCGGTCTCGCTCCCGCTCACCAGAGAGAGAGGACCGTCGGTATCGTAGGCACCGAAGCCGTTCGCCGGCCGACCACCGCCGCTCCGAACGCTCCTTCAGCCGCTCTCCCTCGCCTCGATACCAAAGAGCGAGAGAGCCTTCGCCTCGGTACCGTGTGGTATCGCCGCCTCCCAGGGTTACTTCTACAGCAACGTGCCCTGTGGAGTCTGTGGTGACTAAGCAGGCCACGGCCACAACGGCCTGTCAGACAACACCCGTCACCACCAAGAAGGTGAAGTCGGTGGTAGCTGCACCCAAACGGGACGCCTCCTCTGTCTCCGTTTCTGCTGCGGACAAGCCGAAGAAGGCGCAGTCTATGACCACTGCGAAGGAGTCAGAGCGGGAGCAGCGGGAGGACTCACCCAGCTCCGAGTCCTATGACTCCAGCGCCGAGTCGGACGTCTCAGAGGCTGCTTCACAGGAGTCCCCTCCTCTGGGATTCGGAGAACCGGTTCCCGATTCAGCTCCGGAGGACGTCCAACAGTTCTCCGCGATGCTGCTTCGGATGGCCACTACCCTTGGCCTCAAGGTCGCTGACGCGGAACCGGAGGACGACGACCCGGTCTTCTCGATGGTCGAAGGACGGCAACCTGCCACCGCCCCGTTGCCCCTTCTCCCTCGCATCGCGAAGGTCGTCAAGTCCGCGTGGGACAAGCCGGCTTCGGCGCAGCCGATACCACAGAGGCTCGAACACCTGTACAGGGTACAGAAGGATAACGCCGCTTATCTCTTCAACCACCCTGTGCCAAACTCTGTGGTCGTCGAGTCGGCTCAGACGAAGGGGAGCGGCAGACAACATACCACCCCACCGGACAAAGAAGGGTGTAAATTGGACGCCTATGCCAGGAGGTTCTACTCCACCGCCTCCCTCCACATACGGTTGTCCAACACGCAGGCTTGCCTCGCGGCGTACCTGCGCAAGGTCCTCGATCGTCTCTCCCCGGTCATAGAATCGGTGCCGGAGGACATCCGCCAGGCTACTGCCATGATTTTCAACGAGGAGGTACCCATCTCCCGCCAGCAGATCGTCTCCTCTTGGCACGCTGTGGAGGTTGCGTTGAGGGTCATGGCAGGATCCATCGGCTTGCACCGCCACGCCTGGCTAAGACTGGCGGATATTCAGGAGGACACTCAGAGAAGGATAGAGGACCTTCCCTTCGATGGCGAGGGCCTGTTCAACGCGTCGACCGATGAATCGTTGGACAACCTCGTCAAGGCGAGACTGACGGCCAAAAAGATCGGCCTTCACCCCTCCGCGCAGACCCGCAGGCCTCCTGCTTTCCGGCAGTCGTGGAGAAGATCGTCGACCTCGTCCTTCCAGAGGTCGGCCCAGTCTGGTCCCTCGAGACCTTCTTCGGGGTCGTCTGCTAAGCGCTCCTTCCGACGACGCCCGGCCTCGTCTAAGCAGTCCTCCTCTGACAAGAAGTCCCGGTTTTGACCTGCTCAGCGGGCCGCCTCACCAACAACCACTCTTCAGCCTCCCACCAGCCCTCGGAGACCAGCCGACTCTAGCTCGACACCTGTCGGAGTGGCAACATGTCGCCATGGACTCTTGGGTGCTTTCCATCATCCGTCTTGGCTACACCATTGAGTTTCACGATATTCCACCTCGAGGCGTCTACTACTCCACCCCGTCGAGCTCGGTCCTCCTGGAAGAGATCCAGTCCCTCCTCGAAAAAGGGGCAATCGAACAGCTCCCATCAAAAGCCAGCTCCACCGGCTTCTTTTCCCGGTACTTCACAGTACCGAAGCCCGACAGTTCCCTTCGACCGATCCTCGTCCTCAGAGGGGTGAACAACTACATCCGCCCCAAGAGGTTCAAGATGGTCACGCTACCGTCGATCTTGCCTTTTCTCCATCGAGGGGACTGGTTCGCCTCCATCGATCTCCGAGACTTCTACTTCCACATCGCCATTCACCCGCAACACAGACGGTACCTCCGCTTCACAGTCGACGACATCTGCTAGCAGTACAAGGTGCTGCCATTCGGACTCTCGACTGCCCCAAGGGTCTTCACCAAATGCATGGCCCCGGTGGTATCGTTCCTGCGGACGAAGGGTGCCTCTATCTACCCGTACCTAGACGATTGGCTGTTGGTGGCGTCCTGAAAACAAAGACTTTACCACGATGTCCACATGATGTTGACACTCCTTACCCGTCTCGGGCTACAGGTCAACCCGAAGAAGTCTCACCTCGAGCCGGCGAGGACGTTAGACTTCATCAGTGCCACTCTGGACTCCATGTCCTCCAGGGCGTACCTGCCAGACACTCGAGCGCAGACCTTGATCCAGGCCGCCGTCCACGCATACGCGGCGTCCACCTTGTCAGCGAAAAGGATCCAGCAACTGCTGGGCTACATGGCCTCGACAACCGCGGTCACATATCTTTCAAGACTGAGGGCAAGACCCCTTCAACACTGGTTCGTCCGCATATTCGATCCCCTGCGCGACGAACAGAGCATTCGACTGCAGCTGCCAGAAGTAGTCCGCTCGTCTCTCCGATGGTGGCAATCATGAGACAACCTGCTGTCCGGGATGCCTTTCCAACAGGCGACACCAAAGGTGACGGTAACGACCGACGCCTCCCTCTACAGATGGGGTGCCCACTGCGGCGATCTCAAAGTCCGCGACAGATGGAGCGGCGACGAGGCGAATCTCCACATCAACGCCCTCGAGCTGCTGGCCGTCTCGAAAGCTCTGCGGGCGTTCCGCCACGTTGTCGCCGGCCACACAGTCCTGATCCTCACAGACAACACCACTGCAGTCTGTTACGTCAACAGACAAGGAGGGACTCATTCCACAACCCTGCTGAACATCGCCCTCGATCTGTGGGACTGGTGCGTTCGCCTACAAACACATCCCGTAGCTGTTCACCTGGCCGGGCAGGAGAACACTACAGCAGACACCCTCAGCAGGGACACCTCATCCCATCACGAATGGTCTCTCTCCGGAGAGGCGTTCAGACTGATTCGGGACCGCTGGGGCGAACCATCGATCGACCTCTTCGCGACCAGGGAAAACGCGAAGTGCCGCCGATTCTGTTCGAGAGCGGGTCACGATCGGGCCTCCATCGGGGACGCCTTCCAGTTTCCGTGGACCGGGGAACTCCTGTATGCGTTCCTGCCTTTTCCGCTGCTCGGTCGGATGATATCAAAGATCCTAGCCGACTGAGCCGACGCGATCCTGGTAGCCCCGTATTGGCCGAGGTAGCACTGGTTCACACCCCTGCTACGAGCCGCGCGAGGCGACGTCCTTCGGCTACCATCGACACCGGGCCTGCTCTCCCACTCCAGCGGCCGCGTCCTCCATCCGGACCTGCCACGCCTGGCCCTCCATGCCTGGAGGATATCGCACTAGATGATCCCGTGCTCGGTAACGTCCTCATCGCGGCCTGGAAAGAATCCACCCGTCGCAACTACGGATACAAGTGGCGACGTTTCCTGACCTTCGCTGAAGAGAGGCGTGAGCTGGTATCGCCTGCCAGGCTCCCCACCGTCCTCCACTTTCTTCTTCATCTCCGACAGCAGGGCCTAGCGTTCCCGTTCCTGAGGGTGTACCTCTCCGCGATCGTGGCATACCAACCGCCACGATCCTCGGCATCAGCCTTCTTCAGGGACGATACCGTTAAGCGGTTCCTGAAGGGATTACAACATCTCTACCCACCGGTATCGCCGCCGCTACCGCCGTGGTCCCTGCCGTTGGTGCTATCACAGCTCATGAAGCCGCCCTTTGAACCTATGGCGACATCGGATGACAGGCTGCTTACTTTGAAAACTGCTTTTCTCATGGCTGTTACCTCAGCGAGACGAGCGGGCGAGATTACTGCCCTTCGAGTGGATGAGCCCTTCCTCGTCTTCCATAGAGACAAGGTGGTCCTCAGACCTGACATTTCCTTCCTGCCAAAGGTGGTGTCCAGCTTCCATCTCAACCAGGACATCATCCTGCCTGCCTTCTTTCCGGACCCGACGACACCGCTGGAACAGTCCCTTCACTCTCTCAATGTTCGTCGGGCCCTTGCTTTCTACAAAGACAGGACTGGCCCCTTCCGAAAAACACCGCATCTCTTCGTTTGCTACGGATGGTGTTGGAAGGGTCACAAGGTGTCCACCTAGCGCTTTTCCAAGTGGGTGGTACAGACTATTCAGCTGGCGTACGAGCTCGCGAGGAAGCCTCCGCCAGCCCTGCTTCGAGCCCACTCCACCAGAGCTGTGGCAACTTCTGCGGCCTTCCTGCGAGGGGTCGACCTGCATGAACTCTGCCGTGTGGCGACCTGGTCCCAGCCATCGACCTTCGTTCGCCACTACAGGCTCGACTGCCGGTCGCGCAGAGATGCTCGGTTTGGACGTGAGGTGCTGGCTTCCGTACTCTAGGACCTGACCCGCCATCCAACTGGTAAGCTACACAGTCTCCTAATGTGTGAGGCACAGAGACCACGAAGAAGAAGAACAGGTTGCTTACCTGTAACTGTGGTTCTTCGAGTGGTCATCTGTGCCCTCACACATACCCGCCCTTCCTTCCCCTCTTCTCAGGTCCCTGTAGGTTCTACGGCGGACGACAGAACTGAGGGGAGACCGTTGCTCGGCGGGAGGAGCATGCGCAGTACCGGCGTGGGGGAGGGGTTCCCGCCAAGCGAACGAGCTCTAGAAGTTTCCGAACGCTACCGCACAGGCGCGAAAGCTCCTAATGTGTGAGGGCACAGATGACCACTCGAAGAACCACAGTTACAGGTAAGCAACCTGTTCATATATTTAGTCTGGAAAAGACTGAGAGGTGATGTGATGGGAATTTTTAAATATCTGAAGGATTTTCATGTTAGCAATGAAACAAACTTGTTTTCTGCTGGTCCACAGTGTAGGACCTGGATCATTGATTTCATATTACAGTAAGTGCAATTCCAACAAAATGTTAGAGAAAGCCTCCTTATGGGAAGAGCTGTTAGAGAGTGTAATGGACTCCTTTAAAAGACGGTTGACTTTCTTTTGTTGGAGATCTTAAACGAAGAGGTTGGATGGCCATTTGTCATGGATGCTTTAGCTGTGGAATTCACACTTTGAGGTGGTTTCCAATGGCAATTCTATGATTCTGTAAAAATCTGCTATAGTCAATCATTTTTTAAAAAACAGAAACTCAAAACAGTGGTTAAAAAACAAATATACAAACAAACAAGAGATAGCTAACATAGAAAATACATCTATCAGGTTTAAGACTTGCCAGCACAGATGGATCTTTAACTGGTACCAAACTGCCGGCAGGGAAGGCAACTCTCCTCAGGTGGAGAGTTCGATGCTCTGGGTACAGTATTCTCATCAGTTACCCCTCAGGTGATGGCAGAAAGTGCAGGAGGGCTTCCTCAGCTCATCTTGGAAAGGGCCAAGTTGGAATCACTTTAAAAATATCTCTCCCTTGAAGGATGCTGGCTTTAAGACATTTAGCACTCATAAGATGAGATTTGCACTTGAGCCAGGGAAAACATTTGCTATTATATGTTAGCATTTCAAGTATGTCATTAACCCTCATGTTCTTAGTTGTTTTTATTTACACGTAGAATGCTTTGAGGAAATACAAATATTGTGGCTAAAACAAACATTCTCTTCAAAGTGTTTTGTATTTTATGTGTCCTTACTAATCCTCTGACGGGAAAGTTGATCACGTAAGAGGCTGAGGAGAGAAGGTCTCCTAAGACTTAAGTCGTTTCTTGAGACTGCTGCAGAGTGAAATTTGACATGGAGACTTTCTGACTCACTTTTAGCCCCTACAGTGTGTACTGGGATGGGGAGAAGCAGTGGCACTTCAGGGCTGCGTACAGAAGGCTTTGTGAAGACATGAATCTTGGGAGGTGACTGGATAGAAGTGGGAGAGGTTGGGCAGCAGAGAGGCAGGTGTCTCACTGGGTTAAAAATATTCTCTTCCTTTGCAGATCCATCGCTATGTGAATGGGGCGCTTTATAGCATCCTTGCTATTCCGTCCATACGAGAGGAAGCTCGAGCAATGGTGAGAGAGCCTGTCTTGCAATTTACTTTGTTAGCATAAAAAAATGAGAGAGCAAATTGGCCCAAAAATAAATAAATAAAGCACTATGGAAATCCACAATTTAAAACTCACTCTTGAAAGTTGCCTTCTCTTCAGTTAGTATGCTTAGTTTTTAGGTTTCTTTTTCAGAGCTTGAAAAAGTTACTTTTTGTATTAGAACTTTCAGAATCTCCACAGCCACTGAGGCCAAATAGACTTTGGAATTTGTAGTAAGAACTCTCTCTCTTTTTCAAATTCTTTTTTTTTTTTAATTAGCAGCGAAGTAAGATTTTTCCTCAAAAGCTCTGATGCCTCTTGAGATACTTGGTTTCTGCAGCAGTTACATCTCACTCTGTCTTCCCCCCACGTCCATAGACATGCTCAGGGAAGCACGGCACTCACACAGCAGTGTGGGCACAGCTTCCCTCCAGATGCTATCTCCCATAACTCCCAGGCATGATGCCATCATGGTCAGAGGTAATAGGTGTTGTAGTCCCACAATATCTGGATGACCACAGGTTCCACCATTCTTACCATGGTGTCATCTCAGCATGTTTGTGACACCCATGAAGCAGAGTTCTGCTCCAAAGTATTTTCCCCTTGTGGTGCTGGAAATTACTTCCAGTAGTTTCCATACTTCCAATGGTTGCATATTGGTATCAGCTCCTGCATTTCCCATTCCACAACCATTCCTCTGCCAGAGGAGTTAACCACTCTGACTAAGCTAGATGCTTTCCACTCAGATCTTTCCATCTGGAAAGAGGTGAAGTTCTTCCAAACTTGTTTGTTCCATTCCTTCAAAATTGGTTCCCTGGAATTGCTCAGTACTACTACTATAAATGCCAGTTTTGGGGAAGAGGTGGAAAGATGATGACAATGATGATGATGATGATGGAAAAGAATTTGGCAGAGTTAATATTATGCATCTTTTTGGGGGGGATGTTTCTTTTTCCCCCTTATTTTTTCTTATTGCAGTGATACTATTTTTCATAATGTTAAAGAAAGCAAACCAGGTTTATAAAATATCAAAGTGAGCTAGAAAATTAAACTGTTTATTCTGTCTGGATGATTTAAAACTATATGGAAGAAATGGAATCAGAAACTGAATTCTTATTGAATTCTCTAAGAATATTTAGATAAGAGATCTCGATATGGTACATTATCAGACAAAAGGAATGAAGTTCTTAGGCAGAAATGCAATTTAAAGTTTCAGCTGTGATGGAAATTACCAATATTTGGGAATATCGTTGGTCCTCCACATTTCCCCTGCAAAAGTAGAAAAATCGCAAATATCAAAATGTGTGTATGTGTCTGTGGGAAGGGGTTGAGGCATGGTAAAGAAAGTGGGCAACCAGGCTCCAAGCCTGGGCCATTTCCGCACTACACTCTTATAGCGTGGCCCCTCCCGAAATTGCAAACCCCAGGATTCCGTAGGATGTTGAAAGTGGAATAATCGTGCTATAAGAGCGTAGTGCGGAAATGGCCCTGGTGAGGGAAGGAGGATGGATCAGCCTGGTGACTCTATACTTCCTCTCTCTCACCCATCTCCTTCCTTGGGTGGGGGGGGCATTCGAAGAAGGTTTGTGGTGCTGAGAAATCGGGCTGTGAGCCCTTATTAAATGGTCAGGAAGCGGGTGGTGTAGGAGGAAGAGGACCAGAGGCAAGTTTTTAAAGGGCTGCCTGGCCTGATCGGAGCTACTGAGAGAAAAGGTTCCCTTGGGAAAGAAGTGCCTGAAGTGGGAGTGGAAAGGGATCAGAGAAACAAATAATCAAATCTGTGAAAGTCAAACCCTGCTGTATTACAAGCTGAGGATATTTAGCATAAGGCAGTGAAAGAGATCACTTGTACTGTGTGTATATAAAAAAGTATGTCATCTTAAAATCTCAACAGTAAAAAATAATTCAGGCTGTAAAATCCTGGGCTGTGCTAGTTATTTGATCTAACGCTGCAACTGTTGATTTGACTCAAGCAGAACTAGGTGCCCTAGATCCAAAAAAATTGGAAAATTATGACTGCAAATCATGTTTTACATCCTGAAAGTGATGTCGATTGATTATATCTCTTATATTACTGGCTGGGAGTCATAACAGATGAAATAAGCTGTCAAAGAGGAGAAAAGATCCTTGAGTGAATCTATCAAAGAAAAAATGGTACTAGATGTATGTAAGGAGAATTAATTGAATGTTGAATGATGAAGAAATTAATGATGTGTAGATGTGGTCTGTCATTTTGTGTTTTTGGTCTGTCTTGTAAATGGTTCCTGGATATTAATCTTGCCTTGTCAATTTGTTTCTTCGCTTCCTTAGGTGGGTATTGTAGTTTGAGAAATGGCTGTGGTAAATCCAAGAGTTTGGTGTGCTTGGTAGAGTGTGGTGCTTAGAAGTCCATTGTGCAGTTGCACAAGGGTGTCAAAAAAGTGAATTTGTTGTGAGGATCGTTCCAGGCTCAGGCTGATGGTAGGGTGGAAATTGTTGAAATTCTGGTGGAACTTTGCAATTGATTGCTTTCCCTGTGTCCAAATAGCAAAGAGGTCATCTAGAAATTTGTATAGGTAGTACAGATGAATAGCTGTGTCAGATGTGTTGATGCTGCCAAGCCTCTGGTGTAATTTGGTGCCATCTTTTTACCAACAGTATTTGGGTTTCTGGGCTATTTCAAGGCTAACCTCTTACATTCTGAAGATCAAAAAGCATCCATGGTTGGTTCATTTCTTCTTGGGCGACAGAAACGGAGTTACAAATTTCCATTCAAAACCGAGATGTGAAACATAAGGAGCTTTCCAACTCTGGTTGAAAGATGTTGGATTTACTTTTGCCAGCATGTACGCAAGATATGTGTGTGTGTTTTGCTAGATACATTTTCAGTTCTGCATAGAAACTACAAGCTGTGCTTGGACTGATCAGAAATTGCTTTCTGATTCCTGGGACCAAAAGAAAGAAAGGAAGGAAGGAAGAGAAAAAACCCAAAACCTTACAGGGCTAGAGGTGAAAGTGACCTGGAAGTGACCTGGTGAGACACAGGGAGCTGCATTCCTGACACACGGCTGTTTACACCACACTTCAGTGTTTGATGTCACCAGTTCGACAGAATGTGGAATGACTTCCAGTGTAAGGCAGCAGGGCTGCAGTGTTCACAAAAGAAAACATTGCCATTATATGCCTTGTGTGACTCAGGGCTTGAGCATATGTATCAGCATTCTGGGTTGTGGATGTCCATGTGGGCAGTTCTCTGGGATGTGTAGATAAGTGAGTCTTTCTCAACTTTATCCATTAAGTTAAATTTTTAGGGCATGATCACAAGAGAAAACTGAAATTTGGTACATACATACATACATACATTGTCCAAGCCTCTGAGAACCAGGATGTGGGTCATAGGGTTGGTCAAGTCATAGGGTTGGTCATAGGGTTGTAAATCCATAGACTTGGTCATAGGGTTGGGACTTAGAAGACCTAGGTCATTTCCGCCTAGACTCCTCCCTAAACTGCCAACGCCAGG
Source organism: Ctenosaura bakeri (assembly GCA_948474755.1). NCBI lineage: Eukaryota > Metazoa > Chordata > Lepidosauria > Squamata > Iguanidae > Ctenosaura > Ctenosaura bakeri. The sequence continues at coordinate 139,239 of CAOLHI010000697.1, forward strand.
ATTCCATAGGATGTTGAAAGTGGAATAATAGCATTATAACAGTCTAGCATTATAACAGCCCTAGGCTCAGGTCTCTGGCTCAGCTGTGAAGATCACTGTATAATCCTGGACCTCTCACTAGCTCCCAGCTCAGCCTACCTCACAGGGTTGTTGTGAGGACTAAAGTGGAGACTGTGCCCAAGTTCCTTAAACAATATGATGGATATAAATGTAACTGATAAATAAACAATTTTGAAATGGCATATCTCAACCATTTTTATTGGATGAAAATGATGTCTCCTAATAGCAGGCAATACCTTTTACCTGCGTTTGGATGCCACTGGGCACAAGCTTACCTTGAGATCTCTGGTATTACCTAGTTTTCTCCCCTGCAGGTACAAACCGGCTCTGACCCTGCCTAGCTTCCAAAATCAGACAAGCTCAGTGTGTTCAGGGTGGAACTGTGTTATAATGAAGGATTATTTTCTGAATTGTTTCAGTTTCTTCAGGGCAGAATTGCTTTCTATATGCTGCTTCACCAGGACAGCATGTTAGTTATACTCTAATTAGTATAAGATAAGCAGATGTAAGTAGACACCACCTCTGATGTCAACATTTTGAATGCAATGAACTGAGACATCAAACCAAGATGGTATATAATTTCTGTACTTTCCTTTTTAGTGGCTTTTTACAGAACTTGTGGACCTTTTTTTCTTAAATGTTTAACAAAGTTCAATCTATCCTTTAGAAACTTTTCAAACCACAATAGCCTGAGACTGACACATCCCATCAGCTTTGATTACAACAGGATCTCCCTCCAAGTTCAAAAGATTATACCTAAGTGCTTTGTGTAAAAGTTCGGCTGTTCTAAAGCTAATCTTTAGCATGTCAGTAGGTGAAATTGGGGAATCCAACTCAACTTTGCATTTCTTTCCAGTGTCCACAAGAATAACAATGGTTGGAGACCAAGGTTGCATTTGCTCAAATGGTGACTTCTTGTTGCTCCTGTGTGCCCTCAAGTCGTTTTTGACTTATGATGGCCCTAGGGTGAATCTACTACAGGGTTTTCTGGGGCTGAGAGTGTGTGACACACCCAGTCAACCAGTGGGTTTCCATGGCTGAGCAGGGAATTGAACCCTGATCTCTCGGCTCATAGTCCAATGCTGAAAGAACTCCCCTATCTGCCTCTCAAACAGTGACTTGGCGAGTAATATTTTCTGGCCTTTTAGATAACCAAATAGACCGGATTGAGTACTACTGCATACCCTCCAGCATTTCACAGATGAAAACTGCAACACATAAAGGAGGTGGCCAGGCAACAAGAAGGCAAAAGTTGTTAGGGAGGAGGCGCACACAAAACTATTTTAAGGAGAGAAATCCTGGAATTTATGTACTGATTTAGGAAGGGCAAGATTCTGCCCCCTCCTTTGTATTTTCTTCTCTGAAATATCTTCTCTTCTGTTAAAAATGCATTGGGGTGCAGGCAGGAGAGGAGCACAACCTGTTCTAAACATAGCCTCAGGGCTTTGGGGACAGGCTTCTTGCTTGTTTCTAGAGTGACTTTTATTTTAAAGGGCTTCTTTCAAGCTGTGGTGGTGAGTGGGTACATGGACTGGTGAAGAGTTCTGGAAACATACTCAGGTCTGCCACCTGGACATGGGCTTCTCCACTAAATTCAAACAAGGAAAGTACTGAAATGTATTGTGCCAATGTTGAAAGAACTACACTGGCCTCTTCTCCATTTCTGAGCTCACTTCAAGGGTCTGGTTGATGAGACGTGGGGCCAGGGTAGCTTGAAGGCAGCCTCTTGCTTGGACATGCCCAGATATTAATGTTCATGACCCTTTTTCAGATCCCTCTTATTGCCAGAGGTGAGGTAGATGGGGATTCAGACAGGGCCTTTGCAGTTGGCACCCCACCCTTGGATGATGGCCCCAGGAAGGCTTACCAGTTCCTGAATCGTACTCTCCACCTCCAATACATTTCCACCTGTTTTCTTTCTGGCCGAGTGTTGATCATATGATTCTAGCAGCTGTTTTATCTTACCGTAAAATTGCACATGTTTTCTCTGTGGCATATGATCTTAGCAGCTGTTTGAATCTTATCGCAAAACTGCTAGAGAGGTTGCACGTACGCTTCCCTCTGCCCGAGTCCATAAATATTTGGAATAAAACCATCACTTCTGTTCTGCCAGTGAAAAAAAGGAAATAGGAAGAAAATAGGAAGAACTGAAGTGTCCTGAATAGCCACCCAAAGAGAAGCTTGCCTTCTGTGTTTCTGATGATGAACTGGTCTAACTGGGTCACCTCCCCCTGAGTCACACAGGTGAACCACTCAGTCACTTGTGGTGCAAAGATGCAGCAGGGTTTTGGGCCCTCAGAGCAAACTTGCTTAGAACGGTGACAAAGGCAGGTAGTTTTGTGTTTTATACAATCTAAAAGTAAAATGCCTTGGTGATCAGACATTTAGGAAACTTCTTCACCAGTCAATTTATGCAGGCATTACTCCCAATTTTAGACTCTCCTAAAAGTCTGTTGTCACATTTCTTTTCTTTTTCTTAAGCTCCTCAAAGGAACATGAGGTATCCCTTGCTTAATCTGGTCAGCCAGAGCACTAAAGTCTGTTTAGATCCTCAGGAATGAAATGGATCAAATCAAGATGATCAAAGGTCTGGAAACCAACCTCTCGGTAGGGTTAGCTTGGAAGCAATAAGACTGAGGAGTGGCATGACAAACATCTTTAAATATCTAAAAGGATGCCAAGTAGAAGATGGAGTGCGTTTGTTTTCTGCTGCTCCAGAGACTAGAATGCAAACCAATGGTTTCAGTTTACATTAGGAAGAACTTCCTGAGGGTAAGAGCTGTTCAACAGTGGAATAGACTGCTTTGGAGAGTGGTTGGCTTCTTCTTCTCTGGAGGTTGTTAAAAAGAGGTTGGATGGCCATCTCTTAAAAGTGATTTAGTTGTGTATTCCTCCCCGGCAGGGGGCTGGACTAGAGGGCCCTTGTGGTCCCTTCCAACTCTATGACTCTATGGCCATTTCCACCCTACACTGTTAATGGTGCTATTATTCCCCTTGAACTTCCTATGGAATCCTGGGGTTTGCGGTTCAGGGAGGGGCGTTTAGAATTCTCAGCCAGAGAGCTCTTTGGCCTCAGTACGCTATGAACCACAGAATTCCACAGGAGGTTGAAAGTGGAATAATAGCACTATGACAGTGTAGGGCGGAAATGGCTGTGATGATGAGGTTTTGGGTGCATGTGCTAAGGAGGCATGGTTCCAGATCAGCCATGAAGACATTGGCATGCTGTGGTACTGTGCTGTTGCCCATGGTGGTGCCTCTGATTTGGAGGTTCATATTTTCCCCAAAGTGAAGTAGTTATGAATAAATACAAAGTGGCCAAGTTTGATGGCTGTGTCTCTTGTAAGGGGCATTCAGAATAGTATTCTTGATGGCTTGTAGTCCATCCTGGTGTGGGATGTTGGTATATAGGGAGTCCTGTCCACAGTGACTAGGATGATGTTCTTTGGGAGGTTGTGGAGGGACTGTCTTTTCCTCAGGAAATCAGTTGTACCCCTCATGGAGCATCAAGGGCATTTTGGCCTGAGAACTGAGTCCTCTACTGGATAGCCCAACAGTCATGCTTCTAATACTTGAGACAATAGGTCTTCCAGGATTGCCTTGCTTTCTATGTTTGAAGGGACGTCATATGGAGGATGGGGCAAGCTTGTTTTCTTCTGCTTTAGAGACTAGGACATGGAGCAATGGCTTCAAACTTCAAGTAAAGAGATTCCACCCAAACATTAGGAAGAACTTTCCGACAGTAAGAGCAGTTTGACAGAGGAATACGCTGCCTCAGAGTGTGGTGGAGTCTCCTTCATTGGAGGTTTTTAAACAGAGGCTGGGTGGCCATCTGTTGGGAATGCTTTGATTGTGTATTCCTGCACTGCAGAGGGTTGGGCTTGATTGCCCTTGTGGTCTCTTCCAGCTCGAAGATTCTATGATTCTGTGATTCTTTGCAAACTTTTGCATGGGATTAAATCATGAACAAGGTTTGTTATGTTATATAAAGATTATATCAATGTTACGTAAATCATGGCTTTTTGTGTTCTTTCCAAACTAGGATCAGAAAGAAGAGTTTGTTCATTGTTTATGAATCTTGGCTTGTTTGAGATTTCTGGTCTGGACAACACACTGTAGTTTTGATTTCTAGTTGGTTTAATCAAATGGGAGTGAGTGTAGCTCATTCACAACTGTCGTTCATACACAGTTGTGTATGAATGTAGTCTGTGTGAGCTTTGCCTTGCAACCTAAATAAGTTTGGGGGTGGAAGAAGTCCTGCTTGTATGGGCCTTCACAACTGTTGTGATTCCTTCAGTGAATGTGTGGTAAGATGATAACCCAGACATGCCCTTAATGCGCATTCTGTTTTGCTCTTCCTCTCCCCTGAACACACTCTTTGGTCACCAAGCTGTTGTTGACCACATCAGGCCAGGAGTCCTGATGTTCCATGTGTTAAGATCTGCCTACTTGAGGTTTCAGCTGATTCTGCCTCCATGCAAATAGTGAAAGTTCTGCTGAGGAAAGAAAATGAAGAAAGGCCAGTGAGTGTGAGACAAAGCTGAGTGTTGCTCCGTGTTTCCAAAGTAACTGCTGCAAGACCATAGAATGATCAGGGCTGAATCTGTGTTATCCCTTGTAGGGAGTTCAGTGTGATAAATTGGTGCCTTAATGGAATTGGAGGGCACTGTCAGAAAGGATGTTAATTGTTCACTATCCTGTAGCTGCTCACAATGAATGCAAAGAGGTGATGGATGGCTTTCTGCAGAAATGCTGCTGTCTTTGGAGAGACGATAGCAATGGCTGGCAACTAAACAGCCCAACAAAAGCTGGTATCGTTTCTGATTTAAGCCAGCTCTCACTTTCTTTTGCCATTATGCAAAATCTATTTAAGTGTAAAGCTGATGGATGCTCGTGTTCTTCCCTGGGGTTCTTATCTTGTCTTACTTTCCCTATTCTGAATGCTATCTCTGAAGACGCAGGGCTTTTAAATCGGTGGCTGGAATGGCTTTGTTTTGAAATGGCTACTCATCATCAACTCATTCTGTATCACTTGAGGAAAAGCTTGTAATTCTTCTTAAATGAGAAGAATCCTCAGGAAGCGTTTTGATCATCCCATTAAGTCGGATGAGAATCTTATTACCTCTGGGCAGATCTGATAATCAGAAGATACAATCATATGTGTTCATCCTTTAGGGGGAAAAGTCCTATATTAGAATGTGCTAAAATGACAAAGCAGTCAGCTAACTTTTGAGGTTTTCCCCCTTTATTTGTTTAGCAGAGCTCTGTGAAATCTAAATACTGCCTCACTGTGTGTTTTTTTTTTGTCCTGTAGAAGGGATTCTTCTGCGTGCAAGCCCCATTTCCAAGCAGTGTGCAGTTTCATGGGCTGAGCATTTAAACAGGATTCAGTTTCCTAAGAAGCAGATCACTGGAGACCTAAGGCATTTCTGTATTATGAAGTTGTTTACAGGTAGAGACAGAAGGACAGACAGACCAGTTGTGTGTAGACTGAGCAGAAGATGGGTTCACAACATTAATATTCAAAAGAGGTTTGAACATGCTGTCAGGTGTTTCCTAACAGGAGCCATAGTGTGATAGAAAATCATGCAGAGTGTGAAGTTGACTCTCTCATTTTTGGACTTCGTTCAAGCACAGATTTGGCCAGAAGCTGCAGGTTTTGTGGTTCTTACCCTTTCCCAAGCCACATTCCCTTGTGGCTTGGGAAACTGTCTCTGCCTGTTTACCTGTGCTTTCTTAAGCCGTCCCTGGTTCCCTTGAAACACATCATCAGATAGTTGCTGTCCTCCAGTTGCCAAACGCTGCTAGACTAGAAGCATGAGTGTTTATGGCATGTTACAGTAGTGTAGGGCTTTCTAAATGGTGTGCTGTGACACATTAGTGTGTCGCCTGAAGTGTGTAGGTGTGTCACCTACAATCTTGGAAATGTATGTTGTTGTTTATAAATCATATATTTTTAAAAATATATGAAAGGTTTTCATGAGATATCTTGTGTCCCCAGACATTTTGTTATTACAGTTTATATATGTGTCTGCATCTCTTATAAGGAGTTAGTTTAACCTCCAGTTTGCTAGTAAAATCGAATTACTGTGTCATGAAAAGATGCATGGCTAGAAAATCTGTCACCAACACAAAAAGTTTGGAAAGCTCTGCAGTAGTGGTTTGACTGTTGCACTTCAGAAGACTGGATTTCAAATCACTGATATGCCGTGGAAACCCACTGAGTGATCTTGGGCAAGTTCCACTGTTTCACCCTTAGAAGAAGGCAATGGTAAACCTCCCCTGGATAAATCTGGTCAAGAGAACTATGATAAAGTTACCATAAATTGACTTGAAGGCACATAACAACAGCATACAATTCGATCCAATGTACACTCTCCCCACCCTCCCCCCAAATGTTAGAGTTGTCCTGGCCTCTCCATAACTTCATAATTTTGTTTGTATTCAATTATGATTCTGTTCCATAGTATCTAGAAGGATTAGGGGAGGGAAAAAATTCCATTATCAATTCAGTATTAATCAACATACTTGATCAAAGCCCATCTATTTCCACTGTACAGATGGGCCGTGGAGAAAAGGAATCAGGCTTGGTATACTTGATGGCCCTGTGCAGTGAATCGCAGTGCCTCCCCTGTTCTTTTAGTGAGTGCTTCGAGCCAGATTGCGTGTGTATATGTGCCCTCAGGCTTCCAGAGCAGCAGCCCTAAATCATTCTTTGTGTGGTTTAGGCAGCCAAAGTATGTCTTCTGTGGATGGTGCAGAAAGCTTCTGTTTTGCTTTTAGCAGGCCACTGTGCCTGCTGGTGGAGAGAACAGAATGTCTGCCGTTGGGTGCAGCTGTTTCACTGCAGCATTCCTTTCTGCAGGCAGACGAACCGTGTGTGTGCTGCTAGTGAAATGACCCTGTGTTGGGGTCACCCGTATGAACCGCTGACCACTGATGTGGCTTTGTTTTCGAACCCATCCAGGAAATGGAAGACATTCTGCGTTGCTACATTGAGGAAGGAAATGATGATATGATCGAGCAGATTGGGTTCATTATCGAGCAACTTAAATCAGGTCAGAAGAACACACAATTTTTGTCTGGGCTGCAAATCTTTAAGATAAAGCAAGATGCTTGTGTTGGTCTGAAGTAAAGGATGAGAGGGGGAGATTTCAAATGTGAGAGTATCCATGTTCCAGGGCCAATTCATGGAGAACTTTTACAATTATATTTTGACCATGTTTGTTTAGAAAGATTTCAGTTCAGTTGCTAGATACAGTAAATCTGGACAATCTTTTCCCTAACTGTGTTGATTTGGTGATAAACCTCATTGGGTTCAGTGGCACTTACCTTGATAGACAGCAGTTTGGCTGCATAGTGCTGTGTTTTGTGGTAAGTAAGTACCACTTAATTCAATTGGATATAGTTCCAGGTAAGCACTCCTAGGCTTGTAAGCCTAAACTTGTCGATTCCATCTCTCTAGGCTTTCAGCTGCCTTGAGGCAATTGTATAATTATCTGTTGTCACATTGTTAGTTTGCAGTTCTCTTTTTGTTGAGCACATCTCAAGAAAAGGTTGCGCTAGTATGTTTGAATACTGCAGCCTGGCTACAGGCAAAATAGCTGCACGGCCACTCTGCTATGGGTTGGCTACCACTGTGACCCAAGTGACCACTCTGTGGCAACTTGCCTTTTGCAGAAGGAATGAAATTCATGAGGCATTGGGGCTCATGTAGGAAAACATTGCCTCTAGGTTGTGCCCATAGGGAGCACGAATGTCAATAAGGGTTCAGCTGGTGTTGGAAATTATGTTTGAAGGGGGAAAGAAACTTGGATTAAATGTAATGAATTGAAAGCAAGCTGCCATACTTACTTTCCTTGTTCTTATCTTTTTGTTAAATAGATGAACCACTGGATGATAGTGCTGAGTCTGGTGATGAGGAGACGGAAGATAACAGCGACGTGAGTTTTGAAAGCTAGCCACAGGAAAGTCTGGATAGATTAATTATTTTATTAATTTATATCCCACCTTTCCCCCCAATAATGAGACTCAAGGTGATATACGAGTTATTGCATACTTTACAGATCAAACAGTACAGATTAAAAACTTACAAAGTGAAAAGTAGAAATATAAAATTTATTTAAGAAACAATTAAAACAATCTGCAAAACCCATTAAAATTCATTCAAAGACCATATTAAAAAAAATCAACAAAACAGCACAGCACACCATTAAAAGCCTACCACAGTCAATTTTTAAAGGCCTGGTGGAATGAGAATGTTTTTACTTGCCAGTGGAAGAAGAGTGAGTAGGAAGGTATCCTAGCCTCCCTAGAGTTCCAAAGTCTGGAAGCACTCTATTTTTCCTCGTTGTAAGCCTCTCTCCCTAAGGAACTTAAAGTGGCATGCATGAGACTGAATTACTTTGTCCTGAAAATATTGTTCCTAGCTTACCCATGATACATTTTTGCCAAAATCCTCTCTTCAGAAGAGTCAGATTCTGACCTCTTATTGAACTTCTGGAATATGTCTGGAACACTGATAGATGAAGGGAATGCTGTGGATGTAGCATATGTTGATTTCAGTAAGGCCTTTGACAAAGTTCCCCATGACATTCTTGCAACGAAGCTATAAAAATGCGGGCTGGACAGGGCTACTGTCAGGTGGATCTGTAACTGGTTGGCCGACTGAACCCAAAGGGTGATCACGAATGGCTGCTTTTCATCCTGGAGAGAAATGACTAGCGGGGTGCCACAGGGTTCTGTCCTGGGCACATTGCTGTTCAATATCTTCATCAATGATTTGGATGAAGGAATAGAGAGCATGCTCATCACATTTGCAGATGACACCAAATTGGGAGGGGTTGCTAATACACCAGAGGACAGGATCAAAATTCAAAATGACCTGGACAGATTGGAGAGCTGGGCCAAAGTGAACAAAATGAAATTCAACAGAGAAATGTAAGGTCCTACACTTAGGCAGAAAAAATGGAATACAGAAATATAGGATGGGGGACACGTGGCTGGATAGCAGTACATGTGCAAGGGATCCAGGAGTCTTAATAGACCACAAGCTGAACATGAGTCAGCAGTGTGATGTGGCAGTCAAGAAAGCCAATGCAATTCTCGGTTGAATCAATAGGAGTGTGGTGTCTAGATCAAGGGAGGTAATGGTACTACTCTATTCTGCTTTGGTTAGACCTCATCTTGAATCCTGTGTCCAGTTCTGGGCACCCCAATTCAAGAAGGACATGGTCAAGCTGGAGCAAGTCCAGAGGAGGGCGACCAAAATAGTGAAGGGCCTGGAAGCCATGAAGCCCTATGAGGATAGACTTAGAGAGCTGGATATGTTTAGTCTGCAGAAGAGAAAGTTAAGAGGGGACATGATAGCCATGTTTAAATATCTGAAGGGATGCCATGTAGAAGAGGGAGTGGGCTTGTTTTCTGCTGCTCCAGAGACTAGGACATTGAGCAACGGATTCAAACTACAAGGGGGAAAAAAGAGTCCACCTAAACATTAGGAAGAACTTCCTGATGATCAGGGCTGTCTGGCAGTGGAATGTGCTGCCTCAGAGTGTGGTGGAGTCTCCTTCTTTGGAGGTTTTTAAGCAGAGGCCAGATGGCCATCTGTCGGGAGTGCTTTGAGGGTGTTCCTGCATGGCAGGGGGTTGGACTGGATGGCCTGTGTGGTCTCTTCCAACTCTACATTTCTATGATTCTATGATTCTATGCCAGCACTGCCTCACACACACCATGCATGTACCTTCAAGTCGCCTGTCAATTAATAGTGATCCCATGGATTTTAATAGGGTTTTCTTAGGCAAGCAACACTCAGAGGTGGTTTTGCCACTTCCCTCCTCTAAAATATAGCCTATACCACCTGGTGTTCATTGGCAGTTTCCCATTCAAGTACTGACCATAGTTAACCCTGTTTCGCTTCAAAGGTTTGATGGGATCTGGTGCCCTTAGGATATTTAGCACATATACAACCACAGAGCTAGCGAAATCTCTTGCTGTAATTTTGGCCCTGAAGAGGGGGAGAACTCTGAGTAGGAGCCAGAACAGCCAGAATATGGGGAAAAATGTTTTCAAGTAGGAGCCAGACTGATTGGGGAATTCTGGGAGATGTAATCCAAAAAAAGAAAAAAAATGCAGCCTCTTTTTGTGGCATATGCAGAACTAAAATAAATCTCAGTAAAGGCTGGAGAAGGATGCAGGATTCATCTCCTCTCCTCTATAGCTTTAAAGTTTGGAAGAGGCCTTGATCTCATCTTGTTGGCACAGCCAGATTGTCCTGTTCTCATTGTTCTTATTGTTGTTCTATTTATTTATATCTTGCCTTTAACCTGGTCTGGGATGCAAGGCGGGTTACAAAGGTTAAAACAGATAACAGGCTTAAAATAGACACAGTAGAATTAGAAGCAGTTTAAAAAATGAGCATTAAAAGGAAAAGGACAAGTAATTAGCATAGCACATTCTGAAAGGGTCTTTCCTCCCAAGCAATCATTCCTCATAGGCCTACTAAACAAAAAGGTTTTCACCTACCTGTTGAGGGACAGCAAGGAGAAATAAAATTAAACATAGAATCATAGAATCATAGAAATGTAGAGTTGGAAGAAACCACAGGGGCCATCCAGTCCAACCTCCTGCCATGCAGGAACACCCTCAGAGCACTCCCGACAGATGGCCATCCAGCCTCTGCTTAAAAACCTCCAAAGAAGGAGACTCGACTACACTCCCAGGCAGCCTATTCCACTGCCGGACAGCCCTGACTGTCAGGAAGTTCTTCCTGAGGTTCAGGTGGAATCTCCTTTCCTGCAGCTTGAATCCATTGCTCCTTGTCCTGGTCTCTGGAGCAGCAGAAAACAAGCCCACTCCCTCCTCTACATGGTATCTGCTCAAATATTTAAATATGACTATCATGTCCCCTCTTAACCTTCTCTTCTGCAGACTAAACATACCCTTTCTAAGTCTATCCTCATAAGGCATGGCTTCCAGGCCCCTCACCATTTTGGTCGCCCTCCTCTGGACTTGCTCCAGCTTGACCATGTCCTTCTTGAATTGGGGTGCCCAGAACTGGACACAGTATTCAAGATGAGGTCCAACCAAAGCAGAGTAGAGTGGTACTAGTACCTCCCTTGATCTAGACACCATCCTCCTATTGATGCAGCCAAGAATTGCATTGGCTTTCTTGACGGCCGCATCACACTGCTGACTCATGTTCAGCTTGTGGTCTATTGAGACTCCTGGATCCCTTTCATGTGTATCAAACATGTGTATCAAAGGTACCATTGGGTGATGTCATCATCATCATCATCATCATCATCATCAATTTATATAGGGCCATCACTGTACAGGGCACTTTATAAATAAAAGAACAACAAAACAATTCCCTATCCTGAAGCATGCAATCTAATTACAACATTACACAAAAGCAAAAGGGGATGGTAGTGCAGGAGAGGATTAAGTCCAGCAAATAGATACGGCCTCCTCTTCTCTCCTTCCAGTGCCACAGCAGTGGCAGCTGAGATGGAGTGAGGGCTTTTCATCTGCCTCTGAGTCTAGGCATGAAGGAGCTGTGCCTGCCTTTTCTTCTCTCCTTCCAGGGTCAGGGCAGAGGCAGTTGGGATAGAGCAAGGGCCTTTCATCTGCTTGTGAGCCTAGGCATGATGGAGCTGTGCCTGCCTCTTCTTCTATGCCTCCAAGGCCAGAGCATCCCCATGTAAAGTATTTTAACAGTAATCCAGACAGGATGCATCATAGTGCATTATAGTTAATCCAGGCAGGATGCAAATAAGGCATGTACTCTTGTGGCTAGGTCTGACATGTCTAGGAACAGACACACCTAACATACAAACTTTAACTGTTCAAAGGCAATCCTGGCCACCACTGAGTAAAAAGGGTGCCAGTCTGACCTCCAGCAGCACACCTATGCTGTGGACCTGTGTCTTCAGAGGGAATGTAATCTCATCCAGCAGAGGCTGAATTTCTATGCCTTGATCATTTAGAACATTTCTACCCCACTTGTCCATCTAGCAATTCTCAAGGGGTCTTACAGCAGGCAATAACAGTGTAACTTGCCTTCCCTGCAAATTCACACATGTATATACACACACAAACAACCCTGCAGCCCCTGGTCCCCTGGGTGGTGGATTGGAGGCTGAAGGAGAATGTGCTCCCTTTGAAATCTCCACTTCCAGTCCAATTCTCATTTGGAGCTGAGTGCTCCTTCTGGTAGGGAAAGAGGAAGCAGCCTCTCTGCAGGACTGCTGATTGATAGATGGGAGGTGGTTGGTCTTTCACCACTCCTCTTTCTGTGCCATTCTTCTTGAGAGGTGGGGTGGGAGTGGGGGTGGGGAATGCTGTCTCTTTGTGGTCCTGGTTCCTTTTCCCGGGGCAGAAGCCAGGATGTGCTTCACTTCCTATCTGTGCTTTACCAGGTTGACTGGCACTTCTACAGCAATCACTGGTGTGCCTGACTCAGCACAACAGTAGTGATGGGGAATTCTGGGAAATCTGCCAGGATAAAAAGGATGCCAAAGAGTTGTGGCCTTGAAAGGGTGGTTTGTGAAAGACGGGCCTCCTGCTCAGTTAAAAAGGGGACCTCTGTGGTCGTTCCCTCAAAGTTTCCCTTTAAAGGAATGCTAGGAGTAATCCTGGCTGTAGTTATAGACTTTGGGTGGCATCCGGCAAGAAGGTCCCTCTTGTGCAGATCTCTCTGTGCAGTCCACAGGAGATGTGTAAGAGCCTTTGCATATGTCACTTTCCAAGTTATAGAGGACCTTTCATCCACCAGGGCAGAAAAGAAGCAAATTGCCACCTTATCAGCTTAAGATCCTGCTGCTAGTTGAAAGAGTCAGCACATCACCTTTGTACAAACCAGTTCTTCTTCATGGTTGCTGTGCCTCACACAAAATGGGTTTTGTGCCTGGGCAAGAGACCACAGCCAGAAAGTCTTGGAGTTGAGTAGCTTGGTGGAAACCCCTCCATGCAACCTTTGGCACAGGAGGAAGCCCTGAAGTAAAGAAAGAATAGAGTTTTTTTTAAAAACAAACATGATCAAAAAAGAAAGTTGAAACGGAATACAATAGAATTAGGATCAAAATTAGAAGAAAAGAGAAAAGAAGGAAAAAGAAACTGAGGGGAGAGTAGCTTTGGCAGGTTAGTACACGCATGATTGCGGGACTGCAGGTTGGGTTGGGATTCCCACCAAACTACTCAGCTCTAGAACTTTTCAGTTGTGATTTCTGTGCAGGTGCAAAACCCATTTATATGAGGGCACAGAATCACAGTCACAGGTAAGGAACCTGTTCTTCCCATGGTTTTGTCTCTTTGTTGGCATACAGGTGATAGCTCGTCAGATATGAAGGTCGCTGACTCTGATGTATGTGTGTGTGTGCGTGTAGTCTCTAGGCAAAGGGATTTGGTCGGCTTTTGGACTACTATGAAACTGCAGATTGTTTTGGACCAGAATCTCTGGTGGGATAGGGAAACAAAAAATTAGACATACTTACCAAAAGTGCCACTGGTTCACCTTAGGCAAGTCGCATTCTCTCTCAGCCTCAGAGGAAGGCAGTGGCAAACCTCTCTGAATAAACCTTTCCAAGAAAGACTAGGATAGGGTCACTGAAAGTCAGAGTTGACTTAGGCGCGTAACAGCAAACTGGAGGTTAAAGGCAGTTGTAGTAATCTAACATCCTAGTTTGGTCTCTTCTGCACTGGGTAAGGCTGTGAATTTCATTTCCCAGGGACATCTTTTAATGCTACACAACACATTTCCTTCCTTTTTGGAAAAAGAGTGAGAGCAGTTTCCTGTGGGTGGGAAAATGCTTATCTACAAAACTGATGATTCACAGCTGTAACACTCCTGCATTCATTGCATTTCATTCAAGTTTTGAAGGGCTGTTAACTTTCATAGATGTTTACCACCAGGAAACACCTGATGGCAGGTTGCCGGCTCTTGTTCAACAACTTGCACTCTTAAGTTCTTCCTTTACATTTTGTCCTCAAACTTTGTCCTTGTATTACCTGCTCTGTAATCCCTTCTGTAATCTTGGATGCTGAGTGGGAGTGACTCCCCTTTCTCAGGGCTATGCTTCCTAGGTAAGAAGGATTGGAAACCAAATACTCTCTGAATCCCCATATTGGCTGTTCTGAGTTGGTTTGTCACCAAGTGTAAGATCTGACCTTTGTCCTGTCAGGACTCTGCCTTTGCTTTTCTCAGTGAGCAACACTGGAGTGAGATAGGATGGACCTCATGGAATCTTGGGATATATGTCTCTGTTTTCTCTTCTGTGTTTTCTCTTCTTCTATGTTTTCTTGCTTCTACCCAGTCATGCCACAGGTTCTGTCCTGGGCCCAGTGCTATTGAACATCTTCATCAATGACTTGGAATAGAGGACATGCTGATCAAACTTGCAGATGACACCAAATTGGGAGGGGTTACTAATACACCAGAGGACAGGATCAAAATTCAAAATTACCTTGACAGATTGGAGAGCTGGGCCAAAGCTTAACAAAATGAATTTCAACAGAGAGAAATGTAATATCCTACACTTAGGCAGAAAAAATGGAATGTACAAATATAGGATGGGGAACATGTGGCTGGATAATAGCATGTGTGAAAGGGATCTAGGAATCTTGGTAGATTACAAGCTGAACATGAGTTAGCAGTGTGATGCAGCAATCAAGAAAGCCAATGCAATTCTTGGTTGCATCAACAGGAGTATGGTGTCTAGACCGAGGGAGGTAATGGTACAGTTCTGGGCACCTCAATTCAAGAAGGATATCAACAAGCTGGAGCGTGTTCAGAGGAGAGCAGCCAAAATGGTGGAGGGTCTGGAAGCCATGAGGAGTGGCTTTGGGAGCTGGGATGTTTAGCCTGGAGAAGAGAAGGTTAAGAGGTGACATGATAGCCATGTTTAAATATTTGAAGGGATGTCATGTGAGGAGGGATAGGCTTGTTTTCCACTGCTCCAGAGACTCGGACAAGGAGCAATGGATTCAAGCTACAGGAAAGGAGATTCCACTTGAACCTCAGGAAGAACTTCATGATGGTCAGAGTGTCTGGCAGTGGAATATGCTACTGCCTATGAGTGTGGTGGAGTCTCCTTCCTTGGAGGTTTTTAAGCAGAGGCTTGATGGCCATCTGTCAAAGGGAGTGCTTTGAGGGTGTTCCTTAATGGCAGGGGGTTGGACTGGATGGCCCCTTGGGCCTCTTCCAACTCTATGATTCTATGCTAAAAAGGCAACATTATTTTAAAGATTAAGTAGTATTTCTTTCGCTTGAGTCCATCACAGGCAGAGCATTGACAAGTCACGTTTTTTGTTTTTTGTTTGGACTACAATTCTTACAGTCTCTGGAATGTCCATTGGCCATGAAAATGTTATATAAGGTAGAAAATGATGTAGTAGAGAGTCCCAGTATTGCAGAAAATATATAAAATGACTGGCTGATTAATTGATTAATTGCGAACCTTGGGTAGGTTGGCAGGAAATTCAAAGTGAGCCTTGATGCAGAAGTATTGTTTTTTAAACACTTGGTTAATCTCTGTTCGGTTAATTTTTGGTTTGGATAGAAATAACCGTGAGATCTGGGACGGGACCATTAAGCAGACTCCCCTCTTTTTGTTTGTGTGTATATTTAGAATATTTATTTGATTGATTGTGGGGGAAATTCACAAGGCAATTCATTCATTTAAATAGTTCTACCCCAACTTATACATATTTTTATAAAATGTTATAATAATAATTTTCAAAATTATAAATCACAATTGTGATAAGGTTTAGCATTTTATATTGCAGTTATGAATGTGTAACCTAAGAGTTACACATCTGTAACTGTTCCGTATTTGCTATTCCTGCAAAGTCACAATTAATGGCACGATTGCCATGACTGTAAATGCTCTTGCAGACTTGCTTTACCAGCTGCATTGGGTGAAGCAGGTCTGTCCTCCTGGTGATCAGGGCACAGGTTGTTGATATTTCTACCCCTCTTAGAATCATAGAATCATAGAGTTGGAAGAGACCCCAGGGGCCATCGAGTCCAACTCCCCGCTATGCAGGAACACCCATCAAAGCATTCCCAACAGGTGGCCACCCAGCCTCTGCTGAAAAACCTCCAAAGAAGGAGACTTACTACACTCCAAGAAAGCATATTCCACTGCCGGACAGCTCTGACCATCAAGAAGTCCTTTCTGAGGTTCAAGTAGAATCTCCTTACCTGTAGCTTGAATCCATTGCTCCTTGTCCTAGTCTCTGGAGTGGTAGAGGACAAGCCCACTCCCTCCTCTACATGGCATCCCTTCAGATATTTAAACGTGGCTGTCATGTCCCCTCTTAACCTTCTCTTCTGCAGACTAAACATACCCAGCTCCCTAAGGCATTCTTCATAGTGCTTCATGGCTTCCAGACCCTTCACCATTTTGGTCGCCCTCCTCTGAACACGTTCCAGCTTGTCGATATCCTTCTTGAACTGAGGTGCCCAGAACTGGACACAGTATTCCAAATGAGGCCTAACCAATGTAGAATAGAGTGGTACCATTACCTCCCTCAATCTAGACACCACACTCCTATTGATGCAACCAAGAATTGCGTTGGCTTTCTTGATTGCTGCATCACACTGCTAACTCATGTTCAGCTTGTGATCTACCAAGACTTCTAGATCCCTTTCACACATACTACTATCCACCATCAAGCAAGGATGCAACAATCAACAGCAGGACTCCCTGTTGCAGTTCATCATCACAATCTGTGGGGTAGAAACATCATCTACCTGTACTGTAACCACCAGCAGAACTGACCTCCTTCACCTGATGTGGCTGATGAGTAGATTTGTGGGGGTTGGGCCAGGGGACAGTACTCAATTGCACATGCATAATTAAATAGACAATGTAGCATATGAGCCAAGATTAATAATTTGTGTTATGTTGTTTCTAACCTGCCTTTCTCCCAAAATAAGAACTCAAGGCAGCTTACAGTTCAAAAAATAAGTCAACATTGAGATGGGATTAAAATGTATTTTGATCCCCAGGTCTGGTGAGAGGAGGGAAGCAGTTCCATCACCTACCTCCACCTTCCTTCCTGCCTTCCTCCCCAGTGGAGCTTGGCGAGCCGAATCCTTCCTGGGAGCCAAATCCAGTGGGGGCCTAGCTGTTTGGAGCCGTGTGCCTCTCTAGAACTGAGGAACCATAGAATAATAGAGTTAAAAGAGACCATGAGGCCATCCAGTTCAACCCCCTGCAATGCAGGAACACACATCCATCTGTTTCCTTCCTTGGCCAAGGGAGGTGCATGTTTCACGAAGCCAGCCTTCCTGTGCCTCTCTTGGCTGAGGAAGGAGTGTTCATTTCCTTCCTCAACCAAGAGGTGCATGGTTTCATCTAGCCAGGCTTTCTGTGCCTCTCTGACCAAGGAAGGAAATGCCTCCTTCCTTGGCTGAGAGAAACAGGAAGCCGGCTGTGCCTCTCCATGCATTCTCTCAGTGGGGATGGATGGAGACTCCTCGTCAGCTGAGAAAGGCACGGGAGGCTTAGCGGTGCCTCACCGTACACCTTTCCCCACCTGGCTGTGCACGGCAATGACCCCAGCTGGCAGTGGCACTCATGGCCCTGGAAAAGATCTCAGCTAAGTGAAACTGTGGGTACTAGTCTGTTGGATACCAGAGTCCTACTGTATAATATATATAGCAGTCTGAGAAAATATTTGTTCCAGAGAAGGCAGAGTAGCTAAAAAAAAGTCTCTAAGGGTCACTGAAAGGTTTGAAGTTACAGGAGGGTAGATTTTGATTGAATTTTTGAAGAAACTTCTTGATGGTGAGAGTGGTTCAGCAATGGAACCAGCTGCCTACAGACGTGGTGGGGTCTCTTTCTCTGGACATCTTCAAAAAGAGGCTGGGCAGCTACCTGCTTGGGATGCTTTACTTAGAGATCCTACATTGAGCAGGGGGATGGCCTCCATGTCCCACAAGGCCCCTTCCAGCTCTGTGATTCTGTGGGCAGAAATTGACTGGTAGTGTTAATGGTTGGTTAATAAGCTAGTAGCCATAATAGCTAAATGAGCCTCCCTCTTCTGAGGCAGTTTATCTCTCAGTAGTAGGCATAAGAGAGTGAGAACAAGGGTTGGCTGTCACTGGCATGCCCTACTTGTATGTGTTTTAGAGGGGCCCTCGCAGTTCAGGCCAAAGTGAAAGGCGTTTCCAAGTGAGGACTTTGCTGATATTTTAGGTGTAACATTTCCTGTAGGAATACTATTTTTCTGACTGTGCAGATTTAATCCTTAACTTTCAGAATTGGTCTGCTGGGCGTATATTTCTAAATGGCACCAGATCTACTTGGCAGGTTTTTGTAGGATGTTGCTTTTTCTTCTTCTTTTTTAAACAAATAATAGTCTCTTGACGCACCTTAAAGGTTGGGAACATTGCTCTTTTGGAATGCAGGAAGAAATTGCTTAGCATTTTGTGATCTGGGGTTGTGCAACAAAATGACATGTATACGGCAGAGTTTTAGCCTGCTGGAGGAAGTCTCAGGGATTTGGAAGCATCCTGAAGCCATATGCCTTCACTACTACTCTATGCTAGTGGCTCTCAGAACGGGCATATCAGGCAGAGAAGGTGTGAACTTCTGCTTTTTAACTTTTAGGACAAGCTTTAAGATGTTTTTAAAGTAATAGCTGTGTGTCCAAATTGACACCTCGTCCTGGCTTTGGGACATTTAATGGAACAGATTCCCAGCCTTGTTTCAATGCCTCTAAAAGCTATCTTCAAATCAAAAATAAAAGTAATCTCTGAATATATATCTTTCTTCTTCGAGGTTTCTGTGACTCACATTGTGCCTGCACAGTTGTGCTTTGTTCAGAACCTTCTAGAGCTAGTGGTGCAGTGGTTAGATGCCAGTATTGTAGCCGGTACTGCAGCCACAGCATTGTGAGTTCGATCCTGCAGGACTCCAGGTTGACTCAGCCTTCCATCCTTTTGTAGGTTGGTAAAATGAGTACCCAGCTTGATGGGGGCAATTAGCTAACACATTGTAAACCCCTTACGGAGTGCTTAGCACTGATAAGCGGTATAGAAATATAATTGCTGGAAGTGTTTGGGTGGTAGCCCACCTTCCACTGGTACATATGACCAGCCATGTTCCTGTTCAAACCCTCTGTTTCTTTTTGTCTGCCTCAACAGCAGCATTGAAAAGAACAGTTAGTGAGTGTTCTGGATTTGATCACTGCATTTTTGACTTGGATTGCTTCTTCTTTTCTAGGCTTTCTTCTGTGATTTGGCTTGATAACTTCATTCCCTTGGTTTGCCTTGGACAGGTTTATAGCTTCCTCTCAAGTTATCCTCTTGTGACTGACTACTCTGCCTACCAATCCTCTGCTAACCATATCATCAGGATCTTTTAAGAAATGTTCCACTTGTGGAGCAGAGATCCTGAATACTGATGGCCACCCCTGTTGTGCCTAAAGGCCCTTCTGTACAAGCAGGCCTTGACTTGTCCAGATGCTCCTTAAACATCCAGTCAATCTTTGGTACCACACGCTTCTTCAGTACCAACTCATCCTTCATCTGTCTAATGAGTTGTGTCTAAACAGCTTTCTACCAAATCTCCTGGAGCTGAAGGTACTAAGCATCCCACATCTAATCCTGCTGTTAGTACTGACTAGATGAAAGGCGAAGTGTCCCATACCAGGGTTCCTTCAGTGCTGGGACATTCTCACAATCTTGAGTCCTCAGAAGGTGATGGGATTCTCTGTCTTTGGAGGTCTTCAAACAGAGTTTGAACAGGGATCTTTCAGTGTGCTTTAGTTGTGTTATTCCTACACTGGAGGGGGTTGGAGTAGATGGCCCTTCCAGTTCTGTGATTCTATGGTCATAGTCCAGGGAATTTTCTTCCTTTTAATCCCCAATGGCTGATAACATGGGCAGAATGGCCTGAAAATTCCTGGTTTTAGCCATGGCCTCTCCTGACACTGGCTTAATGTAGCACAAACCCAAAACTGGTGAATAGACTGGGTTCCAGTACTTCCTCTGTCAGACAGCTTCCTTTTCAGCTTCATTTTTTAAAAGTATTTTTATTAGAAAGACATTTAAATAATATAAAACAACATACAAGGAAACCAAAATGACCAAAACAAAGATATATCTGTTAACTTAGCTACTAAGCAACTAACTAAACTAATGCCCCAAATACAACTATTACAAAAACTCAAAAGAGAATAAAAGAATCACATACTTGACTTCCAACTCTCTAGAAAATGGAGATTAATAAAAAGTTATCCTTCCTCTAAGGCAGTGGTTCTCAACCTGGGAGTCGGGACCCCTTTGGGGGTCGAACGACCATTTCACAGGGGTCACCGCTCCTCAATCCTGCCCCCCTTTTAAAAGAAGGTGGCCTCACAGCCAATGGGAGCTGTGCTTCTGAGACCCCTGTGCTGGGGTTCAAACTGAAAACCCCTTAGGATTCCATAGGATGGTGAAAGTGGAATAATAGGCTATAACAGTCTAGTGCAGAAATAGCCAGGATGACTTTCTCCTCTCGCTTTTGTTGTGCGTGGACCCTTGGCGCTTGCCACACGCACGTGTTGTGTTCCTCACCCTGACTGTCTTGCATTCCTCGCTTTTTGTACGTTCAGCGTCCGCACTCCCTTTAAGGGAGGGAGAACAAAACGTGTCTGCTTATGCCGCTGCCATCTTTCCTCTCTCCCTGTCCTTTCCTCCCTGTGCCTCTTGTAAAATGTGGGCTGTTTCGGCCTTGCCTTTGGGAGTGACTGGCTTTTTCAACTGTGGAAACTCAACATTCAGAACTAGAACTACTGCCTTAATTCTGGCATTGATGGATGCTTTCTGTGCTTAAAAAAAGGGGGGTGGGTTACCAGTTTTTAGGCATTAGAAGTCTATCCAGAGCAGTGATTTAGGGCAGTGTTTCCAATCTATTTGATGTTGGAAATAACTAACTTTTAAAAAAATAAAAATAAATAAATAAAAATTTAAAAACGAAAATGATTTTATGGTTGGGGGTCACCACAACATGAGGAACTGTATTAAGGGGTCGCGGCATTAGGAAGGTTGAGAACCACTGCTCTAAGGTCTGTCAGTGTAGATACCTAAATGAACATCTTAACTTTAATATTATGATTATGTGAAAACTAAACTATAATTTTACTTGTAAAATTTTTACTCTACTACTTTTTTTAAATATAGAATATTCTTGTAAATTCAATATAATGTTTTACAACAACAATTCCAGTCTTCTTATGCAAAACGGAATGTTGCGTGTCTCCCTCCATTTTCTCTTTAAAAATTCATAACCCCCAGTTGATTCTTAAATGCCTTCAAAGAGTCTTCTCTGATTAGAGTTGTCAGTTTGTCCATCTGAGCCATGTCCAGCAATCTTATAATCTAGTCATCTTCAGATGCTATCATGAGATCTTTCCACTTTTGCACCTAACAGTATCATTGCCATCATTATCAGGTATTGTATAACTTTTTCAAAGTTCTTATTTATCTGATCGTCCATCAATCACAATAAGACCAGTTCTGGTTTTAGCTGAATTTTAAGATTAAGAACGTTTGCTGTCAAACAGTGTATCACCACCTAGAATTTCTTTGCTTTACCACAAGTCCACTACATATGAAAAAAGGACCCATCTGACTAACTGTGTTTCCAACATTTAAATGAAGAGCCTTTATTCATTTTTAGACAATTTCTCTGGAATCAAATATCACTTATACATCATCTTATAATTTTTTTTTTTAAATAATCACTTAGAGTAAGTTTCAGATCTTGTCCACATCCTTTCCCATTGTTCCGTCTGAATGAGTGACCATGTTTGGCGGCCCATTTAACCACACATTATTTTACTTGTTCTTTCTCCATCTCAAATTTCAGCTTCATTTTGAGCACTAACCTCTGTCATTTGAATCTGCAAATTTTGGTTCCTGTTTGACTGCCAAATCACTGTCAGAAGCCAGTGTGTGCAGTAGGATTTGAAGCCTGAATTATGCTACGTTTTCTAATTCAGGTTTAGACCAAGCAGTAGCCCAGTGTGTACCAACAAGGTAGTCTTATCTGTAGCCTAAATCCAATGTTAGTTGGGATGTGTTACACTAGTGTATCAGGATTTTCTGTCCTCAAAGCCTTCTCTGGCAATCAGAACATGATCTAGAGAGTTTCCCAGCCCCCAGGAGTAGGGAAATGCAAGAGAGAAGGAGAATTGTACTCCATCTGCTCTCTTTTGTAGAAGTTACTTGTGTACATATGACATCATTGGATACCAGCCCATCATTAGCTTTAAGCAAGGAAACTGAAAAAGCACCCAAATGAGGAAAGAGAGTGAAAAAGAAGTTTGTGTGTTGCTTCTGAATTTCCAAACCAACGTTTTGAAAGTAGTTTCATATGGGTGAATCTTTTCCTTCTCTTTACATTTCTTTTTAAAGGATGTCCAGTGCTTCCATAGTTTGGTTGCATTTTGACTAAATTCTGTATTACAATTTACATTGGCCCCTGGGGTCTCTTCCAACTCTATGATTCTTGGTTCTATTTTTTTTTTTACTCTTGTCTTTTCAATTGTATTTGTTTGAATTTTTGTAAGCCACCTTGAGTCCCAGTTTTGTGAAAGAGGCAGGACATGAATAAATAAATAATAATAACAACTTTGCTCTTGTTGGACTTTTCCTTTCCTTCCTTCCTTTCTCTTCCTTTTTGCTTTCTAACACTTTTGCTTTAGACTGTAAGCTCCTGGAGACAGGAGACTGGTGTTTTTCCATACCTTGCTCTCTGAAGTGCCAGGTATCTATTGTGCCATCTCCATGGAGGTATCTGTCTGTCTTGTCTGTCTGTCTCTCTGTCTGTCTAGTATGAGTTTACAGTAGGACCCCTGTATCCGCTGATTCAGTTATCCACGGATTCAGTTATCCATGGTTGGCGCCCTGCAGCGGCAGTAGGCAGGAGAGAAGCCATGAGCACAGGATCTTGCTCATTGCTGCCTCCTGCCCCTCACTCTGGGCCTGATCGTGGGTGGCGGATAGTGAGAAAATAGCGGGGATTGCGGGATCGTGCTCCTTGCTGTTTTCTCACCTCCTGCCTCCAGCCCTGGGTTGATCGCGCTGGAGAAAGTGGGAGAGCAAGTGGGAGAGCGATCTCGCACTCCCCGCTTTGTTCCCCACCACTGCCAACTGAATTGCACTGGGGAAAGTGGGAGAGCAAAGTGGTGAGAGCATCTCACTCCACTTTCCCCACTGCCACTGATGCCGGAAGTGGAGCAAGTGAAGCGATCACACCCCACTTTGTTCCCCACCACTGCCAGCCGAATTGCACCGGGGAAAGTGGGAGAGCAAAGTGGGGAGAGCGATCTCACACTCCCCACTTTGTTCCCCACCCAGCCATGCCGGAGTGGAGAGCAAGTGGAGGCGATGTCACACTCCCACTTGTCCACCACTGAGCCGTCGCGGAAAGTGGGAGAGCAAAGTGGGGAGAGCGATCTCACACTCCCCACTTTGTTCCCCACCACTGCCAGCCGAATCGCGCTGGGGAAAGTGGAGACAAAGTAGGCGATACTACTTGTTCCACACTGCCAGCTGAATCGCACTGGAAAGTGGAGAACAAGTGGGAGTGTTGCTACTATCCCTGGATTTCAGTATTTGCGGGGGAGGTACGGAACCAATCCCCCATGGACATGGGGGTCCTACTGTACTTCTTTGCCCTGCTCTCTGCCAAGGAGGGAGGCTTATAAGGACCTAGCATGATCTTTGACATCAAGGAGCAACTGTAGTATGTGGAACGTGTTTGCTCAGTGCTTTAAGTATATAAATAAATTACCAACTCTGATGTTAATTATTTGGGCTAATGCCACTTAACTGTTTTGAAAGCACATTTTGTCAGAGCAGCAACGGACCTGAGTTGGAGTCCATGAGAGTTTGTTTGGCTGCCTTCCCTTGTCTGTGTCTACTTTTCCTGTTCTCACAGTGTTCGTCTTTGCAGACAGTCTCTTTGAAAGCTGAGGTGGAGTTTTGCCCTTCCACTTTGAAGGACAGATTTAAGTGTTCCTTTTTGTACAAGAGATTAAACCTGATTTACAGTGATGCTAATGTTCAGAGTTGATCTTTTCTGGCCCTGTGCATTCTGGAAATGTTATTAAAATATTTACCATTAGGGATTACCTCTTTCCTTTCATGTCTTCATCTTAATTGGAGTTGGGCAGTTTGTGTCGAAGACGTCATTGCTGCTTTCACTGAGTCCACTGAGTTCCGTTGAGTGTTCACTGGAGGCTATCCATGCCAGCCGGCCTATTTTGAGTTGGCTCAGCCCCTCCTGAGCATGTTATTCGAGCAGCATGATAGTCTTGGTTTCCATGCCGCTCCTGGGAATATTGGAGAGCCAGTATCCTAAATCAGACTGTTAGGTCAGGTTCGGGGAATTATGGATTAAAGTTGGGATAGTGGGGAGATGTTTGGAACCATTAAAACCAGGGGAGGAGGAGATAGGAGAGACCAGTTCCAGGTAGTACAAGCCATTGTTCCTGGTGTACACACCATTGAAGAGCAGACCGTTCCAGAAGGATCACGTCTCATCTTGGTTAATTATTGATAGGACAGGATGCCATTTGGGAAATACCACCTCAGATCATGAGTGAGCTTTACGTCTGTACACCTGTCTTCAGTGTGCTTTTGCTCACTTTATTGAAGAGAGCATGGCACAGGGAGGTGTAGTCAATAAAACAAAATTGCTTAGATAATATCCACATGTTAAAGCTCCAGAACTGGGAAGGTTAGGGTTGGGGTGGAATATTTATTTGGCTAATCAGAGTAATAGAATAAAAAGCAGCAGCTGAACGAGAAAAGCATTATATGTCCCATCCCTGGGAGAAAGGTAGAATTTATTTATTTAGCAAGCTTGTATGTACCCATGCATATATGTAGACCAGCTTACTCTTTGGGCCTTACACTGAAGCTTCTCCCATAGTATCCTCCTTGATGACAGTATGCTATGTAACAACAACGGAAGGGTCTTTTGGGGTGGTGGTACCCACTTAAGAAATACTTTCTCTCTCTGCCTGTGCAGGGGCTTATTAAAATGCCAGATGGCACAGGCCATCATAGAAGAAGGTGCATTTTCCCTTTTCTTTGCTCATGCACAGGATAAATGCCTCCTTAGACAGTACTCATTGTGGCTTATTGAATTAAGCAAATTGAACTGGTTATTCACATGAGATTTTAGTCAACTAATAGATTTTTCAAAATGGATTGCAACCCTAGTTAAAAGCAGTCACTGGCATTTTGTAAGAGACAACAGATTACAATAAGAAAATGCAGATTTTATCTGAAATGAGATCAGAACTGAACCCATGGTGTGAAGTGTTCCTTGACCAGAATTCCAATCTATGTGTGGGTGTCTGATTAATGTTTTTCCTCTTGAGAAGGCTTTTTGGATGGCTACATGCTTCCGAGATTACATTTAAAGGAATTCAAGTGGCTCCAGAGTGACGTCTTTGGTGCTGGGCTGCTGCCAGATTCCTGCCAACTGGGAGAGGAGGGTGATTCCAAGCAGCAGAGTGGCACAGGACAGCAGCCCCAAACTCTTCCTCTGCCCATATCTCCTCCTTCATACACCCTCCCCACAACCTTCATTTTATGATCAGTAGATATGATGCAAACCAATGGGGCTGATTTTTTGAGCCTAACCTGTAGAAAAGGCATTTAGTATTTTGCCCCAGTAATAAGAATTGTTCATTGCTTAAAATTACACATCATACCAAGTAGAGCAGAAATAGGAATCATTCCTTTATGAAAGGAAAAAAAATACAACATACAGATTCAATGAAGTGCGTCTTAAATTTAATAAGATCTTCCAACACATTTTTTCATCATTGGAAAGGAAATAGTTCAGATGTCAGATCTACTAGTGAGATCTAATTTGGTACTGGTATTTAGATCTATTAACAATTGAGTGATAAGATATCCTCAATCAAAGAATGACAGAAAGAGATGAAATTCTGTGTTTTGAAAAGTTAAATGGTCTTCCCAGGTGAAGATATTAAAAGGAACTGGGAACTATTAGTTATTTTTCAGTTGCCTCCCATTGTCTTGGCCTTCTTACCACTCCCATGGCCAAATACCTGATCAAGCTTGGGGATGCTGACTTTTTTCTCTGTTTTCTCGTGGCAGGAGGACCGTAATACCATGGAAAGCGATCTGGATAAAGATGAAGTATTGCAACCTAAGCCAGGGGAGCTGTCGGGTGAGAAACTCTTGACCACAGAATACTTGGGGGTAAGTACCAGCTCTCTGAAAGATGGTTTTGGTTTCATTGACACCTGGAGCACAGCCCAGTGCAAATCATCAGCCTGGGCTGATATTCTTTAACAAAGCCAATTGTCTTTACAGAACTGTCTCCTGGAATTTCATATGATTACACTGAGCTCTTTAAGAAGAACAAAGAGCGAGGCAAATGGGATCAGGGCATAAACATGAAAAAGTTGGTATGGAAAAAGCAAAATTGGCATAAAATTTAAAGAGTTACCTAATACCTAATTGGCTCTAGCTATGAAGACTATAGTTGAAATTGGTGCCAGTGGCACATTAATTAGTGGTGATGGTGGCAGTGGCAACATGAAGAAAACATTCTCAGTCTTTCTTCACGTTGCGTGGAGAAGTAGTGAAGGCCTGAGGTGAACTTATAGTGGGTGCAAACCTCAGGCTCTAGTACAAAGAAAGAGAAGGAGAAATGAAGAAATGAACAAGTTAGAAAATCACTGCTGAACGCTAATGCAAAGGAACTGAACCCTTGGTTATTTGCTTAGCCTGTGTCTTCCACCATGCCAGCATTTTCCTGAATGCATGCCATGCCCTTCTGCAATAACTTGTTTGTTTTTCATGTGTTTTATCATACCCTGATTGCTGTGGACCTGGGTGTTCATACTTCTTCTTCGTGGTCTCTGTGTCTCACACATTTAGGTTTTGTGTCTGCCCAGAGACTCATCTCAGAAAGTTGTAGAGCTGAGCAGCTTGGCGGTGGCATTTTGTCTTGAATCATTCTGCTGAGTACCTCTCACCCATGCAAATTTCCTCCCCCATTGACTTGTATTTTGTCCAGGTGTGCTGTCTTCCAGGTGCTTGGGTGATAGGCAAGTAAATGGGAGGTGACAGTGACACAACCAGAGAAGGGGTGCTTTGCTTGCCTTTCACCCAGGTCTGTGAAAGGAAGATATGCATGCCCAAGCAAAAGGCAGAGGAATGGGAGGGGGAGAATGCGGGGAAGGCAAGCGGGCAACTCACGAATAATCAAGTTTGCAAAGGTCAAGCCTGCGAATGTGCAGGGAGGACTGTATTTACTGGGGCTTTGCCCTGCAGACCCTTAAAAACGGGACTAGCTGCCTGAAGAGTTACTGCTGGGAGCAGTCCCTCCGAGTGGCGACCAAAGCAGCTTCTAGCATTCCTCTGCACTACGTGTCTCTTTCTGTCACCAAGACGACGAAGAGTCTGAAGACTTTTCCAAGGTGGTCCTGCAACTGGGAGGACAACGTCATGTTTGAGGTAAAATTCAGACACCACCTGTGGCAGGAAGGTAACGTGCAGTTGCAAGACCACCTTGTCTCTGTGAAAGACTAGGCATGGGGAATCAAAGCGCAGGGCTGTGAGTTCACTTGCTCTTCTGGCAGAGGTGATGGCAGTGAGGAGCACTGTCTTCCAGGGAGCGAGGTGGTCATCCCATATTTAGTGTTAGCATATAGTATAAATAAATATGATCAGCCCCATTTTCAAGCCATCCAGACTAAATAACAGTCAGCACATCATGTAGAAACAAAACTCAAGGCAATTGCAAGCAGATGCAGTAGAGAACCAGCCAGCCAGAGTCACTTAGAGACGTAAGGCAGTGAATAGCCAGTGTCTCAGAGACACTTATATGTGATCACTTTTTTTTTTTTTGCCACTTTCAGCTTCATTAGAGGGAGAAAAAGCAAGATAGTGAGAAACGATTGCTGCTTATTATTTCTGTATAGCTGTTTGCTTTCAAATATGGCGACTACATTGACCTTACTAGGACTATTTTTCCCTTGGTCTTAACTTTGTAACTATGGTTACTTCATTATTTTTTAAAGCAAAGCACAAGCTCTACTCTGAGTTAGCACCTCTTCTTCCAGCACTTTTGTTCCCGTTCCTGCTAAAGCAACACATATGTGCATACATGCTGCTAGGTCATTTCAGAGGAAGGAGATCTTCCTCTTCTTCCTCTCTGTTTCATCTGGTCTTTGAGAAACTACTCCAATAGGTGGAGAGTATTTCCCCTTCTCTCCTTAAATTCATGTTTCTCCCCGATCTCTCCAAACTGCTGGTTTCCCCTTCTTATCTCAGATAATGACCAATACACTCAAAGCAAAGAAGAAGCCAGTTCCCAGCCTTCAGCAGAGTGTGGATGAGCCTTTCCAAAGACCCATGACACCCGGCTGTCACAGAGGAGCTACCTACCCAACGTAAGTCTGGGCAACCAAAGTGAAAGCTGAGGAATCTATTTCTTTTAATCACAAGGTTTTTTCTGAGTCATGTAACTCAGGTTCATGAAAAGATACTGATGAAATAAAATAATTCAAATTAGACAGGAGATTACCCTTGCTTTATTTTTCTATCAAAAAAGTTCTGATTTGCAATGGTGGGCACCTGGAAGATTAAACAAAAAGTGAACTAGAGGTCAGAGAGCCAGCGTGGTGCAGTTGTTTGAATTTTGGACTATTTATCTGAGGACCAGGGTTTGAATCCCCATTCAGCCATGGAAACTGGCTGGATGGCCTTGTCAAGTCACACTCTCAGCCGCAGAAGAAGGCAAAGGCAAACCCCATTTGAACAAATCTTCCCAAGAAAACCCCGTGATAGGTTCATCTTATGGTCAACATAAATCCAAAACAGTTTGAAGGTATACAACAACAAAAGCTAGAAGTCAATGTTCAGGTCTGTCTATCTGATGTGGGAGACCAGTAGGGTTTTTCCCTCTAGGGTGTTAGAGACCAGCACTGTATTTGTGCCCATTCCCTCCAGTTTTTGCTTTGCTTCCTAATAATCCCTAGAGACTCTCCACTGACTGGCAACTCATAGATGGGCAGTAGTGCACAGACATCACTTTAATTAACACTAGATGAGGATTTTTTTTAATAACAGGAAATAGTGTGCAATACATGTATCTTTGATAGGTATATTCATATTTAGAATATTTTCAGTTGGCAAAGGAAACAAAAAATGACAGCTGAAATGGGTGATTTTTAAGTTAGGAGAAAAGACAACTAATAGCAAGGCATTATAGAAGTAGACGAAGTCTTAAGTCACATGAAAAGGCAGCCAACCAAGGTCTTTATCACACTACACTGTTATTAATCTATATTCTACTTTAACTGCAGTGGAAACATTTTGTGGAACTCTGGGGTTTGTAATTTAGTGAGGCCCAAGAGCTCCTTGGCTGAGAATTGTAAATGCCCTTCTCCACACTGCAAATCCAAGGATTCAGTAGAGTGTTACCAACAGCAGTTAAAGTGGAATAATAGCTGTATAACAATGTAGTGTGGTAAGTTGGCAAGCGTCAATACAGAGTAAAAAGGTTCAGATTCAAAGTTCAAAAACTCCATTGATGATGAAAAACAGATGTTTCAGGACCATCAGTGGGGATCTTTTTCTGATTGATAAAAGGTTAAGGCATCTACTCCCTTCTCCATTGCGCTCTGCTCAGAAAGCACAATTTTGCAAGTCTGCTTTTGGATTTTTTTTTTCTTTTTTAAAGGAAAGGCAGTTCACTTGCATGTAATGTCTGGCTTGTCAGTGTCACAATGAGTCAGTGGCAGATGTGATGCTTGGATCTAGATTTCCTGTATCCAGGTTTCACACGTGGTGATTTTTTGAGGAGGGAATCTTGTGTGAAAGAGAGAGACAGGCAGAACCACAACGTTTTTCTGGGAGGGAGTTCTAGGCATCAACAGCATCAGAGGCCGAGAGATCGGTGGCTCAGGGTGGTAGGGGAGAGAAGATTCTGGAACACATCCTGCCCGTTTGAGCAAAGACTACAAACATTGCAGCAGGTTTGCCTGTACTCCTTCGTATGCATGCATGTTAGCCCTTTTTGCTATGAAGGTCAATGTCAATTTTGTACTGCACCAAATTCACACTGAGTGCTGTAGCCATTTTTTCCCAAGCAAAAAAACATGCCCCAGCCACATGTTGACCTTTTTTTATTTGAGAATTTCAAAATGCCTAGTTTAATAAGAAGACCATGGAACTTTGCATACTAGATGACAAGCACACTTGCTGCATTTTTTGGTAGTGGGAGGAGATAACTTATCCATAATGGTTAGCCATCACAGCTTTTAAAAGTGGATAGATCCAGCATGGTGTAATAATTTGAGTGTTGCACTTTGGGAGACCAGGGTTCAAATCCACACTTAGCCATGGAAACCCATTAGGTGCCCTTGGGCAAGTCACATTCTCTCAGCCTCAGGGGAAGGCCATGGCAAATGGCTTCTTCTGAACAAATCATGCCACAAAAACCCTGTGATAGAGTCACCATCAAATAGGAAATGACAAGATGTGCATAGCTCCAGGAATGGGGAAGTTGGGTGCATCGCCTCGCTAGAATACAAATAAAATTAAGGTTAAAACTAAAGATACTTGAAATGAGAATGCGGTGGGGGAAGAAGAAAAGGCTTGCTGCATTCTGCCTCTTTTGGAGGAGAAAACAGGGCGAGGGAAGCCCACTACCCCTGCCCTTCTCTTTTGTAATAATAAAGAAAAAGTTCACAGAATGGCATGGGCATTGCTGGTGATATGGTGTGTGAGTTGCATGGCTAGTGGCATCACAGGCAGTATCTAGCCACTCTTGCACAGCAACCCTTTGCATAGCAATTGCAGTAGCAGTGGATGTACCGTCTTGGAAGAATTGAGAACAGCATTTTCCTAGGAACAAAAAATGTGATTTAGAATATGGTGTTAATGCCATCCAGCCTTGCAGCCTCACAGGCAATTGTGTGGATGCTGGGAGAAACAATGGAAAACCTCACCACTTTTAACTGGATTTATGTTCTGAATCAGCCTGCCCCAATCTGCTGCCCTCCAGATGTTTTGACGCAGAACTGCCTTCAGGCCCAGCCAGCATTGCCAGTGGTCAGGAGAGATGATTTCTAGTTTACAACATCTTGTGGGCTCCAGGTTGGGAAAGGGTTCCTTGAGGTATTTTGAGATATCTTGGCCAATGTATGCGTGTAGGTATACACAGTCATAAAGAACTCATTTTTAACAAAAGGAAATAGTAGGAGACAATCTAAAGGTCAGGAGAAAGCAGGAACAATTTAAAGGTCAGGAGGACACAGGCTGTTTTGTGAAAGCTCCTGTCCTCATGAGGCTGCTGTGGAGTTTACAGCAAGATAATGCCCATATACTGCAGAAATCTGATTTCAACATTCTGGAGCATGATATAAATGTTGCTTTTGTTCTAAAAGCCAGTTGGTTTCTAATGTTCCACAGCACCTTGTGGTCTTGTTGAAACGTCGTCAAAATAGCCGGTACAGGTTTAGGGAAGAATCAGCCTTGATCTAGCTAGCTTTAAAAGTGTCAGTGTGTTGGTTTTCTTGTGACATTTCCGGCACAGTTTCATTGCAGCGAGCATGTCAAGCAGTGAGCAAGTCTTAAACCTGCAGAACCTAAACAAAGAGACATTTGCAAAACAGGAGTTGTTGATTGCTATTCCTGGCAGGTAGGTCTTTCCCCATTTTTCTAGATGTTCTGAAGCCGTAAAAGTTGAATCATCCTTCATGCTGAAATATGGAAAATGCTTAGAAAAATATTGTAATATCTAAATGCCCCTCTCACTGCTTTAGTGGTGGAGGCTGAGACCATCCATGCCACTGGTGTGGTGAATCTGCTTTGGGTTTTAGTATGAACTTTAAAGGAGCTATCCAAGGTTCTGAACCTACCTGGAGGCTATCTGTGGGATTAAATCTTGGCCTAATTTCTGAATTAGATTCATTAACCCAACAACATGAGACCAGACACTCCCTTCTATTTTTATAATAGTACACACGCACTATGGGTAGGTTGTTTTTATCTTGCTGCCCCATTTGCAAAATGTGGAACAATGGAGAAAGTTTGATTAAACCATGTATTAGAAGATTTTCAATAAACGGCCATGCTTTGAAGTTCCCTTCTTTTCTCCTCTCTTATTCTCCCAATTTACACTTGGAAGACTTTGAGCAATCCATAGAAAAGAGGAGATCAAAGTGTTCTTAGACACAGGTTGTGAAGAAACAAAATTGACATGAAAAATATTTCCTCCAGTAGTTCTGTGCCTGAGGCAGACTCCCTTGGAGCGCAGCATTTCACACGCAAATGGGAAGAGTCTTGGAAATTATATGTTATAATTGAGGGAGCTGGACTTAGCTTGTGTATGTCTTTATTTATTTGTTTGATTTCTTTTGTTTATATCACATCTTTCTTTCAAAATGGGGAGCCAAGGAGATGTGCAAAAAGATTTTAAAAACAGGTAAAAACAAAAAGGTTATCATATTAAAACACAATTAAGCAAATTATCACATTAAAACACAATTGAATTAAAAGGAATTTAATTTAGAGAAAATATGTCATTCGTTTCCCGTTAAAAGCCCCTTTTTTAAGAGCCATTCAGTTGCTGAAACCCACCTCATTTTTTAAAAAACACTGTTTGCTTGTTGGCAGAAGGACACAAAGGAGGAAACAAGCCTTGAGCTCCCTTAGAAGGATGTTCCATAGCCTGGGAGTAGCCACCACGAAGAGTGAGACCCCTCAACAGCATGAGATGGGGCTTCTTAGAAGTATCTGGGGGCCGACCATGAGAAACAGAATGCTGGACAATTGAGATCTTCAAGGCTTCTTCTTTGACGAAGTTAAATCAACCAGTGCTGGCCATTCTAGCAGAGCAAAACTTTCTTTCCTAGCTAAGCAGAACTTGTTTACCATGCCCCTTGAAGAAGTAAGAGCCAACCCTGCCATTTGGTAAAAGGAGGCCACAAAAGAGCACGGCTGCCCTGGCCCCATGTCCACTACTTCTCTCTACCACTTTTCTCATCTCCTTCTTTAAGCAGTGCACAGTGAGTGGTGCATATTCTGGGGGACTGGCAAGCTTGACTCACCTGATAGCCAGCCTCTAGCTTGCTTTTTCACCTTTTCCCCACAATGCCTTGTTTGTGTCCTGGCAAAACTGGTGTGGAGGGATAGCCAGCTTGCTTGCCTGTCAACTAGCTTCTCGAGAAATGGGTCCATCACCACAGACCCATGTGGCAGGCGTCAGATTGCCTCCCTTTTGAACTGAATTCTGTGAAGAAGAGGGAAACCATGCAGATGATCCTGGCACCAGGTTATAATGCAAAATTGCTCCCTTCTCAATTACAGGAAATGAGGGAGGTAGTAATTCAGATGCAGTAATAGTTTTTGACTGCAGGCATTCATCACTCTTCCATCTCATTTTTCTCCACTAGGTCAGAAAATGATGCCATATCTTCCTGTAGCGGGGATAGCTGTTTCCACCATAGGAAGAACTCCAGGCCTGCAACACGCAGTGGGAAGAGACCCAGCCTGTCAGAGCTTTCTTCCTCTTTAGCTTGTAAGGATTTGATGGACCTCTGCCCATGGATTTGTGTTTCAGTCAGCCATTCAGAGAGGAATCATGATTTAGCTTGCTCTGTCCTAGATATTACTTCTGCCACTGCTTCCAGAGGGTTGAAAGATATGTGGGCCAGCAGGAGGGATGGGACATGGGAATGAGAACCAAACACTTGGCCAGAGAGTGGGGAGCTGGGGACCCTGTTTGTGTCTGAATATTTCCAATTTCTGTGTTATGATTGCGGCAGCTTGACAGTGAAGAAAGCTGACAGGAAGAAAATCAACTAATTTAAAATGTGGTGCTGGAGGAGAGCTCTAGGGATGCTGTGAACTGCCAAAAAGACCAATAAATGGATCTGAGAACAAGTCAAGCTTGAACTTTCATTAGAAGCCAAAGTCAGGCTATCTTACTTTGGACATGGAAAAGAAGATAATAAAGTGGAGGGCAGAAGGGAAAAAGAGAGATCATATTACAAATGGATTGATTCAACCAAGGAAACCATGGCCCTGAGTTTATTAGACTTTAGCAGGGCTCTTGGATGTCTCTCATTTATAAGGTCACTGTAAGTCAAAGCTGAGTTGACAGTATATAATAACAAGCTTGGATTTTCAGCCAAGATTTGTTCCCAAAGTAGCTGATAAAATCCATATTGAGATTTTCATAGCTCAGTGAGAGACCACATGGTTTGCATGTAAAAGATTTCTGGTTTAGTTGATGACATTTCTAGGTAGGATTGGGAACTGTACAGTCCATCTGAAATCCCTAGAGAGCTGTTGCCAAACAGTGTCAATAGTACCAAGGTAGATAGACTCATATTTCAACTCAGTACAATGCAGTTTCTTATCTTCCTTTGAGGTACAGTGCAATGAGGAGTATACCATTGGTAATAGGGTGGGTGAGGCAGTCTTTTTTGTCCCCATGCCAGCTGGTGATCAATCCAAGTGCCAGCCTGTATTTTACAGAGCAGAAGGATGTAGTGGGCATCTGGTGCTAAAGATGCTGTGGCACTTTAAAAAGTTTTACCTCTAACCACTTTAAAAAGCAGGTACCTGTAGCTTTCAGCCATGTAATTATGGAGGCAGATGCAGGTCACCCTGTGCACACAGTGGCCATTTCTGAGCTATTGAAGAACCGTGAAGTTTTTGCTTTTAAAGAGAGTAACATTGAGTAGAAGTGGGCATGGTTAGGGTTGCTATGGTATTGGCAGCAATGACAACATGAAAAAGAAAGGAGTTACTCCCGAGCAGCGTAGAAGTAGTGATGCCACCAGCATGAAGCATGCCAGAGTTGAGGGCTTACCATGGTGAGGCCCTTGTGATCCCACCATAGGGGTTTCCTCAAATATGTAGTCTTTTCATTTATTGGTCTCATTCATTCCACTTTTATTCCACAAAAGGAGTCTGGTAAGTCATTTAGGCCTCACCCTGAGGCTTTCTCCCCATCCTCCTCTCCTCCTTGGCCTGTTTGATGGGGACATGGGGAAGAGTCTTCTCAGTGGCTGCTTCTAGCCTATGGAACCCTCTCCCAAGGGAATCATAAAATCATAGAATCATAGAAATGTAGAGTTGGAAGAGACCACAGGGGCCATCCAGTCCAACCCCCTGCCATGCAGGAACACCCTCAAAGCACTCCCAACAGATGGCCATCCAGCCTCTGCTTAAAAACCTCCAAAGAAGGAGACTCCACTGCACTTCTTTGAGGCAGCAGATTCCACTGCTGGACAGCCCTGACCGTCAGGAAGTTCTTCCTGAGGTTCAGGTGGAATTTCCTTTCCTGCAGCTTGAATCCATGGCTCCTTGTCCTGGTCTCTGGAGCAGCAGAAAACAAGCCCTCTCCTTCCTCTACATGACATCCCTTCAAATATTTAAAACATGGCTATCATGTTTGCACTCTCTCTGCTGTCTTTTTACCTTCCTGTTTAAAGGAGCCTCCAGCCTTAACTGACCAGGGCATAGAAACATATAACAGGTGGCCTGTTCTTAATCTGTATGCTTCATGTCTTTTTAACTGTTACTATCTTAAAAGTCGGGTTTTAATTCACTTGATGATTTTATGCTTTTAAAACTTTTGTGCTGTGTATTGTTTTAGCTATTCTGCTTTAAACTGACATTGTAAGCTACTTTGAGTCTCATTTGGGACAAAGCTGGAATATAAATCAAATACTTAAATAAATAAAATGAGATAGTGCAGGAATAGCAGATTTTGGGTTCCCTTATGGGAGACAGCCATACTGGACTCTTGAGGACAGAGTCAGTGAGAACATTTTTGTTACCTCAGCAAATTCCACTAAAATGACCAGGGCCTGAGATATCCCAACTCCCAATTATTATTATTTCATTTGGACTGATGGAAGAGAATGTTCTTTTCCATTTTATCCTTTATCATGATTAGATATGAATTTGGATTTTCTGCTGCAAATGTGAAAATGTCTCAGGCCATCCATTGGCCAAGCTAGAACCAGTGTCTTAACTGCAACAAGAATATATCAAGAAATACATGAACCAGGAACTGTGTGTTAATCCTTGGATGCTGAGTGTGCTTTAGAAAAACAAGTGGATGGGTAGAGGAGTGAACGATTGCTGCAAGCAAGATACAAAATGTAATCTATCAAAGTACTGAAATATTTCTTTTTTCGGAACAGCGGTCAAAACAGAAATGTTTGAGGAGTCCTCAGCACATTCTGGAACAGGTCATTGCACCCCTCCAGCAGCAGATGTCCTATCTCTCCAGTCCCCAAATTGTTCCCAGGACAGTGTAAACGGACTGTCCAACAGGTATGTGAGTAAGTGCTAACCTACTATATGGGGCTTGTAAAGAGGTAAATGCCATCATTCAGAAAGGAAGTGAACATGAAACTGTCAATATCATAAAGCCTTTATATATCTTGGGTGTGACTACTTTTTAATCTGTGTACTATTCTGGTCACTGCACCTGGAAGAGGGAAATCTAAACAATCAAGTAACTCAAGGAGCTCCTGTAAAGAAAAATTATGACATTCAAGGCCATTTAGGTCAGGAAAAAAGCAAATAAGGAGAAGATATGAGAGAAACGTATACAGAGAAAACAGATAAGGAGAAACTTTACTCTGTTATAGAACCTGATGTCACCTAATTAATTTGGATTGTGGGAGATTCATGACAGATCAAATAAATTCTTCTCTACACGGTGCGCAGTTAAACCGTATAATTTGTTACCATGAGATACAGCATGATTCTATGAGGTGAACTTGGATGGCTTCTAAAGGGGATTAGATAAATTAATGGGTGTTAAGGCAATCAGTGCCTTCTATCAGGCACATACAGTACATATCACCTTTGATACTGAAGGCAATATGCTTCTGTTTTAATCAGTTGCTGAGATGTGCAAGATGGAAGCTCCAGTTATACTCTTGTTCTTCCGCCAGGCTTCTCATGGTCGGCTTTCTGGATAGTGTGTGAGGTTACTAGATAGGCCTTGGATCTGATTTGGCACGATGATCATGGCTTATAGTGTTTTAAAAGAGATGCCTCCTATCTGCTGATACCATTTGGTCCCTAGGTGGATTTTTTGGATCAGCAGGCTTCACTACTCATCTCTATATCTTGTGTGAAGTAGTGAGAGAAGGGCTAAAGTGTATTCAGCCAGCATTTTCAGATTGGGACTTTGCCAGTTTCTGAAAGAACCAAGTGAAACTGAGAAAAATAGTCCCTGTTAACTCTGATCAGTGACCACAGATAGTGGGAAGTCTGTTTTCTCTCCTTTAGCTGGCAGAAAAGGGGGTTTGGAAGGAAGAGGGGAGGAACCAGGACTTTAAAGGTAAGAATTGTCTCCAGTTACTGAAAAAAAGAATTATTTAAACAATCATAGAATTATTATTTGAACAACCATAGAATCATAGAGTTGGAAAAGACCACAGGGACCATTGAGTCCAACCCCATTCTACCATGCAGGAATACACCATCAAAACATTCCCTTTGACAGATGGCCATCCAGCCTCTACTTAAATACCTCCAAAGAAGGTGACTCCACCACACTGCCAGGCAGCATACTCCATTGCCAAACAG
The DNA here is from genome assembly GCA_948474755.1 of Ctenosaura bakeri. Classification (NCBI taxonomy): domain Eukaryota; kingdom Metazoa; phylum Chordata; class Lepidosauria; order Squamata; family Iguanidae; genus Ctenosaura; species Ctenosaura bakeri. The sequence continues at coordinate 176,917 of CAOLHI010000697.1, forward strand.
CTCTGACCATCAGGAAGTTCTTCCTGAGGTTTAAGTGGAATCTCTTTCCCTGCAGTTTGAATGCGTTGCTCCTTGTCCTAGTCTCTGGAGCAGCGGAAAACAAGCCCACTTCCTCTTCGACATGACATCCCTTCAAATATTTAAACATGGCAATCATTAATCGTTTTTTTTTTTTTTAAATGTATGGGAAACCTATTTGGTACAAATAGCAGAAGAAGTAATAAAATTGTTCCTGGACTATATTCAGTCTCTAGATGGGTGACTAAATGGTTGGATGCTTTCTCACCTTCCTCCCCTACCCTAAAATTACAAAATGCCCAGCAAATAGTTTATGTGATAACTCTTTTTTCAGACCATTAAGTTTTCTCTGCGCAGGGGGAAGCATTCAGCCCTGTATGACTCCTTTTTCACTTTGACATAGTATAGAACAGGAGCAGATTTATTACCTAACCTGTTCATCCTTTCTCATATTTATACCTGCAGGGAACACAGGATGGCACATGTAATTCTTCCCTCTTCCTCATTTAATCTTACATAAACCTAGGAGGAAATTCAGGCTAAAAGGATTGTCACTAGGCTTATGGCCATCGAAGAAGCCTCATGACCTTATAACCACCTCCTATTTTCTTTGCATATATGATACCAAACTCATCTTATAGATCAAATCAATGAATGTCTTTTCATGAAATACAGATGCAGGATATGAACAACCTAGTTCTGTTCCAGAGGTACATCAAAATCAAGTATCTTGGAGCTGAAACACTTGGATTTGATTTCTTTCTGATTCCTTTCAGCTCCTGCAGGTTTTTTCCCCCACTTGCTTTGCTGGATTTGGAATTTTGGAACCAGTGCAAGAGCTGCTCTCCACCGGGGCCTTGTCATCTCTGATGGTGTGGCATTTTTCTTTGCTTGTCTTTCTGGCTGATGGAGAAGTTCCTTGTTGAACAAAGTCTTAATCTGTTTTCTTAGGCCCACCTCTCTCTCATTCTTTTGTTTGTGTGTTTAACTAATCTTCAGCTTCAAAAAGTACTTTCAAGTGGCAAGAGCTGGAATATAACATATGCCAAAGGGAAACTTGATTGTTCTGCATGAAGTAAAAATGTTTTGCTAACATATGAATCTCTTGCCAAAGTCAAGCCAATCTTTTTCTTCCTGTGTTTTCTTCCTGGTCTTGTGGAAAATCTTTGTTTGTTCTGGTTGCAGAGGGAGGCATCAGCAGCTCCATTGGGATGCTTGGAATACGGTGATCCAGCCCCTACCTCACCAGAGGCGCATTGCATGGTCTAATGTGCATTTCCTGCCTGTGCATTTTAAAGTGGTACAGTCCTACAAGAGCACTAGCATCTGCTTTTTTTCTGATTGACTGGGTCACCTTTTAAGACTTGGGGCAGAAAGTCCAGTTGAGTTTGGCAGTGGAACCAATGGCCTAGGGGGAATCTCCTTCTCTGAACCTCTTCAAAAAGAAGTTGCACAACTACCTGTTAGGGATGCTCTCACCAGAGATCCTGCACTGAGCAGGGAATTGATCTTGATGGCTTATGAGGCTCCTTCCAACTCTCTGATTGTATAATTCAGTCAGGACTATCCCAGGCCCTGAGTTTTCAGTATCCAAGCTTAAAATGTTGGGATGACCCCTTGTGATGTCATGGGGGCTGCCCTAGGGATGTTACACAGCCAGATATCTTAAGCATCAGCCACAGTTTCACAGTGGTTGCCATTCAAAGAGAAACTCCGAGGTCTTAACTATTGAAAAAAATATATACATACAAATTGTCCAAGGCAGTGCTTTCGCTCTGAGAACCAGGAGCCCTAGCAAAAACTTTAGCCCAGTTGGAGACCTGAATCTTCCACCTGAATCTTCTGCAGCGTTGGGTGGCTCCAGGACTGATTGTTATGAGAAAGATGTAACAATGTTTGTGTTGCTTTGGTATGTTTTTGGGTGGTGGCTTGTTCTATCTCAATGACTTGGTTCAAATTGCCTGGCTGTCTAAACATTCCTGAGGGTATTGAGCAGGGAGGGAGTTGAACTTGGTGGCCCAAGAGGCCCATCCAGCTCTGTGATGCTGTGAGTACTTAGACTGATGGAAGAAGGAAGGCTCATCAGAAAACTGAGGGTGTTTTACCTTTGTATGCAGTGTCTACAGCGAAATGTTCTCCTTTCCTCTCCCATTCCATCTCTCTGCACTAAATGAGGCTCTGGTCCCTTTCATACCACACAATACTATCTCTTTGGTATAATTTAATTGCCAGGCTTCTATCCTATGGGATTCTGGGACTTATAGTTTTGTGAGATGTTTACAATTCTGTCTCAGAGAGCTGTAGTGCCTCACCAAACTCCAAGACTTTGCCGGATGCAGCCGTGGCAAGAGGTGTCAAAGAGACCTTTGCTCTGAATGGTGTCCCAGTCCTCTGATGCAGATGTTGAAGATGGATGGTAGACTGCATCTGTATGTGGGAATTCTAGGATCCGCTTTCCTTCCATGTAAACATCCAGTGGAATTCTGGTCTCAGTGATCATTAGAAGGTGAAGCAACTTCACTTGAAAGCAAAAAAATAGCAGGTGATGTGGAAGACTTAGCCTGGAGAAGAGAAGGTTAAGAGGTGACATGATAGCCTTGTCTAAATATTTGAAAGGATGTATTATGGAAGATGGGGCAAGCTTGTTTTCTGCTACTCCAGAGAATAGGACATGGAGCAATAGCTTCAAACTACAGGAAGAGATTCCCCCTAAACTTTAGGAAGCATTTCCTGACAGTAAGAACAGTTTGATGGTGCAATACTGCCTGGGAGTGTGGTGGAGTCTCTTCCTTTGGAGGTTTTTAAAGAGAGGCTGAATGGTTCTCTGTCAGAAGTGCTTTGACTGTACTGTGTACTCCTGTATGGCAGAATGGAGTTGGACTGGAGGGCCCTTGGGGTGTCTTCCAGCTCTAGGATTCTATGATTCTCTTTTACACTATGAAGAGCTGCCAGTTGGAAGAGACATTTCTCCTCTGAGAGGAAGCCCTGTTTGCCAGCTATCCCAGCCAACTTCACTGCATCCCTGTCAGCATACACTATACACTAATGGCAGTTGGTGGTGGTGCTCCTGCAGAGGAACATCTGTGGATCTGGGGTGAAGATCCAACGCCCACCTACTGTGCAGAGTCCTTGAAACACCATCATCACTGCACTTTAGATTTTATGACTTTAAAATTTTATTTGTATTGCATCACCTGGGTCTTGACTGCTTAGGGGGCAGAACTTCTTGTATTTAGGAGAAAAATCTGCTGTAAGCTTCTCTCAGGTTGTGACAGAGACTCAGCTTAGAATTAAAAATTTTAAAAAATAAAATGCAGGCATGGGCTGGGGTCCTTCCAGAGTCTTACGTGTCTAGGTTGCCACATGGAAGCAGGTGGACATTTTTGTGCAATGCCCAATTAACTCAGTGAGCATAAGTTTACATTCTATCTCCTTCACATAAGATCTTGGCCACAACATGCATCCAAACAAGTGGATTGGTCACATGACTCAGAGTAAGGTAGCCATCCTAGCTTCGTGAGTTTCCAGAGAATGCCCACTCCTAGGTAAACAATGGCAAATCCCATCCTGGCTTGCGTTATCCTACTAGCAGCATTTGGCTTTGTGGTATCATCTCTTCCTAGATTAATTTGTTTAATTTAACAAAAAAAAAAAAGGTCTGAAGGACCAGGTGCCAAAAGGTTTTAAAGATAGTGATACCCAAGCAGTTTCCAAGGTCCTTCTCATTCAATGATTATTTTCTGGAAGTGGCAGTTATTTTACCTAAATTCTGTTCTTCATGTTCGAACTTTTTTTTTAATATCATTTTATTAAAGTTTCACAATTAAAACAACCATTTATTATTGCTATTTCACATGAATTATTTCTTGAATCTTCCAAACTGATCTATATTTCATTTCCAAAATCTCTTAACATTGTTATATCATTGTACTGCATTTTTCAACTATTTTACATGTTGGTACATAGCGTTTCCATTTCCATATTCCTGCTTCATGATATCTGCTGTAATCATCACAATGAAATTTTTCCACATATTACCGTGAATTATAGACTTCTATCAAAGGTCACCCAGCAATCACCTACAATTTGCCATTCTTTCTGAATTTCATCATCTGATTTCCCTTTCAATCTTTGAGAGACTATGTCAGCATTTTTATTTTCAATAAAGGTTCCCCACCATTGTTCTATTGTATGTGTTTGGACATTTTGAGCAGATCCTATAAGAGCTTCCACAATTTTTCTGTCCTGGTACTGTCCAGACTGCATTTGTTTAGCTTCCACAACTGTGCAGAATGTCTCAACTTCCTTGTGGTGCTGATCATTAGTAGCCTTGCCGTGCGGGCAACTCCAGGCCATGGAAAAAACACTCCTAGGGCAGCGCGTTCAAATATTGAGAGAATGTGGTAACTAACAACTGTGGCACTCCCTTGCACAAACAGATCAAGATCTTGTGTAGCAGGGGAGCAGCAACTGCATGTTGCTTGTACAAAAGGAAAAATATAAGAATGTGTGAACTTGTGGCAGGATCCTGTGTTCCTCTTTGGGAGCAAGAAGAAAGGACAGGAGTGTTCTTGAAAGAGGAAGGTCTTCAGAAAAGACTTTTGTTCCCCCTGCTCCCATTCTGCAGCAAGAAGCCACCACTCTGGTTTCCACTAATGCTACACTCTCCCTTGCTGTATGCGTAGGGTGAAATGCAAGTCCATGCAGAAAGTTCCGGTATCTACAGATTGCTAGCTTTGATTCCACTTTATGAAAAAAAATTACTGTGGAAGATATTCTTTAGGTTTATAGTAGAAAATGGGAACACACTTTCAGATTTTTTGCTCATGTCAGGAGGTCTCAGTGATTGGTCTTTCTTAGAAAAGGAATTGGAAATTCCTGGAGCTCTTTAACATGCTCTGTGGTTTGCTGGTATGCTGCACAGTGTGATTCCAGCTTAGTAGGTTCTCCCAGGTGTATGACATGCCTGCATGCTTCCCTGGTGTTAAATTTACAGAGATATTGATCGTGATGAAATGTTTCCTGACGTGAGTGGTAAGGTGAGAGTGTATTGTTCTTTTGCTCGTTCAGACTCTTTCGCAGCTTTTAACGGCTTATGAGTCACAGACCATTTAATGCAGTCTTACCTCTCTGGTTGCTTGCCAGCTTTTGAGCTGGTTTTCACCAAGAAAGCAAACAATAGAATTAGGGAGGGAGAGTCTTTGTCCTAGCAGAGAAAGAACTGTGTCTTGGTGGCAAGATCAGAGCAAGGGGAACGGGCTTCTCATGTGCCGCTTATGAACGCTTGTTGCTTGCTAGGGTAGCACTTGTAGCTGATCTAACCAGAGCTTGTTAAATATTTTCCCAGGACTGCTTTGCCCTCTGGTGACTTTGTGGTTAGTTAATCTTGTTTTCCTTCACAAAGGACAAGGGGCCTGTCCTAACAGCCTGCATGTGGGGTAGGGCCATCTTGAAGAGATGAGTTGGACTTCTTCTGCCAGGCAGATGGATTTTGGAGTCATTGTTAGCATCATGATGAAATGTTAACAGCTGCCCAGTGGTATAGAAGGGGTCTATTTGTATTATTGACTTTGTTTGATGCTTTCTTATATTAGCTTGGCAGTTTGAGGCTAGGAAAAGATAGGAAGGCTGAGAACAGACTAAAGGAGTGAATTTTCCCCTGTTACTTACCTGCTTGCACGGTTCTCAGAGCTAACGGAGGTAAGATGGTTGATGCTTGAGCATTTTGATTTGTTTTGTTCTCTTCTGCGCTATACAACCCTCAGGAGTTATGTAGCCTCATCTTGAAGTGGGGTTGCACCCTAGCCCACAAGTCCCATAGCCAGCCACGGGGAACTGGACTGCTGGAAAGGGACAGTCTGAGTAGAATTATTTGTTAGGGCTTGAGGGCTACCCCTGGTTGTGAGGGGGTGCTGAACCCCACCAGCAAAAGGGCTGGAATGCTTCTCTGCTGCATACCATCAACTGCATCGTTGACCACTAATGAAGCATATCTAATTGCAAGAACATGTATAAGCATTTGGCACTAAACTAAGTATAAGGGAGACCTGGAACTGTACCCAGTTCCAGAAAAGAATGCATTTATAGGACTAACACATCTACTCCTAGCTCTGTTTTCCTTGGACATGAAGTCCCATTAGGCACAAATCAAATGAGAACAATCCATTGCTATAATGAAGCCCATGCTTTGCATATATAAGGTCCTTCATTCAGTACCAAGCAGCATTTCCAGTTAAGGATCTCAGGCAGGAGACTGAACCCCCCCCCCACTGTGTTGGAATCCTTGGAGAATCAGTGTTTAAGTAGAATGAGAAGTGTAGTTTAGTGACTGTGGAGCCCTGGACTTGGATGGACAGCTCCCTTCTCAGCCGTGATACTCCTTGGGTGATGATTGCCATTCCTCAGCCTTAACCTACTTCACAGAATTGTTGTGTGTGTCTAAAGGAGAGGAAGAGGTGAACCATGTATGCTGCTTTGGTCTATTTTGAGGAAAGCTAGGATATGAATGTTACTAATAGATGACTGAATGAACAAGCAAATAATAAACAAAGCAAACTAATTGCTTAATTATGTACATGGTGGCTTCCTTTATTTAGCATCTCCTGTAAAGGGGAAGGCTTAGCTAACAGATGGGGCTGAAGGACCAAACTGGTCACGAGGCCCTTTCATACTACACAGTTTTAGCACTATGTTCCCATTTAAATTGCCTTTATTCCATCCCATAGAACCTGTGGGTTTGTAGTTTGGTGAGACCCTAGAGTTCAGTGGCTGAGAATTCTAAATACTCTTCCCTAAGCTCCAAATCCCAGGATTCCATAGGATGTTGCTGGGCAATTAAAGTGGAATCACAATACTATATGCTACAGCGGTGTTGTATGGAAGGACCTATAGTGTAGGGCTTATCTCAGCAGGCCTTCTGACCTCTTTCTCAAAGCTTAAGAGCATCTTCAGAAGACCCTGAATGTAATTAGGCTTGAAGGACATGTGCCATTTCTACAGTCAGTACATACACACACATACAAAATCCATACTCTGCTGTTATTACTAGAGGATAAAAAGCAGGTACATCTATTGTCAAAAATTTTCAAAAGGGAAGAGTACAAGGGTTTGTTTTTTTGATTTTAAAGAAGGCTCCCAATGGCAGTATTGCTGTCTGTCTGCCTCTTGGGTTTTTCATTCTGCTGTTCCACTGAGAAAGAGCACTTAAGGCAGCTAACAAACATTATTTAAAAACTAGTTTTAAACAAATTGAAAACATACCTCCTTTACAGTGGTCACAGCAGTAAGCACCTTGGCCAGATTGAGGAGAGCGTGTCTTTTCCTAATACATTCCTCCCTCATCCTCTGATGGTGGCATTTAAGGGTTGGAGAAAGAGGCCCGGATACTGTCCCCCAGTGAGTGGGCACACCAGGAACCCTGACTGTATGCGCAGCCTCTCCAGTTAAAAAGATCTTGGTCTGAGTGCAGCCTTTCTGCCAGCAAGGGAAGGAAGGCGATAGTACTTGCCCAAGAGGAGGAGGCAGTCCAGGGGTGTCCAATGCAAACAATCAGGGAGAAACGCTGAGCCAAGCCGACGTCAAGGTCAAAAGGTCCAGAATACCGAAGGTCGGTCCAAAAGGGTCAAGAAAGCCAGAACAAAAGGGTTGTGGGAGCTTGAGTAACGATTTGCTACAAGCAAGCCGCAAGCCACGCTGACAGACTTATGTGCTGATGAAAACTGGTGTTACTCATCATTGTTCTGTTTATTCAACCTTGCCCAGACGGCTTCCCTCTGAGCTGCTTGTTTCTGTCCCCTCCGTGGTTGGAGGCTGGGGGGCAAAGGTGGATCTAATTCCTTTAAATCACTGCTGGTCCCCTTTCCCACTGGCACTGGTTGCAGCAACTCAGGTTCAGCTTGTCTATCAGCTGATGGAGGTGTTTCCAAGATAGTTTGGTATATCACTGGCTCTGTTTCTGGCACAATCAATTGCTCATTGACTTCAGAGCCATCATCTATTACACCTTAAGAGAAAGGGAAATTGTGGAGGGCAGTCTCCAGAGACAGAGAGCTCAACACTCCAGATGTATTTAGCAGCCTCAGTTGCTGGATCATGATCCTTCTGTATCCTAAATTCCAAAGGTGCATCAAGAGAATGAGGTAGGCTTTGGGCTTCTCCAACTAAAATGTAAAACCCTTTGGTGGGCATCACTCGATGGCCCTTGTGGTGTCTTCCATCTCTATGATTCTATGTACATGCTGTTGACAGCCAGTGTAGTGTAGTCATTTGAGTGTTGGACCAGGGCCTCTGGAAAGCCAGGGTTCAGATCCCTGATCAGCCATGGAAATCCACTGGATGACCTGACCTTGAGTAAGTCACACTTTCTCAGCCTCAGAAGTTGACAGTGGCAAACTGAATAAGTCCTACCAAGAAAATCTTGTGATAGATTTGCCTTGGTGTTGCCATAAGTCAGAGACAACTTGAAGGCACACATTGACAGCAGTTAACAACACTGGTAGGCTATATTTCAGAGAATGGAACTGCTCACTCCGCCTCTGGGCATTCCTTGGGTAGGAAAACCCTATGAAATGAATGGGGTCACTGTAAACGGACAAGTGACTTTGAAGGCTTATACACTCAGTACTTCATACTCAGTATAAATTTATTGATTAGTCAATTGACCATATCAAAAGGTATAACATAAAATGTTATAAAATACAGTAAGATGAGATAACTAAAACATGATGGAGTAAAATAAAATAAGCTAAAATAAGGTAAAATGTGGTAAGAAAATACCAAAACTTGTAATAATAGGTTATCATCTTGTGATAAGATGAAAATGGTAAAATACAGAGACAGTACATATTTAGATTCATTCATCACCCTTGCATGCAACCCCAATGTTCTATAAATTGTTTTCTAATTTGGATAGCCCTATCTGTTCACTTAGGAGTTCTGAGGACTACATATGTGTTAGTGCCCTGAAGGAAATAAGATAATGGTTTGATAGGGTCCCAGTATTTTGTTCTGTCAGGTAATGTCTGTAGATACTGGGCCCTTACTGGGGCGCATATACATGTACACAGTATAATATTTTTTTCTGCAACAGGTCAAGCAGTGAGGTATGATGGAGGGTGAATTCCCACATATTTCAAAGGACCCACAAGTCCTCAGAGTCAAACCATTTTGCCAAGAGAATTGTTTGAACTCCCGTCTGTGAGCCCTGGACCTGTGTCCATTTCTGACGGTGGCAATTGAGATTCCACTGCCGGATGCAATCCTTTTTGGGGCACAAGACCTTGCCACCGGCTTGGAAACAGTTGGCAAGATCTTCTGAAAAGATACGAGCGGGCCAGCAAAAAGGAGAAAGGCTGTTCAAACAAGCTTTGGACTGCCTGATTGGCACTCCCTGGGCTATCAATAGCAACTGTTTGCCAAAGCCAAACCTCAAACAATGGGAGCAATTTAAGGAAATTGAGAAGTGTTAAACTCACAGGGCAGTGCAGGTGACCAGAGAGCTCCGGAATTGCCTCTAACTCCCTCCACATTCCTTTCAGGAGGGAAGATTCCCCATTAAGCCTCTTACCTCCTGCCCATCACAATGGCTTTCTTTGATGGAAGTATGGGGGGAGAAGAGCAGGGGAGACCCTTTGAGGTTTTAATTACTCAGCTGCAAATGGGACCTTTCAGGAATCTGAGAGGCAGGTGGTTCCCTTCCTTGCCTGTCAAGAGGCATCACAGGCCTTTTCACACAAGTAGGGTTGCCAGAAAGAAAACTGGAAAGGACTCCGGTACCTTTAATGGTTGTGTGGTGTTGCTTTGTCACACCACGAGGTAGTAAGCATTGCCTGCTTAGATTGTCTTCTTTTTCACTACCATCAAAGGTATAGGTTTTCATCTGGCAACCACACGCAACACAGATTCAGCGTGAGTGGGGTACACTAGAGAACAGGTATCAAATCCCCACCCCACCATGGAAGCCCACTGGGTGACCTTGGGCACGTTGCACTCTCTCAACCTCAGGGAGGCAATGGCAGACCTGCTCGGACCCCGTGATGATTGCTGGCTTTTTGCCGTAATAATAAACTTGTAAACTTGGACCCCGTGATGGGGCTGCCTTAGCATTGCCGTAAGTTAGGAAATGACTTCAAGGCATGCAGCACGACCGCTTTTAACTACTGTGGCTGGACCCTGTGGAATCCTGGGATATGCAGTTTGGTGAGGCTCTAGAGCTCTCTGGCTAAGAATCCTGAGCACTCCTTTTGGAACTACAAACCCCGAAATTCCATAGGTTATTGCCATGGCAATTAAAGTGGGTGCAAGGGCCCCATGACTGGCAAAGTATCTGCTTCTGTATAGCATTCTGTTGCTGCATAATATGGTGGTGGTGGTGGTGGTGGGGCATTGGTATCTTCAGTGTTAATTTTTTTAATTTTTGATCCATGGGGAGAGGTGGGATAGAAATAATTTATTATTATTATTATTATTATTATTATTATTATTATTATTATTATTATTTAAAAGCAGGGTTCAAGCAATCTGTTCTTTTTCAGACTCGGAAACCATTTCCTAATCCCATCGTGCGTGAAGGCATGTGGTGGCCAGGCAGCGTTAAAGGAACTCTACTCATGCACAATTATATATTTCTTTGTTAATACTACACATGATTCAAGACAAATTCACCCCACCCCATGAATACAGGCACCCTCTGCTTATCTGACAGATTACTAGTGATGTAAAATTTCAGGAAATGTTGAAGCCATGGGGAAAAAACCCAGGGTTTTTTTCTGTTTTTTTTCCCCAGAAAAAAAATGGAAATTTTTGGAAAAATTGAAAACAATGCATCATTAGCACTTTTTACAGATTGAAAGTCGCTCTGTTATTTTAGGAGCGTAAAATATGATTATGTACAATTTGATTTGGCATAAAATTATCACAGTTGGTGTATTAAAAATACAGTGTGTTCAAACAATTATTACAAAGGGAATTTACTTTTTAAAATTTTTTTGTAACAAATGGAGCAACAATCTCCTAAACTGTATGGAACCTCTTTGTTTTGCTAGTTTTGTGGACCAGGCAAAAAAACAAAACGAAGAAAAAAACCCCAAACAAACCAGAAGAAACCACTAACATTAGTAACAAAGAAAATTATTTATATTTCTGCTCCATGATGTCAAATAGGCATGAAGCATCCATTCCCTTAAAAAGAACCGAGGAGGAAAAAGTGTGTGGAAGGGAGGAGGGAGGGACTAAGTGGCCCCTAAAGGAAGAAATGCCTCTTGCTCTTGCGTTGGAGAGTTCAGTTTGTAACCTGGGACTTGCTTGTCCTCAGAGAACAGAAATTAGAATAATCTGATACTGTACATAGTTTTTAGAAATGATTTGGAGAATACATGAACACCTTGTCTTAAGGATTTTATTCATCATGCTAAAAAAAGAGATTCCATAACCGATTTTCTTCCTTTTTCAATTTTTCCAAATTTTTGGAAAAAAATTAAAAAGTCTTCAGAAGAAAGAAAAAAAAACAGAAAGAAAAGGGTTTTTTTTCCTGAATTTTTCTGTTTTTTTCCCCCAGGCTTTCACATCTCTGTTAGGGACCAGAGCAGTGTCAGAAAGTGGAATTGGTTGAAAAGCAGAATCCAGTTTTCTTCCTGTAGGGAACATGAGGGACTGTGTGTATGCCGCTTGCAAAGTTTCTCCGTTGGCTTTTTCCTCCTCCTGGCTCGCTTTGCAAGCAGCGTGCATGGATGTATGTGTGTAATCCCATGTAAGCCTCTGAAGGCAAGAAGAACTGATGGACGAGCAGACTCCCTGTCAATACAACAGAACACGTCTGTAATTTATAACCCTCAAAAGAGTATAATGTCAAAAAATGAGTCAATGAAAAGCAGAGGATGCCTTAGAAGTTCTGCCATTTGGTCTGAGATAAACATACCATATGGTTATTTATTTTTTTCCCTTTAACTGCCTCATATGCTGTCCCATAGCATTCGCCCCTTGCTTTCAGGATAAAGATGCACTTACAGTTCGGCTACACTTGTAGAGTTTTCCATAGTGCCAAACAAACCTTGAGGTTTGAAAGCATCTCACATGCCAAAATATGGTTAGACCCCATCTTGAATACTGTGTCCAGTTCTGGGCACCCCAATTCAGGAAGGATATTGACAAGCTGGAGCAAGTCCAGAGGAGGGCGACCAAAATGGTGAGAGGTCTGGAAGCCATGAAGCCCTATGAGGAAAGACTTAGAGAGCTGGGTATGTTTAGTCTGCAGAAGAGAAGGTTAAGAGGGGACATGAGAGCCATGTTTAAATATTTGAAGGGATGCCATGTAGAGGAAGGAGAGGGCTTGTTTTCTGCTGCTTCTGAGACCAGGACAAGGAGCAATGGATTCAAGCTGCAGGAAAGGAGATTCCACCTGAACCTCAGGAAGAACTTCCTGACGATCAGGGCTGTCCGGCAGTGGAATATGCTGCCTGGAAGTGTAGTCGAGTCTCCTTCTTTGGAGGTTTTTAAGCAGAGGCTGGATGGCCATCTGTCAGGAGTGCTTTGAGGGTGTTCCTGCATGGCAGGAGGTTGGACTGGATGGCCCCTGGGGTCTCTTCCAACTCTACATTTCTATGATTCTATGATTCTATATGTCACAGGAAAACAACTGAGGTAAAGAAGAAGAAGATTGTAGGCAGGGATGAACAGAAGAGAAATGTGCATTTCTCTCATTATTTCAGTTGTATTTAGGGCATTTGCAGGAGATAACAAGCAGGGGCTGGACTCCCAAGGGATTTTGTTAAAGGCTTCATTAATGAGGAGAGGTGATTTATGTGGGAAGTATGTTTGAATAAATGACTTGAATATGGTGATATATGTATTTAAATATTTTGTGGTTATGCTAATGACAACCGAAATGAAGTCCAACAGCATCAGTTGGTGCTAATTTGGTTATTTTGCAAATGATTGCACTTGGAAATCATTCCTGTCTCCTTACTCAATAGTATCAGTTTCTGACTACATTGTCTAGCTGTGGAACAAGTGTGGTTCCCCCACCACTGTCTTTTTATTTGGGGACTGGAGATTCAGGAAATGTCAGATAACTGGTATCTATCTCGGGTTTTTTCTAGCTCAGCACCTTGGTCCTCTGAGCCTCCCAAAGTTGTGAATGAAGGTACGTCTAGTAGACAAGTTAATGTCAAAGATTTCTTAAGGACTGGAATTTATAACTCCTAATACTATGTACTACAAGGACCATGTTCCTTGCAAGTTTGAAAGATTTTCTTGCAATGGACATACTTTGTCTTGTTGTTGCTGTGTGGCTGCAAGTTGTTTCCAGCTTATGGTAACCATACCCTAAGTGAACCTACCATGGAGTTTTTTTGTATCATTTGTTCATAGGGGGTTGCCTTTACTTTCCTCTGAGGCTGAGAGAATGTAACCTTCCCAAGGTCACCCAATAGGTTTCCACGACTGATTAGAACTCTGGTCTACAGAGCCATAGTCTGGCATTCAAACCACTACACTATACCAGCTCTCATCCTCTAAGACCATATAATATCTATAAAAACAAGATGATTGACTGTGTAAACTTTGTTTGATGTTTGAATAAATAGTTTGGGCTTTACGTAGACTGTAAAGTCTATGTTGAAAGATGTAAGCCTAGTCTCCCAGAGGTCAATAAAACAAGAATATACCTACGCAGAGAGATCCTCACAAGATGAATGTATAAATACATATTTTACTTTACCTTAATATACGGCATTGAAGATATGAGGCACCTGCTTATTCTCCAGCTATACATTCCTGAAATCCTAATGCATAAGAGGTCCTTATATGCAGTGTTGATATTAACTTGTCTACTGGAAATACTGTTGATCATGTGTTCGAATTCAGGAAATCAGAAGATGAACTCCAAATAGCTGCAGGTTAACTGACATCAGGAAAGAGCTGTCAGTCTTTGAATAAAGAGACAGAAGTGGGGGAACCATGCCTCTTCCAGTTGGGCTTAGTTGACTCATAAAGTCAGGCGTTGATTCTTCCATCTTTTTACAGGTCAAAAGCCTAATTTATTCCCTATTTCATTTGGATTTTCTCTCTTGCAGTGACTTCCTTTCTGGCTTTGCCAGCAAACCGAAGTTCCCCTGCTGTCCAGACTCCCAGAATGTCAAACCTGGAAGGGGAAAGATCCCAAACATCGCGCCACAGTTTTCCCAGTCTGGGCCTCAGCAAACCAGTCGCCCTGGCTCTTCTGGATCATCTACAAGAAGCAGACAGAGTAAGATCCTGAACTCTGGGTGGGTTCAAATAAGGCAGTCAGAATTTGGAAACAAGACTTTTTTGGCCACTCACCATACTTGCTGGAAGATTCTGGGAGTTGTAGTTCCCCCCTGCTAAGTATTTTCAAATTCTTAGTTTTCTTGATACTTCATTGCTTGAGGTTTATGGGTGCATAGAATCTGTTAGAAAAGAATTGTGTTTGACATGATTTTGGGTGGTATTGCTGTAAGTTTTATTAGTTGACTGTTACAGTCTTTATAGCCTTTGGCTTACAGTTTAAATAGACATAGCTCCTTAATATGCTACAGACACATGATGCACCAGACATTGTTTCAAGGTGGATTTGATTTTTCTTCTGTACATTAATTCACAGTCTCAACTTCTGAAAAATATCTCTAAGACTCAGATATACAAAGAAGGCTTACGATGCCGTCCTTCACACTAGTTAAGAATCATTTGAGAGCCAGTGTGATGTTGTGGTTTAACCATTAGACTGTGACCCTGGAGATTGGGGTTCGATTCCCCACTCTGCCATGGAAATCTGCTGGGTGATCTTGGGTGTATCACACTCTCTCAGCCCCCAGAAAACCCTGTGATAGGTTTGTCTTAGGTTGCCATAAGTTGGAAACAACTTGAAGGTACTCAGCAACAACAATCAGAAAAATTTAGAATCCTGTGTCTGAAAAAATTATGAACGAATAGTTACAGACTTCTAACTGAGTAGCAACAAATTTTAAGTATGTTATTGACCCTGAGTGATGGAACTGAATGCAACATTCCTTCTTGAGATATTCTTGAGATAACTTTGACTGTTAGTTTTCATGTGAGTCGCCCAGAATTCATTGTGGGCCTGCTTGTGTTTTTGTGTATCTTCTCTTACATGATCTTTTTTTTAATTTTATTTACATATCTGATGAAGTCCTAAAGAGATCCTTTATTGTTTTGAAGAAGATGAGCTAGACGTTTTTTAGTAGCTGTTCCACCAGTTTGGGTGAAGCTCTTCTTTTAAATCCACTTCAGTATGAATGTTCCTATCTCTGATGCTTGATTGTGAACCCCTCTTTCCAATACACACTCCCCTTATTGATACAACTTATCCCTTTCCTCTTTTTTTATGGAAGAGAGTGGGGGATAAATGATTGATGGAATGATTGATTACCCTTTTAAATCATCCATTAACCCCACTTGTTTGGGCAGAGTACAGTTTGTTAAAAAAAATATAGAACATGACAATAATCCAATAAAGCTATGCTCGAAAAAAGCAGAGTATAAAACCAAGGTCAAGCCTGTGGCAACGAATAAAGCATTTCAGCATGTAAAACCAAATTAAAGCCAGCAGTAGATTAAAACCAGAAAATGTAAGAAGCCCAGAAACACAGTTAATCTCCCTGGGAAAATAAACACCTCTTTACCTGATGCCGAAAAGGGATACTGAAAAGGGATTGAAGGGGCTGTTGTGGGAGAGAAGAGGAGCAAGGCACAGCTCCATGGTACCTGGCCCCTGTGGCTGGTGAGAGCCCCCCCTCTATTCCAACTTCCATTACAGGCATCCCCTGCTTTTCGTCAACTTGTTTTTTGACGTTCTGTTTTGACACTTGCAACTTACAAAGCTCCATTAATTTGATGAGAGCTCTTTTGTCAGTTCTTCTTGACTAGGGAGGCTCACTTGCGACCATTTGCACGTATGCACATTTCCAAGTCTTGCCTACAGGATGAGTGGACCCCTTGTCAAATTAATGGAACTTCTCTGTAATTTGCAAGTGTCAAAACATTAGGCTTTCATCAGTTCTTCTTGCCAGTAGAGGTTTGCTTGGAACCACTTGCACATGTGTGCTCCTTGCAGAGAAGTTAAAAAGGAGCCAAGCTGACTGAGAGACTTTGCAAGCAGCATGCATGCGTTGTCAGTCCCACATTAGCCTCCGTAACTCCTGCATGTGCCTTACATAGAATCATAGAATCATAGAAATGTATGAGTTCTGTTTTTTGACCAGTTCCACTCTGCTTTGGTCCCTTGCCTGTCAGATACGTGAGTGAAGCCTGTAGTGTGGTTTTTGAGGAGAAGAAGTACAGTCAGGTGCAATTCCATTGTGCCTGATAGCCGGTTGCTAACCATTCCAAGTAATTGCAGTGGTCTCTGGAGAGGAGAGGAGAGAAGACAGGAAGTAATGAATTCAATTCCTACCCTACCATCCCTTTTTTCTCATGTGGTATGTCTTTTTTCAATTGTAATCCTGAGGGCAAGGAATGGTCTGATTGTGAGCCATTCTAGGAACCTTTGTGGTTGAAGGGCAAGATATAAATACTCTAAATAAATAAAATAAATGTAGGCATCTGGTGAACTTGGTTGGACAGGGTATTCCACAGATAGGACACCACCTCTGAAAAGGCCCTGTATCTTGTAGCCACCTATCTCACTTCATTTGGAAAGGGTATGTGAAGAAGGGCCTCAGGTGATGATTTTAGGGACTAGAAGGGTGAATATGGAATGAGAAGCTCCTTCAGTTAACTTGGTCTCAAGCAGTTTAAAGTTCTTCCTCATGGCCTCTGCTCCTCACATAAATGGGTTTTTGCACCTAAGGAGTGATGCCAGTCAGATCACAATTGAGGTCACTGTGCAGGTGTGAAAACCCATTTGTGTGAGGACACAGATGGCCGCTCAAAGAGCACATTACAGGTAAGCAGTCTGTCCTTGCCTGCACAGTGAAGAGGGTGGCATTGTTGGGAAAAGAACAGAGTTGATTTCCAGACAGTTTGATGTTTTGTTTTGGCATCAAGCAGCAGACTCTGTGGAGCATTCCGACCATGCAGCTCGTATCCTTTGTTTATTCCTGATAGCTCTGCTTTCTGTTTCCTGCGATATGAGCTCTATCCAGTTTGGATCAAGCAGGCTGTTGACAAACCCAATCCCTTCCATGCTTCCTGCTTCACTCCTGTGACTGTGACATGTCACACTGAAAAGGAAGCATGGTTGAAAAGTGTAAAATGCACACACACCAGGAAGATTGCCCCTGAAACCCACATCCTTTCAGCTTTCCAGGGAAATTCTGGGAGCATGAATGGAATTGGAAATAAATTTGCCCTACACTGTCAGCTTGAGGATTTGTGAATCTCCACATATCAACCCTAATTGTTGTGCTTTATTAGTATTATTTTTTAAAACTCTTAGTCCTCCCCATTTAGATTTTGGAGAACTTAGTCCCATCTTGGCAAACCTATGTCTCCTGTGTTCTTTGTCCTGTGTTGCTTGTTAACACAGGAGAGGATTATTAATTCATAAATCAAGAGTGCCTTCAGTGTACATGGCACTTCGTAGAGTGTAGGAAGAACAGCCCTTGCCGTGAGCATCTTAAAACCTAAAATTCAACACAGCCACAAGAGGAAGGAGAAAGATCTAGAGGCAGTTGCCAAAAGGGAAGGAACATACTATTGTATCAAGTGACCTTTATATGGCACAAATGAGTCAGAGGATTTGTCCATCCAGCCTGGTATTGTATACTTTGTGTAGCAATGCTTTTTCAAGGACTCGTGCAGAAAAAAGTCTTTTGCATCACACACCAGCTCACCTGTTTTTTGTTTTTGTTTTTTAAATGGAGAGGCTAGAAAAGGAACCTTGCTGTTTTCTGCTGGCAGTGTGGGTCCTCTACCACTTTGGGCCAGTGTCCTGAAAAACATAGTTTAAAACTTTTGCAGATGCTGGGTGGGGTCCTCAACATGAACTTTCTTGTCTCATGAATCCCAGGAAACAAAACAGAACTTAAGCAAGGCTTCTACTTCTTCAGCGCTGGGTGAATTTTGTAGGTTCAGGAGCCAATTTTCTCTTGGAGGACCCTCCAGATTGCCCCAAATGCAAAAATTGTGAAAACCAAACCAAATGTTTTTTTGATGGTTAGGGGTTTAGTGGTTGAGGGAATTTTTGGTGGCTGTCACTGGGCTTTGGAATACTTTTGCTAGGGCGGCGGGAATGCCTCATTTATTTCCTTCTGTCAGTAGGCAAAGACTTTTTATTCCTACCAGTATTTGAGAGTTGTAGGTTTCTAAAGAAAAGACTTCTAAAAGGGCATTGTACTCTTTAATTGAATTTTTTTCAAACTGCCTTTTATTATTTTTGATTTTACGTGGTTTTTAAATGTTGTTGGTAGTTTAATTTCATTTTAAGGCTGATCTATATGTTTTTAATAAATAAAGTCAACAACAACAGCAAATCCAGAAATGGCCAGGAATCCTCTCCTAGTGTAGCAAAAACAGAGCAGGTCAGGGTTAAGTACAGGATGCCCTGCAGCCCATTTAAAAGGTGAGTCCTTGCTCTGGAAGGCTTTCAGGTGGGGCAGTTCACCCTTTTTTGCCAAAAAAGGACAATTCAGAGGGGGCAGGGAGGTGAGGAATAATAAAAAGAGCCTTGCAGGGCACATTGGTTCCCAGATGCATGTGACACCCCCGCCACCAGAGATGTGGGGCTAGAGTGCCCTGTGTAGCTTTGTGTTCTTTCTGCACCCATGCCTCCCACCTCTCCCAAATTGCTTCCCTCTGCAGGGATGCAGCCATGGGGGAAGGATGAGGGCTTTATCCCTCCAAATGAGATTTCCAAAAGTTTTAGTATTGCAGAGAGTGAGACAGTTAACATCGTATCCCCTAGAATTCTTCTGGTTGCTGTGTTTCCATGCCCTTGGTGTCACTTTGCCTCCTTGTTTTTTTTGGAAGCCTAAACTCCATGTCTAAATTCTCCATTGAAGTTTTAAGTAACGGTAGCGCTAGAACTTTGGGGACTGAAGGAAGATTCTATGAGGGCAGAGTTATTATTTGGAGGACAATGCCCTCATGTTGCTCCTTCTTGGTAGCTACATCCCTATCCTTGTAGATCATGGTTTCTCAACCAGCATTGCCTGGAATCCTAGGGTTCTGAAGAGGTCTCTAGGTATTCTGCCAGAGATTGTGACTGGAAAAGAAAGTGAACATTTTTTGAGCTCTGTAGTTGGCCCTCTACACTCATGGATTGGTTATATGTAAATTTCTCCAACTCCTGCCTTTCTATCTCAAGAGCTTCTTTTCAGGGGACGGGGGAACCTTTCTTCTCAGTGGCTCCAATCAGGCTGCTCAGTCCTTTAAAAACCGTGACCTTACTTTTCCTCCACCAGCCACTGCCTGGCCAGCTAAAGACAACTTGCACGCCAATTACTCTGCACCATAAACCCTCCCCTGATGCCCCCTCACACCCAAGGAAAGAGATGGGTGATAGAGAGGAAGCACAGGGCCACTTTGCCAACCCACCCCCTTCCTCACTCCTTTCACACACTTGGTTTGGACCAGTGCCTCTACCCTTTTCCCACAGACACACACATAGTTGCAACTTTTCCACTTCTGCAGAAGTCCTGAGCTCCTAATCCTAGCAAATGTGGAAGGGCCAACTGTAAATGTAATAATTTCTATGCAGAGGTTCCATGAGACCTGAACATTATTTGAAAGGTGGCTCTAGATTTTGTCTAACTTAGATCTTAGTGGGGTGTTAGCAAACATGATCCATGTAGATGGAATTTGTGAGAAGACATGTTAGGATCTTCCTTTAAGAAACAAAGATACCACTAGTGTTACAAAGCAGGAAAGATGGAGCAACAAAACAGAAAGCCTCTAGTTCACATCTCGCTTCTTCTAGTCAGGTGTTCTGGGTTTGTTTTATGGTAACTCTTGCTCATCCTGTGATGTTCAGTATTAATGTAAATCCACTTGGGTTCATCCTTCTGGTCATTTTGGGCACAGCCCCTCCACCTTCCCACACTGAGGCTCAAGTGCTTAGTCATGGCTAAACAACTGAAATTCGAAGATGTAGACTCAAGTCAATTGACTCGGACTCAAGTCAGACTTAAGTCACTTCAGTGACTTGACTTAGACTTGAGTTGGTAAAAATTACAAACTGACTGGACTCGACTCGAGACTTGCATATTTTTAGTGACTGACTTGCTGCCCTCAGTCCAGTAACATAACACATTCCTCCAGAAACCTTACAACTTACTGGTCACATGACAATCTGTCTCAAGCCCAAAATGTGGACATATTTCTCAGAGGGAACAGCAAATGGGCTTGAGGTGGGGTTGAGGGTGAGCTTTCTAAAGCTTTTCCTATGAGCAGAAGGCAAGCTTTGCAAATGGGAAGCAAGAAGGATCCTATTCCCCACTTCTGAACCTGCAGATGGCAAAATCACAAAGGTGGAGAGCCGACTCTACTTAAATTGTTAAAACTGACTTTATGTGACTCTGTCTAGAAATTCTGGAATACAGGCTGGGTGTAAAGTTGGCCCCCAAACTTGAGACTTGACTCGAGACTTGACTTGAAAGTGTCTTGCAAGCACTTGAGACTCGATTTGAGACTTGAAGGTAGAGCCTTGAGACTTGACTTGAGACTTGGAATACAAAACTTAAATACATCACTGCTGAAATTACAATAGAATTCAAAGACATGGCCATGTTAGTCTGGGTCTACGTGGGATCTTGTAGCAGCTTCGAAACAAAGTGGGAGAAGGAAGTTGGTAGCATAAACTTTTTAAGTCTACTTCATCAGATGCAATTACAATAGGGGTTTTTTTTGTTTTGTTTTTTTAAGTGCTTGGCATCAGTCCGTGACTGCTTGGAACGCGCAACTACTGTGTGATTCAGAAGAGATTCTTTTATGTCACTGTTTCAACACATTGTTTGAACAAGTGTCACCCTGAAGACAGAAACTGCCTGATCTGAATTCTGCCCTAGCTGATGGCCTCCTCCTCTCTCTCCTCTTTCTCTCCTGCAGGCAGCCAGTCTTCCAGGAAGTGAGGATGGATCCTTTCCTCAGGAATCACCTGTGCGAGCGCTGAAGGAGAAACCAGCCAAGTTCCTGTAACAGGAATCCTCGCCATCTCTGGCAGCTTGCAGGGCCAAATGGGGAAGTTGTTATCAGTGCTGGAGCAGGGACACCTTATACACCACTGTCTATCTGATGGGATGAACCTTTGCACTTAAGCCAAATGAAAGAATCCTGTCTGGAGCACACTGTAGCTCCGGAAGACTACTCCCGGTAGTGTCCAGATGCACAGTAGAGGATCCTTTCATTTTCTTCTCCAAAAACCACAAACTAAAGACTCCCTGTTAGTGTGGATGGCCTGAGAGGCTACAGTTACAGCAGATTAGCTGGCTGGTTACTGTTTGCCTCTTTGATAGATAGCCCACAGTTGTTTCTGTCAGCTACACTTACGCACCCTGGTATACTGCCTCTTCCCTCTGCCTTCCCCTTTCATCCCTGTTATTTTCTTTGCTTCACTCAGCAGGTGCTGGTCTCCAGTATCTAGCTTCAGATCTGTAGGTTGGCAGCCTCCACAGGTTACCTGGGCCAGGTGATTGGCCAGCAGTTGGATTAAGCTGCTGCATTGTCGATATTGTCATATCCCTGCTCACAACCCCTTTTCAGACACTTGTGTTGTTTTTAAAGCTAAATGTCAGTTGATACATTTGGGGGCATCTTGTCCAGGGATGCTAAAGGACCCCTTTCTATGCTGATTTGGGTTGGGCTTGGAGATACTGGGTGGGGTGGGCCTAGTATGTCCATGCAAAAAATTGGGTTCCTATCAAGAACCCATATGCTCCAGTGTGTGTTTGTGTGTGTAATTTTTTTTTCTTAAAGAGGAAGCAAATCCCAGCTAAGCCCTAGGCTGAGGGCCAAGCTAGATAGGATGGAGATGGAAATTTGCCAAATGGAGCTGTGAACATCAGTGACTCACTGCGGGAAAAAAAAGTTTGTGGTCTCCTTGGGGGACTGTCCTCTCCCCCACAACCATAAAAGCCTACCTTTTTCTATTGGAAATAAACTGTTTGGAGCCTTTACCTTTGTGGTCAGTAGAAAGATAGGTGCCCTTTAATATCTGTTTAGCTGAGAGGGTGCCGCGTAATCATTGGTAAGGAATAGCAGGAGCCGGAGCCCAGGAATGTCTGGAGGCCTCATTTTTCCCAACCACAGTTAGGATGGAACTATAGCAGGCAATTTCTCAGAGCCTGACTGCCTGCAAAGACACAGTGGGATGGGCCCTACCTGACCCTGTCTTTTGGGTGGAGGAATTTCTAGAGCGGGAGTGGGCCACTGTGTGGGTGCCCAGGGCCAATTTCCCCACCAGACCCCCATGGACTCCCTCTCCCCCACAGCAAGCCCAAATGCCTCTTGTTTTCCTCTGCAGCCCCTCTCAGAGTGGTTTCAGGCAGTGGCCTTATTGCAATGGGCTGCAGGGGAAATCAGGTACCAGGTGGTAATACAGGACTTGGAGGTGCTCGTGAGGGTTGGGTCGGGTATTTTTGTGTGCCTTTTACACATGGGGGGCTTTCTGTGTGCTTTATGGCAAAAATCACGAATCATGCCCAGACTTCTTTTAAGTGATGGGTTGGGGTGGGCTTCGGGGGACTGATGTGGGGCTTAAGGGGCCATGGGCCACAAGTGGTCCATAGACCACACAATGCCCATCCTCGTGCTAGAGGGGAAAAGAGTGGTTGGGGCACTTGGAAGATCCATGTCCCTAAAATCAAAATCATATATATTCATCCCTCCACATTCACTAGGGTTAGAGGCACAGGCCCCTGTGAATAACTCTAGGTCATCCGAAACCATATTTAACACACAAAAGAACTATGATCTCCCTATTCAACCCACGGTGGATTCCTTTGGGGCATCAGGGTTCCTTCACAAGGCAGATGTGGGTGGCCGGTGGGGCTTAATGCCACCTCCCTTGCTGCCCCACACCATTTTCAATAAAGACTTACAAGCCTGCAGTTTCTCAGTCTTATGAGGCTTGCAGTCCCTATTAAAAATGACATAGGGTGGCAGCAGAGCTGACAGCAAATAATTAGTAAAACCAAATCTGCAAAAGTGAAAACTGGAAATGTGGAGGGCTGACTGTATTTCTTCAGAAGTCATTTCAGATACACTGATCAAGGATGGCTGCCCTGGAGACTATCAATAGGCTATCAGTATCACTGTATGTAGAGCTGGGAGTTGTACAGCCTCCCAGATCTTACTGGATTGCAACTCACAGCAGCACTAGTCATGAGGAATGCTGGGAGTTGCAGTCCAACAACATCTGAAAGGCCACGTGATTCCCACTCCAGCCATAAATGGCTAAGAGGCTCAGACGTTGATATGTGAAGAGTAGGCAAGACCCAATCTACAATTCCGGCGAACCTCCTTGCCACATTCTGCCAAATCAGGGCCCTTTTCACAGCGCCGGCACTTGCGCGACGGAGGAGGGCAGCTCACGCGAGAACCCTCTCCTGAAACGCCACCTCTTCCCCCCGCCTCCTTACCGCACGTGGAGTCTTCTTGCGCGACGGGGTGCTCTTCAGCCACGCCCCCAGCTTCCGCAGCACCCCCTGGGAGCTGTAGGCGGCGCTGGGAGCGGAAGTGGGGAGGAAGCGCGAGAGGCCCGCCTGCGACGGCGCTCCGCACTCCTTTAAGTGCGTGATGCTGCTGGGAGCCTTGCGCGAGCGCTGTTTATTTTCGGCTGCAAGCCGAAAATAAAAAAATACGTGTGAGCGCAGCTTCAGCCCCGTGAGCGCCGCGGAAGTGGGAGTGCGTCGTGCAGAGCGACGCTCCCACTCCCGCAAGGCTCACGGGGCTATTTCGCGAGAGAAAGCCCGTGCGAAAAGGGCCCAGAATTGTGGTTACAGAGGCTGGTGAATCAATGAAGCATTTGTTGATCGGTTAGTGTTCCATAGCAAGACAGCCATTATGTTGTGTGCAGTACATCACTGGTTGTGTGTCTTAATAAAGCTTTGAAACAGTTTTCTGTACCAGAAGAAGAGTGATTTTTTTTAAAAAACAGGATAAATCTCAAAATACACAGTTTTTCAAAGACATTCTCACGGTGGGGAAAATACATTCAAATTACTTGTTGCCTTCATCAGGAATGAAATTAGAAGAGAATTGCTTTACGTCCCCAATAGGGAGCAAAAAAAGAAAAGCTGAGATGGAAAAGAAGAGGATTTTTAAAATGTAAAGTCTAGATAAACTTTCCCCAGTCAGTGCCATTTAGCTGTGATGGATTATGTCCCCCATCGCACCCTGGTCAGTGTGACTGGAGGTAATAGATGAGGCCTCTCCCTAAACTGCAAGCCCCAGGATTCCATAGGACGTTAAAAGTGGAATAATAATAGCACTGTCTAGTGTGGAAATGGCCCTAGTCATCTCTGACTTACGACAGCCCTCTTCTCGGGTTTTCTGGGCTAGATTTCTTCACAAAGAGGTTTTGCAATGGCCTTCCTGGAGGCTGAGAACATATAACCTGCCAAATGTCACCCACTGGGCTTCCACGGCTGGTGAGGATTTGAACCCTGGTTTCAGGATCGTAGTCCAACACGGCAAGCATTAACTTCACATTGACTCTCTTTGGAAACACAGGTTGAGTATCCATTGGGACCAAAAGCGTTTTGGTTTTGGTAGTTTTTTCTGGATTTTGGAATATCTGTATTTGAATCCATGTACTTAATGAGATACCTGGGAGATGAGACCCAAGTCTAAACACACAATTGATCTGTGTTTCATACACGCTTTATACAGATAGCCTGAAGGTAATTTTATACAATACTAGCATATATACCCAGCATTGCCCAGGATTTTATTTTCTCATAGGTAATACTTGCTAGAAAGATTTGAGATCCTGTGTCTCTAATTCCCCAAACTGTCTTGTCCAGTTCCTGTAACTTTTCCCCATATTCCCTAATCCAATCTCTATTCAGAGTTATTAACATAGGTTGGACTCCTGAGGGAATACACTGTCCTCCTCCTTGCTGCTAGGCCTTGTCTCCATAGCAGCTGGCCAGGCCCAAAAGCTCTCTGGCTGAGAATTCTAAAGGCCCCTCCCTAAACTGCAAACCCCAGGATTCCATAGGCAGCCTATCATACGAGGTCTTTGCCTCATGTAGCCAATCATATAGTAATAATAATAATAATAATAATAATAATAATAATAATAATAATAATAATAATAATAGTAATATTTATTTGTATCCCACCTCTCCACATGGATCGAGGCGGCAAACAACATAAAATACATTATACATTAAAATACATTAAAAACATACCCAATCCTCCCCACCCACCAACCCACCTAAACCAACCCCTTAAAATACACAGCAATTAACAATCCATCAATTACTATTAGCAAAGCAGCAAGGCAATAGATGGGAGGCGATGGGAATATGAGATCTTTGCCTGACACAGACAAACTTTGGCTTTTATATATTTGATTTTTAATAATCTTGTGCATGAAACGTTTGTGTACACTGAACCATCAGAAAGCAAAGGTGTGACTGTCCCAGCCACTGTTCTGGACAGTTTTGGATTTTGGAGTATTTTGGGGTTTCCAGATTAGGGAAATCAACTTGTAATTTATTCGGAGAGAGTTTGCCATTGCCTTCCTCTGAGGCTGAGAGAATGTGACTTGCCTAGGTTCACTAGATGGGTTCCTATAGCTCAGCAGGGGATCCAAACCCTGGTCTCACAGAGTTCTAGTCTGATGCTCAAACCAACCTGCCCTGCTGGCTCTTAGCAAGGAAAAGCGCCATTTCAGGTTGTCTCCAGCACTCAAGGTGGCTCACAAGCCATCCCAGCTGTAAGAGAAGATTGCAATCCGATCTTTATGTGGATTCAACACACTGTGGGTGGGGAGGGGTGCCTATAACATTCTGCTCAAAGAGTAGAGTCCTGCCAGATTTTGGGGCCAAATTAGAGAACCAGGGACCAAGGAGAGAGAGAGAGAGAGAGAGAGAGTAGCTTTACACTCAGAGAGCTACAAAATGGTTGTGCAATGCTTGCAGAACAAAAGTGTAACAAAGAGAACAGGCTACATACTAAAAAATCATTGTCACAACCATACAGATTATGCCGTACATCCTGCACAAAGGAGAGAGAGAAGAAAAGAAAGAATAAAAAATAATTCAAAAAAATAAGAAAGAATGAAAGTGACTTCCAATCCTTTTCCGCACCTGCTATACCCAAATCCTAATTCAGCCTCCGCTGTCTTTTTTTTTTAAAGTACACTTCTTGCTACAAATTTATGAGTTTTGTTAATGCACCTGCTGAAGGGAAAGCTTCAACTCTCCATCTTCTCCAGAAGTGTTCCCACACCAACCTCTTCATGTGCAGTGCGACATGCATAAGGAAAACAGTGCTTGACCTGGGGAAAGGGGAGCAGATGATGCAGTAAGGGAAACGCAGCACAGAATGGGTAAAGAGATAGTATGGGAACGGGAATACCTGGCTAATCTAAACCAATACAGGTCTCCAGGGCCATCTCTCTCTCTCGGGTGTGCAGGCTACATTCAAGGGTATTCAAAGAACTGGCAGAAGGAACCTCAGAAGCCCTGGCAATAATCTTTGAGAATTCCTGGACAATGGGAGAAGTTCCAGTAGACTGGAGGAGGGCAAATATTGTCCCCATCCTCAAAAAGGGAAAAAAGAGGACCAAAACAATTACCTCTCAGCCTGACATTGATACTAGGAAAGATTCTAGAGCAGATCATTAAACAGTTTGTAACCCCTAAGGAAGCAATGTTGGGATAACTGTCAACGTGGGTTTCTCAAAACAGCAAGAGCAATTTGACAGTGGAAGACCCTACCTTGGAGCGTGGTGGATTCTCCTCTGAGATGATTGGGTGGCCATCTGTTGGGAATGCTTTGGTTGTGTATTCCTGCATGGCAGGGGATTGAACTGGACAGCCCTTGTGGACACTTCCAGCTCTATGATTCTATGAACATGACCCAGCAGGGTGCTACAGACAAAGAAAAATGCTGTTAGCCTGCTTTAGTAGAACTATAGTTTCCAAATCAAGAGATACTGCATCCAGTTCTGGGCACCCCAATTCAAGAGGGATATTGACAAGCTGGAGCAAATCCAGAGGAGGGCAACCAAAATGGTGAGAGACCTGGAAACCATGCCCTATGGGGATAGACTTAGAGAGCTGGGGATGTTTAGTCTGCAGAAGAGAAGGTTAAGAGGGGACAGGATAGCCATGTTTAACTATTTGAAGGGATGCCACGTAGAGGAAGGAGAGGGCTTGTTTTCTGCTGCTCCAGAGACCAGGACAAGGAGCCATGGACTCAAGCTGCAGGAAAGGAGATTCCACCTGAACCTCAGGAAGAACTTCCTGACAGTCAGGGCTGTCCGGCAGTGGAAGAGGCTGCCTCCATGGAGTGTGGTGGAGTCTCCTGCTTTGGAGGTTTTTAAGCAGAGGCTGGATGGCCATCTGTCGGGAGGTCTTTGAGGGTGTTCCTGCATGGCAGGGGGTTGGACTGGATGGCCCCTGTGGTCTCTTCCAACTCTACATTTCTATGACTCTATGATTCCACTATATTATTTGCTGGTCATACCTCCTCTGGAGTCTGATGTTCAGATCTGAGCACCTCATTCTAAGGAGGATATAGACAAATGGGAGCAAGCTCGGAGAAGGGCAACAGGGATGATGAGAGCTACGGAGAACAAAACATAGGAGAGGTTGAGGAGCTGAGCACGTTCAGCTTGGTGAAGAGGAGACTGAGGGGCGACTGACTGCACTCGTTAAATACTTCAAAGGCTTTGCATGCAGAGAGGAGGGGGCAGGCCTGTTCTCTGTTGTCTCAGATGGTAAAATTCAATCTTTTGGTTCTAATTTACAGGAGGGTAGATTTTGATTGAACATTAGAAGGAAATTCTTGACAGTGAGTGCGGTTCAGCAATGGAACCAATTGCTAGAGAAGCGGTTGTGTCTCCTTCTCTGGACATCTTGAAAAAGAGGCTGGACAGCTATTTCCTGGAGATCCGTAGCTGGAGATCTAGCACGGAACAGGGGGTTGGATCTGATAGCCCAAGAGACCCCTTCCAACTCTATGATTCTTTGATTCTTACTCTTAGGTGATGTCAAAGGTACCAGAGGCTTCCTTTATTTCTTTTTGTGACAAAAGTGAAGGACTAAATTATGATAAATATGATTTTTTTTAAAAAGCTCTTAATCTATCCATTTTCATTTTAAAGAAAAACCAGTAGTGGAGGCTGCCTCTTCAGGGGCAAGTAGAAATAGAGGAACAGGGAGACCCTCCAAAGGTCTTCCTAGGACCAGGAGTCAGTGATGGATCAGGGCACCATGTATGAGAAGTGATGCAAGGCTGTTCTTCACAGGCTTTCTGTTCTTTGGAATATGACCTGAAAGGAACAGTTCGCAGCTAAGATAGCCACAGGCACCAGAAGAAGCTGTGGGGTTGTGGACTGTGCTGAAAAACCTGATGCAACATAACAATGGCAAAACCCCAAAAACAGTGACCTTTTCAACAGGAAGACTGACCTTGGCAGAATCCAGGTCCTTCTGGGGGAACAAACTTCTGTATTGTGAACCTGCGCTGGTGAGTTTCGCTGCCTTTCAGCACTGGCGTTCTCAATAGCAGGAAACGGCACACTTTGCTGGTGTTGAAAGGGGTCTCCTCTCTCTGCCAAGTTATCTTATCTGATGCCTCCTCCCAACTCCCCCTCCCCCCTCCCTCCCTCCCTCCCTCCCTCCCTCCCTCCCTCCATCCCAGCAAACTTTTCTCCTACCCAAGCTCATATTTTCCAGAATGTTAAAAAGGAATGCGTTGATTTAGTCCCAAAATAATCTGTTGCCTTCATTCTTGGAGAATTTGCTGAGCTTAGAAAGCAGATAGGACACAAGTGGACTTTCAGTGGTCCCTTGTAAAATGAAAAGATCAAAGAAAAGATTTGGGGAAACAGTTGGCAATGCAGAATTGATACCCCTGTGTCCCTTCTCACTTCCCTGAGTGCTGGAAATTTCCATGGGCAGCAAGACCTACGGCTGGCTTCCTTTGGATGAGAGAGTGTTGGAGACATTACTTGGGAGACCAGGATTCAGTTCCCTGCTCGGCCGTGGAAACTCACGGGGTGACCTTGGGCAAGTCAAACACTCTCAATCCCCAGAAAATCCTGTATTAGGTTTGCTTTTTTTTTTTTAATTTTAAATCATTTTATTAAAGTTTCCCAAATAAAACAAACATTTGTTGTTGCTGTTTCACTTGAATTATTTCTTGGTTCTTCCAAACTGATCTAGATTTCATTTCAAATATCTCTTAACATAGTTATATCATTGTACTGCATTTTTCAAATATTTTACATGTCAGTACTTTGCATTTCATTTTCCATATTCCTGCTTCATGATATTTACCATGATCATCACAATGAATTTTTCCACATATTACCATGAATTATAGACTTCTATCAGGCATCACCCAGCCATCACCTACAATTTGCCATTCTTCCTGAATTTCATCGTCTGATTTCCCATTCAATCTTTGAGAGACTATGTCAGCGTTTTAATTTTCAATAAAGGTTCCCCACCATTGTTCTATTGTAGGTATTTGCTGTGTTTTCCATACTTTAGCATATTCAATACGTGCTGATGTTATCATATACAGTAGTAATCTCCAATGTTTCTTTGTATCCGTACCGTCCACTAAATCTATCATATTTAACAAATACAATTCAGGTATCATAGGGAATTGCAGCTTCAATATTTCACAAATCCTGTTATGTATCTCAGTCCAGTATTTCTTAACCTTTGGACATGTCAAAACCCTGTATTAGGTTTGCTTTAGGGTTGCCATAAATCAGAAACAACTTGAAGGCACACAGTAACAACAAGGAAGCCAGTATGGTGCATTGCTTTGAGTGTTGGACTATGATTCTGGCGAGCAGGGTCGGAATTGCCACTGAGCCCTGGAAACCCACTGGGAGACCTTGGGCAAGTCACACTATTTCAGCTGTAGAGGAAGGCAAAGGCAAACCTTCACTGAACAAATCTTGCCAAGGAAGCCCTGTGATAGCTCCCCCTTAGGATTGCCATAACTTGGAAATGACTTGAAGGCACGCAACAACAAGAAGCCATGAGCTGAGCCACCAATGGTCCCATAAACAAGGATCTCTCCCTAACAAAGGATGGGTAGTCCAGGAACTGCATATGGATAGATAAGTTGAAATCTTCTGGAAAGTTTACGGAAAGGAAGGACGCAAGATGCAGTCTATTATCCCTTTGCTCCCAGAAGGGGTGAGAAGAAAGGAGGAGATTCATACACTTTGTAAAATACCATTTTGCTTAAGATTGCTTTTTAACATAGAACTGGGGACATATTTTGGATATTTGAAATATGGGGGATTCAGATTCCAAATGTGGCCACTGGGAAACAGGACAGGTAGATTTTCACATCCCTAGGAAAGAGTTCAGTGCTATGATAATGCTGCCAGCAGGGAATTCATTCCAAGCATTCTTCCATGAAAAATATGAAACATCTTTTATAACATGTATAATCTTCTCTTTTCTTATTGCTTTCTTACTGCATTATCGCATTTTCCAACAAGTTGTGTCATCTCATGATACAGTCAAAGTACAATAGTCTCAATTTAGTCATCTTGGCTTCTAGGGAAAGTTCGGGCCTGATTTGCTCTGTGACCCATTCATTTCTCTTTTTTTTTATCAGTCCATGGCATCTGCAGAACTCTTCTCCAGCATCACATTTCAAAAGAGTTTGTTTTCGTCCTATGAGCTTCACTGTCCAGCTTTCACAACCATACATAGAAATTGGGAATACAATGGCATGGACAATGCTGATATTAGTATTAAATTATATACCTTGACACTCGACCATCTTGTCTGGTTCTTTCATAGCTGCCTAGTCTTCTTCTGATTTCTTGACTATTGTCTCCATTTTGATTAATGACTGAGCCAAGGGATGGAAAATCTTGAACTCTTCCAATGTCTTCCTTGTCAAAACCAACTCATTGGAAATGTAATGCTGGAGAAGAGCTCTATGAATACCCTGGACTGCTAAAAAGACAAATGAATGGGCCATAGAGCAAATCAAGTCTGACCTCTCCCTGGAAGCCAAGTTGACTAAACTGAGGCTGCTGTACTTTGGACATATTATGAGAAGCCATGACTCACTAGAAAAACTAAGAATGCTTAGTAAGATGGAAAGCAGTAAGAAAGGAGGAAGGAAGATAATGTTACGGATGGATAGATTCAATCAAAGAAGACACGGCCCTATGTTATCTCACTGGCAAACCCTGTCCTGAGGTCTACAATTTTGATATTAAAATATGATTCAATGTGACTGAGAGGTCACCCGGATGGGCACGTAGGCAGCGATGGTCAAAGATCGAGAACCAGGTCAGGCCAGTAAAATCCCCAGCCATGTAGCCCCAGGAGACCTCAAACTGTGCAAGCCCACAGAAGACAAAGGGTCCTCAGCCCCTGAGAAGCCAACTTGAGGGGATTCGTGGGTCTGCCTCAAGTTGAGCAAATATTCCATCAGGCGAGGACCATTTACATGAAGTCACACCACAAATGAACACAGCTGAAGATCCTGAGACTTTGGCAATGCCTTGCAATCCCATCACACAAAGGAAATTACCATGGTGGAGCTTTGTTATTGCTCCAACACCCATTGTTCTCCCCTGGAAAGGATTAGTCTTCCAGGTACTTTTTCCCCTACAGTTTCCCAGTTTTTGAGTGGTTCTTTGGATCTCTCCTGGTCATCCCAGCTGACCGTTTCTCTGTCTGTTGAGTGATCCCCTCTGCCCTCTCCGTGCTGAGCCCCACTTCTCCACTGCCTTCGCGGACCAAGGACTTCAGGAAAAGGTTCAGTATTACCCCAGCTGTACCCCTTCAATATTCCTCTATCCAATTACCTCTCTTTTGTTTCTTAATAGCTCTTGGGCGCTTGATTGCATTACTGCGTGAGACTTTCCTTCAATAAAATCATTTATTAGACATTTTCATTTGGTTTTTGGCTTGGCCTGACCCTGTAAAAACTGAGTAAAAGGATCCCACTAGGTTACCCTGCCTCTCACATTGCTATTGCTTGTGCTCTGGCTAGTTTCCATTCCCCATCACATGGAGCACATTGAGGTGTCCCCCAAGGGACCCCAGAAATCAGGGTAACACCTAAATCTGCAAAACCTGAGCAGGATATCTGAGGACAGGGTAACTTGTAGCTCTGTCATCCATAGGGCTGCCATAAGTCAGAGTTGTTTCAACAGCAGTTAACAACTACCATAGGAAGAGCAGTAATATGTGACTCCCTCCAGGAGCAACCAAAGGGATCATAACTGATTTGATGACCCATCCGCAGTTTCACTGTAACACCCATGTGTATTTAGACATGCATGGCTTGATCTTTTAGACAAGGAAATAGTCACCCTTTTATCCTCACACTCCCCCCACCATGTTCACCTTTTATCTACCTGGTAGAGAGTGAGAAAGAGTAGAGAAATGTTCATGCATGCGTCTATAGCTGGATGCACAGTGATGAGGCGCTCTCCACAATCTCCCAGGGCTCCTTTGGAGGTCCTGGGAGAGAATGTTGGTCTACCTGTATCTGTAGGAACATAGCCAGGTGTTTCTCTGGCACCCCCACTTTGTAAATGGCCATGGGTAGGAGGCTGCAGCAGCTAAAAAGGTGGGTTTAGGGGGCTGAGTTTGGTCATCCCTCAAAATCAGTGGTGCATGACCAAAGCAATGCATGATTTAACACATACATTGAACTTCTAAGGGGATCGCTCTCACTGGGAACTAAGATAACTAAATTGAGACTGTCAGACTTTGGACGTACCACAGTCTTTCCAACATTTCAGAACCCAAAATGGAGAGACATGCAGCCAAGCAACATCTGTGTGGCCAAGGTGGCCAAAGTTATTCAGGAGGAAGAACACACAGGTGAGGTGAAGCGGCAGTTTTTGCTCCTTTCCTCTCCCTCTGCTAAGCTGAGTGCAAACCCCTTTTCCACTTTGAACTCATTTTACAGCAAATGACATAAACTGAAGACAAAGGGGGAACATGGGAGGAGGAGAGAGAAACTGGGACATTTTGAAAGGTGCTGGAAAAGTGGGATGGCAGAAGATGAACCAGCACTGTTCCTGCTAAATAGGGACACTAAACATGAGGAAGAACTTTCTGATGGTAAGAGCAGTTTGACAGTGGAATACGCTGCTACCTGGGAGTGTGTTGAAGCCTCGTTCTTTGGAGGTTTTTAATCAGAGGCTGGATGGCCATCTGTTGGGAATGCTTGACTGCATATTCCTGCATGGCAGAGAATGGGTTGGACTGGATGGCTCTTGGGGGTCTCTTCCAACTCTGTGATTCTATAATTTATGTTGCACAACCCTGAGGTACTGTATGATGACAGCAGTTCCTCCAATTAGTCTTTCAGTTTCTTGACTTTGTAAAGAGCATTCCCTTTTTTGCAGTCAGGTGAAGCACTGATTAATTCTTCACATCTGAACTCCGCTCGTAGCAACTTCCTGGTGATAGGAGAAGTTCGACAGTGGACTCCACTGCTGTCTCAATGGAGTGTGGCGGAGTCTCCTTCTCTGGAGGTGTTTTTGAACAGAGGCTGGATGGCCATCTATCAGAAGGAATATTTGGACAGTGTCCTCCTCCATGGCAGAATAAGGTTGGATTCGACAGCCTTGGGATCTCTTCCAACTCTACAATTTTATGATTCTATAATAATAAATAGAATTATAAAAATATACAGAACACAGAATAACCAAAGGCAATTAAGATAACCAATCAATGCTTTGATGATGTCCTCCTGCATGGCGGGGTTGGACTCTGTAGCCCTTGGGGTCTCTTCTAGCGCCATGATTCTATGAACTGAAGTAAGCTGAAGACAAAGGAGGAAAATGGGAAGAGGATAATGGGTCGTTTTAAACACAGCCAAAAAATGGGTGTGACAGAAGGTAGATTGGGACTGTCCTAGCCTAACTGGGACAGTTGGAGGAGGCATGATATTATGAGATGAGTGGACTCATTGGAAAAGATGATTCATGTTTGGGAAAGTGGAAGACAGGAGGGAAAGAGGAAGGCTGCACTACAGGTGAGTTGCTTCCATCAGGGAATCATAGAATCATAGAAATGTAGAGTTGGAAGAGACCCCAGGGGCCATCCAGTCCAACCCCCTGCCACGCAGGAACACCCTCAAAGCACTCCCAACAGATGGCCATCTAGCCTCTGCTTAAAAATCTCCAAAGAAGGAGACTCAACCACACTCCCAGGCAGCCTAATCCACTGCCGGACAGCCCTGACTGTCAGGAAGTTCTTCCTGAGGTTCAGGTGGAATCTCCTTTCCTGCAGCTTGAATTCATTGCTCCTTGTCCTGGTCTCTGGAGCAGCAGAAAACAAGCTCTCTCCTTTCTCTACATGGCATCCCTTCAAATATTTAAGCATGGCTATCATGCCCCCTCTTAACCTTCTCTTCTGCAGACTAAGTTGGCCAGAGCTTGCAAGGCCTGAGCACGACAGTTGATGACCAGGGCTCAGGGAAATCTCTCACTCCCAAAGTCACCTTCATTCCACAGCCATTTCCGCACTAGACTGTCATTTACTTAGATATTTTCTGCCAGTTCCTGGTACGATGA
Organism: Ctenosaura bakeri; assembly: GCA_948474755.1. Taxonomy (NCBI): domain Eukaryota; kingdom Metazoa; phylum Chordata; class Lepidosauria; order Squamata; family Iguanidae; genus Ctenosaura; species Ctenosaura bakeri. Next base: position 211,613 of record CAOLHI010000697.1, read on the forward strand.
GAGAATTTTGATACCAGCTTCCCAGATCAGTTTATTTTAACCCATAAAGAACAGGATTAAAAAACCTGGGACTTTTCAATCGGTCTGGACACACCCAGTTGCCAAGCTATGATTATCCCTTTATGCACAAAGAAATGAGAACTAGAGAATATGGAGCAAAGTCTGTTTTAGTATAAATGAGAAAAAAGGCAGAAAAGGAGCCTTGTGGCACCTTTAAGACACACCAGTTTATTTTAGCAGGGCTTTTCCTGGATTATGCACCTCTTTCCCAGATGCATTGACTGTTAATTTATTCCTTATCTCATATGAGGAGAAAAATGGGAGGCTGGAAAGGGAGGTAACAGCCCAGCTATTATAGACAAACCTTTGGTAAATATACCCCATATCTCCCCAAAGGCTTAACGCGTGTCTGCCCTCCGTGCCCTGCGTCCATTACAGTCTTTCTCATGCTAATCGGGTTGGCTCCACTGTACGTTTTCTCCCTCCAGGCATTCTAAGAACTGGCTTTAGAGCTTCTGCCTCTTGGATTCCAAACCTGCTACAGGTTGCGATCTTCATACCCTGAAAGATTTCATTCTCTGCTTCTGATTTTATGTTCTGGTTCTTTTAGTCATTACTTTCTTGCATCATTGTTAGATATTTAATTTTTTAAAAGACAGATGGTATGCTGTCCTGGTGTTACCATGGTTCTTCTTCGTGGTCTCTGTGCCTTCATACACTAGGAGCTTTAGCGCCTGCGCGGTAGCGTTCGGAAACTTCTAGAGCTTGTTCGCTTGGCGGGAACCCCTCCCCCACGCCGGTACTGCGCATGCTCCTCCCGCCGAGCAACGGTCTCTCCTCAGTTCTTTCTCGTCCGCCGCCGCGTACGGAAGGTTCTTTAGTTTGTTCCTCTCACGTCGTGCTTGGCTTGCTGTTTTTTCACGGTTTTACGGACTTTCGGACTGTCTTTGACCTCTCTTTCGGACTCCCCCTTCGGTTTTCGTCTTTTGGATTTCGGAGTTTGGCGTTTCTTCATCTTATGTCCGCGCTCTTTAAGAAGTGCGTGTCCTGCGGCCGCAAGGTTGCCCTCAACGACGGCCATAAGGAGTGTCTCTTCTGTTTGGGCGAGTCCCACAACATCCGGACTTGCCCAATTTGCAGGGATTTTACTCCCCAAACTCTTCGCAACCGCTCCGCGAGACTCAAATCTTATTGTTGGGAACAGTCTCTGCGGGCGATAGACGAGACCTCCACTTCCAAGATGGCCGACAAGAAGACGACCACGCCATCGACGGTATCGGCGGCTGCCGTTCCGTCCACCTCGTCGGTATCGGGCTCGGTACCGGCGAAACGCCGATCTCGGCGTTACCGAGGATCCCGAAGCTGTCGGCGGCTGCCAAGTCAGCGAAAGGATCCTCGACGGCGAGGAAGGCTGAGGCTCCCCTTACGGAGACGCCTGCAAAAAAGCGCCCTGCTCCGGACGGAGGCAAGGGCAAGGAGAAGGAGAAGAAGAAGAAGAAGAAGGAAAAGAAGCGCTCCCCGGCTGGGGACGCTCAACCTCCTACTCCTCCTCCTACTCAGCAGCCTTCCAAAGGGCGAGGCGAGTCCGTCGACCTCTCGGAGGATGAGATCGAGGACGTTCCCCAACAGCGCCCGGACTCGCCTGTGGCAGACCCTCCAACCCTGGTGGAGGAGCGCCACCGCCCTCTTAGCCGTCGCAGGTCGGCCGACCTGCAGCAGAGAGAGCCCTCTGCTTCTCCGGAGCGGCGTTCGACCTCCTTCAGGTCCCGGTCCCGCTCTTCCGAGCGTCCGGTGGCCTCGCCGCCTCCGAGGGAGACAAGAGAGGAACAACCTCGCTCGTCTGCCTCCAGATACACCTCGGCGTCCTACGTGGCCAGGTACGCGAGGGAATCTGAATGGAGAGAGCGCCCGGCCTCCTATCGGTCGCATTCGCCATCGTACCGGGATCGGTACCATCGTGGCCCGAGTCGCTGGGAGACCTTCCGGAGGTCCCGGTCACCTCGTCGACAGCGCGAATCGCGCTCGCCTAGAGGGGACGAGGCTCGGTACCGTCGACGCCGAAGCCGATCTCCGTCGGACCGCCGCTCCTTCAGCCGCTCTCCCTCCCCTCGATATCATAGGGCGAGGGAGCCTTCACCACGGTATCGGGCGATATCGCCACCTCCTAGGGTCACGGCAACGGCGACGCGCCCTATGGAGTCGGTGGTGACGGAGCGGGCTACGACGACGTCAGCCAGCCAGACTACCCCGGTCACCACCAAGACGGTGAAGTCAGTAGTCAGCCATCCCAAGCGGGACGCTGCTGCTACCACCGCCCCGGCTGCGGAGAAGCCTAGGAAGGCAACACCTGCGGCGACTACGAAGGAGCCGGAAAGCGAGCGGCGAGAGGACTCACCGAGCTCGGAGTCGTACGACTCGAGCGCGGAGTCAGAGGTGTCTGAGGCGGCCTCACAGGAGTCTCCTCCGTTGGGATTCGGGACCCGATCCCAGATTCTGCTCCAGAGGACGTCCACCAGTTCTCTGCGATGCTGCTCCGCATGGCCACTACCCTCGGCCTTAAGATCGCCGATGCGGAGCCGGAGGATGACGATCCAGCCTTCTCCGTTTTCGAGGAGAAGCGACCTTCCACGGCCCCGCTGCCTCTCCTGCCCCGGGTATCCAGACTGGTGAAGGCCGCCTGGGATAGACCGGCCTCGGCTCAGCCGATACCGCAGCGGTTAGAACACCTCTACAGGGTGCAGAAGGATAACGCCGGTTATCTATTTAATCACCCTGCACCGAACTCTGTGGTCGTCGAGTCCGCGCAGACGAAGGGCTCCGGCAGGCAACACACCACCCCGCCGGACAAAGAGGGCAGGAAGTTGGACGCCCACGCAAGGAGGTTCTATTCAGCTGCCTCCTTGCAGATCAGGCTGTCCAACACTCAGGCTTGCCTCGCGGCATACCTGAAGAAAGTGCTCGATCGCCTGCAACCAGCGATGGAGGCGGTACCGGAGGACATCCGCCAAGCCTCCTCCGTGATCTTCAATGAGGCTATCTCCATCGCTCGGCACCAGATGGCCTCCTCCCGGCACGCAGTGGAGATCGCCTCCCGGGTCATGGCGGGATCCGTCGGCCTCCGCCGCCATGCTTGGCTGCGACCGGCCGACATCCAGGAGGACACCAGAAGGAGGATTGAAGATCTCCCCTTCGACGGTGAAGGCCTATTCAATTCGTCCACAGACGAAGCTTTGGACAATCTCGTCAAGGCGAGACTGACCGCAAAAAAGATCGGGCTGCAGCCGGCCACGCAGGCCCGCAGGGCCTCCACCTTCCGCCCATCCTGGCGACGATCCTCCACCTCGTCGTTCCAGCGTTCGGCCCAGTCTGGACAGTCGAGACCGTCCTCCGGCTCATCGGCCAGACGCACGATTAGGCAGCGCCCGGCTTCGTCGAAGAAGTCCTCCTCCGAGACAAAGTCTCGGTTTTGACGTGCCTGGCAGGACCTACCAATACCCACTCTTCAGCCTACCATCAGCGCTCGGAGACCGACCGACTCTCGCTCGACACCTAGCGGAGTGGCAGTATGTCACTACGGACTCTTGGGTGCTTTCCATCGTCCGTCTTGGCTACGCCATCGAGTTTCTCGATATTCCTCCTCGCGGCGTTTACTACTCAACGCCGTCGAGTCCGGCCCTCCTGGAAGAGAACCAATCCCTCCTCCAGAAAGGGGCGATCGAGCGGCTCCCGCAAGAGGCCAAGACCACCGGCTTCTTCTCCAGGTACTTCACGGTACCGAAAGCCGACGGTACCCTCCGGCCGATCCTAGACCTCAGAGGGGTGAACTACTACATCCGCCCCAAAAGGTTCAAGATGGTCACGATACCGTCGATCCTACCCTTCTTACATCGAGGGGACTGGTTCGCCTCCATCGATCTCCGAGACGCATACTTCCATATCGCCATTCGCCCGCAGCACAGACGGTACCTCCGCTTCGCAGTCGACGACACCTGTTACCAGTACAAGGTGCTGCCGTTCGGACTCTCGACTGCCCCAAGGGTCTTCACCAAGTGCATGGCCCCGGTGGTATCCTACCTGCGGACGAAGGGCGCTTCCGTCTTCCCCTACCTCGACGATTGGCTGTTGGTGGCGTCCTGCAAACAGAGACTTTACCACGACGTCCACATGACGTTGTCACTCCTGACCCGCCTTGGTCTACGAGTGAATCCGAAGAAGTCCCACCTCGAGCCGGCGAGGATCTTGGACTTCATCGGGGCGACGCTCGACTCGACCTCCGCCAGGGCGTACCTACCAGAGTCTCGAGCCCAAACCTTGATCCGGGCCGCTGCTCACGCTCGTACGGCCCCGACGCTATCTGCGAGAAGCGTCCAGCAGCTCTTGGGCTACATGGCTGCGACGACCGCTGTGACATATCTCGCCAGGCTGAGAGCAAGACCTCTTCAACACTGGTTCGTCCGCATATTCGACCCCCTGCGAGACGAACAGACACTCCGACTGCAGCTGCCGGGAGACGTCCGCTCATCCCTCCGATGGTGGCAGTCGCGACACAATCTCATGTCAGGGATGCCTTTCCAACAGCCGACACCGAAGGTGACGGTAACGACCGACGCCTCCCTGTATGGATGGGGTGCCCACTGCGGCGATCTCAGAGTCCGCGACAGATGGACCGACGACGAGACCGCTCTCCATATCAACGCGCTGGAGCTGCTCGCCGTCTGGAAAGCCCTACGGGCGTTCCGCCATGCCGTGGCGGGGCGCACGGTCCTGATTCTGACGGACAACACCACCGCCGTCTGCTACATCAACAGACAAGGTGGGACTCATTCCACGACCCTTCTCGACATCGCGCTCGACCTGTGGGAATGGTGCATTCGCCTGCACACGCATCCCGTGGCGGTTCACCTGGCCGGGCAGGAGAACACCACGGCAGACGCCCTCAGCAGGGACACCTCATCCCATCACGAATGGTCTCTCTCCGGAGAGGCGTTCAGACTGATTCGGGACCGCTGGGGCGAACCATCGATCGACCTCTTCGCGACCAGGGAAAACGCGAAGTGTCGCCGATTCTGTTCCAGAGCGGGCCACGATCGTGCCTCCATCGGGGACGCTTTCCAGTTTCCGTGGACCGGGGAACTCCTCTACGCGTTCCCGCCGTTCCCGCTGCTCGGCCGGACGATATCGAAGATCCTCGCCGACCGAGCCGACGCGATCCTAGTAGCCCCGTACTGGCCGAGGCAACATTGGTTCGCACCCCTGCTACAAGCCGCACGAGACGACCTGCTCCGGTTGCCACCGACACCGGACCTGCTCTCCCACTCCGACGGCCGAGTCCTCCATCCGGACCTGCCACGCCTGGCCCTCCATGCCTGGAGGATATCGCACTAGACGATCCCGTGCTCGGTACCGTCCTCGTCGCGGCCAGGAAGGAATCCACCCGTCGCAACTATCAATACAAGTGGCGACGCTTCCTGACCTTCGCTAACGAGAGGAGTGAGCCGGTATCGCCCGCGGGGCTCTCGACCGTCCTGCACTTCCTCCTGCACCTCCGGCAACAGGGCCTGGCGTTTCCATCCCTGAAGGTCTATCTCTCCGCGATCGTGGCATACCAACCGCCACGATCTGCTGCCTCGGCCTTCTTCAGGAACGATACCGTTAAGCGGTTCCTGAAAGGACTTCATCATCTCTACCCGCCGGTATCGCCGCCGCTACCGCCGTGGTCCCTCTCGCTGGTGCTCTCGCAGCTGACGAAGCCGCCCTTCGAGCCGATGGCGACCTCGGATGACAGGCTCCTGACAATGAAAACTGCCTTCCTGGTGGCGGTGACCTCAGCGAGGCGAGCGGGTGAGATCACAGCTCTTCGTTCCAATGAGCCCTTCACGGTCTTCCACAGGGACAAGGTGGTCCTGAGACCTGACATCTCGTTCCTGCCTAAGGTGGTGTCCAGTTTCCATCTCAACCAGGACATCATCCTGCCTGCCTTCTTCCCGAACCCGACGACACCGTTGGAGCGGTCCCTCCACTCCCTGGACGTGCGTCGGGCATTGGCTTTCTACAAGGACAGGACTGCTTCCTTCCGGCAGACGCCGCATCTCTTTGTTTGCTATGGGCGACGTCGGAAGGGCCTAAAAGTGTCCACCCAGCGCTTCTCCAAGTGGGTGGTGAGGACTATTGAACTGGCGTATGAGCTCGCGAGGAAGCCTCCGCCAGTCCTGCTTCGAGCCCACTCCACCAGAGCTGTGGCTACTTCTGCGGCCCTCCTGCGAGGAGTTGACCTGCATGAACTCTGCCGTGTGGCGACCTGGTCCCAACCATCGACCTTCGTGTGCCACTACAGGCTCGACTGCCGGTCGCGCAGAGATGCCCGGTTTGGACGTGAGGTGTTGGCTTCCGTGCTGTAGGACCTGACCCGCCGTCCGACCGGTAAGCTACACAGTCTCCTAGTGTATGAAGGCACAGAGACCACGAAGAAGAAGAACAGGTTGCTTACCTGTAACTGTGGTTCTTCGAGTGGTCATCTGTGCCATCATACACACCCGCCCTTCCTCCCCTCTTTCTCAGGTCCCTGTAGGTTCTACGGCGGACGACAGAACTGAGGAGAGACCGTTGCTCGGCGGGAGGAGCATGCGCAGTACCGGCGTGGGGGAGGGGTTCCCGCCAAGCGAACAAGCTCTAGAAGTTTCCGAACGCTACCGCGCAGGCGCTAAAGCTCCTAGTGTATGATGGCACAGATGACCACTCGAAGAACCACAGTTACAGGTAAGCAACCTGTTCTTCTGTCATGCTGGTGACAGCACCAGATATCTTCTGATATCAAACTTATTTGGCCTTCATTTGACCTTTCTCTGCCACCCTGCTCCACGTGTTTGCAAGGGCCACCGGACAAGCACATAAACAGGCGCGGACGCTAATGGATGTACATTCCTATCCCCATTTAGGCAGGCAGATTAATGCCTCTCTGTTGCTTCAGGGACCATTTTCTTGCAGACACACCTTGCTTAAGCGCAACTTTACACTAAGACGCTCAGCTGAGAACCGGCACTTTCTTTATGCTGAGCATACTGACTATACTAATGTCATTCAGCGCTAAACTAATCATGTAAAACCTGACCTTTTCCAACGCTCTTGTCCCGCTCCAAATTTCCTTTGTTCTCACCGAGCATGGCATGGCCTGTAGGCACAATCCACCCTATACCCCCCCCCGATTCCGAGCCCACCTTGGATCGCTCCTGAGTTTCATCCAGCCTTGCTGTCGGTTTGTCCAGAGAGCTCCCTTAGCGAACCACACTGAGCTTTCCTCCCTGCAACTCTCCGTTCTCTCCAGGATTACGAGAAAAGGTGTCGTATCACCCATTTCCCCCAAAAACTCTTATTTCTAATTTCTAGTTAGCTGCGTGCTTGTGGTGTCTTTTCTGTTGTTTGTCCTTTAATAAAACTATTATTTTTACTATTTTAAAACCTTGTCTAACTGCTCTTCTGACCTGACACTGTATACATAGGGTTAAAAGATCCCAGCTAAAGTTACTCTGCCTCTCACTAGCTTAAGAGAGTGCTCGAGTTAATTTCCCCATCTTGTGTTTTTGCTTGGTTATTTGGGCGTCCCTCCCGGGACCCCCACAATACAGGGTAACACTGGGAAGAAGGTGGTTTAGAAGTGCAGTTAATCAACCAGTCAAAGTGCTTTAAAGAGAAATAACTATCCACCATTGTGAGGAGGAAGGTAAGTTCTGTCATTTGCTGGGAAGCTAAATGAGGTGATGGACAGAAATCCAGTGTGCCTGCTTTCTTCATGAAGCCTATATGGGGTGAACATACATCTGAAATGTGAACTGGACTACATAATCACACTGGTTTAATACCACCTTAACTGGAATGGCACCACCCTATAGATTTCTGGGATTTGTAGGTGCATAGATGTCCATGCTAGAGAGCATTAACTCACTCCCCTGTGTTGTGTCCCAGGGAGACCAGGCAACCAATTAGCAAACCAGCAGAGCAGAGCTTACTCACAGAGGTGAGAGCAGAAGTAGGCCAAACAAGGATCAAGCCAAGAATGCAAGTTCCAAGGCAAACAAATCCACAAAAGCAAATCCAAATCAGCATCAAACAAGCAGAGATCCAAGAGATTCAGGAAAACACAGCACAGGACTTCAACCACCAAGAAGATCAGTTGTCAACCCTAGGGGGAGATAAGCCAACTGTTTGCCTTTTATGGGCTAATGATGTTGCCAGGTGTAACGAGGTATTCCCTCATTAAAGCCTGTTTGTTACTTAAATAAGCTGAATGCCTCAGAGGTTCTTTCTGGTGTCATCCCTCACACAAGGTAGGAGTCTGGGCTATTTTGTCTTCTGATATTTATTCCCCCTGCTCAGACCTCTGCTGTAGGTTGTTATTTTCCACTGAGCAAACTTCTGGGAAAACGGATTCAGAAGCCTCCTCCTTACTGTCAGGGTTTCCAAGGCAGGGCATTACACCCTGAATTTAGAGCATTAGAGCTCTCTGGGTGGGAAGTCCCTCCCCAGGATTCTAGAGAATGGAGCTATGGTGTGTAAAATGGTATCAAAATGCTACAGGAATGTCCTCTGTATACACTACAGTGGGCCCTCCACTTTTGCAAGGGTTCAGGTCCCAGCATCCTTGCAAAAGTGAAAAAAATAATGAATTCCCCCCCCCCCCCGGTCCCATGATCTCTCTCCCATTCCCTTCTGGGGATCCCCCAATTCTCAACCCTTTTGCCTTGGCATGAGATCCAAGTGCTGGGCAAAAGGGAAGGGAATGGGGGGCACTGCAGGGGGGAAGGAAGGTACATATGTGCCTTCCCCCCACACCATTCCCTTGCTTTTTGCCTGGGCATGCTTGCCTTCCTTCTCGGCACTGGGCAAAATGCAAGGGAATGGGAGGAGGAAAATGGAGGGGGGACACATATGCCTCACAAATAATCAAATTTGTGAAGGTCAAACCCATGAATGTGGAGGGAAGACTCTAGTTGTCTTTCCATAGCAACATATGAAGTACTGAATGAGTTGGTGGGCCTGATCCACTGCTACTAATGCCCCCTGCACGACTTCTTTTAAACAGATGAAATTCATTCAGGCAGGGAAGGTTATGTGTCTGATTTCTTGCAGAGAAAACTACCCAGAGGTCCTCAGAGATAAGGCAAGTGGCAGCTGAGGACAGGGCCTTTTTTGTGGTGGTGTCCAGGGTTTGGAATATTCTCCCTAGGAAAGTTTAGCTTCTTTGCTTTTAAAGCAGTGATGAGAAGTGATTAGAACATTTGTCCTTTCCCTTAGACCAAGGATGGGGGAACATGTAGCTGTGGCTGGACCATGGCCATTTCCACACTAGACTGTTATAGTGCTATTATTCCACTTTCAACATCCTATGGAAGCCTGGGGTTTGCAGTTTAGGGTCAACATCCTATGGAATCCTGGGGTTTGCAGTTTAGGGAGGGGCCTCAAAGGTCTACGTTGCAAACCCCAGGATTCCATAGGATGTTGAAAGTTGAATAATAGCACTATAACAGTCTAGTGGAAATGGACTGTGACTCTCTTACCACTGCTTAACTGTCTGGGCTTCCTGGGAGTTGTAGTCCAACAACATCTGGAGAACCAGGTGATTGCCACACCTGTCCTAGTGCTTTCTTGAGTTTTTTATAGCTGCACTTTCAGATTGCTGTTTTATTGCTTGCTCTTTGTTTCTTTGGCATGATGTGTTTTCACAATGTTCTTTATGACGGCATGTATGAGAGATTAGTCTATGCTTCCTGGAAGAGTGACTCAGAAGCAGTAAAACTCTCTAGCCCATCCCCTGTCTACAGGTGGAGAAGGAGACCTGTGGCTTGTTGCAAGAACAGGGCTACTTGAATACTTTGGCTGACCTTCTGTGCTGGAGTTGCATAGGCTAAATCTCTGTGTGGAGAGGTCAGATCCTCAAACATTTCACAGATGAAAACCAGGACACACGTGGCTAGACAACATCAGAGTGTGGTCAAGATGGTACAAGTTATCAGTGAGGAAGAACACACAAACTAAGCAGTTTGCTTTTGCCTGAGCCTACTGGGAAGGGCAAAATTCTGCCATTTCCGATCCTCTCCCCCTGGCTGAACTTTGCACTATGCACTTTGAACTCAGTTTGCAGCAACGGAAGTAAGCTGAGGACAAAGAGGGAAAGAGGGAGGAGGAGAGAAAAACCGGGACATTTTAAAAGCAGCTGATAAAGTGGGATAGTGGAGGATTAATCGGCACCGTCCCTGACAGATCCAGACAGTTGGAGGGCGTGGGAATTATGCGTCGGTTGTGCTATGCAACTCACTCTTTGGCCATTTCCGCACGAGACTGTTACAGCATTATTATTCCACCTTCAACATCCTATGGAATCCTGGGGTTTGCAGTTTTTAGGGAGGGGTCTTCAAACTGCAAACCCCAGATTCCACAGGATGTTGAAAGTGGAATAATAGCACTATAACAGTCTCGTGCGGAAATGGCTGGTCGATCTGTCTGTCTGTCTTCCTTTCTTTCTTGTCCCACCTTTCTCCCAGTACTGTTCTAGTTATCCCAGTACAGGACCCAATTCCTATCCAATTCTTAAACATACTGCTAACATTTCTTCATTTTCCCCTTCCTGGAGAACCAGCATTGGGTAGTGGTTTGAAGGTTGGATTATGATTCTGGAGGCCAGGGTTTGATTCCCTGCTTGGCCATGGGAACTCACAGGGTGACCTCTCGGTCCCAGAAAACCTGTGATTTGTAGTTTTGCCTTAGGGTTGCCATAAATCAGGAATGATTTGAAAGTACACAACAAGATTAACAACAGTGGAATTTTGAGCAATGTATGGAACCTGAAAAATGTGTTAACGATGGCCATTTCTGCACTAGCCTGTTATAGCGCTATGGTTCCACTTGCAACATCCTATGGAATCCTTGGTTCTTCTTCGTGGTCTCTGTGCCTTCATACACTAGGAGCTTTAGCGCCTGCGCGGTAGCGTTCGGAAACTTCTAGAGCTTGTTCGCTTGGCGGGAACCCCTCCCCCACGCCGGTACTGCGCATGCTCCTCCCGCCGAGCAACGGTCTCTCCTCAGTTCTTTCTCGTCCGCCGCCGCGTACGGAAGGTTCTTTAGTTTGTTCCTCTCACGTCGTGCTTGGCTTGCTGTTTTTCACGGTTTTACGGACTTTCGGACTGTCTTGACCTCTCTTTCGGACTCCCCCTTCGGTTTTCGTCTTTTGGATTTCGGAGTTTGGCGTTTCTTCGTCTTATGTCCGCGCTCTTTAAGAAGTGCGTGTCCTGCGGCCGCAAGGTTGCCCTCAACGACGGCCATAAGGAGTGTCTCTTCTGTTTGGGCGAGTCCCACAACATCCGGACTTGCCCAATTTGCAGGGATTTACTCCGCAAACTCTTCGCAACCGCTCCGCGAGACTCAAATCTTTTTGTTGGGAGCAGTCTCTGCGGGCGATAGACGAGACCTCCACCTCCAAGATGGCCGACAAGAAGACGACCACACCATCGACGGTATCGGCGGCTGCCGTTCCGTCCACCTCGTCGGTATCGGGCTCGGTACCGGCGAAAACGCCGATCTCGGCGTTACCGAGGATCCCGAAGCTGTCGGCGGCTGCCAAGTCAGCTAAAGGATCCTCGACGGCGAGGAAGGCTGAGGCTCCCCTTACGGAGACGCCTGCAAAAAAGCGCCCTGCTCCGGACGGAGGCAAGGGCAAGGAGAAGGAGAAGAAGAAGAAGAAGAAGGAAAAGAAGCGCTCCCCGGCTGGGGACGCTCAACCTCCTACTCCTCCTCCTACTCAGCAGCCTTCCAAAGGGCGAGGCGAGTCCGTCGACCTCTCGGAGGATGAGATCGAGGACGTTCCCCAACAGCGCCCGGACTCGCCTGTGGCAGACCCTCCAACCCTGGTGGAGGAGCGCCACCGCCCTCTTAGCCGTCGCAGGTCGGCCGACCTGCAGCAGAGAGAGCCCTCTGCTTCTCCGGAGCGGCGTTCGACCTCCTTCAGGTCCCGGTCCCGCTCTTCCGAGCGTCCGGTGGCCTCGCCGCCTCCGAGGGAGACAAGAGAGGAACAACCTCGCTCGTCTGCCTCCAGATACACCTCGGCGTCCTACGTGGCCAGGTACGCGAGGGAATCTGAGTGGAGAGAGCGCCCGGCCTCCTATCGGTCCCATTCGCCATCGTACCGGGATCGGTACCATCGTGGCCCGAGTCGCTGGGAGACCTTCCGGAGGTCCCGGTCACCTCGTCGACAGCGCGAATCGCGCTCGCCTGAGGGGACGAGGCTCGGTACCGTCGACGCCGAAGCCGATCTCCGTCGGACCGCCGCTCCTTCAGCCGCTCTCCCTCCCCTCGATATCATAGGGCGAGGGAGCCTTCACCACGGTATCGGGCGATATCGCCACCTCCTAGGGTCACGGCGACGGCGACGCGCCCTACGGAGTCGGTGGTGACTGAGCGGGCTACGACGACGTCAGCCTGCCAGACTACCCCGGTCACCACCAAGAGGGTGAAGTCCGTGGTCAGCCATCCCAAGCGGGACGCTGCTGCTACCACCGCCCCGGCTGCGGAGAAGCCTAGGAAGGCAACACCTGCGGCGACTACGAAGGAGCCGGAGAGCGAGCGGCGAGAGGACTCACCGAGCTCGGAGTCGTACGACTCGAGTGCGGAGTCTGAGGTGTCTGAGGCGGCCTCCCAGGAGTCTCCTCCGTTGGGATTCGGGGACCCGATCCCAGATTCTGCTCCAGAGGACGTCCACCAGTTCTCTGCGATGCTGCTCCGCATGGCCACTACCCTCGGCCTTAAGATCGCCGATGCGGAGCCGGAGGATGACGATCCAGCCTTCTCCGTTTTCGAGGAGAAGCGACCTTCCACGGCCCCGCTGCCTCTCCTGCCCCGGGTATCCAGACTGGTGAAGGCCGCCTGGGATAGACCGGCCTCGGCTCAGCCGATACCGCAGCGGTTAGAACACCTCTACCGGGTGCAGAAGGATAACGCCGGTTATCTATTTAATCACCCTGCACCGAACTCTGTGGTCGTCGAGTCCGCGCAGACGAAAGGCTCCGGCAGGCAACACACCACCCCGCCGGACAAAGAGGGCAGGAAGTTGGACGCCTACGCAAGGAGGTTCTATTCGGCTGCCTCCTTGCAGATCAGGCTGTCCAACACTCAGGCTTGCCTCGCGGCATACCTGAAGAAGGTGCTCGATCGCCTGCAACCAGCGATGGAAGCGGTACCGGAGGACATCCGCCAAGCCTCCTCCGTGATCTTCAATGAGGCTATCTCCATCGCTCGGCACCAGATGGCCTCCTCCCGGCACGCAGTGGAGATCGCCTCCCGGGTCATGGCGGGATCCGTCGGCCTCCGCCGCCATGCTTGGCTTCGACCGGCCGACATCCAGGAGGACACCAGAAGGAGGATTGAAGATCTCCCCTTCGACGGTGAAGGCCTATTCAATTCGTCCACAGACGAAGCTTTGGACAATCTCGTCAAGGCGAGACTGACCGCAAAAAAGATCGGGCTGCAGCCGGCCACGCAGACCCGCAGGGCCTCCACCTTCCGACCATCCTGGCGACGATCTTCCACCTCGTCGTTCCAGCGTTCGGCCCAGTCTGGACAGTCGAGACCGTCCTCCGGCTCATCGGCCAGACGCACGATTAGGCAGCGCCCGCCTTCGTCGAAGAAGTCCTCCTCCGAGACAAAGTCTCGGTTTTGACGTGCCTGGCAGGACCCGCCAATACCCACTCTTCAGCCTACCATCAGCGCTCGGAGACCGACCGACCCTCGCTCGACACCTAGCGGAGTGGCAGTATGTCACTACGGACTCTTGGGTGCTTTCCATCGTCCGTCTTGGCTACGCCATCGAGTTTCTCGATATTCCTCCTCGCGGCGTTTATTACTCCACGCCGTCGAGTCCGGCCCTCCTGGAAGAGATCCAATCCCTCCTCCAGAAAGGGGCGATCGAGCGGCTCCCGCAAGAGGCCAAGACCACCGGCTTCTTCTCCAGGTACTTCACGGTACCGAAAGCCGACGGTACCCTCCGGCCGATCCTAGACCTCAGAGGGGTGAACTACTACATCCGCCCCAAAAGGTTCAAGATGGTCACGATACCGTCTATCCTACCCTTCCTACATCGAGGGGACTGGTTCGCCTCCATCGATCTCCGAGACGCATACTTCCATATCGCCATTCGCCCGCAGCACAGACGGTACCTCCGCTTCGCAGTCGACGACACCTGTTACCAGTACAAGGTGCTGCCGTTCGGACTCTCGACTGCCCCAAGGGTCTTCACCAAGTGCATGGCCCCGGTGGTATCCTACCTGCGGACGAAGGGCGCTTCCGTCTTCCCCTACCTCGACGATTGGCTGTTGGTGGCGTCCTGCAAACAGAGACTTTACCACGACGTCCACATGACGTTGTCACTCCTGACCCGCCTTGGTCTACGAGTGAATCCGAAGAAGTCCCACCTCGAGCCGGCGAGGATCTTGGACTTCATCGGGGCGACGCTCGACTCGACCTCCGCCAGGGCGTACCTACCAGAGTCTCGAGCACAAACTTTGATCCGGGCCGCCGCTCACGCTCGTACGGCCCCGACGTTATCTGCGAGAAGCGTCCAGCAGCTCTTGGGCTACATGGCTGCGACGACCGCTGTGACATATCTCGCCAGGCTGAGAGCAAGACCTCTTCAACACTGGTTCGTCCGCATATTCGACCCCCTGCGAGACGAACAGACACTCCGGCTGCAGCTGCCGGGAGACGTCCGCTCATCCCTCAGATGGTGGCAGTCGCGACGCAATCTCATGTCGGGGATGCCTTTCCAACAGCCGACACCGAAGGTGACGGTAACGACCGACGCCTCCCTGTATGGATGGGGTGCCCACTGCGGCGATCTCAGAGTCCGCGACAGATGGACCGACGACGAGACCGCTCTCCATATCAACGCGCTGGAGCTGCTTGCCGTCTGGAAAGCCCTACGGGCGTTCCGCCATACCGTGGCGGGGCGCACGGTCCTGATTCTGACGGACAACACCACCGCCGTCTGCTACATCAACAGACAAGGTGGGACTCATTCCACGACCCTGCTCGACATTGCGCTCGGCCTGTGGGAATGGTGCATTCGCCTGCACACGCATCCCGTGGCGGTTCACCTGGCCGGGCAGGAGAACACCACGGCAGACGCCCTCAGCAGGGACACCTCATCCCATCACGAATGGTCTCTCTCCGGAGAGGCGTTCAGACTGATTCGGGACCGCTGGGGCGAACCATCGATCGACCTCTTCGCGACCAGGGAAAACGCGAAGTGTCGCCGATTCTGTTCCAGAGCGGGCCACGATCGTGCCTCCATCGGGGACGCTTTCCAGTTTCCGTGGACCGGGGAACTCCTCTACGCGTTCCCGCCGTTCCCGCTGCTCGGCCGGACGATATCGAAGATCCTCGCCGACCGAGCCGACGCGATCCTGGTAGCCCCGTACTGGCCGAGGCAACATTGGTTCGCACCCCTGCTACAAGCCGCGCGAGACGACCTGCTCCGGTTGCCACCGACACCGGACCTGCTCTCCCACTCCGGCGGCCGAGTCCTCCATTCGGACCTGCCACGCCTGGCCCTCCATGCCTGGAGGATATCGCGCTAGACGATCCCGTGCTCGGTACCGTCCTCGTCGCGGCCAGGAAGGAATCCACCCGTCGCAACTATCAATACAAGTGGCGACGCTTCCTGACCTTCGCTAACGAGAGGAGTGAGCCGGTATCGCCCGCGGGGCTCTCGACCGTCCTGCACTTCCTCCTGCACCTCCGGCAACAGGGCCTGGCGTTTCCATCCCTGAAGGTGTATCTCTCCGCGATCGTGGCATACCAACCGCCACGATCTGCTGCCTCGGCCTTCTTCAGGAACGATACCGTTAAGCGGTTCCTGAAAGGACTTCATCATCTCTACCCGCCGGTATCGCCGCCGCTACCGCCGTGGTCCCTCTCGCTGGTGCTCTCGCAGCTGACGAAGCCGCCCTTCGAGCCGATGGCGACCTCGGATGACAGGCTCCTGACAATGAAAACTGCCTTCCTGGTAGCGGTGACCTCAGCGAGGCGAGCGGGTGAGATCACAGCTCTTCGTTCCGATGAGCCCTTCACGGTCTTCCACAGGGACAAGGTGGTCCTGAGACCTGACATCTCGTTCCTGCCAAAGGTGGTGTCCAGTTTCCATCTCAACCAGGATATCATCCTGCCTGCCTTCTTCCCGAACCCGACGACACCGTTGGAGCGGTCCCTCCACTCCCTGGACGTGCGTCGGGCATTGGCTTTCTACAAGGACAGGACTGCTTCCTTCCGACAGACGCCGCATCTCTTTGTTTGCTATGGGCGACGTCGGAGGGGCCTAAAAGTGTCCACCCAGCGCTTCTCCAAGTGGGTGGTGAGGACTATTGAACTGGCGTATGAGCTCGCGAGGAAGCCTCCGCCAGTCCTGCTTCGAGCCCACTCCACCAGAGCTGTGGCTACTTCTGCGGCCCTCCTGCGAGGAGTTGACCTGCATGAACTCTGCCGTGTGGCGACCTGGTCCCAACCATCGACCTTCGTGCGCCACTACAGGCTCGACTGCCGGTCGCGCAGAGATGCCCGGTTTGGACGTGAGGTGTTGGCTTCCGTGCTGTAGGACCTGACCCGCCGTCCGACCGGTAAGCTACACAGTCTCCTAGTGTATGAAGGCACAGAGACCACGAAGAAGAAGAACAGGTTGCTTACCTGTAACTGTGGTTCTTCGAGTGGTCATCTGTGCCATCATACACACCCGCCCTTCCTCCCCTCTTTCTCAGGTCCCTGTAGGTTCTACGGCGGACGACAGAACTGAGGAGAGACCGTTGCTCGGCGGGAGGAGCATGCGCAGTACCGGCGTGGGGGAGGGGTTCCCGCCAAGCGAACAAGCTCTAGAAGTTTCCGAACGCTACCGCGCAGGCGCTAAAGCTCCTAGTGTATGATGGCACAGATGACCACTCGAAGAACCACAGTTACAGGTAAGCAACCTGTTCGTTTGCAGTTTTGAGAGGGGCCAATCGGCCCCTCCCGAAACTGCAAACCCTGGGATTCCATAGGATGTTGCAACTGGAATCATAGCACTATAACAGGCTAGTGTGGAAATGGTGATGTCTTGTATGGGTATTATCACAATTATATATTGTCCTTTTGATTTTTGTCATTTGTATGGATATTTGTTATTCTATAGCCCCTGGAAAAGGCCAGCGAAAGAATGACATAGGCCGAAACACAGTGGGCGTGTTGGAAATGAGAAATAAAGCCCTTCTACAGAGCACTTGGAGATTTGCCTCTGTTTTTCTATTCTGGAAGCTTAAAGTGCTTGAGATGATGGTGCAAATGGGCAGCCCGAGTCAAGGGTTTGCTTCATCCTCCCAGTCCAGAAGTTGGTGGGGAGGGAGAGAGCTTTGAAGCATAAAAGGCAGCTGTTCAAGGGAGGGTTTGCCTTCTCCCCCTTGGCTGGAGCCTGGCCTCCAGGGGCAGGGGTGGGGGAGACTGTGGAAGGGAGCCCCTGAACCACCCTCCAAACCCACCCCTTCCTTCTGAGACGGGGAAGGACAGAGTAAAAAGGAACCCAGTGTTCGACGTCTGCCAGAAATCCCGACGGCATCGTAGCTGGAAAGAGTGGAGCAGTGTTTGTTGCTGAAAGGAAGCAGTGTGCGAGGATGTATTGGTGTGTGTCTGCCTTCTCCCTCCGCCTGATGGGAAGGCAGGGCCAAGGTGAGACGGGTGTGTGTTTGTAGCTGTGTGGGTCACACCAGAGCCAAAGGGAGAGGGATCTCTTTTCTTCTAGGGAAGGCGAAAAAGAAGCAACGGTTCTTTTCTTTCTTTCTTTTTAGGCGGCGGCGGGGAAACGGCAACACTTTTGGCAGCCGAAACAAGGCATCTTCTTGTGGCACCTGGAAGACCCACAAGTTTTATTTGGCATCAGCCGAATTCATGGAGTCCCAACCCTTCTTTGATCGTCTCAACAGACAATTCTAAGTAAAGCAGAAGGCAGTTAGGAAAAGCTGCGCTACGGCCGAATCGGTTCAATCAATGTACCCTCCGACATTTCAAAGAGGAAAGCTGCAACATCAGAGTGTGCTCGAGATGGCAAATGGGATTGGTGAGGAAGAACACACAAGCTAGGAGAGAGTGCAGCAGTTTGCTTTTGCCTGAGCTGACTGGGAAGTGCAGGTCTTGCCCCTTCATCTCCTTTCCCCCTGCTAAGTTAGTGGAGTGCAAATTTCTTTTGCACTTTGAATTGAGTTTGCAGCACTAGATGTAAGCTGAGGACAAAGGGGGAAAGTGGAAAGAGGACAGAGAAACTGGGACATTTTAAAAGCAGCTGAAAAAGTGGGATGACAGAAGATGAATCAGGACTGTCCCTGCCAAGTCAGGACAGTTGCAGGGTACAAAATGCAGTCTGATGAATGACTTCAAAAAATAACAAGGACTGGTAACACCCAATAGACGGGATATAGAGAAGAGACAAAGTCTCAGGGTGTGGAAAAGGATGATTTTATTTTTCCAATGAGCCCAATGTGTTTCAGCCTAGAAATACTTAATGGCCTTCTTCAGTGGAATGCAACTTTAAAATCACCTGCAGGGATTCCAAAAAGAGTGTTTTCCAAGATTATGCTCAGAATCTTCCCTAGGTCTCAGGATTTGGCCCTCTTGGATAGTCCGACTTAGCAGCCCCCTTGTTGCTGTATCAGAATAACCCCACTTAATATAATTCTTGTGTGACCTTGAAGCAGTCTTGCATCAAAAGCATCTATTTTATTAAAGTGCGCTCATTTTTCAGTGCTATTTGGATCTTGCCTCCTTCCCTTGATCTGTGTGCTCTCTGTTCTAGAGATACCACTGCAAGACCTGATGAAGTAGAGTCTGTCCGTGAAAGCTTATGCCAAAAATTTCTTCTTCCCACTGTTACCCCCCCAAAGGTGGGGGACTCAGGGCTCTACTCACAATGCCAATGCCTCTTGAATTATAGCTCAAAAAGGGAGGCCTGCGAGGAGGGGGTAACTTCCAGGATCTTTTAACCTGGGTATTCCGATACTAATACAGGAACACTAGTTGGGGCTTAGAAGAATGTTTTATTGGGAGAAAAAAAATCACAAACACATGCAAGATTCAAGTAGTCTCACAATCATACAAGGCTAACTGAAGGAAGGGAGGGGAAACTGGATAGTGAGGATGAAGTGGACGATATTTACCAGTCTTGAAGAGAAGAAAGTCATGGCGAAATGGCTCAAACATGAGAGTTTGAGGGTAGCTCAGAGCACAAGAATTTTTGAGCAAACAGATGGAGTGGCACGCCTACATGAGTCCAAGGTGCTACAAATCGTTCGGCTTGGAGTCCAGGTTTAAATACCCTCTTTCTGCCCTGTAGGGGAATCATAGGATCATAGAATCATAGAAATGTAGAGTTGGAAGAGACCCCAGGGGCCATCCAGTCCAACCCCCTGACATGCAGGAACACCCTCAAAGCACTCCCGACAGATGGCCATCCAGCCTCTGCTTAAAAACCTCCAAAGAAGGAGACTCCACTACACTCCGAGGCAGCAGATTCCACTGCTGGACAGCCCTGACTGTCAGGAAGTTCTTCCTGAGTTTCAGGTGGAATCTCCTTTCCTGCAGCTTGAATCCATTGCTCCTTGTCCTGGTCTCTGGAGCAGCAGAAAACAAGCCCTCTCCTTCCTCTACGTGGCATCCCTTCAAATAGTTAAACATGGCTATCCTGTCCCCTCTTAACCTTCTCTTCTGCAGACTAAACATCCCCAGCTCTCTAAGTCTATCCTCATAGGGCTTCATGGCTTCCAGGCCTCTCACCATTTTGGTCGCCCTCCTCTGGACTTGCTCCAGCTTGTCAATATCCTTCTCGAATTGGGGTCCCCAGAACTGGACACAGTATTCAAGATGGGGTCTAACCAAAGCAGACTCTCCAGCAGAGCAAACAAAGGGGTCTGGGGCTGGCTAATGGGCTTAGCATTAGGTGACAAAGCCCTGATGGGAATTGTGATAGCTTCTTAATGTCTGGGTAGGTGAGGGAACAAAAGGGAGAAGTTCAGCAAGAAGGAGGTTACAGGGTCATTGTTGTTTTGCCTGGGAGTTTCAGTGACTATTGTTTTCTAGATTTGGGCCATTGAGAAGATCATCTTAAACCTATTTAGTTGAGTTCTCCAACTAATCCTTAGTGAACTTATGACCTGGCCATGCCTTGAGGTCCCTTCTGACCTCCTTTTGCATGTGTACAGCCAGTCCTCTTTGCCAGCACAGCTTTTAGCCATGAACGTATGATTTATATTTAGTGACAATTACATGATGTTCATTGCCAATCATGTAATGGAGTGGAGGTGTATAGTATGGTAACACCACTTAGTCCCAAAGATGCTACTACTGGATTGGTTCATGTCTCTTTTAAGGTCTGGAAGTCATCCTCCACAGCGGTGGAGTGGTGAAGCCATTCCAGGTTTAACCTGAATGTTAACAGAACTATCCAAGGTGTTACACTTATTTTAGGGATAGATAGCATCTAGAAAGTTCAGACTAAATCCCAGAGCAGATTCACTGACTCACTAGCATGAGCCATAACCACTCCTTTCTCTCATGCTCTGTATTGTCTGGTTCTTTTTCTGGGCAGAAGAACATCCAGCAGTTGTACCAGAGGGCTTTCATTTCTTCTTATTCCATATATTCCAGGAGCCAGGGCTCAGCTCTGCTGAATTCTGGCAGGAAAAAAAAAAATTATGATTAAAAGAAAAGAGGTGTTACACCAGTCCTTGAGGACACGTTTGCTTTCAGCAGCAAAATATGGAAAACACAGGTGGAGACCTGCTAGACTGGATGAACAGTCCATTTTGTTGAGCATCTGCATTCCAAATTTATTACCTCTTGGAAGCAAGACAGGGGCCCAAAAGCTTTGCCCGATTACTATTATTTGAAGCATACTAACCACTATGCAATCACGGCCAACAACTGTTATTATACTGCTTCTGGGCATGGTGGTGGAATAGGATAGCCTGGTGTAGAAAAAAGTGCATCCTCCAAATTGTGTATGGGGCCTGTGAACTATTTAGGTTTTGAAGCTCCCCCCAAGAGTCTCCAAAAGTACACTCCCATCTAGGGTTGCCAGATCTCCTTTTTGTGGGTCATCTCCAGCCAGGAGATGAGGGTGCAAACCGCCCAGTTTTGGTGGGCTCAGCTCCAGGCAACAGGAAAGGACTGTGTTCAAATCTCCCATCAGCTAGGAGAGCAATATGTAAGGCTTCATTGATTTGTTGCTATGAGTTACTTAGACTCATAGAAGCATGGAACTGTAGGGTTGGAAGAGACCACAAGGGCCATCTAGGCCAACCCCATTCTGCCATGCAGGAATACGCCATCAAAGTTGCTCCTGGTAGATGGCCATCCAGCTTCTGTTTAAAAACTCCAAAGAAGGAGACTCCACCACACTCCATTAAGGCAGCAGCATATTCCACTGTCGAACTGCTCTTACTGCCAGGAAATTCTTCCTAATGTTTAGGTAGAATCTCTTTTCCTGAAGTTTGAAGCTCCATGTCCTAGTTTCTGGAGTGGCAGAAAACAGACTTGCTTCATCCTTCATATGGCATCCCACTTAATGAGCTTCCTTCTTTCCCAGTTGCTATGGTTCCAATGCTCACGCGCTCCTCTGCTTGGTACCCATCTTATGGCTAAAAGTAATTAAGGCAGATTAAATGTTCCTTATCAAGTCTCCCTAAATAAGTGAGAAGGAATTACTCTCTGCACTTCACCTTGATTTGGGAACAGCCCGTTAGCTCAGATTTCTGTCTTAATTTCCAAAAGGGAAATATGTTCTCTGTATTTGTGAGTGAATGTTTGGATGACCAGCTCTGAGTCACTGTGGCTAAACACTTAACACTTAATGACATCACTGAGGGGCATCTGCTTTGGCCAGATCCCAGTCAGAGAATTACAGTATGTCCAGTTCTGGGCACAACAATTCAAGAAGGGTATTGACTAACTGGAATGAATCATAGAATCATAGAAATGTAGAGTTGGAAGATACCACAGGGGCCATCCAGTCCAACCCCCTGCCATGCAGGAACACCCTCAAAGCACACCCGACAGATGGCCATCCAGCCTCTGCTTAAAAACCTCCAAGGAAGGAAGGAGACTCCATCACACTCCATGGAGGCAGCAGCAGATTCCCCTGCTGGATAGCCCTGACTGTCAGGAAGTTCTTCCTGAGGTTCAGGTGGAATCTCCTTTCCTGCAGCTTGAATCCATTGCTCCTTGTCCTGGTCTCTGGAGCAGCTGAAAACAAGCCCTCTCCTTCCTCTACATGGCATCCCTTCAAATATTTAAACATGGCTATCATGTCCCCTCTTCACCTTCTCTTCTGCAGACTAAACATCCCCAGCTCTCTAAGTCTATCCTCATAGGGCTTCATGGCTTCC
Organism: Ctenosaura bakeri; assembly: GCA_948474755.1. Lineage (NCBI taxonomy): Eukaryota > Metazoa > Chordata > Lepidosauria > Squamata > Iguanidae > Ctenosaura > Ctenosaura bakeri. The sequence continues at coordinate 234,046 of CAOLHI010000697.1, forward strand.
AGGCCCTTCACCATTTTGGTCGCCCTCCTCTGGACTTGCTCCAGCTTGTCAATATCCTTCTTGAATTGGGGTGCCCAGAACTGGACACAGTATTCAAGATGGGGTCTAACCAAGGCAGAGAAGGGTGGACCAAAACGTTAAAAGGCCTAGAAGCCTATAAGTGTCCTTTCCTGGAGATTTTTAAACAGAGTCTGTGTGGCCATCTCTCGGGAGTGCTTTGATTGTATCTTCCTGCATAGCAGAAGGAGGTTGGAACAGATGGCCCTTGGGGTTTCCAAACAGGGGACTGCAGGCAGCACCCTGAGGTCCGGCAGCTCTAAGTGAGATTTTATTCTCAAGCCCTTCCTGTGCAGTTTGGGAATAAATTTCTAGACTTCAGTGGTGAGGTATTCCTCTGACTCTCATTATGTGCTGACTCTGCCCCGCATACGAGAGAAAAGCAGAGGGGCGGATGGGAAATTCCACAGGATTCCTTTCCAGATGCAAAACCTTGCCGCTGGTATCCAGGCTCCAAGAAATGCATCTGCCAGAGAGGATGTGCATACAGATGAGACTCGGAACTGGGACATCTGGAACCAGAGCCCTTTGCTTTGGCCTGGGGGCATGAAAATGGAGACAGTCATGCGCTCAAGTCAGCCTTTAAAAGACATATTTTGGCACTGGTAATGCTTTGCAGGCTGGCCGTGTTAAGATCGAGGTTGCAAGGTGTCTGCAGATCCTGTCCAGGGGAATGCTTGTTTTATTCCTGAGTGTCTCTCTTGGGCCACTTCCGCACTAGCCTGTTATAGTGCTATTATTCCATTTGCAACATCCTATGGAATCCTGGGGTTTGCAGTTTCGGGGGGGGCCAGACGGCCCCTCCCGAAACTGCAAACCCCAGGATTCCATAGGATGTTGCAAATGGAATAATAGCACTATAACAGGCTAGTGTGGAAATGGCCTTAAGTCATCCAGCATCTGGTTTTTCCCCTTCCTTCAAAACCAACAGCAGCAACAGCTTTTTTGGATAAAAATTTTTTTTGAACAAAGACAAAAAAACAAAACAAAAACAAAACCCCAAACCCACTACATAACAATACATAAAACTAAAAATACCTAACAATGCAATACAAATTAAAAACAAAGAGCATCTAACAGAACTACAACTAACCAAAAGGACTACAGATAACTAAAAACTGGTTCCCACCCTGGTTGCAGACAGCACATGTCGATCAAGGACTTGCACCTAACTATTAATCCTTAAATTTAAACTAGAAATTAATACTTGCTGTTAAGCATCCTTATCATCCTGAATATATGCCTACAAAGTTACAGACATCACTTAATTATTCTATATTAGTTCAAAGTAATTATCAACCGTCAAATATTAATAATAATAACAACTAAAAAAGTTAGTAAGCAGCATAAAGGCAGATTTGGAGAGACAACGTTTTCATGGAATTACTACCTGCTTCATCAGAATCACCAAGTGTTATCTTCAGGTTATATTCTTTGTTATGATCTGGTAATTGAGGAGCACGTATGTGAGTGTGTGTAAAATAAGCAAGGAAAAAATATATATAAATAATAGAGCAAAGAGTCCATATAAAACAAGGGTTGCCGGCAGAGACAATTTCATGGGAAATTCTAGCTGGATCTGTTTAAACTTTTGTAAGGCTGCTCAAGTCCAAGACTGGGAAAAAGATGGGATGTAAAAAATCAAGATAAAAGGAGAAAGAGGAGGACGGTTGTGCAAAAGTCCACTGATTAAGCATGATGTTGCTATTCCCTGTAAAGTTGACTTTGACTTATGGTGAGGCTATGAATGAGAGACCTGGAATAACTGAATCATAGGCCATTTCCGCATGAGTCTGTTATAGCACAATGATTCCACTTTCAACCTCCTATGGAATCCTGGGGTTTGCAAACCCCAGGATTTCATAGGAGGTTGAAAGTGGAATCATCGCACTATAACAGACTTGTGTGGAAATGGCCATAGAGTTGGAAAGGGCTCTATTGGTAACCACATCCAGCCCTCCTAAAGAATCCCCGGCTGCCCAGCCTCTTTTTGAAGATGTCACATGTCCCCCCCCCAAAAAAAACCCCAATCATTTTACGCCCAGAATAATCCTTTTTCTAAAACTGGCAGTGATTTCTGGTCAATTTCTGTTATCAGAAAAGGCCTTCCAGTCTAGTTTCCAACTTATGGCAACCCTAAGGTGAACCTATCCTGGGGTTTTCTTAGCAAGACTTCTTCGGAAGGGGATCTGTCTTTGTCTGAGGTTGAGAGAGTGTGACTTGCCCAAGATCACCCCAAGAGTTTTCATGGCTGAGTAGAGAGTTGAACCCTGGTTTCCAGAGTTATACTGCAGCGTTCAAACAACTATACCATGCTGGCTCCCAATTATAGTGCTATATCTTAAAAAAAAAAAAATTAAAAAGAATGGAGAAGAAAATTTGCCTTTCAAAGCACCTCAGCAAACCATACCCTCAGTTTAAAAAACAAAAACAACTTTTGGAAGTGCTGTTACTTCATCCCAGGCCTACCCGGTAATAGCACTTGATATTGTTTTTGATATCAAAACCATTCGGCCTCCCTCTGCCACCCCGCTCCATGTGTTTGCGAGGCCTCCAGACAAGCACATAAACAGGCGCGGCCAGTAACTGTTGGGCATTCCATCCTCCACCCAGGCAGGCAGAACAGAGCCACTCCGTTGCTTCAGGGACCTCTCCTGCAAACACCCTTTTGCTTAAGCACGACACTAACAAAGGCACCCGGCTCTGAGCCGATAGTCCTACAAAGCCGGACTAAGCACCGTGCATTTGCATACTGGCTACACTATTGTTGATTCTGCGCTAAGCCGATCATGTTAAACATGACCTTTACCAAAGCTTTGTCCCGCTCCAAACTCACATTGTTCTCACCGAGTATGGCATAGCCTGCAGGCACAATTCACCCTATAAAAAGCCCCCGATTCCAAGACCACCTCGGATCACTCTCAAGTTCCAGACCACCTTGCTGCCGTTTTGTCCGGCGAGCTCCCCTCAGCGAACCGCGCTGAGCTTTCTTCCCCCCACCCCAATGAACCCTATCTTCAAACTTCTTCAGGACTACGAGAAAGGTGTCGTATCACCCATTTCCCCCGAAAATCCCCATTTCTAATTCTTCCGTTAGCTGTGTGATTGTGGTGTCTTTACTGTTTGTTTGTCCTTTAATAAAAACATCATTTTTTTGCTATTTTAAAACTGTCTGATCACTTGACGGACCTGATCCCGTAGACGCTGGGTTGCAAGATTCCTGCTAAGTTACCCTGCCTCTCGCTAGCTTTAGTGAGCGCTCCAGCTAATTTCCCCCAAAGTTGTGTTATTGTGGTTTGGTTATCTGGGCGCCCCTCCCAGGACCCCCAGAGAACAGGGTAACAGAGTCTAAAGTAAAAATCGACAAAATTGCTACGAAACAGCCCCCTCCCAAATGATGGAACCTCTGTTCCACCAAAAGATGGAACAGTGATGACAACAATCATCAACAGCCAGTTTGAAAAACCCTTATCTTTTATATATTTAAGTATACGTTATGTATTTAAACATTTTTATCTCTCTGTCTCTGTATGACTAACATAGAGGGATGAACTACAAATACATACAAATATTTGCACACACACACATATATATGCATGATTAACTTAGAGAGAGAGAGAAGTGGTGATGTATATTATGTATATTACAGAGGAAATGTCTGACACTTTTAATAAACTCCTTCTTCAGCCATTTTATCAAGTCTATTGCAGTTTTATAGAATCCCCCTGGGATCCAGGTTTTACCTGAAAAGGGTGCTCCGCAGTTGCTTTTTCTAGCACTCTCTGTCACACATGCACACACATGTGCATACATGCTTTTCTTCTCTACCTGCTCCAATTGATTCTATCTCATTTACTGCCATGCACACTATCTAGAATCTGGATATTTGTCTAGAATCTGTCATGTTGAGGAGGGAGTGGGCTTGTTCTCTGCCACTCCAGAGACCAGGATAAGGAGCAACGGATTCAAGCTGAAGGAAAAGAGATTCCACCTGAACCTCAGGAAGAACTTCCTGACAGTCAGGGCTGTCCGGCAGTGGAATCTGCTGCCTCGGAGTGTAGTGGAGTCTCCTTCCTTGGAGGTTTTTAAGCAGAGGCTGGATGGCCATCTGTCGGGAGTGCTTTGAGGGTGTTCCTCCATGGCAGAGGGTTGGACTCGATGGCCCCTGGGGTTTCTTCCAGCTCTACATTTCTATGATTCTATGATTCTAAGTTGGCCCTCCACATTCACTAGAGTTAGGGACACAGGATCCCCCCAGAAGTGAAAAAACTGGCAATATCTGCAGAAGAGAAAGTTAAGAGGGGAGATGATAGATATGTTTAAATATCTGAAGGGATGCCATGTAGAGGAGGGAGTGGGCTTGTTTCCTGCTGCTCCAGAGACCAGGACAAGGAGCAATGGATTCAAGCTGCAGGAAAGGAGATTCCACCTGAAACTCAGGAAGAACTTCCTGACGGTCAGGGCTGTCTGGCTGTGGAATATGCTACTGCCTCGGAGTGTGGTGGAGTCTCCTGCTTTGGAGGTTTTTAAGCAGAGTCTGGGTGGCCACCTGTTGGGAATGCTTTGATGAGTGTTCCTGCACAGCAAGGGGTTGGACTCGATGGCCCCGGGGTCTCTTCCAACTCTAGGATTCTATGATTCTACTTCCCCCTTTTAATCTCTGCTCAGGATCAGGCAATTCAGTGTACTTTCCTTTGTGTGCAGCTATCCAGCGTTTCAGTTGCTCTGATGCTTGGGATGGTTCTGACCGTTTACACAAGAGGGGCAGGGCGGGGAAGGAAATTCACATAGTGTACTGAGGCTGTTTGAAGGTACATTATATAGAGACTCAGACTGGCTTAACAAACATCCAGCAGTGATGGATGGATGGCACTTTGTCCTTCTAGAAGAAACCTCAATGCCCGTTTGCACATGGCGAGAAGCCCACTCTGTTTGCTTGTGCACCATTTTGAATATTCCTCCTGTTACCACGGTTCAGACATACCCAGTGATAGCACTAGATATCTATTGATATCAGATTATTTGGCCTTCCTCTGACCTTTCTCTGCCACCCTGCTCCACATGTTTGCGAGGCCACCGGACAAGGCGCGGCCGGTTAATGGTTGGACATTCCAATCCCCACTTAGGCAGGCAGATTAACGCCACTCCGTTGCTTCAGGGACCTCTTTTGCAGACACACCTTGCTGAAGCGCAACTTTACACAAAAACGCTTGGCCTTGAGCCGGCACTCTTTCAATGCTAAGCCATTTGCATACTGGCTACACTATTGTTATACTTGCGCTAAGCTGATCATGTAAAACTTGACCTTTCCCAACGCTTTTGTCCCGTTCCAAACTTGTATTGCTCTCACCGAGTATGGCATGGCCTGTAGGCACAATCCACCCTATAAAAACGCCCCGATTCCGAGTCCTCCTCGGATCCCTCCCGAGTTCTAGACCGCCTTGCTGTTGTTTTGCCCAGCGAGCTCCCCTCAGTGAACCACGCTGAGCTCCCTCCCTTGCAACCTCCGCTTCTCTCCAGGACTACGAGATAAGGTGTCATATCACCCGTTTCCCCCGGAAACTCGCATTCCAATTTCTAGTTAGCTGTGTGCATGTGGTGTCTTATATGTTATTTGTCCTTTAATAAAAGTTATTAATTTACTGTTTAGACTTCTCTGACTGCTCTTCTGACCTGACCCCGTATACATAGGGTAGCAAGATCCCTGCTAAGTTACCCTGCCTCTCGTTAGCTTAAGAGAGTGCTCAAGTTAATTTCCCCAACTTGCGTTAGTGTTTGGTTATTTGGGCATCCCTCCCGGGACCCCCAGAATACAGGGTAACACTCCCTCCTGCTAGGAAAAGTCAGGGATGGTTAGTCCTGGGGGTGAGAGGGCTGTCAAGAAATACTGGATGCTGTAGGTCAGTGCTACTCAACATGGTGATCCCTGGACCAGTGAGAGTCCCCAAGCCATGGGCTGCGGGTTCCTTGTGGGTTTTTACAAAACAATTGTAACCAGTGGGCACAAGTATGGTGCCTGTCCTTGGGACACTGGAAAAAATAAAGAATTGCTAGTCCCCCACATCAGATAGCCTGAGAAGCACTGATGTCAGCTAAATTTCAGAGGAAGGCAATATCACACTCTTGTTTTGTGCCTCCAAGTTGTTTTTGAGTATGGTGACCTTAAGATGAACCTGAGATCCAGTGTGGTGATTTGAGCATTAGACCCGGGTTCGATTCCTCACTCAGCCACGGAAACCCACTGAGTGACCCTGGGTATGTCACACACTCTTAGCCTCAGAAACCTCCATGATAGGGTCACCTATTGCCATAAATCAAAAGGACACACTCTCAGCCTCAGAAACCTCCATGATAGGTTCACTTAGCCATAAGGATGGCCATAAGTTGGAAATGACTTGAAGACATGTAACAACAAAAATGTAATACTTCCAGTCTATCCTTTGCTGTTGTAAACTTACAGCATCTGCAAACATCCTAGTGGTAAAGAATTTCTAAATAAACATAGCATCTTGGATGGCAGAAGGAAGGGATCGTAATTCTTTTATTGCTGGAGTGCCATGCTCCAAAAGCTCGACAAGCAGTGTGGATTGCAGGTGTTGCCATCGAAAACCATTGCCCTTCAATATCTGCTTAATGAACGACATCAGTTAAAGGAGCAGGATGAATTTTTCCCCTGTGTTTGTAGACCGGCTGCATTTTTTCAAGCCTCACCTGTTGCCCATTCTTCAGGCTTTGCAAGATGGTTTAGCATCCATAAACAAAGCAATGGCCTTTTAGTTATATGCTGACTTGTTGATTTTTATCTTCTGTCTTTTAATGATTTTTTAAAAATGAGTTTGATTCTACAAATCATTTAAGTATATTTTAAGTTAACATGTAAAGACAGGAGTGTGATGATGACCACGTTTTTGTTTGTATTTTACGCTGCATTGTTTTTATTATTCGAATAGCTGTGCAGAATTTGAATCCCCACTTGGTGGCCTTGGGCAAGTCACACTTTCTCAGCCTCACAGGAAGGCAAAATCAAATCCCCTCTGGATAAATCTGGCCAGGAAAACCCTGTGAAGGTTCATCTTAGGGTCACCAGAAGTTGGAAATGACTTGAAGGCACATGGTAACAACAACAAAGGCCTTTTCCGCACGACACTGTTATAGTGCTTTTATTCCACTTTCAACCTCCTAGAGAATCCTGGGGTTTGCACTTTAGAGAAGGTCATTTAGAATTCTCAGCCAGCGAGCTCTTTGGCCTCAGTAAACTACAAACCCCAGAATTCCACAGGATGTTGAAAGTGGAATAATAGCACTTTAACAGTGTAGTGCAGAAATGGCCAAAGTTGCCTTGGGTCACAGTATTGGGAAAAAGGTGGGACATATGTGAATGCAATACTAATAATACTAATGCTAACGATGATGATGATGATGCAATCTTGAAACAGCACTTTCATAAAGCAAGTAACAGTCAAAGCGAGCGGTGTTACCTGGAAACCCAGGAACAAAGGTTAATAAAGAACCGAGACAAGGAAATGAAGACCAGGAATTATAAAGGTCTGGGAATGTGCACAATATTACATAAAAATCTTCCTGTTACATTGCTTTTAGAAATGCTTGTAAGACAGTAGATAAAAAATAAATAAATAAAAACTTGTGAAACATTTTACTTATCATTCTAAAATAAGATATTCCATAATCCATTTCCCTTTTTTCTGGTGAAAAAGGGCTTTGAAGCAAAAGGGAACAAACTTTTTGTTTTTCCAAATTTTGCTTGGTCTTCCACATTTCTAGGCGTGCCAAGAAAGCTGCCCCGCTGGACACCCTCGCCCACCTGGGTCCTGCTTGAGACCCCCATGTGTAAGTACAGAGGCAGAATGTCCCCCTGAACCAGCTCCAAATAGGTCCCTGGAGAGAGGCAGCTGGTGCTTCTGTGGCCATTTCCGCACTAGCCTGTTATAGTGCTATGATTCCACTTTCAACATCCCATGGAATCCTGGGGTTTGCAGTTTCGGGAGGGGCCGACTGGCCCCTCCCGAAACTGCACACCCCAGGATTCCATAGGATGTTGAAATTGGAATCATAGCGCTATAACAGGCTAGTGCGGAAATGGCCTGGATTAAGTTGTTGAGTTGTGCCTGAGGTCACCGGAGTGGCTGGTGGGATGTTAGAGGTTTTATATATATAGTGTTACATTTTATTGTCTTTGATTGTATATGTTTGATGTTCCACCCTTTCAATGAAATAAGTAATAAATTCCATTTATTATAACTGAATACAGCCCTTGTGTATTGTACAAAAATGTCCAGCTGCTGCCATAAGGAATCTTACATACACATAAGACACCAAGAAGATCCTGGCCAGCATGCATTTAAACTCCAAAATAATGAAAAGTGCGTATCTGCAACTATATACGTCTGGGCCTTGATCCACTATGGCTGCAAAACGTTTTTGAAAATAAGAAGGAACATGGGCCACAGTACTGTACCATGGTGTATGTTGGGTAACTTTATCCATACTCACCAACATAGCAGTGCCACTAAGAACCTTCTGAGTGAATTGGGGAAATGTATATCATGTCACCAGCAAGAATGTCGCCACGTGCATTGGCATTCCCTAGCTAGTGCCCCAATAGATATCAGGAGTGTCTGATATGCATTGGCATCCATTGCACATTGGTGCCTGTGGTGCATTGGAACCAAGGAGCAATGGTGTCAGAGTTCAACTCACTGCCTGTGCCTTTCTGCCAGCAAGGGAAGGAAGGCGATAGTACTTGTCCAAGAGGAGGCGGCAGTGGGGGGTGTCCAATGCTAACAATCAAGGAATGCTGAGCTGAAGTCAAGGTCAAATCCAAAGGCTAGAGATTGCCAAAGGTCAATCCAAAAGGGTCGAGAAAGCCGGGAGCTTGAATAGTGATTTGCTACAAGGAAACAGCAAGCCACGGCGACAGACTTATATAGCCAACAAAAACAGAAGTTACTTATCATTGTTCTGTTTATTCAATCTTGCTCGAACAGCTTCCCTCTGAAATGTTCGTTTCTGTCTCCTGCGTGATTGGATGCTGGGGACAAAGGTGGAACTAATTCCTCTAAGTCATTGCTGGCCCCTTCTCCCTCTGGCCCTGGCTGCAGCAACTCTGTCTCAGCTTGTCTTTCAGCTGATGAGGGTGTTTCCAAGATAGCTTGGTCTATCACTGGTTCTGTTTCTGGCACAATCAATTGCTCATTCTTCTCAGAGCCGTCATTTATCACCAATGGTCACTTTGCTGGCTGCCCTACATGGTAACATCACAGCAGCCCCTTGCTGGACATGGACATTGCAAAACTGCTCAGTTCTATTTCCTGAAGACGTTAAGTCCACTTATGGGGCTCGGGTGTGCTCACACCAGCCCCTGTATTGATGCTGGGCCTGTGTGCTCTTGTCCTCTCTTAACCTAATGCTCACTCAATAATAATTTGGGGTTTCTCAGCTACAGGGTCCCAGACCTGAGCCCCGGAGTCCAGCAGCTTAAGCCAACAACTCACCCAGTTCCCCCTTCACCTGGTTGGATAATCTGATGCCCACAAAGGTATGCATGCTATTAAAACAATAATCCAGGATAAGCTCTCTTCAAAGAAGGAGAAAGAAAGAGCTGGGGGAGTGGAGAGGGGAAAGAGAATCTGGATGAAGTAACAACCAGCCCCTTACATTCTTTTGGGAATTAAGCCTTAAGCAAATGGAATTACCCATTCGATAACCATCATTTCATTTCATGCCGTCCAAATCTAAGCACATCTACACTGGTTTATGTATGAATCCATTAATTGCATTTCTAGGCTGCATTGAGAGAACCATGGCATGCTGGGTGTTATCCTCATGTGTAGCTGGACTCATTTAGTGCAAGAGGAAGACGAAAAATAGACTAAGAAATAGATTTTTGTGCAGTTGACAATATGGACATTAATCAGGAATGAGGCGATAAATAAATAAGTGGGGAACAGATATAGAAACAGAGAATTAAAAAGTGACTAGTGTTACCGTTCTGTCTTCATACTCTGCTATTAATAGTATATTAATAGGACCAACTACTCCATCTGTTAGGGAGGTGGGTCCATGCACGGCAATGTGTTCAGCTGCTTTAGATGCAAACGTTCTCACATGGCAGGCATGGTCAATTGCAATCAGAGCTTCTTTTGCACCGAAGCTGGCAGGGTTCTCTGGCATCTAGAAAGCTCTGCTTTTCATCATCTGATTTTGTAATGACTTTCACCATGATATACATTCTGTTTATTTTGGCTTGGTCCACAGTGACATCACACCTCCACGTCTCTGTGAAGCTGTCTGGGCCTTTTCACACTGCACAGTTATAGCACCATAATTCCGCTTTAACTGCTGTAGGTCCATCCTACAGAATCCTGGGATTTGCAGTTTAGGGAAAGGCATTTGGAATTGTCAGCCAGAAAGCCTTAGTGCCTTCTTAAACTACAGACCTCAACATTCCATGGGATGTAGTCATGGCAATTAAAGTGGAATTTTTGTCGTTGCATGCCTTCAGGTCCTTACTGATTTATGGAGACCTTAAGGTGAACCTTTCACAGGATTTTCGGGGACTGAGAGTCTGTGATGTGTCCAAGGTCACCCAGAGGGTTTCCATGGCTGAGCAGGAAACTGAATGTTGGTCTCCAGGGTTGTATTTCAGTGCTTAAACCACTACACCACAGTGGCTCTGGAATACAGCTCTGTAATGGTATATAGTATGAAAGGGCCCTGTTTCATTTTCTATGGGGCATGGCACGGTCATGCAAGATGACACTTGGTGATGGGCAGATTGTGGACAACATATCCTTGGTGACCACTTAGCGCCCAGTAGAGAGGATGATTGGACAGTGGTCCATGACAAGTGGAGAACTGCTTGCTTCTAGGTTCAGGCTACCTCCAACCAACCTGTGTGTGTCTGTGCCTTCAAGTCGCTTGTCAAGTCGCAGAAAACAAGCTTGCTCCATCTTCCATATGGCATCGCTTCAAATATTTAAACATGGCTATCATGTCCCCTCTTAACCTTCTCTTCTACAAACTAAACACACCCAGCTCCCTCAGCCACTCCTCTTAGGGCATGGCTTCCAGACCCTTCACCATTTTGGTTGCCCTCCTCTGGACACGCTCCATTTCGTCTATATCCTTCTTGAAATGAGTTGCCCAGAACTGGATACAGTATTCCAGATGAGGTCTAACCAAAGCAGAATAGCGTGGTACCATCACCTCCCTCAATCTAGACACCATATTCTTATTGATGCAATCAAGAATCACGTTGGCTTTCTTGGCTGCTGCATCACACTGCTGGCTCATGTTCATCTTGTGGTCCACCAGGACTCCTAGATCCTTTTCACATGTACTGCTATCCAGCCACACGTCCCCATCCTATATTTGTGCATTCCATTTTCTGCGTAAGTGTAGGACTTTCCATTTCTCTCTGTTGAAATTCATTTTCATCCATTCATTCATCCTGCAGCGTTGTTCTACAGAGCAAACTCACAGGTTGTGAAAGGGCTCCGATACAGCAGACACCAGGTTTATAACTTGACATACGCAACAGCATTGTGGACAAAGCCAAGCCAACCCAAAGCACTCGACCTATTAAATGCTCTCCAGCCGTACTAAAAGGATATCAGCCTTAAAGAGATATTACAGCACACTAACTCTGCCTGCCTCCATACATTTATCACTAAGCTTGAATTAAAGTGGTTGGGGCTCACCTGGAGGAATTCTAGAAAATCAGTGACCCTTTTACGTACATGTATGACTTGCCCTGTTGGACAACGAGTTTTGCACTAGTGCAGTGATTCTCAACCTGTGGGTCGCAACCCCTTTGGGGGTCGAACGACCCTTTCACAGGGGTCGCCTAAGACCATTGGAAAATATGTATTTCCGTTGGGTCTTACGCTCCATTCCCTCCTCGGTGGTGGTGCGCAAGCGTGAGCCACGCGTTCGCGTCCTCCTGCCCCCTGTTCAGAAGGGACTGAAATCGCTCCCCTTCTCCGCAACCGGGAGAACCTCCCATTTGATGAGCCAGCTTGGGGGGGGGCAGCAGCAGAACGGGGGGCAGGTCCCCTCCTCGCCACGGCCCCTGCTTCACTCGCCACAGAGGGGGGCACTGTGGAAGGACCGGGGGGCCGCAAGGCAGCGCTTTTCCAGGAGGGCAAGCTGCGCCTGGCGCAAAAGACAAAGGTGCTAGGATTCCTCCCCCCCCCGACCAGGGTTGACACTCTGGAAACTTTTCCCACACTGCCCCCCCAGCGGAAATGAGAGCGAAGCAGAAGCAGAGCCCGGGGGGGCGGGTTCTTGGAGTTTTTTCCCGGGGGGAGATGTGCGGCTCCTCTTTCCCTCCCTGTCCGCCCCCCCCGTTCCTGGTCGGCAAGGTGGCCTTTGCCGGGGGTGAGGCATTGTAAATAATAAACAAATAATTTTATGGTTGGGGGTCACCACAACATGAGGAACTGTATTAAAGGGTCGCGGCATTAGGAAGGCTGAGAACCACTGCACTAGTGAGTCAAGCCAGGCCAAGAGGAATTCTACCTGGCTTTATCTTCCAGCAGCCACCCTGCCCTACCAGTCTTATTGGGCGCCAGGTAGCACTGGGTTCTCTGGTAAACTTCCCTGGTGAGATGTCAGAACCCACTGGGCTGCACTCTCTGGTCTTTTGTGTGGCCCTGGTCATCTCTCAAGATGACCAGGGCAGTTTCGGTTTTGTAACAGAAACCAGAATTGAAACTTGAAACCTTACTGGAGCAGATCAAGAAAGTCTGGTTCAGCCAAGAGTTGGTGTATTCCGCAGAGTTTTCTGCAGAGCGCTGTTGGGGTGGTGATTTTATTTAAATGGGAAGGGGTTTCAGGAACCTGTCCCTTTAGGGAGGCAGGGGTCACACCCCTCAATATGTCAGATGGCATATTGGAAATATTAAGAGCCCTGCTAGATCAGATGAAAGATCCACCCACAGGACAATCTGACACATGTCTGTTGTTGTTGAGTGCCTTCAAGTGGTTTCTAACTTATGACAACCCTAAGCAAACTTATTAGAGGGTTTTCGGGGAGCTGAGAGTGTGCAATGCGCCCAAGATCATCCAGTGGGTTTCCATGGTGGGGAATCAAACCCTGGGCCATGTCTGCGCTAGCCTGTTATAGCGCTATGATTCCACTTTCAACACCCTATGGAATCCTGGGGTTTGCAGTTTCGGGAGGGGCCTCCTGAAACTGCAAACCCCAGGGTTCCATAGGATGTTGAAAGTGGAATCATAGTGCTATAACAGGCTAGTGTGGAAATGGCCCTGATTTCCAGGGTCACAGCCCAATGCTGAGACCACTACCTCACACTGCCTCTCTCTACATGTGTCTACTCTGATGTAAATTCCACTGATTTGAAGGGGACCTACTCCTAAGTAAGTGGAATTGCAGACATTAGCTGAGATTCTACGTGAAGCAGTTCCATGTCTTCCTGCCCTGGCAGTTTTCTGGATCCTATTGTGTTCTCTCTCAGTCCCACAACTGCATAAATATGCTTTATACCTGAGGCCTTAATACCACTCTGCACTGCATCTGAAGAAGGGGGTCTATACCCATGAAAGCTCATGCTAAAATCAAAACCAGTTAGTCTTAAAGGTTCCTTTCCCCCCTCCCCTCCCCTTCCTTTTTAACAATGCAGAATATGGGCCAAGATGATGATGAAAATGGTGATGATGATTAGGGTCGAAATGAGACCAACCTCATAAGCCAGGGCAGGCAGAGTGCAGCTATCGGGCCACGTCCAGCATCCCAAAAACCTGTTTTTGTTACCTTGGACCTGACCAGACAGCCTGGACCCCACTTCCTCTGGACCAAAAAATGAGAAAGTACAAATTGCCTCTCTTGGAAGTGTTTGGAAGCCACAATTTGTCTTTTAAATGGCTTGCAAGGCTCACTTGTACTGTTAAAATTTTTAAAAAATCCCTTCTGTTCAATACAATACAATACACTTAAAATGTGTGCTTTTAAAAGCACCCTGTTAAAAATCTACAGGAATTGCTATGGAGGAATTTCTCATTGGTATGTTCCTGGTCTTGCTAATGGTTACTGACCATAAGTTTATATGCTCATCATCACATGACGCATAAATGCATAAATGTTCTACTAGTTCTAATCATCAAGGATCTATTTCCTGGTCTGAGGGATCAAATTATTCCTAGAGCATGATAAGACTTATTGATTTTCAACACACCTAAACTTCGTAGGAGGCACCTTTTGGTATGCAATTTTTTATTTAAAAAAAAAAAAAGATCCCACTGAAACTTTTATACAGAACTTTTAAACTTTTAAACTTTTATACAGAAAAAAAAAAGATCCCACTGAAACTTTTATACAGAACTTTTAAACTTTTATACAGAAAAAAAAAGATCCCACTGAAACTTTTATACAGGACTAGCATACATTCCAATTGTCCCAGTTTGTCAGGGACAGTCCCAATTCATCTGTGTTGTCTCACTTTTTCAGCTGCTTAAAAATGTCCCAGTTTCTCTCTCCTCCTCCCGCTTTCCCCCTTGGCCATCAGCTTAAGGCAGTGGTTCTCAACCCTCCTAATGCTGCAACCCTTTAATACAGTTCTTCATGTTGTGGTGACCCCAACCATAAAATTATTTATTTATTATTTACAATGCCTCCCCCCACCAGCAAAGGCCGCCTCGCTGGCCAGGAACGGGGGGGGGCGGGCAGGGAGGGAAAGAGGAGCCGCGCGTCTCCCCCGGAAAAAACTCCGAGAACCCCCCGGGCTCTGCTTCTGCTTCACTCTTGTTTCCGCTGGGGGGAGGCAGTGTGGGAAAAGTTTCCAGAGTGTCGACCCTGGCCGGGGGGGAAGAATCCCAGCGCCTTTGTCTTTTGCGCCGGGCACAGCTCACCCCCCCCGGAAAAGTGCTGTCTTGCGGCCCCCCGGCCCTTCCGCAGCGCCCCCCTCCGTGGCGAATGGGGCAGGGGCCGTGGCGAGGAGGGGGCCTGCCCCCCGTGCTGCTGCCGCCCCCCCCCAAGATGGCCCATCAGACGGGAGGTTCTCCCAGTAGCAGAGAAGGGGAGCGATTTCAGTCCCTTCTGAACAGGGGGCAGGAGGATGCGAGCGCGTGGCTCGTGCTTGTGCACCACCACTCCTGCTGTGGCGACTCTGCGGCCGCATGCGCTCCCGCCAAAGGGGGCAGGAGGACGCGAGTGTGTGGCTCGCACTTGCACACCACCACCGAAGAGGGAATGGAGCCTAAGACCATCGGAAATATGTATTTTCCGATGGTCTTAGGTGACCCTTGTGAAAGGGTCGTTCGACTCCCAAAGGGGTCGTGACCCACAGGTTGAGAACTGTTGGCTTAAGGCCATTTCTGCACTAGACTGTTATAGCGCTATGATTCTACTTTCAACATCTTATGGAGTCCTGGGGTTTGCAAATTTGGGGAGGGGCCGGTCGACCCCTCCCGAAATTGCAGACCCCAGGATTCCATAGGATGTTGAAAGTGGAATCATAGCACTATAACAGGCTAATGCGGAAATGGCCATTATCTGCACTGTGGGTGGGAAGAAGACATTTCAGATGCTAATGATTCCAATGGCTGTTCACCGTTCTGACAATACACGGTGATTTGACAGCCCGCCAATCATCTCAAAGGCAAAAGTCTATTTCAGATACAGGTGGCAGGCAGGTGGTCTTTTACAAACCATCCTGATTTTTAGACCTTGGAAATTTTGGCATATTATCCTCAAGATAAGTTCATCACCTAATCATGAATTTTGCATTTTTTACAGCGCCTCTTTCTTGCCCATGTTTATATGGAGTGGCGGAGAACGGGAAGCCCAAAATAAAATGTATGGCGGGATTCCTTTAAAATCAGGTGATTAGGTCTACAAATACTTTTTAAAAAAATATTTATTTTAAAATGATTTTAAAATTATTTTTGAATTATTTACTCTTCTTTTAAAAAATAAGCCTGACATTTGTATATCTTAAAAAAAGGAAGGGATGAAGCATCATGGGGGGCTTCGAAGAGAGATTGAAGGAGTTACTTTTTTTGGAATGCATCTCCTCAGCTCTCCAGTGGCTGTGCTGCAAGGGGTTTTCTGAGAAGTAGTGTCCAAACAGATTCCCCCCCCCCCCGGCTCTGTGTTCAACATCAAGGAATATAAAAAAAAAACCTTAAAGAAGAGAGTGATCAAGCACAAAGCTTGGAAAAAGTTGCTTTTTGGATTGCATCGCCCAGAATCTCACAAGCAGCATGACCAATGGCTAGGACTTGGAGTCCCAAAAAACCCCTTTTCATCACATTTCCAACAATTCAAATTCCTGTTTTTTGTTATTTTTTTTGGGAATCTTTCTGGGGTCATGTACCATCTATAAAACATTTTATAAAAGTTTTCTCTTAGGTTTAGGACCTATTCTCTTTCCAACGCGCTAACGCTATCTCAATTCAAGCACCTCGATTCAAGAAGGACCTGGTCAAGCTGGAGCAAGTCCAGCGGAGGGCGACCAAAATGGTGAGGGGCCTGGAAGCCATGAAGCCCTATGAGGATAGACTTAGAGAGCTGGGGATGTTTAGTCTGCAGAAGAGAAGGTTAAGAGGGGACGTGAGAGCCATGTTTAAATATTTGAAGAGATGCCACGTAGAGGAAGGAGAGGGCTTGTTTTCTGCTGCTCCAGAGACCAGGACAAGGAGCAATGGATTCAAGCTGCAGGAAAGGAGATTCCACCTGAACCTCAGGAAGAACTTCCTGACGGTCAGGGCTGTCCGGCAGTGGAATCTGCTGCCTCGGAGTGTAGTGGAGTCTCCTTCCTTGGAGGTTTTTAAGCGGAGGCTGGAGGACCATCTCTTGGGAGTGCTTTGAGGGTGTTCCTGCATGGCAAGGGATTGGACTGGATGGCCCCTGGGGTCTCTTCCAACTCTACATTTCTATGATTCTATGATTCTATGTACCCCTTTCCAAATTTTTTTTTGCTGTCTTACATGCCCACCACATATGAAAAAAAGACCCTGGGCCTTTCTGCACTATACTGTCATAGTGCTCTTATTCCACTTGCAACACCCTATGGAGCCCAGGGGTTTGCAGGTTAGGGAGGGGCCTTTAGAATTCTCAGCCAGGGAGCTCTTTGTCCTCAGGAAACTACAAACCCCAGAATGCCACAGGATGCTGAAAGTGGAATAAGAACACTATAACAACGCAGTGCAGAAATGGCTCCTGTCTTTTCATCACATTTCCAACAATTCGAATTCCCATTTTTTGTTTTTTTGTTTTTGTAATCTTTCTGGGGTCATGTGCCCTCTAGAAAACATTTTATAAAAGTTTGCTCTTAGGTTTAGGACTTTTCCTCTTTCCAATGAGCTAACGGTATTGAATTAATCGAATTAATCCTGAGACCTATGGGAACCAGCTGTGAATATTAATATTAATAATATTAATAATGGTAATAATAGGTCTTTTATTTCCAACCTCGCTCTCCGCAAGGCTGGAGGCAGGGTGCAACATAAAATGCAACCCAAGGATACTGAAAGTGGAATAATAGCACTATAACAGGCTAGTGCAGAAAGGGCCTAGGACATCCTCTTTCCAACGCGCTAACGCCATCGAATTAATCCCGAGACCTATGGGAACCAGCTGTGAATATTAAATATTAATATTAATAATGGTAATAATAGGTCTTTATTTCCAACCTCGCTCTCCGCAGGGCTGGAGGTGGGGTGCAACATAAAATGCGACCCAAGGATGCTGAAAGTGGAATAATAGCACTATAACAGGCTAGTGCAGAAGGGCCTAGGACCTATCCTCTTTCCAACGCGTAACGCCATCGAATTAATCCCGAGACCTATGGGAACCAGCTGTGAATATTAATATTAATATTAATAATGGTAAGAATAGGTCTTTTATTTCCAACCTCGCTCTCTGCAGGGCTGGAGGCGGGGTGCAACATAAAATGCCACCCAAGGATGCTGAAAGTGGAATAATGCACTATAACAGGCTAGTGCAGAAAGGGCCTAGGACTTATCCTCTTCCAACGCGCTAACGCCATCGAATTAATCCCGAGACCTATGGGAACCAGCTGTGAATTAATATTAATATTAATAATGGTAAGAATAGGTCTTTATTTCCAACCTCGCTCTCCGCAGGGCTGGAGGCGGGGTGCAACATAAAATGCCACCCAAGGATGCTGAAAGTGGAATAATAGCACTAGGACAGGCTAGTGCAGAAAGGGCCTAGGACTTATCCTCTTTCCAACGCGCTAACGCCATCGAATTAATCCCGAGACCTATGGGAACCAGCTGTGAATATTAATATTAATATTAATAATGGTAAGAATAGGTCTTTTATTTCCAACCTCGCTCTCCGCAGGGCTGGAGGCGGGGTGCAACATAAAATGCCACCCAAGGATGCTGAAAGTGGAATAATAGCACTAGGACAGGCTAGTGCAGAAAGGGCCTAGGACCTATCCTCTTTCCAACGCGCTAACGCCATCGAATTAATCCCGAGACCTATGGGAACCAGCTGTGAATATTAATATTAATAATAATAATAATAATAATATTAATAATGGTAATAATAGGTCCTTTATTTCCAACCTCGCTCTCCGCAAGGCTGGAGGCGGGGTGCACATAAATGCCACCCAAGGATGCTGAAAGTGGAATAATAGCACTATAACAGGCTAGTGCAGAAAGGGCCTAGGACCTATCCTCTTTCCAATGCGCTAACGCCATCGAATTAATCCCGAGACCTATGGGAACCAGCTGTGAATATTAATATTAATAATAATAATAATAATAATAATAATAATCATAATATTAATAATGGCAATAATAGGTCCTTTATTTCCAACCACGCTCTCCGCAAGGCTGGAGGCAGGGTGCAACATAAAATGCCACCCAAGGATACTGAAAGTGGAATAATAGCACTATAACAGGCTAGTGCAGAAAGGGCCTAGGACTTATCCTCTTTCCAACGCGCTAACGCCATCGAATTAATCCCGAGACCTATGGGAACCAGCTGTGAATATTAAATATTAATATTAATAATGGTAATAATAGGTCTTTTATTTCCAACCTCGCTCTCCGCAGGGCTGGAGGTGGGGTGCAACATAAAATGCCACCCAAGGATGCTGAAAGTGGAATAATAGCACTATAACAGGCTAGTGCAGAAAGGGCCTAGGACCTATCCTCTTTCCAACGCGCTAACGCCATCGAATTAATCCCGAGACCTATGGGAACCAGCTGTGAATATTAATATTAATATTAATAATGGTAAGAATAGGTCTTTTATTTCCAACCTCGCTCTCTGCAGGGCTGGAGGCGGGGTGCAACATAAAATGCCACCCAAGGATGCTGAAAGTGGAATAATAGCACTATAACAGGCTAGTGCAGAAAGGGCCTAGGATTTATCCTCTTTCCAACGCGCTAACGCCATCGAATTAATCCCGAGACCTATGGGAACCAGCTGTGAATATTAAATATTAATATTAATAATGGTAATAATAGGTCTTTTATTTCCAACCTCGCTCTCCGCAGGGCTGGAGGTGGGGTGCAACATAAAATGCCACCCAAGGATGCTGAAAGTGGAATAATAGCACTATAACAGGCTAGTGCAGAAAGGGCCTAGGACCTATCCTCTTTCCAACGCGCTAATGCCATCGAATTAATCCCGAGACCTATGGGAACCAGCTGTGAATATTAATATTAATATTAATAATGGTAAGAATAGGTCTTTTATTTCCAACCTCGCTCTCCGCAGGGCTGGAGGTGGGGTGCAACATAAAATGCCACCCAAGGATGCTGAAAGTGGAATAATAGCACTAGGACAGGCTAGTGCAGAAAGGGCCTAGGATTTATCCTCTTTCCAACGCGCTAACGCCATCGAATTAATCCCGAGACCTATGGGAACCAGCTGTGAATATTAATATTAATATTAATAATGGTAAGAATAGGTCTTTTATTTCCAACCTCACTCTCCGCAGGGCTGGAGGCGGGGTGCAACATAAAATGCCACCCAAGGATGCTGAAAGTGGAATAATAGCACTATAACAGGCTAGTGCAGAAAGGGCCTAGGACCTATCCTCTTTCCAACGCGCTAACGCCATCGAATTAATCCCGAGACCTATGGGAACCAGCTGTGAATATTAATATTAATAATAATAATAATAATAATAATGATATTAATAATGGTAATAATAGGTCCTTTATTTCCAACCTCGCTCTCCGCAAGGCTGGAGGCGGGTGCAACATAAAATGCCACCCAAGGATGCTGAAAGTGGAATAATAGCACTATAACAGGCTAGTGCAGAAAGGGCCTAGGACTATCCTCTTTCCAACGCGCTAACGCCATCGAATTAATCCCGAGACCTATGGGAACCAGCTGTGAATATTAATATTAATAATAATAATAATAATATTAATAATGGTAATAATAGGTCCTTTATTTCCAACCTCGCTCTCCGCAGGGCTGGAGGCGGGGTGCAACATAAAATGCCACCCAAGGATGCTGAAAGTGGAATAATAGCACTATAACAGGCTAGTGCAGAAAGGGCCTAGGACCTATCCTCTTTCCAACGCGCTAACGCCATCGAATTAATCCCGAGACCTATGGGAACCAGCTGTGAATATTAATATTAATATTAATATTAATAATGGTAAGAATAGGTCTTTTATTTCCAACCTCGCTCTCCGCAGGGCTGGAGGCGGGGTGCAACATAAAATGCCACCCAAGGATGCTGAAAGTGCAATAATAGCACTAGGACAGGCTAGTGCAGAAAGGGCCTAGGACTTATCCTCTTTCCAACGCGCTAACGCCATCGAATTAATCCCGAGACCTATGGGAACCAGCTGTGAATATTAAATATTAATATTAATATTAATAATATTAATAATGGTAATAATAGGTCTTTTATTTCCAACCTCGCTCTCTGCAAGGCTGGGGGGGTGCAACATAAAATGCAACCCAAGACCCAGCATGGATGAAAATGCATGCGCAAAAAATACCTGCCGCCGGGAGAGATGCTGCCCGGGGCCAGAGGCGGGCGGGCGGGCGGAGCGAGGGGAGGCGCTCCCGGGACCCAGCCTGGGAGCCGCCGCCGCGGCTTCAAAGCCACCCAGGTGCGCCACGAGCGAGGATCGGGCGCGTATCTTCCGCGGGGCGCGGAAGGAGTGGAAAAGCCCTTGCCTGCCTTTCCCGGAGACCCCCGGCCGAGGTCGTCCCGCTTTGCCAGGAAGGCTCCAACATGTTCCAGTGGTGAGTTTCCTTTTTTTCTTTTTCTCTTTTCCCCATTTCTTTTGGGGAGGTCTCCGCCCCGAGGAGGCAGCTCTCATTTGCGTGCGCCGGTTCTTTGCGGAATTTGGGAGGGGGGAAAAAACAACAACTGGGTCCTGGATGCTCTGGTTGAGCCCTGACTAGAGTAAACCCATTGAATCTGGGGGACTGACCTGGGTGTCGGCGCACAAAGGAATCAGGAAGGCGTCTTTATTTGGGATTGAGTCACTTTTCCAAGTTCTGCCTTGAATACAAGTTTGGGGCTTCAACCTAACAAAGCGCAAGGGTTCAGTCTCCATTTCCGCACTAGCCTGTTATAGCGCGATGATTCCACTTGCAACCTCCTCTGGAATCCTGGGGTTTGCAGTTTCGGGAGGGGCCGGCCGGCCCCCCCCGAAACTGAAAACCCAGTTCCAGAGGAGGTTGCAAGTGGAATCATCGCGCTATGACGGGGCTAGTGCGGAAATGGTGCAAGTCCTGGGATTCGTTTCCTAAAACTAGCATCGCGCACACGGACGGAGAGGGGATGGGCATTGCTCGGGTCTCCCACCAGACCTTGGAAAAGTTACTTTTAAAAACCTATCTTTACTGTGCGCCCCCCCCCAGCTGCTGACCGTGCTTTGTCCCAGGCGTGCGCTCAGCCCCACTCCCACCAGGTTTAATTCAACTTTGAGAATAAAATTATTTGGCCAGGCTGGCTGTGGTTGATGGGCATTGTAGTCCGACCTAGCTGGGGAGTACCGGGTTAGAGAAGGCTTTGTTTCTGCAACCACAGATGGGAGGGGGCAAAGTTACTTTTTTTAGGATGATGAATCCCAGAGTCTTCCAGCCACTGGAATTTGTGGTCCAAAATTGGAAAAAATTCTGGGAGTCAAGAGTACCCAAAAAAGAAAAGAAAAGAAAAAAAGAAAGAGGGGGCACCTTCTCCAAAGACTGCTTACAGGGATCCTAAAATCAAACTCAAAGTTCACCATTTATCAGAGGTTTTCTTCTCTTCCCTCTCCAACATTTCCTTTCTGGAGTTTTCTTTCTGGGGTGAGGTCAGAGGAGATATTATAGCCTAATGCAAAAATAATGGTGTTAATTTTTAAAAAAAATGATATTTCTTTTAAAGTTTGTTAGTACACTTGTAGTTGGTTAGTAAAATTGTGTATTTTGCTTTTTTAAAACAAATGTATCGGATAGAGAGGCAGCAAGATGGAGAACCTGAACAGACAGCCGTAACCGTTCAGAATTCCGGTAACTTTAAAGATGAACTTTTTCCGCACTAGCCTGTTATAGCGGTATGATTCCACTTGCAACTTTCTATGGAATCCTGGGGTTTGCAGTTTCAGGAGGGGCCAGCCGGCCCCTCCCCAAACTGCAAACCCCCGGTCCATAGGAGTGCAAGTGGAATCATCCGCTATAACAGGCTAGTGCGGAAATATTCTCAGTTTAATCTGTCTTCCGGCTGCCACCCTGTGTTGGCTTGGAGGGTCATTTTATTCTGAAATAAAAAAGATTGGGAGCCACTGTGGTGTTGGGGAGAAAGAGAGGCTTGCAGTGTGGTGTGATGAGTGGGTTTCTGCAGAAGTAAAACCTATGGTGGTGAATGGGACTTAGTCCCAAGTAAGAGGACGCAAGAGCACAGTCTGGGATCCGGGGACACACAGGCCAAACTGTGGATCAGCTGTAATGCTCGATTTATCTCTCAGGCTCGTCTCAATCTCTTGCTATAGACCAGCGGTCAGTTCATGGCTTAGGCCAGTTGCAATACCTTGGCCTTCCCTACCTCGCAGGGTTGATGTGTGGATAATGGGGGGGCCCTTTGGCTTGAGCAACTTGGAAGGTTTGAGCAACTTGGAAAGGAAGCCACTGCCCAGGGTGAGATGAATAGCAAAGGATGCCAGCAAACGTAGTGCCAGGGGAGTTGCTTAAAACTGGGGTAGGGGATTCAATTTGCATAGGTCTACTCAAAACCAGTACCTTGCTCAAATCTCTAGAATTTACTTTGTGTTCTGGTTGCGCAGTTAAAGTGTGAATATTCATAAGGGAGAATGAAGAATGGAAGAGGAGACCTGTTAGATTAGGCCAAAGACCACCTAGTCCTGTCTTCTGTCCCCATGGTAGCCAACTAGTTGTACACGGTAGCCAATTGGACTTCCAATAGGCAGGTCCACCGGCAGGACATAAGCTCAACTGCACTCAGAACATGTTGTATTTTAGTCTCGACAAGAGTAGAACCGTTGGATCAATCAGATTTACCTATGTGTTACTATTCAACCATGGGTCCTGTCTAGTTGGGACTAACTCACAGATTTCCAGCCTTTATACCAATTCAGGATTAAATGATTTCTGAGCCTAGAACTCAGGTTTAAAAATAGGTTGCATCCTCTTCTACTAAATTAAGCTTGACCTAGTCCAGCATCATTTCTGGTAATATCCACACCCCGTAGATGCAAGAGTATGGATGTGATGCAAGTTCGTGGCCCTCCTGGGGAATGTTGGACTACAACTCCCAGCTGGTATAGCCAGTGGGAAAGCATGCTGGGAGCTGCAGTCCAACAACATCTAGAAGGCTGGACTTTATGTATAGAAAATACATGCTATTTGTAAGTTGTTCGCTGCCTCGATCCGTATGGAGAGGCAGGATACAAATAAATATTAATAATAAAAAATAAATATCCGTCCCTGCCGTGATCTTCCCTGTCTTGGCTTAAACAAGTCTTTGCCAACCTGGCATGCTCCCAATATGTTTGGATGGCAGCTTCCATCATAAGACTTCTTTTCTCCATGGGTCTCTCTTTGAAAATAGTAGTGAGTCAAGTGAAAGCCCTGTGATAAACTGAAAGACGGAGAAATTTATGAGTCTGAGCTTTCAGAGGCTGTGACTTGGGCTGCTGTAGGCTGCAGAAACTCACACTCTAATAAATGTGTTATATTTCAGAGTGTCGCAGGACACTTGGTTGTTTTTTGCTTTGAGAAAACACAAAGATGGCTCCTGTCCCGGAAACGGTTAGCAATGAAGCAGGATCCTGACCAGCAAAACACATCAAATGAATGCAACTCGAAATCAGGCCAGTTTTTCATCAGTGGACCAGTCAAAATCCCTTGGCATCAGGATTCCAGAAGTTAACAACATGTGAAAAACTTGAGGGATTGGGCAAAGCAAAGCTACCTTTTTGTGATCCATCTCCAAATGGAGCCACGGGCCATTTCCACACTCCACCGTTATAGTGCTATTATTCCACTTTCAACATCCTGGGGTTTGTAGTTTCCTGAGGCCAAAGAGCTCTCTGGCTGAGAATTCTAAACTGCAAGTCCCAGGATTCCCATAGGATGTTGAAAGTGGAATAATAACACTATAACAGTGTGGTGCGGAATTGGCCCTGGAAACAGGCAAAATAGAGCTTGTGTGTAGCATGTATCTTTGGATATCCCCAAAGCTGAGCTTGAAAAAGTTCCTTTTGGGAGGACATAGCTTTTTTAAAATTCATTTTATTTGATTTACACTCTGCATAGAGCAGCCTACCACACTATAACTAAGAAACAATGTAATAAAGACGTTTTTGTTAAAAAAAAAAGAGGTAAATAAGCTGTCCTATTAACAGGGCACTTATTTAAAATGTTTTAAGAGTATATGAAACATAACGATGAGAATGCAAGTATGACACTTTCCTTTAGAAGGTCTAAATAAAAAGGACTTTTGCCTTTTTTGGGGAAAGGAAAGCGGGGTGGTGGTGGCCTCGACTCCTGTGGCAGGGAGTTCCGCAGCCCAGGAACAGGCACCAAAAAAGGCCCTCTTGGTATTTTCACCAAATGTGCATTTGATGGTGGAGGGACTGAGAGAAAGTGTTCCCTGGAGGCTCTTAAAATGCAGCCAGCCCCCAGAATCTCATAACCAGCACGGTTTGCGGCCTTTCCGCACTATACTGTTATAGTGCTATTATTCCTCTTTCAATATCCTGTGGAATTCTGGGGTTTGTAGTTTACTGAGTTTACTGAGAATTCTAAATGCCCCTCCCTAAATTGCAAACCCCAGGATTCCATAGGAGGTTGAAAGTAGAATAATAGCACTATAATTAGGGATGGGACGAATCTAGAATTTTCTGGATCCGAATCCCTGGAAGGTTCTGGGAATCCACGAATCTAGAATTTTTTGAATCCTTTTTTTAAAAAACGAGTTTAAAAAGCAAGGGAAAGAAGGATAATCTTGGGCAAGACACACTCTCTCAGCCTTAGCAAAAGCCTAGGAAAGGCAAACCTCCCTCTGAAGAAATCTGATCAGGACAATTGTCCTAGTTTTGTCTCAGGATCTCCCCAGACTGAAAATGTCATGAAGGCCCTTTGAACACAGGCAGGAAAATATGGATTAATCCCACATTTTCCTGCCTGTGTGAACAGCGCCTCATACTACAGTAGAGAGATAATCCAGGTCAAAACTGGCTTTTCTTTGCATAGCAAATTCTGGCATCCTGGGATTTGTAGTTTGCTGATGCGCCAGCACACTTTGGCGGAGAAGGCTGTGACCCCTGGTAAAACTACAAACCCCAGAATTATGTCTGAAAGAGCTTTGCAAGGGAGCCATGCAAAGGAATGTTTCAGCTGTCCAGCCTGTAGATTCCAGTCAAGCACTGAACTTAAATACTAAATATTTAATTTAAATATTTTAGAATACAACTCCAGCTGTAATTTCTGAAATTGTTAGCAAAGGCCATTATTACTCCAAGGGAGAACGTCACCTACTTTCTATCTTCCCTTGTAGGTATGGTCTCCCAAATTTTCGGGCATCCCAGTCTCCCGGGTTTTCAGGCATCCCGGTCTCCAACAATCTATTTAGTTGACGGATTCGAAAGATTCGGTTTGCCTATTTCGGCACAGGGATTCGGGTTCGGGAATTGGAATCCTTACCCAGGAGTCGAGGATTTGGTTGGCCCATCCCTAACCATAATAGTTTAGTGCAAAAAGGTCCTTAGTTTTTAGAAAAGAGTAACTGCTGCTTCTGTTCCTTCATCGTTGCTCCTTTGGAAAACCTTGCAGGAAAGATCAAGCGAGCAATTGTATGCTTTTTAATGTGAAAGCTTCTGACCTGGCGTCTTTCGGTGTCTTTTATAAACTCACCAGGAAATTGCAAATCTGCCACAGGGGACGTTTTTGTCGGATGTGAGGCATGCCTGAGCTGCGGAACATCTGTGTTACAAAGCCCATGTTTCCACTCCGTATTTCCATGGCGTAGAAGTTTTAAGTTTTGTTTCACAGTTCAGCTTCTTATCTCCAAGCAGTTTAAGTTTCATTTCATAGCACTGCCTGAGGTTTTCTTTCCTTCCTCCTTACCGGGGCCTTTTTAGATGAAAAGAATGTGTGTTTTAGTGACATTTTTCTCCTCCATTATTTGTCTAAACTTGGACTATGTAACCTCTGCTTTTAACTCTCTTACGCTCTCCAATACCAATGGGATTATCAAGTATTTCAGCATCTTTTATTCATCTGTCAAAGTGCTTTCCTGGATGAGGAAATAATTTCAGTTTTGCGTACTCACTAGAAATCTATGTTTGCAATTCTTTTTTCTTTTCTTTTAGTAGTTCATTTGCGGTGAAAAAACTCCAGATACAGCTATTAATTGAATTATAAAACAATTGCTTTAACAAATAGTCTGCAAACATGCTTTTTTAGGGAATTAAAAACTGGGCTACTAATGTTTTGATAAAAAATAAATTTAATTATATATATATATATATATAGCTTTAAATTTTTAAATTATGAATAATTTGGGGTCTGTTTCTCTCTGTATATGTGTGCACGCGTGTGCATTTTTGTGTGTGTGTGTGTGTGTGTATGAAATAGCCATTATGGAGAGTTAGCACTAAAAGGAAAGCAGAATTCAGTAGATTTTTATTGGAAGGGAAACTTCATGTAAGGTTGTATAAAGGTCAGTTACAGTGGTAACCCTTTCCAGAGGTTGGGATATTGGAAATGAGTCAGAAGTCTTTCCCAGAATTTTTTTTCCAAATCACACAGTCCACCTTGGATGATGGAGTTCAGTAAATGCCTCTGATCATGTGCAAAGTGGATATTCCTCACAGCCTTCCACACATCCAGGGGTGGGCTTCAGGGTCAGAGAATAAACCTCTTCTGCACATGCTTGAGTGTAGGCATTTGTCCCCAATGTTAGAAGCAAATTGGTACGGGCTTCCAATCCTACATTAGCTGTTGCAGCAGATTCCACTGCAACACCAAAGCCATTTCCACACTAGACTGTTATAGTGCTGTTATTCCACTTTCAACATCCTATGGAATCCTGGGGTTTGCAGTTTCGACATCCTATGGAATCCTGGGGTTTGCAGTTTCAACATCCTATGGAATCCTGGGGTTTGCAGGGGAATCCTGGAATCCTGGGGTTTGCAGTTTCAACATCCTATGGAATCCTGGGGTTTGCAGTTTCAACATCCTATGGAATCCTGGGGTTTGCAGGGGAATCCTGCAAACCTCAGGATTCCATAGGATGTTGAAAGTGGAATAATAACACTATAACAGTTTAGTGCGGAAATGGCCCAAGTCAAGAGCTCAGGTTCGCATCTCAGGTACGAACTAAGGCTGTGGAACTCTGTTATTACCCACATTACAGAAGAGAGGCTGTAGCAGAGAAAACAGCATGGTCCCACCTTACAAGGATGTTGTAAGGATTCTTGAGATAATGCTATGAGAAAACATTGACTCCCGAAATGAACTACACAGAATGTGATCTCCTTGAACCTCAAGAGAGATTTTCATTCTGACTTCTCGCTACCTTGTTAGGCTGTCTGGACACGATCCTGCTAAAGGAGGTGTGGGAAACCTCTGATGCTGAAATGTTCCGGTTCAGTCCGCTCCTGCCAGCATGGCCAATGGTCCGAAATGGAGGGATATACTGGGTGTGCTTGTTGTTGTTGTGTGCCTTCCAAGTTGTTTCTGACTTATAGAGAGCCTTAAGGTGGCCCTATCATGGGGTTTAGTGGAGCTGAGAGTGTGTGACCCACCCAAGGTCACCCAGAGAGTTTCTATGGCTGGGGAGGAAATTGAACCCTGTCTCCGGAGTTGTCGTCCAAGGCTCGGATCGCTGGCTCCCACTGGCTGCGCATGGCTCGGCTAAAACAAAATGCAAGATTTATTTGGGACTGGTGGTGTTTAACTTGGGCTTCGTCCTACTCCAGGCTGCTGCTGGTGTGCTCGTTTTGTTTCTTGTGGATGAAGCATGAATTTCTTTTTTCTTTTCTTTTTAAGACAGTGTTTGAAATGTTGGCATGGATTCTGCCAGCTTTAAAGCCCAGCCTTGCGTATATACTTGGGGCACTGCAGCTATATACAAGAGCCCCTCTGTCTTAATCTTCCTCTTTTGCAACGGTTACAGGCTTCTCCTTGTAGGCCAAGGGTGGGCAAAGTGAACTGCATCCAGATTTTTGCATACTTCAATGCCCAGAATTCCTAGCTCTGCAGGCTGAGGATGATGGGAACTGTGGTCAAGCGACACCTGAATGGGCCATTCTTTCCCCATGCCTGTTTTAGACAGTGATCCACTCATGAGAAAAGGACAGTACCTAGAAATGTCCCCCCCTTTTTTTTTTGGATTCTGAACCCCAGAATTCCCATTGTCCATGCTGGCTGGGGGATTCTGGGAGTTGCAGTCCATAAGAGGAACATTTGTAGGCACAGGGAGGAAGGTGCTGGTCATAAGAATAGTGTTTCTGGATCAGACCCAAGGTCCATCAAGCCTGACATTCTGCTCGCCACGGTGGGCAAATAGAAGCCCACAGATAAGATTTGAAAGCTGCAGCCTCACTGGCTGCAACCCTCCAGGAACTAGCATTTTGGTGCATACTGCATAGGCCTGAATTGTGTTGCGAGTTGCAACTAGAGTAGTGCCATTGGATCAGTGGGATTTCCCTGTGCATTGTCTCACTGTTCAACAATTGATAGAATGGGTCTACTCTAGACAGGAGTAACCAACAGGATTGCAACCAGAGCCACAGTGATATAGCTCTGGCTTTCATGTGACTAGGGTGACGAATCCTTTCCAGATTTTTGTCTGAATTTCAAAATGTTGAACCTATTTTGAGGAAAGGTGTTTGGCACCTTAACTCCTCCAGTGTTCAGACCAAAACCTGGAATGGATTGACCTCTCCTCCCCAGACACGACATGGAAGACACCAATTGCTGCTGTAATTCATCCAGTTTAGCCCTTTCGCTTAGGGAGGTGTCAGGAAAAACATGCAAAGCAGGTGTACAGCTATTCTTCTTTTTCATTGTATGGCTTTGGCTGGTATACCATTTGACATGCGCAGGTGTAAGTCACAGTATGCATGCAGGTGAATCATTTGCCATGCCACAAGAGATGCATTCTGCTGATAGTGGAGGAAGCAGAATTACACTTACGGCAACATCCTGTGTGCATAACTCGCATTGGACATTGCACAGTGTCACCCCATCATTGACCTTTGTTGTGCAATGTTGCTATTCTGGATGGAGGTTGCATAAGGCGTAGGGTGTGGAATACCTCTGCCTGTAGCTATTTGTGCTACGGGGATGTTGGATTGCACTCTTTGAGTCCACCACCTTCTGAGGTAACCCATGAGCTGGTGGCAAGAGCTGTTTGACCATGAATTGACCCCCTTGAAAGGTGGCGGAGTCCGTCCCCTGGCAGCTGGAGGGTCACCTACCTGGAATGCTTTAGCTGTGTATTCCTACACTGACAGCAGGTTGGTTTAGATGACCCTTTGGGTTCCCTTCCAACTCTGAGCCTGATGGAGAGGGCAAGAGGGAACCTCTAAGATCCCTGTCATCAATGGTCCTGCTCAGGTCTTGCAAACTCAGGACTGTGACTTCCTTGATTGAAATAATCCACCAATAATGAACTCTTTCTGTGTTCCAGCTGCCTCCCACTTTACCAAGCATCATCACCAAGCATTAAGGGATCTAGGAGTCTTGGTGGACTGCAAGCTGAACATGAGTCAGAAGTGTGATGCGACAGCCAAGAAGGCCAACATGATTCTTGGTTGCATCAATAGGAGTGTGGTGTCTAGATCACGGGAGGTGATGGTACTACTCTATTCTGCTTTGGTTAGACCTCATGTGGAGTACTGTGTCCAGTTTTGGGCACCTCATTTCAAGAAGGATATTGACAAGCTGGAGTGTGTCCAGAGGAGGATGACCAAAATGGTGGAGGGTCTGAAAGCCATGGGACCCAATGAGGAGTGTCTTAGGGAGCTGGGCATGGTTAGCCTGGAGAAGAGAAGATTAAGAGGGGACATAACAGCCATGTTTAAATATTTGAAGGGATGTCATGTGGAGGAGGGAGTGGGCTTGTTTTCCGCTGCTCCAGAGACTAGGACAAGGAGCAATGGATTGACAGGAAAAGAGATTCCACCTGAACCTCAGGAAGAACTTCCTGATGGTCAGAGCTGTCCAGCAGTGGAATCTGCTGCCTCCATGGAGTGTGGTGGAGTCTCCTCCTTCTTTGGAGGTTTTTAAGCAGAGACTGGATGGCCATCTGTTGGGAGTGCTTTGATGTGGGTTCCTGTATGACAGGGGGTTCGGCTGGATGGCCCCTGGGTGTCTCTTCCAACTCTTAAGATCATCTTTCACAGTGCATCCTGTCATCTTATGATATGTCCAAAGTTTGACAGTCTCTGTTCAACCATCTTCACTTTTAATGAGTGTTCAGACTTGGTTAGTTAAAGACTTATAGATTTTTTTTAAATTAATTATTTTTTTAAGCAACCCGTAGAATCTGCAGAACACTTCTGTGAGATCACATTTCAAAGGAGTTGGTTTTCTTCACTCTCTGCCTTTCACAACCATACCTAGAAACTGGAACTACTATGGCATAGACCAGTGCTTCTTTACCTGGGGTCTGTGGACCCCGGGGGGCTGTGAAAGTTTGAAGAAATATTATGAGCTTTTACAGTTAAAAGACAAAGGAGAAAAGACAGATGGGCAATCAGGCAGAGGGTCATAAAATGCTCTCAAAAAACAGGAGACTTTGGCCAGTGACAGACGTCATTGGTACAAAGTTTCATTACAATATCCCAAACCGATCAAAATTTATAGCTAGCAAAAAATGTACTCGGCGTTTGCTCCTTCTGCACGCTGTGGGAGCATGGAAGTGAATGACACTGGGTGGCTGAGAGAAAGCACATAAGATTTTTTGCTTCCAGCCATACGGCCAGAAGCCACCTTGAGTTAAGTCTGGGTGGTCCACAGCAACAAAAATATTTAAAGGGGGTCCACGGTAAAGAAAAGGTTAAGAACTGCTGGCATAGATGATTCTCACTTTGGTATTTAATGAGGCGCATTGGAGAATCTTAGCTAGTTTCTTCCTTGCTGTTCTTACATTAGGGCCCCCACAATTATTCCACAGTTTCGGAACTGTGGCCCAAAATTTTGTGACGCTTTCCTGGGTTCATTGAAAAGTTGGACACTAAAGGGTTGACCTCCCTGAAAACAGATCCAGTCCTACTAGTGCTGATGTTTCCCTTGCAATGCAAAAAAGCTAGAGAATGTGGGATATGCCTTAGGATATGTTCTCCTTTCATGCAGGGTGGTAAAGTGACCTAGCCAGCTTGACCAGCCCTGTATGTTGACTGTATACCCCGCTTTGTCCCAGAATCCTTTGCACTGGGATTTCCTGACAAATCGGCTGGATATTTTCCTGAAAATAGAAAGTGTGAAAACCACTTACACATGCTTTACATACCCTCCAACTGTCCTGATTTGACAGGGACAGTCACGATTATTCCTCTGTCATCCCACTTTTTCAGATGTTTTAAAATGTCCCAGATTCTCTCTCCTCCTCCCACTCTCCCCTTTTATCTTCACTTTCCTTTAGTTGTTGCAAACTTGAGTTCACAGTGCAAAAGGAGTTTGCAGGTGTCCTAGTAAAACTGGCTCCCTTGATTGAACCAAACCACCTGTTATGATGTGGTCTCCTTCTTTTCCTGCTGCTGTCTGCTTGACCAAGCCATCAGCAGCCCAGCTCAGATCCTGCAAACTCTGAGCAACTATGGCTTCCTTGGTTGGATCAGTCTCCCTGCAGGTCAGTTTCCCCCTCCCTCCCCATTACCTTCACTTTGCCCATGTGTGCATGCGTTCCCATATCAAAGAAGTTGGGACATCTTCGTTCCGATGTGCAATGTCCATAAGCAGTTCCAGAAGCAGCGTTGGGTGCCATTTTGCATGTCACGATGTGCAGATGTGGCTGAACATTTGATGTGCAGATGTGTTGTGCAATTTAGAATACATACCTATTCCATGAGCATTTGATTATGCTAGGGCTGGGTAACTGCACAGGTGGTAGATCTTTCTTCCATCCACACTCTTCTAATGGGCTACATCTTCATGTTTTGGTGTACCATAGTGTCACTTTTTGGCCACCATTTTGGATGAATTTTGTTCTCCTCCTCCTCCTTTTGCAGGGAGTTGAGGCACCCTGGTGGATGTAAACCACCACCTTTGTGGCTGGCTTGGGGTGTTTTTGGTCATTATGGGAGTGAGAAATTGGCTAAGAACGTGCACAAAAAAGTTAATGACGGGAAGGCCTGAGGGCTTTTGGGATTGCAGTTTGGGGTCCCAAGGGCCATAAGTGGCCCATGGGCTGGACTTTTCCCACCCATGGGTATGCATTTGGTCAGGTCTTGTTGTACGTCAGCATAGCACAGTCAATGTGCAGCTCTGCGTGCAAAGATTTCTAGTATGTAACCCTAATAGAAACCCTGGATAGATTGGAGAGCTGGGCCAAGGCGAACAAAATGAAATTCAACAGAGAGAAGTGTAAGGTCCTGCACTTAGGTAGAAAAAATGGAATACAGAAATATAGGATGGGGGACATGTGGCTGGATAGCAGTACATGTGAAAGGGATCTAGGAGTCTTCATAGACCACAAGCTGAACATGAGTCAGCAGTGTGATGCAGCAGCCAGGAAAGCCAATGCAATTCTCGGCTGCATCAATAGGAGTCTGGTGTCTAGATCGAGGGAGGTACTGGTACCACTCTACTCTGCTTTGGTTAGACCCCATCTTGAATACTGTGTCCAGTTCTGGGCACCCCAATTCAAGAAGGATATTGACAAGCAGGAGCAAGTCCAGAGGAGGGCAACCAAAATGGTGAGAGGCCTGGAAGCCATGCCCTATGAGGATAGACTTAGAGAGCTGGGTATGTTTAGTCTGCAGAAGAGAAGGTTAAGAGGGGACATGATAACCATGTTTAAATATTTGAAGGGATGCCACGTAGAGGAAGGAGAGGGCTTGTTTTCTGCTGCTCCAGAGACCAGGACAAGGAGCAATGGATTCAAGCTGCAGGAAAGGAAATTCCACCTGAACCTCAGGAAGAACTTCCTGACAGTCAGGGCTGTCCGGCAGTGGAATCTGCTGCCTGGGAGTGTAGTGGAGTCTCCTTCCTTGGAGGTTTTTAAGCAGAGGCTGGATGGCCATCTGTCGGGAGTGCTTTGAGGGTGTTCCTGCATGGCAGGGGGTTGGACTGGATGGCCCCTGGGGTCTCTTCCAACTCTACATTTCTATGATTCTATGAATCTCAGCACCTGTGTCTATCACAGTGGCTCCCCCCTTTTTTATGGTTGTTTCCATTTTCCTCCTTTCCTCCAACCCTCTGCTATCCTTTCCTCCTTTCCTCTGGCCTGAGGAACAAAGAGAGCCACATTCTTCCCTTTCACTGTGCATGGTGTGTCTGTTACCTTTGGTAAGGTGTTCTCCGTCGTAGGTGCAGAACAGACTTAAAGAAACTATTCTGTGTCCACATTGGAACTAATGCACAGACTTCAGTGCCAGATAGAGATATCAGTCTTCACTGCGTTTCCACCCTTATTGCAAACAGTTCCTACTAAAATGAATTGTCTTTTAAACTCAATAACTAACATCTCAAATTATCATCTATTTTTAATCATTTGTGCGTTAGTTTAGTAGCAATTTAATTGTAGGATGTTCTATTGTGTTTATATTGTGGGGTTTTTTTGTTATGGTTATTGTATGGCATTGTTATTTGTTTTCTTTTATGTTTCTGTTTTAAAGTAAAAGAAAAGAAAGCCTTCACTAAGCTTCTTCTGAAAGGAAGCAACAAGTAATTTTAGCAGTTTTCTTCCTGTTGTGAGAAAGTCTTTGAAAACTTTGGCATTTAATTCTGTGCAAAATTCACACATGGTCATTTTGCATGGAAAGCAACATTTTTTCTGTGCAGACAATAGTATTTCTGTGCGAAAACATGTTTTCTGTGCAGAAAATGTTGATTTCTGTGCAAATCATCCATATGTGAATTTTGCACAGAATAACTCCCCACTTATGCTTTTTCTCCACAGGAAATAATATTTCTGCACAGGAAGATCATTGCCTGCACAGAAAATGCTCTTTGCTGAGCCAAAAATGCTGTTTTCTGTGCAAAACAATCATGTGCAAATTTTGTGCAGAATTATTCTGGAACTGCAAAAACTCCAACTCTACTGCCACAGTGCAAGCTTGGGAAAGTTGTTCTGTATATTACTGGGCCACAATTCCCACAATGGAGGGGTTCAGAAAAAGTAACTTACCTAAGCTCCGAGGCCCAAGCGACCATTGTTAACACTGACTTCTCCTTTCCTGTGGCTCCTTGGAAATGTTTGGGTGAGTGTGTGAACAGTTGTAGACCCATAACAGCTGAATGGAGCCTCCATGTCCAGAAGCAGTTTATCTCTAAATACCAGAAGATGTGAGGCAAATAATGAAGAAGGGAGGGGGTTTGCCTTCATATCCTGATTGTGTGCTTTTTTGGAAACACATGGCTGGAAGCTTTGGAAACAGGAAGCTGGGTTACGTGGACCTTTGGTCTGTCCCAGAAAGGAATCATCTCCCATTTTCCATCCCTAATTTTGTTCGTGGTGTGTGGTTTAAGCCCCATGAGAAGGCCAGGGCTGCGCTGGTTGGGGGATTCTGGTTGTTATAGTCTACAAACACTGCTCCCTCTCTAGGAGTGTGTGCATGTGTGCGTGTGCACATGTAGTGTCCAAAAAGTAGTTTTTTGGGGAAAAAAACTTGTGTAAACTGCAGAGGAAGCCTTATACCAAATCATATAAAAGATGCAAAGGCTCTTTTGGCTCACACCTTTGACACTCGATCATTGCTGTTTCCAGTGATGCTGTGCATCCGTGGAAGAGATCAGGGCTGGGGCTACTGTATCACCTCTCCTTGAATTAGGGTGCTTTCTATGCAGTCTGGTTACTCATTGGGTTGGAAGTTTAGTGGGTACATCTGTAAGACAGCATGGGCAAACCTATGGCCTCTAGAATGTTTTTTACAAGAGGAGTTGAAGGTTGTAAAAAAAAGGTTGTAAAAAGCATTCTAGAGCAGTGGTTCTCAACCTTCCTAATGCTGTGACCCTTTAATACAGTTCCTCATGTTGTGGTGACCCCCAACCATAAAATTATTTATTTATTATTTACAATGCCTCCCCCCCCCGGCAAAGGCCGCCTCGCCAGCCAGGAACGGGGGGGGGCAGGGAGGGAAAGAGGAGCCGCGCGTCTCCCCCGGGAAAAAACTTCGAGAACCCCCCAAGCTCTGCTTCTGCTTCGCTCTCGTTTCTGCTGGGGGGGGGACAGTGTGGGAAAAGTTTCCAGAGTGTCGACCCTGGCCGGGGGGGAGGAATCCCAGCGCCTTTGTCTTTTGCGCCAGGCGCAGCTCGCCCCCCTGGAAAAGCGCCACCTTGCGGCCCCCCGGCCCTTCCGCAGCGCCCCCTCTGTGGCGAGTGGGGCAGGGGCCGTGGCGAAGAGGGGGCCTGCCCCCCATGCTGCTGCCGCCCCCCCCAAGCTGGCCCATCAGACGGGAGGTTCTCCCGGTAGCGGAGAAGGGGAGCGATTTCAGTCCCTTCTGAACAGGGGGCAGGAGGACGCGAACGCGTGGCTCGTGCTTGCGCACCACCACCAAGCAGGGAATGGAGCCTAAGACCATTGGAAATACGTATTTTCCAATGGTCTTAGGCGACCCCTGTGAAAGGGTTGTTCGACCCCCAAAGTGGTCGTGACCCACAGGTTGAGAACCGCTGTTCTAGAGGCCATAGGTTTGCCCATGCTGTCTTATAGATTCACCCACTAAACTTCCAACCCAACCCACTCTTTTGATGCCCAGCTCCAGGCCAGTGCCCTCTGAGAAATGTGATTCTAGTCTGCAGCAATAGGATCATAATGTCTAGGTTAAGGGGAGTGATGGTACCACTCTATTCAGACCCCACTTGGAATACTGTGTCCAGTTCTGGACACCTCGATTCAAGAAGGATATTCACAAGTTGGATCTTGTTCAGAGGAGGGCGACCAAAATGGCCCGGAAACCATGAAGCCCTGCGAGGAGCAGTTGGGGATGTTTAACCTGGAGAAGAGAAGGGTGAAAGGCAATACGATGGCTTTGTTTGAAGGGATGTCACATAGTGGATGGAGCAAGCTTGTTTTCTGCTGCTCCAGAGATTAGGACATGGAACAATGGCATCAAACTACAGGAAAAGAGATTCCACCTAAACATTAGGCAGAAACTTCCTGATGGTAAGAGCAGTTTGACAGTGGAATGCACTGCCTAGAAGTGTGTTGAAGTCTCCTTCTTTGGAGGTTTTAAAAGAGAGGCTAGATGGTCATCTGTCAGGAATGCTTTAATGATGTATTTCTGCATGGCAAAATAGGGTTGGACTGGATAGCCCTTGTGGTCTCTTCAAATTTTATGTTTCTGTGGAACCCCCACACAATCGTTTGAAGCAGATTACATCCTCTTCTTCTGTAGTATTTAATATCAGAATTAGTGCCCCCCCCGAAGCAGACATTTGACCACTTTTGTGTTTTCTGTTTTTGCTTTTGCTTCTTGTTGGGGGGGCATTGGGGGGCATGGGGGGCAGTTCCCCCCTGGACTTGTTTAGTTGCCCACCTCTGCTGTAGTGCTGGAAGCAAATTCCGTCTTGGAAGCAGATGGGATTTGCTGACTTATTTTGTTTAAACGGAACATGTTTTTCCCAGATTTAGGGGTCTTTTTGCCCTGATGTTTTGGGTTAAAATCCCCTGAAAATCATGCCAACTTTTTTTTAAAAAATGTTGGAGCTTTGATTACTGCAAAAGTGGGATCCACATCCCCTTACTGCTGCTCTGATGTTGCACTACAGCTCCCAGAATCCCTCATCACTGGCCAGGCTCAGCTGGGGCATCTTGAAGTTAAGGTCCAACAGCATCTTGGAACCAAAGTTGGGAACTGTTCGCTTTTGGTACGCATGCAACCAACTGCAAACAGTTGTCATTGCCAACCAGTGAGGGGGGTCTTGGTTGCCATATTGCAAATCCTTGTACATACATGTTGACTTGGTTATTCCAGTTTCTGCTTCTCCTCTGTGCTCGTCAGGTTCTAAATTTCTAGATCCCCTTTCAAGTGCTGGATCGGATAAATCCCTCCACCACCTAATCCACCGTCTCCCTTCTGCAACGGCCTACCCTACACCAGATCCTGAATGGAAGGCCCACCGGAATATGGTTTGCTCTCAATTAACTCACCAAAGAGGGAAGAGGACGGAGCTGAATCTTGCCCTTCCCAGTAGGCTCAGGCAAAAGCAAACTTCTGCAGCCTCCGGTAGCTTGTGTGTGTCCTTCCTCCTTAAAAACTTTTGCCGTCTTGACCATGCTCTGATGTTGCTTGGCTGCACGTGTCCCAATTTTCATCTATGACATGTCGGAAGGTGCGGCATTCCTAATTCGATAGGAATTTGACAGAGGAGACCCAATGCCAGTGGCACAATCTAAGGGGCTGTCCAACAGGCTGAATCTATTTGCGGGGTAGGCTTTAGCAGTGCGGGGACCCCCGGAGTGGATTGATTGCCTCATTGACACGAAGGCCATTTCCGCACTAGAGTGGAGGAGCATTTCACTGCGTGTCATGAGTGGTGTTTTTTACTCCGACTTACCTTGATTCCTATCTGCACGCCCTCTGGTTTCTATCGAAGTAAAGCAGAGAAAATCGTTTGTAGTTTCCACATCATCAGTTCTCATGGAACTCCAATTCCCCTCCCTCGCTCCACCCTGCCGCTGCTGATTGGTCAATTTAAAAAAAAGTTGCTGCATTTTTTTAATATATATTTTTATTAAAGTTTTACTCAAAATAAAAAAAAACCTCCCTGCTTCCAAGCATCATTTTTCCAGTTGAATTTATGTTTATTTATTTTTATTATTTATTTATTTATTATTTATTTGTATCCCGCCTCTCCATATGGATCGAGGCGGCGAACAACTTACAAATAGCGTGTATTTCGATACATATTTCTATACATGCCCCCAACAAGCTGGGTACTCATTTTACCGACCTGCGGAAGGATGGAAGGCTGAGTCAACCTTGGAGCCCATTTATGCATTTTTTCTATTCTAAGATTAACACATTATTACTTTTAACCTTATCACATTCAGCTTATACTTATTCTTTAACATCTTTAATTTTCATTACCATTTTTTTCCAACACTCTTTCTTATTCTTTCCCTCATTCCTTTATCCAGCTGAAAACGTCTTGCCATTCTCTTTCAAAGTTCTGGATGGGTTTATTTTTAAGTGAAAAAGCCAACCTTTCTATCTCTACCATATCCAGAACTTTTAATTTCCATTCTTTTATATCAATATAATTTCCTTCTTTCCAGTGTTGCGCATATCTCATTCCTGCCGCAGTTATAACATATGACAATGTTTTCTGGTGAGATCTTATTTCTCTTTGTTGGCCTAACATATTCAACCAATAAAATTCTGGTTTCATTTCAAAGTTTAAATTATACATTCTCTGAATTTCATCATGCATTTCCTTCCAAAATTTCTTTGCAACCTTACAAGTCCACCACATATGAAAGAAGTGTAGCAGAACAGAGATAGAGACCCATGGCTCTAGAAAAAAGATTTCTTTATTGCCGGCAAGGGTCGGCTGGGATCATTCCCAAAACAAACCGATCCCCTTTCTTAGGTTTTACAAGCCTTTATACATTTCAGTGCAAATGCATCACGTGTTTAAGACAGGAAGCTGATGTGTTCCCACCCGTGTCTACAAAATATTGCAAACCTTCTGTAATGCTGCCGAGAGCTAGCACGTCAAACCAAACTGATAACATTCCATTATACAAGGTTCCTTTGTCTCTCCTTCAAACACAGAGGGACTTCAGTTGCAAAGGAAATTAACTGCTTTCCCCTCACACCCAGAGGTCATTTAGACTGACCCGAAACTGCATGTCCACCTTAGGAGGACCCCGAAACTATTGCTGCATTTTAGCACACGTGGTATGAATTGACGTAATGCTTCTGCATGTAGTTAAAAATGCAGCAGAAACGGCTTGGGTGGTTTACATCGGAGTTTTTCTGTTTTTACAATACATCGGTTTAACATAGATGTTAACCACGCTAAGACCTCAACTCATGCGGAACTGCGGAGGACAGAATGAGGTGTCCAGTTCTGAATCCTGTGTCCAGTTCTGGGCACCCCAATTCAAGAAGGACCTGGTCAAGCTGGAGCAAGTCCAGAGGAGGGCGACCAAAATGGTGAGAGGCCTGGAAGCCATGAAGCCCTATGAGGATAGACTTAGAGAGCTGGGTATGTTTAGTCTGCAGAAGAGAAGGTTAAGAGGGGACATGAGAGCCATGTTTAAATATCTGAAGGGATGCCATGTAGAAGAAGGAGAGGGCTTGTTTTCTGCTGCTCCAGAGACCGGAACAAGGAGCAATGGATTCAAGCTGCAGGAAAGGAGATTCCACCTGAACCTCAGGAAGAACTTCCTGACGGTCAGGGCTGTCCGGCAGTGGAATATGTTGCCTCGGGGGGGGGTAGTGGAGTCTCCTTCCTTGGAGGTTTTTAAGCAGAGGCTGGATGGCCATCTGTCGGGAGTGCTTTGAGGGTGTTCCTGCATGGCAGGGGGTTGGACTGGATGGCCTCTGGGGTCTCCTCCAACTCCACATTTCTATGATTCTATGAGGTCAAACCGGTTTAATGTGCAGATGTAAAAACAACAATACGACACTACTGCGATGTATCAGCCTTGTGCGGAAAGGGCCCAAGCTCCACTAGTTAGTGTGCCATTTTTGTGGTTCTGTGTTGGGTTGGGGGCTGAAATCCCCACTCAGCAAGCAAACACACTGGGTGAGCACGGCCCCATCGTTTCCTCTCAGCCTGAGCTACCTCATAGGGTTGTTGTAAAGGCAAAGCAGGGAGGAGAAAGAGATTAATATAATAAATAATCAATGGGAAGATTTCCTTGCAGTGACCATGAGACACATGGAAAAAGCGACCTTAAAATGCATGCCTGCTTTTTCAATCAGTTGCAGACAGGGGAGAGAAAGAGCAGAGTGCTGGTTTGTTTGTTTTTTAAGTCAGCCTTTCACTTATTGACATTTCACACTTCTGAAAAAAAAATTAATTTTTTGCTTATATTGGGAAGTATTTGTATATTTGCATCCCTTGGTAACCATTGCAAAAGTTTTAAGGGTTTTCGTTGTCCGTCCTTATTGCTACAGTTCTCACACTTCTGGTTTTTTAAGAGGATCGCATTATATAAAATTGTTCATGGTTCTTCTTTGTCATTCTTTTGCAGGGAAAGAAATGTTCCAATAAAATCTTCTTTCCATCCTTGACATTTTTGTACATCCCTCCCTCCGCCCCCCCTATTGCTGCCTTTCTGTCTATAGGTTGCTTTGTAGATTTTACAAAGGCCAAGGTAGTATGCTAATGCCTTTTTTCCCCATGGCTCTTGGAGTTTGTTTTATGGCTATGACGTCTTCTGTAACCTGTGGCCCCGTCGCCCTTATCTAAATCTCTCTAACAAACCAGCCAGTCATTCTGACTTTACAACCTTGGAGAAAACTCATAATGGACAGAGATTTTCCTGCATCCTCTCTCTGGAAAATGCACGCAGAGGTTAGAGTTCAAAATGGGAAGTTACTCTTTAAAAGGGAAATACTGAACCTGTCCCCTATGGACTGCTCCTGCTTGAATGTACCCATTGTGCTCCTCTCTTTCCAGCCAATGTTCCACCGTGGCATCAACTTACATTTCCTCTCAAATGTTCAGTGTTCAGGGTGGGCAAATTCCATGCCCTCCACTTTATTTGTCCACTGCTGTCCCATTTTTCCATCTGCTTTTTAAAGTGTCCCAGTTTCTCTCTCTTCCTCCCGCTTTCCCCCATTCGTCCTCAGCTTTCTTCAGTTGCTGCAAATGGAGTTCAAAATGCAAAAATGGTTTGCTGTCAGTTAACACACCGGAGTGGGGACGGAGGGAGCAGAATCTTTCCCTTCCCAGTAGGCTCAGGCAAAAGCAAACTGCCACAGCCTCCTGTAGCTTGTGATGTTCTTTCTCATTAATACCTTTTGCCATCTGGACGACACTCTTGATCTTGCTTGGCCCACACGTGTTCCAGTTTTCTTCTGTTTGTTTGTTTGTTTATTTGTATCCCGCCTCTCCATAGGGATCGAGGCGGCAAACAACTTACAAATAGCATGTATTTCGAAACATTTCTGTACATGCCCTCAACAAGCTGGGTACTCATTTTACCGACCTGCGGAAGGATGGAAGGCTGAGTCAACCTTGGAGCCGGGCAGGATCGAACTCACAACCTTGTGGCTTGCAGTACCGGCATTTAACCACTGCACCACCAGGGCTCCTTCTGTGACATGTCAGAAGGTGTGCAAGTCCTAATCTAATGGAACAGGAATAAATGAGTGCAATTTTACTAGGCAAATTGGGAAGGACTACAGTGAGGAGGAGAACAGGGGAGAATAAAAGAATGAAAATATAAATGGGCAGAACCTGCCCTGCAATTGCAGGACCTTTTCAGTCACTTGCTGCAAAGAATTTAATATCCTACCTGCAGTGCAATGCAGTGGAGTGCTAGAGCTTGCAAGCTGCAAAGAAACTATTTATTTATTTGATCAACAGCCTGCCTGTGGCATACCAACCGACTGTCCCAATTTCACAGGGACAGTCCAGTCCCACTTTTTCATTCGCTTTTAAAGTGTCCCTGTTTCTCTCTCTTCCTCCCCTATTCCCTCTTTGTCCTTAGCTTGTGCTCTCAGTTAAATCAGCATCTTCCCTTGAAGGTGTCAAGGCTCAGGTGGGCTCATGGAGGAGATATGGGCCATTTCCGCACTGCACTGTTATAGTGCCATTATTCCACTTTCAACATCCTATGGAATCCTGGAGTTTGCAGTTTAGGGAGGAGCATTTAGAATTCTCAGCCAGAGACCTCTTTGACCTCAATAAACTACAAATCCCAGAATTCCACAGGATGTTGAAAGTGGAATAATAGCACTATAAAAGAGTAGTGTGGAAATGGCCATGGTCTTTCAGACATTCTGGGTCCAGAATGTAATTAGCTCCTTTCCCCAGTAACAGAAGTATAAATACCTTGCATTCCAGTTGTGGCTTAACTGAGAGAATTTTGTTCGTCTTCATACTTTCAGGGCTCAGTAGATAGTGGAGGAGGAATACCACATGGTTCCAGTGCCGGCTTGTGGTCTGCTGTGGGTGATGAAATGGCCCAGAAGGGAGTGCGTTTTGTCCCATAGGCCAGCAGCTTATAGAAAGTAACTATGTTAGGTTCCTTCAAGAAATGGCAAAGTATGGGACTGCTTCATTAAAAACTCAGAACTGTAATAGGACCTAACTGCTCTTGGGAGGCCCTTAAAACTAGAACTGTAACTCATTGCTTCTAAAAAGTCATTTCTCAGGCTCTGTGGCAGTGGTTTGATGTCGTTTCCTTCCGCATTTTGGGATGGACAGGACTGAGAAACAATATAGCAATGCTGCAGTCCTAAGCATACCTACCTGGGAGTAAGCCACATTTCCTTGACTTATTATAAACATCTGACTAAATCAGTTTAACGTCTTTTAGCAGGCGGCTGCTGGAAACATGTAAATCTTCCTCTGATATCAATGCCTAGTTTAGTTCCCAGGTTAAATGAATGGCAGACTTCAAAGGCATAGAATCATAGAATCATAGAATCATAGAAATGTAGAGTTGGAAGAGACCCCAGGGGCCATCCAGTCCAACCCCCTGCCATGCAGGAACACCCTCAAAGCACTCCTGACAGATAGCCATCAAGCCTCTGCTTAAAAACCTCCAAGGAAGGAGACTCCACTACACTCCGAGGCAACATATTCCACTGCCGGTCAGCCCTGACTGTCAGGAAGTTCTTCCTGAGGTTCAGGTGGAATCTCCTTTCCTGCAGCTTGAATCCATTGCTCCTTGTCCTGGTCTCTGGAGCAGCAGAAAACAAGCCCACTCCCTCCTCTACATGGCATCCCTTCAGATATTTAAACATGGCTATCATGTCCCCTCTTAACCTCCTCTTCTGCAGACTAAACATACCCAGCTCTCTAAGTCTATCCTCATAGGGCATGGCTTCCAGGCCTCTCACCATTTTGGTTGCCCTCCTCTGGACTTGCTCCACCTTGTCAATATCCTTCTTGAATTGGGGTGCCCAGAACTGGACACAGTATTCAAGATGGGGTCTCACCAAAGCAGAGTAGAGTGGTACCAGTACCTCGCTCGATCTAGACACCATACTCCTATTGATGCAGCCGAGAATTGCCTTGGCTTTCTTGGCTGCCGCATCACACTGCTGACTCATGTTCAGCTTGTGGTCTATGAAGACTCCTAGATCCCTTTCACACGTACTGCTATCCAGTCACGTGTCCCCCATCCTATATTTGTGGATTCCATTTTTTCTACCCAAGTGTAGGACCTTACACTTCTCTCTGTTGAATTTCATTTTGTTTGCCCTGGCCCAGCTCTCCAATCTGTTCAGGTCATTTTGAATTTTGATCCTGTCCTCTGGCGTATTAGCAACCCCTCCCAATTTGGTGTCATCTGCAAATTTGATGAGCATGCCCTCTATTCCTTCATCCAAGTCGTTGATAAAAATATTGAACAGCACTGGGCCCAGGACAGAACCCTGTGGCACCCCACTAGTCACTTCTCTCCAGGAATTGCATGAATTGCATGAATTGCATCTTCCCACACCGCTATTACACCCGGGTGAATTCAGTTCTCGATAAGACCAACCAACTAACTTTGTGGCATCCACGTTCCTGTTTACAAAGGTGTACCTTTTTGCAGAAGAAAGACTCCAGGCCCACTTTAGCAGGGAGTTTGGAACAAGCTAGACAACTCTTCAGCATTGCTTCCAGGGTCTGCCAGGTAGACAACGTGATAAATTGCCTTAGCTGAACTTCAGATATGTATCTGTTTTGTGCTGCAGTACTTTAACTGTCAATGAGTTCCTTGTAGAACAGGGATAAGAACATTTTTTTGGCCTAGGGGTGGGTTGGATTCCAATTTGGGGAGGGTCTCTTGTGTTGTATTCTTGCAGCGATGAGGGCTGAGAGCACAGGGTGGGACCAGGTAAAAATCTTAATAGTATGCTTTGGTGTAGGGCTTAAATACCCTGAAGGCACCAGATCCCGTCTGATCTTAGAAACCAGAATCATAAAATCCTGGAATTGGAAGAGACCCTAAGGCCATCCAGTCCAATCCCATTCTGTCATGCAGGAAGACACCATCAAAGCATTCCATGTAAAAGATGGCCATTCAGCCCCTCTTTAAAAACCTCCAA
Source organism: Ctenosaura bakeri (assembly GCA_948474755.1). Taxonomy (NCBI): domain Eukaryota; kingdom Metazoa; phylum Chordata; class Lepidosauria; order Squamata; family Iguanidae; genus Ctenosaura; species Ctenosaura bakeri. Next base: position 278,938 of record CAOLHI010000697.1, read on the forward strand.
AGAAGGAGGCTCCACTCCATTCTACCGAGGCAGTGTATCCCCTGTCAAATTGCTCTCACAATCAGGAAGTTCTTTCTAGTATTTAGGTGGAACTTTTCCCCTGAAATTTGAGGCTGTTGCTCCATGTCCCAGTCTCTGTAGCAGCAGAAAACAATCTTGCTCCATCCTCCATATGATATCCCTTCAAATATTTGAACATGGCTATCATACCACCTCTTAACCTTCCCTTCTCCAGGCCAAATAGACCCAGCTCCTGCTCCTCATAGTGCTTTGTGGTTTCCAGGCCTTCTACCATTCTGGTTGCCCTCCTCTGGACACGTTCCAGCTTGTCAATCTCCTTCCTGAACTGTGGTGGCCAGAACTGGAGACCGTATTCCAGGCAGAGTCAGACCTAAGTAGAATAGAGTGGTAACTAGGCAGGGTCAACTCTAGTTAATACATGGATGGGAGACTGTCAATGAATTCCAGCTGCTGTAGGCTCTGTTTCGGAGGAAGGAATTGCCAAAACCACTTCTGAGAATTCCTTGCCGAAGAAAACCCTGGGAAATGCATGGGACTTCCGTAAGTCAGGAGATACTTGAAGGGACATACACATGTCCCTTCAGCCTCCTTGATGGACATCCTCCTTGATAGAAGAGAACAGTTGGCATGGGTGAGTTTTTCCTGGCTACAGTGCATTGCTGCTAAGATATTCTCTACTGCTGGGCACGCTTCCAAAGCTGTGGGAGCAATCTCTGCTATATTTTGGGCATGACACACATATGCACTTTAGCGTGAGGCCTTTTGGGCATGCAAACCCACGTCAGCCTACAAAGTAAAGTTCCGTGCCAATGCTTTGTTGCTGGTGTGTGCCTTCAGATCATTTCTGACTTATCATCGCTCGAAGTTAAAACTATCACAAGGCTTTCTCAGCCAGATTTGTTTGGGGGGGGGTTGCCTTTGCTGTCCTTGGAGGCTGAGAGAGTGTGACTTGCCCAAGGTCACCTAGTAGGTTTCCACGGCTGAGCAGGGATTTGAATCCTGGTTTCCCAGAGTTCTAGTTCAACACTTAAACCACTATGCCACTCTAATTGCCACAGTTCCATGCTATGGAATTGTGGGATTTATAGTTTGGTGGGGTATGTAGAATTCTCTGCTAGGGGTCTCTAGGTGACTTTACCTTTAAAAGCCATGTCTTATGGTCAGAGTTGGCACTCTTGGGTTAGATGGGCCAAAGGTCTGACTCAGTGTAAGGCAGCACCTTAAATACCCCATACTGGGGCCATTTCCGCACTAGACTATTATAGCATGATTATTCCATTTTCAGCATCCTATGGAATCCTGGGGTTTGCAGTTTAGGAATGGGCTGGCTGGCCGGCCCCTTCCTAAACTGCAAACCCCAGGATTCCATAGGATGTTGAAAATGGAATAATCGCGCTATAACAGTCTAGTGTGGAATGGCCTGAGTCTAGTATTAGCCAAAGGCTTCCATGTTAGAGGGGTGGTGAATCTCTCCATGTTTTATTCTGAATTTGAAAGGAGCTTTTCAATGTGCTCAACATATTGAGAGGGGAGGGGGATAGGGCTTAGCACCTTGGGAAACCCCTTTTAAGTTTTGGGCCAAAACCTGGAGAATATCCACCACCCTACTGAGATGGAGCCCACTGTCCATCACGCCTGCCAAGGCTGCAAACCAGAGTTCCTGTTCTATGCAACACTGTCCTGTTTGCAAACCATAGAATCATAGAGTCATAGAAGAGTTGGAAGAGACCAGGGGGGCCATCCAGTCCAACCCCCTGCCATACGGGAACCCACATCAAAGCACTCCCTTTGAGAGATGGCCATCCAGCCTCTGCTTAAAAACCTCCAAAGAAGGAGACTCCACCACACTCCATTAAGGCAGCAGCATATTCTACCGCCAGACAGCTCTGACTATCAGGAAGTTCTTCCTGAGGTTCAGGTGGAATCTCCTTTCCTGCAGCTTGAATCCATTGCTCCTTGTCCTAGTCTTTGGAGCAGAGGAAAACAAACCCACTCACTCCTCAACATGACATCCCTTCAAATATTTAAACATGGCTATCATGTCATTTCTTAACCTTCTCTTCTGCAGACTAAAGATCCCCAGCTCCCTAAGCTGCTCCTCACAGGGCATGGCCTCCAGACCCTTCACCATCTTGGTTGCCCTCCTCTGGACACGTTCCAGCTTGTCCATATCCTTCTTGAAATGAGGTGCCCCGAACTGGACACATTCCATTCCAGATGAGGTCTAACCAAAGCAAAATCAAGTGGTGCTATTAGCTCCCTTGATCTAGACAGCATATTCCTATTAATGCAACCAAGAATAGCATTGGCTTTCTTGGCTGCTGCATCCCACTGCTGACTCATGTTCAGCTTGTGGTTCACCAAGACTCCTAGATCCCTTTCACACATGCTCCTCCTCTATGCGGAGTCTCCCCAGATTGCAAACCAGAGCACATTTCAGTGCAAAACTTCCTGGGCTTCAACTAAAGGTTAGAGATAAGGACAAGAAAAAGCCATGTGGAACCTCCATGGGTTGAATTAGGTCTGTGAACTGAAGTTTTCCTCCCTGGCTATAGAATCCTGGGAAGTGCTTCGTCCTCTCCTGGTTTGTGTGTTCTTCTTCATTAATAACTTCTGCCATCTTGGCTGTACTTTGATGTTGCTTGGACATGTGTATCCTAGTTTTCATCAAGGTAATGTTGGAGGGTATTCCCCAGTTCCCTGGGATTGAATTTTTTTCTCTTTCTGGTATAACGGTCTCAGATCTTCTTCCAACTGTAAACTTTGGTTTTTGACTCATCAGCTTGCTCCTTTCATGATTAGTCATGCAGTCATACTTATATTATGTCCTTGCTTCCTTATCTTCCCTCTGGGTTGGAGATCATGTTTTTAGAGCATGATTTGTTTGATAAAATCATGATTAGGTTGCTGTGTGTGTACATGCGTGGACACATGCTCTATGTTGCTGTTCACACTTTTGCTGTTTCCAGTCCAGATTTAGAACCATAGAATCACAGAATCGTAGAATCCTAGAGCTAGAAGAGACTCCAAGGGCCATCAAGTCCAACTCTCTTCTGCCATGCAGGAAGACGCCATCAAAGCATTCGCAACAAACGGCCTTCCAGCCTCTGTTTAAACACCTCCAAAGAAGGAGACTCCATCCCACTCCCAGGCACAGTGTATTCCACTGTCAAAGTGCTCTTACCATCAAGAAGTTCTTCCTAATGTTTAGGTGGAATTTCTTTTCCTGAAGTCATTGCTGCATGCCCTAGACTCTTTCCGCAACTCACCCATTTTCGGTGCTGGGGTGCGGTGCTCATGCGAGCAGTCTCTGGAGAGAGGCTCTCGTGGCGCAGTGGTTAAATGCTAGTACTGCAACCACAAGGTTGTGAGTTCGATCCTGCCGGGCTCCAAGGTTGACTCAGCCTTCCATCCTTCCGCAGGTCGGTAAAATGAGTACCCAGCCTGTTGGGGACAATTAGCTAAAACACATTGTAAACCGCTTAGATAACACTCAGTTGATAAGCGGTATAGAAATAAATGCTATTACTATTGCACGAGCTGTCTGCTTGTGCGAGAGTGCCACCTCTTCCTTTTTCAGTGCAGCCTGGGACCTTCCCAGGCTGCACTGAGACAGGAAGCGCGACTGGCACGGCTCCCGAGGCTCCGCACGCAAGGTAAGTGTGCGCAGGGCCCCGGAGCGATGTGTGACCATGCAGCATTTTCAGCTTCGAGCCGAAAATGAAAAAATGCATGCGGGGTCCATGTCAGGCCCTGGAGCATCACGCAAATGTGAATGCGTCCTGTGGACCACTCCTCACATTTGCACGACACTCAAAGGGCCCTTTCGCATTGAAAATGCCATGCAAAAAGGACCCTAGTCTTTGGTAGATCTGCAGTGTAACCTTACATATGACTGCTTACTGTTGACTTCAGTGAACTTGCTCCAAAGTATATGGGGATATTGCAGCTTTAAAGCAACCTGCTCTTGGTAACAGGTGAGTTCTACAGGGATAAGAACACTGCAGTGATAGTTTAAATCAGAAATAAAATGGTAATTTGTATGTCTCCTAATCATGTTTTTCTCTGAGTGCAGCATCTAGCCTAGAGAAGGGCTTGGAAGTGATATTCCTGAAATGATAGATAACCCAGTTAGCAGAGAAGTGCCTTGTCTTGAGTCGTTCCATCTTAAGACTGGGACAACTCGGAGGTGGGACTCACACTCTCCTCCAGATGTTATTGGGTAGCTACTTCTTGCCGTTGGCTGTGCTGCCCAGGGCTGCTGGGATTTGCAGTTCCACAATACCTGGAGGGGTGCATGATTCCCACTCCTGTGTAACCGAGGACACCTTCACACGACACAGTTATAGTGCTATAATTCCACTTTAACTGCATGCCTTCTCAGCTTTTGGCGGATGAAAACTGGATTGCACGAGGCCAAGCAACTTCAGAGTGTGGTCAGATGTCAAAAGTTTGTAATGACGAAGCACACAGAGAGCACACAAGTCTTTGGTTACAACAGCTTCACCAATTGCTGGTTGGTTTCCAGGCATGGTTCAAAGTGTTGGTGATGACTTATAAAGCCTTATTCATCTCAGATCCAGTTTATGCAAAGGACCATATTCTCTTGTATGGACCAGACTCAGGTTTTGAGATCTTCAGGAGAGGCTTGATTGTATAAGACCCATCCTGCCTAAATCATGGATGTTCTTTTTTTTTTGTGGGTTTTTAAAAAAATGGTTTATATTTTTAATGGGTTTACTTTTTTGTCATTTAATCACTTTTTAACTTTTGCATTCTGTGACTTTTTAACTTTGTGTTTTTTAAAAACTATTCTGAGCTGCCTTGAGTCCCAAACTGGAAAAAAAATAGGGCAGGATATAAATATAATAACAACAAGCTAGGAAAGCTGCAGCAGTTTGCTTTGGAAAAATGGGAAAAAATGCAATATTAACCCTCCTTTACAGATTAAAAGCTGTTTTGTTACTTTAAGAACATAAAATCTATTACATATAGCTTTGTTGGGCATGAAATTATCCTGCTTGATCTGTTGAAAATATAACTTATTCAGAATACCATTACAAATGGAACTTGCTCTTTTAAAAGTTTCAGTTTTTGGTACAAATGGAACTGCGAGGTCCTAAACATTAAGGGGCCTCTTTGGTTTTTCCAGTTTGAGGAGCATCCAATAACACCCATTAAAAACAGAAGAAAACATGAAAATCAGTGAAACAGAGAAAATTATTTTGTCCTCACTAGTTCTCCATAGTGCCAAACAGCTATAACATGCTCATTTCATAGAATCATAGAATCATGGAATCATAGAGTTGGAAGAGACCCCAGGGGCCATCCAGTCCAACCCCCTGCCATGCAGGAACACCCTCAAAGCACTCCTGACAGATGGCCATCCAGCCTCTGCATAAAAACCTCCAAGGAAGGAGACTCCACCACACTCCATGGAGGCAGCCTCTTCCACTTCCGGACAGCCCTGACTGTCAGGAAGTTCTTCCTGAGGTTCAGGTGGAATCTCCTTTCCTGCAGCTTGAATCCATTGCTCCTTCTCCAAGCCCTCTCCCTCCTCTACATGGCATCCCTTCAAATATTTTAACATGGCTCTCATGTCCCCTCTCAACCTTCTCTTCTGCAGACTAAACATACCCAGCTCTCTAAGTCTATCCTCATAGGGCTTCATGGCTTCCAGGCCCCTCACCATTTTGGTTGCCCTCCTCTGGACTTGCTCCAGCTTGTCAATATCCCTCTTGAATTGGGGTGCCCAGAACTGGACACAGGATTCAAGATGGGGTCTAACCAAAGCAGAGTAGAGTGGTACCAGTACCTCCCTCGATCTAGACACCAGACTCCTATTGATGCAGCCGAGAATTGCATTGGCTTTCTTGGCTGCGGCATCACACTGCTGACTCCTGTTCAGCTTGTGGTCTATGAAGACTCCTAGATCCCTTTCACACGTACTGCTATCCAGCCACGTACTGTCTCCCATCCTATACTTCTGTATTCCATTTTTTCTGCCTAAGTGTAGGACCTTACATTTCTCTCTGTTGAATTTCATTTTGTTCGCCTCGGCCCAGCTCTCCAATCTATCCAGGTCATTTTGAATTTTGATCCTGTCCTCTGGCGTATTAGCAACCCCTCCCAATTTGGTGTCATCTGCAAATTTGATGAGCATGCCCTCTATTCTTTCATCCAAGTCATTGATAAAAATGTTGAACAGCACTGGGCCCAGGACAGAACCCTGTGGCACCCCACTAGTCACTTCTCTCCAGGGTGAAAAGCAGCCATTCGTGACCACCCTTTGGGTTCGGTCGGTCCACCAATTACAAATCCAACTAACAGTAGCCCTGTCCAGCCCACATTTCCATAAAAAAGAACTGAGAAAAGGAGTCCAAGGCCAGGAATTCTTACAATCTTATCCTGTACGTAGTGTTATGTAAAAGTTTTCATCTTACTTAGTTTTTAGAAATGATTTGAGGGAAGTAAATATGTGAATGAGAGCCAGCAGTGGTTTGACTATGACCCTGGGTACCCGAATTCGATTCACTGCTTAGCCATGAAAACCTACTGGGTGACTGTGGATGTGTCACACACTCTCAGCCCTAGAAAACCCCATGATAGATTCATTTTAGGGTCACCTTAAGTCAGGAACAATTTGAAGACACACAACATCAAAATATGTGAACACCTTTTAAACTTTTTATTCATCTTTCTAAAAGAGAATATGCCATAATCCATCATTTTCAATTTCCTAAGGGGAAAAACTTTGGGGGAAAATAGAGAAAATCTCATTTCCCCCCAATTTTTTCCCCTGGTTTGGTGCTTCCCCATCTCTCCCCTCCCAAAAGGCACTTTTAATCCGGACTCCACACTGTGCCCTTGTTTGATGTGAGGAGAGCATCAAAGAGTCTGTGATGCCTTACACCCCCTTATTTCTGCTTTTTGCAAGAAGGGGGCAAAGTGTCTTGGAGATCTCAAAGCGGGATGTTTGGCCAGCAAACAGACCACCTTCTATTTAGAGAAGGCCCCACTCGACAAACAGAAAACCGACTGCTGTCTGTCTCTCTTTTTACTTTTATTTTTGTCGGTTGCAAAAGGATGGAGGCAGCCCAGGTGACTGGAATGCAAGGGGTTTGGAGATGGGATGGGGTGGGGAGCAGCTAGCGGAAATTAGACACGGCCTGGGTATGACTTTCTGCTTCATGAATGGAATGAATTTCTGTGGCTTGTGCCGCAGAGGGCCATTGCGAAGGGGTGAGAAGGAGAGAAAATTTGTAATGTCTTAGGACTTGAGATTCTGTGGCTTTCCTAGTGAAAATTCTCTCCTCTCTGTGCTTCATTTCCAAATTTAAAATCTCTTTGCCTTCCTGGAAATGGCAGCCCAACATTGATTGTGGGTTCTGCCTCCGTAAGCTTAGTGCTTTTAGGTTCCAGATGCAGGAAAAGTGCTCACTTGCACCCTGTTCTTTATTACAACGTTGTGGAATTATGTAGGAGGGCTAAGACTAGGGCCAATGAGACTGCAATTCCCAGCAGCCCTAGCCAGCACAACTAATGATGAGGAAAGCTGGGAGTTCCTGGCCAACCACATCTGGGCTGCCTGATGTTTTTTGCCCCTGGGCTGAGCTGTGTTTACCTGGGGCCCGCTCTGCTCTCTGCCAGGTATGTAGTTTTCAGCTCACGGGTCTGGTTTGTTGGTAGGTGGGAATGCATTTTTGCTTGCCTCCCCACTCCCAGAGCCTTGGCAAGTTACTTTTATTGGACTATAACTGGCAAGATCCCCTAGCCAGCATGGCTAACACCATGGGGATTTGGGCAGGTATTATTCAAAAAAGTAACTTTTCCAAGCTTTCTGCACACAACATCACATCCTTCTCTCTGCTGCTGCTTTGTCAAGGCTTGAGTCTGCTTAGAATATGCTTAACTCAGAAAAAAAAATCTCAATAAAGAACCCACTGTTTTGTAAATTTAAGATATTAGCTCCAAAGGTATAGAAACTTACTGGAGTGAGTCTCCACATTGTCTGCTCAGAAAACCTTGCACATTTGTAGGAACATAAATCTACACAGATTCAAAAGCGGGGGCAGAATTCTTTACCAGTTATGTAGTTACGTTGTGTCTCTCAGACCAATCCCTGTTTACCAGGCAGCAGTAGGTGTGAGCAACAGGGGTCTGTTCTCTTGACTGTGGCCATTTCCGCACTAGACTGTCATAGTGCTATATTCCACTTTCAACATCCTATGGAATCCTGGGCTTTGCAGTTTAGGGAGGGGCTGGCTGGCCCCTCCCTAAACTGCAAACCCCAGGATTCCATAGGATGTTGAAAGTGGAATAATAGCACTATGACAGTCTAGTGCGGAAAAGTCCCGTCCTCTCCCATAAGCTAACTCCATTGTGTGAGGGAGAAGTGGGGCCTTGTTGCAATTCACCTTCACACCAGATATTGCTCTTATGAGCGAGCGAGTGGGAAAGTCGGCTGCTTTCCGGTCAACAGAGGAATAGATCCCCATTGTTCGCAATGGCTGCTGACTTGTAAATGAGGACTGGAGGACTTTCATTGCCCCTGCGTAGCTCCAAACAAGTGAATACGTGGAGATCGTGAATATGAACCAGTCCCAAATCTGTAACTCTAAGTTACGCATTCGTAACTGCCTTAATGAATTCTGGCTGTGGCTAATACTGAAGTACCCTGACACGGTGTAATGAATTGCTATTTTGTTGAATGTCAAACAGCTAGACTGGAATCCTGCTGGTGTTTTGCACACATGCAAATTCCCTTTTGGATGTGGATTGATTGATTGATTGATTGACTGATTGATTGATTGATTGCTGCTGTGTATTGTTTGTTGCACATGCAGTTGTGTGGTTCAGGCCGGGCTGTGATGATTTGTCAGTGCCTTCAGTCAGAGATGCTGAAACTATTTTTGATGCCAGAGTATTCAACAATAGCAGGCAGGTTGTTATTAATCTTGCCTCCATGCAGGTTGTTGCAGAGGGAAGGCAAACTAATCTTCTTACCCATTAGCACTGAAGCTTCCTTAAAAGATGAAGACTCTTGCAAGCACAACGGGAACTCCCAAGAGTCCTCCCTCTGTTCAGTGTCGCTTACTCCCAAGTGTATAGGAGTGCATAGAATAGGTTGCAGGCACTCTGTGTAATTCCTGGGAGAATCATAGAATTGGAAGGAATCACAATGGCCATCTCGTCCAACTCCCTGACATGTGAGAAGACACAAATAGAGCACTCTTGAAAGATGCCCCTCCAACCGCTGTTTAAGGACTTCCACCAACAATCTGTGTCTTAATATTTTTAGTACTTGATTGTAGAGCATGATTCTGAATTTGGCTACGTAGAATTCTTGGTGGTTCAGTTTTGCCACATCATTTATTGGGGGGTAAGGCAGCTCAAGCCTCCCCATCTCCCAAGAGCCAATCCCTCCCAAAAACCTATGGGGCACTCCCCCGCAACAAGCCCAAAGACCTCCATTTCCCTCTGCAGGCCCTCTCTAAATAGGAACAGGAAGTGTAGGTGCCTCTCTTCCAGTTGCCATTTTGAGATTGACTGCAGAAGGAATCTGGAGGTATTTGGCAGTAGGACAGGGTTCTGGTGTTCTTGTGAGGGTGGTATGGGGATATTTTTGTATGATTTTATTTATTTGGTGAGGCCTTCTTAGCAATCTTAGGGCAAAAGTTGCCCAAAAATTATGCCAAATTTTTAAAAGGTTTTTTTCTGCATGGTTGGGGGGCTTTGGGGACTGGTGAGGGTTCTTCAGAGGACATAAAGGTGAGGGACCACACACAGCCTGGAGACCCATATTTTGTCCATCCCATGTTATATGTTTCTTTTCCTTTTTCTAGGAAGAAAACGGTGTACAAAAGCGTCCTCCTCTCGTTTGCGCTGGTGGTTGCAGTGACTGTGTTGCAGCGAGGCATGACTCCCACTCAACTCTTTCAAGGTCAGCCAGCAAAAGAACTTATTTCCCAGGAGCCTGTAAAAGCCCAGAAGAGAGACGGGGTCCTCTCTGTTGCCAACAATTTCTGGAAGAAGGAGAGTCCTGTGACTAAGGCTGTGGAAGTGACAGAGAAGCAGGTGACCTCGTGGGACGTCACCACAATCAACTGCACAGCCAACCTCAACTTCACCAAGGATGACTGGTTCAAAGGCCTGGAACCCAACTTCCGGCAGTTCCTCCTCTACCGTCACTGCCGGTATTTCCCCATGCTCATCAACCATCCAGAGAAATGCAGCAATGATGTCTACCTCCTAATAGTGGTGAAGTCCATCATCACTCAGCATGACCGTCGGGAGGCCATCCGCAAGACATGGGGTCAAGAGAAAGAGGTGGATGGCAGGAAGATTCAGACTGTCTTCCTTCTGGGCATTGCTTCCAAGGAAGAGGAGAGGGCCAATTATCAAAAGTTGCTGGAATATGAGAACTACATCTACAGGGACATTTTGCAGTGGGACTTTCTGGACAGCTTCTTCAACCTCACCCTCAAAGAAGTCCACTTCCTCAAGTGGTTCAACATCTACTGTAACAACGTCCGGTACATCTTCAAGGGGGACGACGATGTCTTTGTGAGCCCGGACAACATCATGGAGTTTTTGCAGGATCAGAAGAAGGATGACCTCTTTGTGGGCGATGTCCTCCTCAAAGCCCGGCCGATCCGCAAGAAGGAGAACAAGTACTACATTCCCAATGCCTTGTACAACAAGAGCCACTACCCGCCCTATGCTGGCGGTGGTGGCTTTGTGATGGATGCTCCACTGGCCAAGAAGCTTCACAAAGTCTCTGAGACGCTGGAGCTGTATCCCATTGATGATGTGTTCCTGGGCATGTGTTTAGAGGTCCTCAAGGTGACGCCTGTGGCACACGCCGGCTTCAAGACGTTTGGCATTGTGAAAAACAAGAACAGCAAGTTGAACAAGGAGCCTTGTTTTTACCAAAGCATGATGGTGGTTCATAAACTCCTCCCAGCAGAGTTGCTGGCCATGTGGGATTTGGTCCATAGTAACTTAACTTGCTCCAGAAAACTCCAAATTCTTTAGCTCCCTCTCTGTTGATCCCAGGAGAAAGCTCAAGAGAAAAAAGTTGGGATATTAAAACTCCCAGAATCCTCTTTTCCACCAATGTTGATGGAAGGGAAGAGGAAACTATGTGGGATGGAGTCATCCATCGAAGGAGAAGAGGCTCTGAAAGCTGTCTCTGTATTTTATTTGTTCCTGTTTGGGTGGGGGTTTTGGAGGGAGAGACAAAGGTGGACAGAAATCTCAAAGAGGAGAGTGTGGGGATTGCAGGAACTGGATGCTCTTGGGGACCAGCCAGGAAGATTTGGCCTCCCGCTTTCTTTCCACGAGGGAACGGTCACTACAGTGAGCTAAAAGAAGCCAGGCAAATCGGCCCACTTGTCGCTCTTCTGTGGTGTATTTTTCAGCTGAGGGCTGGCCCCAAAGCTTGGATACTTCGTGTGTACCTTAATTTCATCATGAGTGTGTATGTGTATGCGCATAAGAAAGATGTGCAAAACAAAAAAACAAAACAAAAAAATCAGAGCATATTTTGAATGAACACTCAGAGGCTGAGATCTTGGCCTCCATTGTGTGGAATAACACTCCTGTCAGTGTGTTTTTATGCAAAAGACGTGGAGCAAGGGAGGCTGTGGCGGTGGTTGTTCCACGTTGTAGGGTGGTGGCCTTTAAGCTGGCTTGTTGCATTGTGGGATGAAGGAATGCTTGCATAAGGAGACGCTGGATACCTCCTTATGCAAGTGTGTAAAAGGTACCACTGCCAGCATAATCCGGCCAAAGACTTGATCATCATTTTTCTCCCCCTCCTTCATTTTTGTTTCTGCTGGCAGGATGCATGTATGTGTGTGTGTGTATAAATGTGATTGTGTGGGTTGGTAGTTCTCGCCCCTTGGTTCTCCATTTCTTTTGGACATCAGCTTAGAGAAGCCTCAGCCAGCAAGGCCAGTAGTGAAGGATTCTGGGAAATGAAGTCCAAAACATCTGGAGGACCACTGCTGTGTAGCAGGCTGTATAGGACAGATCCCTTTTCTCTATCCCTCGCTTAGCTGAGCCACACTTGTGATTTTACTTGTCCCATCTGCAGACCAAAAACAAATCTATTTTTTAAAAAATGGACAATGTATGTAGCAATGCAGGAAGAGATTCTGCTAAGTTTTTCTGTAGCAACCTAAGTTTTGCTCCTTTGGGTGAAAGGGAGGATGGGACGAGGCCACAAAAATGTCAGACTTCCTACAGCTGGGTTCCTTTCTTGGACAATGGCTTGCATTATCCCTAGCCAGCGTGGCCCTTGAAGTGATGAGAGTTGTAGTCCAACACAACTAGAGGGTGTTGAATTGTGAGTGAATGGCTGTTTCACCCATGAAATGGCTGTCTTGTTTGATTTTTGCTTAATTTTACCAAAGAAATTGCATAGGTGGGTGGGGAGAGCATGATTTCATGTAGAGGCTGTCCCATCTGGGTCCAACATGTGGTCTCTTCTCATTTTGCCTTTGTTCCAAGGGTGGATAAATGGCTTCTCCATTAGACTGTAAGGGTAGATTTATTGGTGAACCTCAGTTAACCAAGTGAATGTGTCTTTGTGAAATACTACTTTAACAGAAAATTTGGTTCCAAAAGCAGAAGTAACATGGAAAGTACAGGGCTAAAGTCCCACAGCACAAAAAAGTCGAGGTCAGCACGTTTCAGCAGTCTTTTTATTCAAAACTAACAATATGCAGAAGCTAAATGAAAGAACCCGGTCACATAGGCCTTGCAAAGTCAACACAAATGTGTTGAACCTTTTAGAGGTTACTTGAAGGTACCTTCCAAAATGCATCCATGGATATGACTTTTTCTTTCAGCCATCTTTATCTTATCATTTCCGTTTTCTTGGCCAGACGTAATACATTTGTGCCTTTTAAAAAAATACATTATGGGTAGCTGCTGAGGCAGGCTGACTTGCTCTCTCCTTTTCTCTCCGTTTCGCTCTTCACCCATGCTTTGCAAGGGAGACGGACCCACATGCTGCTTCAGTAGGCTGGACTGCAGTAGAATCCCACTTTTTTCCAGCTGAAGCATTCTTTCTCGTATTGCTTACTGCACAGCGCTGCAACTGAAACGCTGTGTTACTCCAGCCCTCCACTTTTCTGGGGGTTAGGGGTGCAAGACCCCATGAAAGTGGGAAAAACACAAACAAAAATAAAATAAAAATCCCAAATGCCATTTTTCTTATCTCAGAACACTTCTCTAGGAATCTCAGGTCCTCCAGCATGATCCTGTGGTCAGCTTCTATTGAAAGTGGACCGTAGAGTCATGCTGGAGGACCTACCAATGCCTAGAGAAGTGTTCTGAGATAAGAAAAATGGCATTTGGGATTTTTATTTTATTTTTGTTTGTGTTTTTCTCCCTTCCCCCTCCAGGGGAAGAGGACCATAGAATCGTCCTGCAGGACCTAGAGATTCCTAGAGGGAACATTTTTTTTCCCCCGTCAAAAAGGGTAAGAATATTTTAAATAAATAAATAACCCACAAATAATCAAATCCAGAAGCGCTTGAACTTGTGAATGTGGAGGGCCAGCTGTACTGTTTTTAAAACTTTCTAGATAGACAGTGGATGAGGAGGAAAAGCAGGGAGCAGGAGAGAGTTACCTGGTTAACTGAGCTATGCTTGGGTAGAACAAGCCTATGGCCAAGGTCTTGTGCACCTGTGCAATTGTACCCATGCAAGTGTAAATGGAGTGTAAGTGTAAACAGTGCAAGTGTAAAAGGGTACCCCTGCAAGTGTAAATGCAATGACAGTGTGGTGGAAGCAGTGATAGGCGCCGTACCTCAAAGTAAAGGATGGTACAGATTCTTCAAGGTTGCCACCTGGCCACAAAGGCTGCAGGCTCCAGGACCCTTTAGTGCCAACCCGGTGGGAGGTACCAGGTGCTAAAAGCATTCTGGGGAGGCTAGCTGTCAAAATTTGCCTGCCCTGTGGCACAAGGAGTTTTGCAAGCCATCCTCATCCAGGATGCTTCGAGCTGCATGGGCCCTCTGGAAGGCTTGGACTGGAGAATTACTCTGCTTGGGGTTGTGAGACTCTTCCCCCCACCCTGTGATAACTATGGAGATTCTGCCTTCCTCACAGTACTATCTGGCCCAGGCAAAAATGTGCTATGGTACAGTAATGGACAGTCATGCTATGATAGAGCACCGGTAAGATTCAGCCCAATGGGCAAGGTGTGCAGCTTTCCCTGAGACTTTGAGCAAGTTTATCAAATAAGGAAGATTCTTCCTTCAAAGTGGAGCCACATGGTTATTTAGGACTGGCAGGTCAGACCTACCCCTGACTCTCAGATTTCAGGCAAGAACTTGAAATGGAGGGAGGATCACCAGAGTACAGACCCTGGTGATAACCTTAAGCATGATGCGTTAAGCATCACCTACAGTGGGACAGAGTATGCTGTTCCAATAGGAAAAAAAAATGAAGTCTAATAAAAGATAAGATAAATGCAAAATTTTCAAGATAGCTCTCTTGCCCTGAGATTCCTCCCTCTTGCCCTGAGAGCCCTGGTGGCGCAGTGGTTAAATGCCAATACTGCAAGCCACAAGGTTGTGAGTTCGATCCTGCTGGGCTCCAGGTTGACTCAGCCTTCCCTCCTTCCGCAGGTTGGTAAAATGAGTACCCAGCTTGTTGAGGGCATGTATAGAAATACATGCTATTTGTAAGTTGTTCGCCGCCTCGATCCATATGGAGAGGCGGGGTACAAATAAATAAAATAAATAAAATAATAATACTGGGAACCCTATAGTTATCTGAAGGAGATGAGGGAGAATGGGCAATCCCTTCTTTCTTCCATGATCAGGAGGGGGAATTATGAAGCTTCCTTGACCTTACTGGACTGTAATCCCTAGCATTCTTCCTCACTGGCTCAACTGCCTAAGGCTTCTGGGACTTGCAATCTAACAACATCCGCATATATTCTCTTGTGTGTGCATGTGCACCTCCCATACATATACATCCCAGCAGATGCTGCTCCCAAGCTGCTTGGAACAGCAACGGCTAAATTCACAGTGGCCGCCTTTGTAACTCTGTGGTACCAAGTTCAGGAGACCTCTCTTGCTTGGGAGAAGACCTCAGATTGGATGGACATCTTTCAGGAGTGCTTTAGCTGTTATCTCTGGATGGACAGGGGCTGGACTAACTGGTCCTTGTGTGTCCTTCCGATTCTGTGATTCAGACAAGGCCTTGCTCTACATACAGCAGAAAGAGCTGTTGTGTCAGTAGAACGGTTGGGAGCCCTTTCAGCCTGAACGGCTCTGCAACAGCTTTTTTTAAAAAACAACCCTCTGTACCTCTGCAAAGCTCTGAAAGTCTCCTTTTCTCTTGCATCATAGTGAGTGGGGATTATGGGAACTGTAGTCCAAAAAAAAGGGTCTGCTGTATTGAAAAGAAACAGGACACACAACTTTCTTTCTAAGTACAAAAGTCAACAGAGGCGAGAGGAGGGACTGGTGAAAGCCCAGGAATGCGTTCTTGCTGAATTCTTTCAGTGTGAGCGTGCTTCCTGAGCGAAACCCATCAGCACAAGAAGGGCGTTATTAGCAGAGTTACAAAGCTGTTTTTTCATAGAGGACGAGGTTCTCAAACCCTCTGGCAGATGCCCTGTGCTGCACAAGCCATGAGTAAAATGCAGATCTCCTGTAACCGTGCTGCAATCTCCATTTTTTGCCCACCAAATGAAAGGCTCTGTTTTCCCCTTAGGAGTGCTGCGTGTCACAATTTGAAACAGGGGCTGAGAATTCTCTATGAGTCTTCTGGCCCCCCTGCAACTATAGTTCCTGGCTCCTTGTTGTTATTCTTGTAACAGTGGCCCTACCAATATGTTCTTCTCGATATAATCCCTCGGCCAAAACCCTTTTGTCGTTGTGTGCCTTCAACTCATTTCTCACTTATGGCAACCCTCAGGCAAAGCGATCACGGAGTTATCTTGGCAAGATTTGTTCAGAGCGAGGTTGCCTTCACCTTCCTCCAAGGCTGAGAGAGTATGACTTGCCCAAGCTGAACCAGTGGATTTCCATGGACGATTCAAACGCCAGCGTCATAATCCAATGCTCAAACTACTACTTTATGCTGGCTCCTGGATCCTTTTTTCTTCTTCTTTTGCCCCAAATAAAGCAGAACCATTGAGTTAGTGGGTTTACTCACAGTAAACCCACTAACTTCTTAGAATTAATTCAACAGGCTAATTTTAGATGGGAATAGGCTACAGAATTCAAGGGCAACATCTCAGTGTAGGGTAAATATCCACATGCTGACTTATGCTATGCTGAGCCATATAGCATCTCCCCTGACTTACTGTAAAGCCATGAACTTCCTTATAGGGGTAGAATCATTGAATCATAGAAATGTAGAGTTGGAAGAGACCCCAGGGGCCATCCAGTCCAACCCCCTGCCATGCAGGAACATCCTCAAAGCACTCCTGACAGATGGCCATCCAGCCTCTGCTTAAAAACCTCCAAGGAAGGAGACTCCACTACACTCCAAGGCAGCAGATTCCACTGCCGGAGGTTCCGGTGGAATCTCCTTTCCTGCAGCTTGAATCCATTGCTCCTTGTCCTGGTCTCTGGAGCAGCAGAAAACAAGCCCTCTCCCTCCTCTACATGACATCCCTTCAAATATTTAAACATGGCTATCATGTCCCCTCTCAACCTTCTCTTCTGCAGACTAAACATACCCAGCTCTCTTAAGTCTATCCTCATAGGGCCTGGCTTCCAGGCCTCTCACCATTTTGGTCACCTTGCTTTGGTATTCCTTGCTTCAGAGTGAGCAGGCACAGTGGGAGAAAGTCTGGCTGCCCCATAGCCAGATGCAAAATGATATCACCTAGAGTCATAAAGTTGGAAGATCCCCCAAGGGCCATCCAGTCCAACCCCATTTTGCCATGCAGGAATATACCATCAAAGCACTCCTGATAGATGGCCATCCAGCCTCTCTTTAAAAACCTCCAAACGAGATTCCATCACATTCCAAGGAGGTAGCACATTCCACTGCCAAACCAGTCTTACTTTCAGGAAGTTCTCCCTAATGTTTAAGCGGAATCACTTTTCCTGTAGTTTGAAGCCTTTGCTCCATGTCCTAGTCTCCGGAACAGCAGGAAACAAGCTTGTCCCGTCTTCCATATGACATCTCTTCAAGCACTTCTGTGATCTGCAGTAGTCCTTGCAGGAGCGGGGAGGGTATCTTGGTGTATAGCCAACCATTCTGCATCTAGCTTGGGGAGGGAAGACGTTTCCAGACATTTCTCTGATCCTACCTGTTCACCTTGAAGCACAGAATGGTCAGTGAGGCAGCTTTTGGGCTTTGCTTTAAGTTGAGAGAGGGGCTTTGGACACTTTGCAGAGAGGAAGGGAATCCCATAAGGGATCCTTACATGAGCAGATGCCCCTACCTGAATTCTCGCCAAGGTTTTGTTTTCTGTCTGGCAAGAGAGACGTAGGAAGCTAATTGTAGCTGCTTGCTAAAAAGCAAACAGATTTCCTGCGTGGTGCCCAGGTGCAGGTTTATTTGGATGAAAATCTGATGCGTGTCCAGTGGAGACTCACTCCTGTAAAGCCCATGAAGAGATGTGTGGGTTGCTTTTGGAAGACCAAAAACCGCATTGGAAAGCAGTTGGCCTTTAGTCCACCTCTCGCATAATGGCAGGGAAATCTGGAGAAAAAAAATTCACCAAGGAAAAGACCTTCAGGCTTTGCACAAATTAGTACACAGGTTTCCCCTTCTGCCACCATGCTACCCAATGTGTGCTTACACTGTGCTGCTATTTTCCATCATCTTGGTTTCTTTTTTTAAATATCATTTTATTAAGTTTCACAATTAAAACAACCATTTATTATTGCTATTTCACATGAATTATTTCTTGAATCTTCCAAACTGATCTAGACTTCATTTCCAAAATCTCTTAACATTGTTATATCATTGTACTGCATTTTTCAGCCATTTTACACGTTAGTACATAGCATTTCCATTTCCATATTCCTGCTTCATGATATCTGCCGTAATCATCACAATGAAATTTTTCCACATATTACCATGAATTATAGACTTCTATCAAAGGTCACCCAGCAATCACCTACATTTTGCCATTCTTTCTGAATTTCATCATCTGATTTCCCTTTCAGTCTTTGAGAGACTATGTCCGCGTTTTTATTTTCAATAAAAGTTCCCCACCATTGTTCTATTGTAGGTATTTGCTGTGTTTTCCATACCTTAGCGTATTCAATACGTGCAGTTGTTATCATATATAATAATATTCTCCAATATTTCTTTATATTCATACCGTCTACTAAATCTGTCATATTTAACAAATACAATTCAGGAATCATAGGAAATTGTAGCTTCATCATCATCTTGGTTTCAACATACAGCAACCCTCTGGCTGAGAAACCTCCAAGATCCCTTGTCATCAATGGACCTGCTCAGATCCTTCCCATTCAGGAATGTTTCTTTGATTCACTTAATGCACTCATAATGGCCTCTCCCTTTTTTTCACTACTGCCTTCCACTTTACCAAGAGTTATCATTTTTTTCCAGTGCCTCATGATGTTTTGTGATATATCTTCACTTTTAGGGAGAGTTCAGACACAATTTGCTAAGACCCATTCATTTTTAAATTAATTATTTTTTTAAGCAATCCAGGGTATCTACGGAACACTTCTCCAAGATCTCATTTCAAATGAGTTGAGTGTCTTCACTATCTGGCTTTCACAACACATCTAGAAGTTGGAAATACTAATAGCATAGATGAGCTGAGTATTTAATGATATAAATGTGAGAGAAATCTTAGCAAGTGTCTTCCTAGTTCTTATATTAAGGCACAACCCCACAACAGTTTCCGAACTGTGGTCTGAAATTTAATTCATGGTGTGTATTGATATGTTGATTCATCATTCAACAGCTGAATGGTTCTTCTTTGAATGGGACCAGCTGATATCAGAGAGATTCTGCTTCAGTCACATAGCCCTGAACCCACCTTCAAATCCAGGCAGCCGTACTGAGGGATCGGTTCTCCTGCACGGCAGAGGGTTGGACTGGATGGCCCCTGTGGTCTCTTCCAACTCCATGATTCTATGCAATGCGGGTAAGGGGGGATGAGACACCCAGCCCCCTCCCACCAATGAGCTGTGTGCCCAGGAGTTCCAATACAATGTTGTGGGGTCTCTGCTTCTGCTCCTCTCAATGCAACTCAATGACAGGAGGGGACGCTGAATATGTCATCCTTCAGTGCCCTGCTTGCCAGCACCATTAACTCCATCCCTTGGTGTGGCTGCCTGGATTTTAAGGTGGTTTTGGGATGCATTTCCTGGAACCATGGTTGTAAATGTGATTTCATAGAATCATAGAAATGTAGAGTTGGAAGAGACGCCAGGGGTCAACCAGTCCAACCCCCTGCCATGCAGGAACACCCTCAAAGCACTCCCGACAGATGGCCATCCAACCTCTGCTTAAAAACCTCCAAGGAAGGAGACTCCACCACACTCCAAGGCAGCAGATTCCACTGCCGGACAGCTCTGACTGTCAGGAAGTTCTTCCCGAGGTTCAGGTGGAATCTCCTTTCCCGCAGCTTGAATCCATTGCTCCTTGTCCTGGTCTCTGGAGCAGCAGAAAACAACCCCTCTCCTTCCTCTACATTTCCAGAGACTGTAAAATAAATTAGACTGTATGTCTTATTTACAACATTGTAACTGAGTAAACAGATGCCAGCCGGTGTTGCCTGGACTATTCTGGCCATGAAGAAGGAAAGTGGGAAGGCAAGTAATTAATACAACACACGCTTAAGACACTTCTAATTTTTTATTGTCCTAGGGAGAACTCAAAGTGGAAGTGTGCCTTATGGAACTGCTAGAGTTTGACTGATTTGGAAGGAGTGTGCTTTGTTCTTTCTGTAGCGGCCATATCGGGAGGGCATGGCTGGATGGATGGGAGAGGACATAGGCAGGTTTGACACACAGCTTTAAAGGTGTCCCTCTATTCAGTTCTTAGAATTGGAAGAGACCACAAGGACCATCAAGTCCAACTTTGTGTATTCCTGTATGTAGGACTGCAAGCATCTCGGCCTGAGTTCTGTGGGTTAGTTCCTAACTCGGGTGCTGTTAGCTCCTGCTAAATTGGCTTTAGCCTATGACCAATCTATGGACGAGAGATCTCCCAGAGTCATCAAGCCGTGCAAGTTCAAGGTCATGGCTTGCTTTGTTGAGCCAATTCATCGTTAATGTGCTCTTTCTCTTTTCTTACTCCCTACTACTTTTTCAAGTCTGTCCAGTCAATACATCTATCAAGCACAGGTGGATTTTCCTCTGAAATTCTTTGGTGTGTGCCAGTGGCTAACATATGTCTGCACTATGATCTCTAGTGTTTTTTCCTTTTCCGAACGCAGCTTGGACAACTAACATTTTTCATTCCTTATTTGGTAAAAGTCTTTGTTGCAGAAATCTTGAGCATCATGTTGCTTGTATGGAATATGAGCTCAAGGATCCAGTAGTTGTTCCAATTCCTGGTGTTTCCTTTCTTGGGGACTGCAATGTATATTCACTGTTTCCCATCGATGTGCCATTATTTTGCTTTCCACATTTGTTGGCAGATACTTTTGAAGAATTTGGATGGATGGGTGGCATAGATTGGTATGCCGTCTACTCATGGTTATTTGTTACTTCCAAGTATTTTGAGAGCAGCTACCAGTTCACTTTCTAACACTCTTGGTCCATTGTCAGAAGGTTTTTCCATGAAGGAACCAGTCATCCTTTCATTTCTTTTACATAGCTCCCCGCTGCATTGCTCCCACTGTTAAATTTTTATTGTGTTCTGATCTTATAATGGGTTACCCTGTTGGGTCCTCTGGCATCTCTACTTTTGGTGTAAATGTCCTTCTGATTTCTCAGCTCTTGTGGAAGAGGACTGTGAAAGCAGACCCACTGATTGAATTGCAGTTAGGTAAATTGTATTGGTTAAATGAGTCTACTCTAGAGGAGCTAATAAGAGTCAGGCCTATGTCTACAGAAGTTTGACTTTTATTTACTGTGAAGTTTGTATTATTTATGAAGGTAGTTTTTTTTCCAGAAGAGGAAGAAAGGAACAGCTACCTCCTTTTCCAAGAAGTTACTTCTCTTTCCCATTTCTGCATAGTTTCCCTTCTCACTAGAATGGCAGGCACGGTATCACAACAAGGGCAGAGCCCGACGACCATCGCATGCGATGGAATCTGTCAACAATCTATTTATATGAAGATATATTCTGTTCCTTTTAATTTATACATACCTGCAGTATATCTGAATGTCTATTTATAGTAGATGCTGTTGAGCATGCTATGTGTGAGAGTGGAGATCTGTGTTGCTTTGTCGTAATGGAGCTGTATATATCAATACCATAGAAATTGTGACTGGATTTCTAAATAAAGTTTTGTGTAAAAAAAATGAAAATGCTTATACTGCAGTCACTGGTTATACTTGGTTTTGGTTATTTTATTTGCATTTGTGGGTTAAACATGAGTCAGCACTGTGATGCAACAGCAAACAAGGCCAATGTAATTCTAGCCCCGGTAACCGAACTATAGTGTCCAGACTAAGGGAAATAATAGTGCCACTTTATTCTGTTTTGGACAGAGTGGACTACTGTGTCTGACTCTGGGCACCACAGTTTAAGAAGCATATTGGCAAACTGGAATGTGAGAGAGCTGGGGAAGAAATCTCAGGATGAGAGAGTAGACTTTGAAAATGTGTGTATTATGTTTTCCCTCATTTCTTTGAGTTGGGTGTTTTTGGCCGGCCCCTCCCGAAACTGCAAACCCCAGGATTCCATAGGATGTTGCAAGTGGAATGATAGCGCTATAACAGTCTAGTGCGGAAATGGCCTGTATTTCCCTAGACAAACCTTCCAGAGCCCTAAGATTCACAGGGGAAGGTTTTCTCTCAGTTCTGCTACCATCCCACGCTCGCTTGGAGAGGATACAGGAGAGAACCTTCTCAGTGGCTGCTCTCACCCTCTGGAACTCCCTTCCTCAGGAAACTAGGCTGGCCCCCCCTTGCTCTCCTTTCACTAGCAGGCAAAAACACTCTTATTTAAGCAGGGTTTTAATATGCAAGCAAATGGGCTTTTAATAAATCCAGATGTTTTTTTAAAAAATTTGTAGGTTTTTAAAATTTTATATGTTTTTAAAATTTTTATAATTGTTTTAGATGTTTTATTAGTGTTTTTAAATTTTTTTGGAAGCCGCCTTGGGTTCCACTCTCAGATAAAGCAGAATGTCCCGAATGAATGAATGAATGTCATCTTAAGGGTCTCGGTTTTGGGGACTGGAATCTTAGGGCCTAGAGTAGTCCTGAACTGGCAATCTGACTTGAGGGTCCCATTGAATCACTATCAGTTCTACATAGGGCCGAAAATCGGCAGTTCTTAACCTTTTCTTTGCCACAGACTCCCTTTAAATGTCTTCCGTTCCCATGGCATCAAGACTTAACGTAGGATTTAAAACCCTAAAGTGCATCAAAAGTTTGTTAAACTTGGACATAAGGAAGAAAAAAGTAAATGCATACACTCCAGTTACAGTATTTGCAACTAAGAAGGTGGCTTTTGGCTGTATGTGTTGGTTGCTTTCTCTCTGCCACTCAGCATCATTCACTGAGCATGTTCTTACCATGTGCAGAAGTAGCAAGTGCTGAGTACATTCTTGTCAGAGGGATGGTGGATGATGGGCGCTGCACAAAAATCCTGGTAGCTCTTCCCTCCAGCACTGAGCTCTGACAAAAAGGCAGTTCACCAGAGTGTTAAAATCACAATACAGCAGAGTTTACTCACACAGCTTGAAGCGTCCCAGCAGAGTGTTAGACTTTAGCAGCAAAAACCCTGAAGCCAGGAAAAATACTCCCACGCAAATGTTATCTTCCAACAGGAGGCCTTTACTCTTGAGTTACAATACATCAACATTTTTATCAATGACTTGGATGAAGGAATAGAGGGCATGCTCATCAAATTTGCAGATGACACCAAATTGGGAGGGGTTGCTAATACGCCAGAGGACGGGATCAAAATTCAAAATGACCTGAATAGATTGGAGAGCTGGGCCAAGGCGAACAAAATGAAATTCAACAGAGAGAAGTGTAAGGTCCTACACTTGGGTAGAAAAAATGGAATCCACAAATATAGGATGGGGGACACGTGGCTGGATAGCAGTACATGTGAAAGGGATCCAGGAGTCTTCATAGACCACAAGCTGAACATGAGTCAGCAGTGTGATGCGGCAGCCAAGAAAGCCAATGCAGTTCTCAGCTGCATCGATAGGAATGTGGTGTCTAGATCGAGGGAGGTACTGGTACCACTCTACTCTGCTTTGGTTAGACCCCATCTTGAATCCTGTGTCCAGTTCTGGGCACCCCAATTCAAGAGGGATATTGACAAGCTGGAGCAAATCCAGAGGAGGGCGACCAAAATGGTGAGAGGCCTGGAAGCCATGCCCTATGAGGATAGACTTAGAGAGCTGGGGATGTTTAGTCTGCAGAAGAGAAGGTTAAGAGGGGACATGATAGCTATGTTTAAATATTTGAAGGGATGCCATGTAGAGAAAGGAGAGGGCTTGTTTTCTGCTGCTCCAGAGACCAGGACAAGGAGCAATGGATTCAAGCTGCAGGAAAGGAGATTCCACCTGAACCTCAGGAAGAACTTCCTGACAATCAGGGCTGTCCGGCAGTGGAATATGCTGCCTCGGAGAGTAGTGGAGTCTCCTTCCTTGGAGGTTTTTAAGCAGAGGCTTGATGGCCATCTGTCGGGAGTGCTTTGAGGGTGTTCCTGCATGGCAGGGGTTGGACTGGATGGCCGCTGGGGTCTCTTCCAACTCTACATTTCTATGATTCTATGATTCTATGATACAAATCTCCAACGGAGTTTTCAACATTCAACAGCATGCAGAGCATAGCCTCTGGCCACTCTTCAGACATCAAGAGGGCATAGGGGGCTAGAACACTCCCCCCCCTTATATTCAGCCATTGCTGATGCAACTCTAGCAGCCCTTGCTAGAGGTATGATGCAACCTTCCTGCCCTTGGTTGCACAACCCAATGACTCATGCAGGTATTACATGGGATTGCATCACCCACTGTCATTCCCAGGTGCAAAACTTAAATGTACATCAAGTATATTTTATTTGGACTTAGGTTCTGTCCAACCTATCCTCACAATTTTTTGCTGCCAAACAGTTTTCATAACTTTCAAACTATTATTATTATTATTAATTTATTTATTATTTATTTGTATCCCGCCTCTCCATATGGATCGAGGCGGTGAACAACTTACAAATAGCATGTATTTTGAAACATTTCTATACATGCCCTCAACAACTGGGTACTCATTTTACCGACCTGCGGAAGGATGGAAGGCTGAGTCAACCTTGGAGCCGGATAGGATCGAACTTACAACCTTCTGGCTTGCAGTACTGGCATTTAACCACTGCGCCACCAGGGCAGATATGGTAATGAAACTTGCACAAATGGTGTTTGTCACTGGCAAAGGACTCCTGCTCTTTGATATTAATGTATGACCACCTTTCTTTCTTAAATGTAAAAGCTTTCAATGTTTCTTCAAGATTTTGCAGACTCATGTAAAGACATTTTGCCCACCAGGGGTCCGTGGACCACTGGTTTAGAACCGCTGGCCTAGAATTAAATTTCCCCCTCTGAAGTGGAATCTTGGAGAGATTTATTTGTTCTTGGATAGATCTACTTCTGCCTTAGACTAAAGGACCGTTTCTGCTGAGCACTCCCTTAAAACAAAAAGCTTCTAAAAAATCTAGCAGGATGTAGGGAACCTGTATGTTCTCCTGATGTTTTCAACTACGTAAAGAGACAGGAAGGTTCTCTGGGTTGACCCCTAGCCACCTGACACATGGCAGATTCTTTTGTATGAATGTAGTCTAAATAAACAAAGAAACACGTCTAATCTGAAAAGAGAGTAAACACTGTATGGCATTTGCAGATGAAACTGGTAAAATAAGAAAACCACAGAAAGGCAAATCAAATTGGGGAAAAGAAAAAGAAAGGTGGGGCAGGAATGTAACCGCACTCGTTTGCGTAGTTTGGTGTCCCCTCGGCTGAACCTGTTGGCAACTCTGGTTGCAGGAAGTGACACCAAGGTGAAGAGTATATTCATGTTGAACTTAGCAACTTGTGGGGAACACTGTTAACCAGGGGTATAACTACGCTAGGGTGGAGGAATGAAGGTTTTGCCCTCCTAGAATCATAGAATCCTGGACTTGGAGGAGACCACAAGGACCATCCAGTCCAACCCCATTCTGTCATGCAGGAAGACAAAATCAAAGCATTCATGACAGCTTCCCAGCCTCTGTTTAAAAACTTCCAAAGAAGGAGACTCTACCACGCTCCATGGAGGCTGAGTATTCCACTGTCAGGAAGTTCTTCCTAATGTTCAGGTGGAATCTCTTTTTCTGTGCTCCAAGTCCTCACCTCTGGAGCATCAGAAAAAAAAGCTTGCTCCATCCTCCATATGACATTCCTTCAAATACTTAAACATGGCTATCATATCGTTTCCGAACCACCTCTTCTTAATCTTCTCCAGGCTTAGCAAACCCAGGTCTCTCCCAACTTTAGTTACAGTTCTAACTAAAGAAGTTTGGATGGCTATTATTTACAATGGGCAGCTGGATTTTCTCACCCCAAAATACTGAGATGGTGATGAACCCATTTCTTCTGAACGAATGCAGCTGTGTCATAGAATCATAAAGCTGGGAGAAACTCCAAGGGCCATCCAGTCCTACCCCCTGCTATGCAGGGAGACATAATCAAAGGATTCTTGACAGATGGACATCTAGCCCATGTTTAAAAACCTCCAGAGAAGGAGACTCCATCACAGCTAAAACATTGCTGTTAGGCAGTTGTCCAAATCCAAGAAAAGAGAGTCCAACACTTTCTGAGAAAATCCATTCCACTGTCAAACAACTCTCACCTTCAGGAAAGTTTAGACAGCCAGGTAATTTGAATCCAATCTTTAAGTTAGAAAAGCCACCACCCAGAAACATACCAAAGCAACACGAACATTTTTGCAATAAAGCAACATCAACATTCTCATAATAATCAGGCCTGGAGCCACCTAACACACAGAAGATTCAGGTGGAAGATTCAGATCCTCATGGCCTTAGCACAGCAGCTGCTATTGTTCCTGATTCTCAGAACGAAAGCACTGCCGTGAACAATTTGTATGCATATATTTTCTTCAATAGTTGAGACTTCTGAGTTTTTCTTTGAATGGCAGCCACTGTGCAACTGTGTGGTTGATGCTTAAAGTATCAGGCTTCATAACATCCCCAGGGGCTGCCCACATGGTATCACAAAGGATCATCCCTACGTTTTAATTTTGTTGGTTTCAGACAGGCTAAGCCTCAATTAGCAGACTGGAGCAGGGGGTTATTACTCAGGGCAAGAGAGAAAAGAAGAGAGAGAAAAAATAGTCAAAAGCAAATCCGAATCAAGCCAAAAGTCCAGAGTTCCAAAATATCCAAGTCCACAGGGGCAAACCAGAAGTGTAGTCAGGGCAGGCAAAGGTTCACGGAGAGTCAGAGTTCAGGAAGCAAGATGCCAGTGCAGGGTTTCAACCACCAGGAAGATCAGTTGTTGACCCTGGGGAGATAGACTAGCTGTTGCCTTGTATAGGCTAATGATGTTGGTGCATGTGCTCCCTCATTAGGGCTTGATTGTATATAAACAAGCTGAACGCCTGAGCCCTTCCTTTTCTTGCCGTCACTCTGCCGAGATAGGTGCCTGTGTTGTCTCTTCCTCTGACTCTTGTTGCTGCTGGCCCTCCTGTTCCCCTTGCCCTGGCTTCAGCTGCTGGCTGTTGTCTCCCTCTGGGCTCTCTTCTGCCTCTGACTCAGAACTCTCCTCCTCGCTGCCAGGGTCTCCAAGGCAGGGCATGACAAAGTTTGGGGACTGAATACTCAGGACGTGGGATAGTCCTGGCTGAATTATAGAACAGTAGAGTTGGAAGGAGCCTCTCGGGCCAACCCCACTGCTCAATCCAGGATCTCCCTCTAGAGCATCTCTAGCAGGTAGCCATCCAGCCTCTTCTTCAAGGCATCGAGTGAAGGGGACTCTATCTCCTCTCTAGACAATTGGTTCCATTGCTGTACCACTCTTACCATCAAGAAGTTCTTTCTGATGGTCAATTGAAACCTATTCTCCTGTTGCCACACCCTGCCTTGGAGATCCTGGCAGTGAAGAGGAGGATTCTGAATCTGAGGCAGAAGTTTCCCCAGAGGCAGGAGTTTCCCCAGAAGTTTGCTTAGGAGAAGATAATAAGCAACAGCAGGGGCCTGAGCAAGGGGAACAAATATCAGAGGATGAGATAACAGAGATGCCAGCTGCCCATTTCTGCCTTGCAAAGGAACGTGGATGCCCCAAAGGAAGAAGCAATCAGCTGGTGTCCTCCTTATTGCAGATTCAAATGTATTGTGTTTGAATCCACAGTGGGTTGAATCCACAAATCATACTTTTTGTGTGTGTGTGTTACCTCTGGGTCCCACAAACCATATTTATTTTCAGTTTTTCCAATTTTGTGGGGATTCTGAACCCCTAACACCCACAAATTACAGCATTTTCAGCAAGCTGTTACAACCGAATATTATTTCACATTGAAATCTCTGTGTTTTCTGATGGGAAAGGGGTAGAGAGGTGTTTCTATCAGGCCTGACCCTTGGAAGCCTCCAGTTTTATCCTTTGGGGTGTGAGTGTCTATTTTCCAGGTTCTTTTGGGATGCAGTGGCAGTTGCGTAGGGACGGGGTGGTGGTGATGGGGGCAGTTTGCCCCTGGCAGCAACGTTTTTGGGATGTCCGGGCTGTAGCCACCCCCCCGCACACTATAGCCCTGCTCCCGCACATCGTGGCCCTGCCCCTCTGCCCCCA
Source organism: Ctenosaura bakeri (assembly GCA_948474755.1). Taxonomy (NCBI): domain Eukaryota; kingdom Metazoa; phylum Chordata; class Lepidosauria; order Squamata; family Iguanidae; genus Ctenosaura; species Ctenosaura bakeri. The sequence goes on from CAOLHI010000697.1 coordinate 306,893, forward strand.
CCCCCTCACCGTGGCCCTGCCCCCTGCCCCATAGCCCCCTTCCATGCACTCCAAGCTCCATCGCTGCAAAGACTTTGGGAGAAATCAGGGCCATGCATTGCCCTTGCTTTCTCCTCTCCTTGGTTATAATTTATGCCCCCCCTTTCAAAGGACATAAAAATTAGGAAGCAACCGATGTAATCGGCAGAAAACAGAATATGTGTCTCAAGGCGCTCGACAGATGAATGATTCATTAATTAAAAAGCCCAATGTGTTTCATCCTGCATATGCTCTCTAGACCTTCTTCAGGAGATATAGAACTTCAGGGGCTATGTAGGTTGAGCATCTCTTATCTAGAAATCTGAAATCCAAAAATCCTCCCAAACAGAAACTATTTGCCACCTTCCACCTTCCAATTAGTGGCTCTGTCACTCCTGCTTGTTCATCTCTCAGATCCCCAGTCTCTGTCCAGCCTCAGCAGAAGCAGCGAATCGACCAGACATGAGGCTGGAGAGAGACACGAGGATATGTGAAATGGCAGGAATCCAAGCAGAAAATAACTGGTTTGGAGTTAAGAAAATGAGATATTTAGGTGTAAGCATAATGACCAATATAAAAAATATCGTTCAACGAACTTACAATCAGTTATGGAAGAAATATAAATAAATAAGTGCACAAAAATATATGACTATATTAACCAGGATTAGAGCATTTGCTTCTCCCTAAAATTTTATATCTGTTTCAAACAGTTCCGGAAGTAATGCCAATAAAAATAATAAGGAAATGGGAGAGGAAAATCAAGAATTAAAGAAAATTAAGGAGTGGATTTCAGGAAACAAAAAAAATATATATAGAATTTCAAAGACATTACTTTATACACATCAAGAAAATGGCAGTTGGGGGCTTCTCTATCTGGAAACATATTATGATGCCTTCTCTATCTGAAAACATATTATGATGCCTTCCAAATATGGAATATGATGAAGAAAAATGATGGGTTAGGATAGAAAAGCAGTTAAATAATACCAAATACAGATCATTGTTGGGTAATAAGTAAAAAAAAAAAAAAAAAGGAAAAATACAAAATAATTAACAGCCCATTGTGGTTGGCGTGGTTTACATAGGAAAAGTAGGGGAGGAAAATTAAAGGCGGGGAATTATAACTGGCATCCAATAGAATATTTAAATAAAGAAGAAGAAGAAGGAAATGGGAAAGTATTAAAGAAAACAAAAGAGAAAGGGTATAAAACAATAGGTGACATTTGACAGTCCAGGAAATCAGATAGAGATGTCCAAGTTGACATCATCCAAGTTGATAGAGTAATACTGGCTTCAATTATGTGAAACAAATAAAAGTTTACAGAGTATTACAGTTAAAGGAGGAAGCCAAACCCAATAGAGGAAATATTTAAGCTAAACTAAGAAGGAAATAAAGGGATAGATGGTAAAATTTATAGACTGTTATTGAATAATCCATTTAACTTGCTAGAAAGTATATTAAGGTTATTGGAAAAGGATGTAAAAGTAAATAAAAAAGAATTGCACCAAAGGATATAAGAGATAAAAAAAAAAGGATTATAATGTAAGAGAACAGTAGTTAAAGATAATAGGAAGGTGGTATAGAAAGCCCACTTCAAGTATCATAAATAATTCCTCCCCCCCAAATCTTGTCATGGCTGTGGGGGAAAGGAACTCATACGCATATGTGGTGGGACTGTGGATTTTGGAAGAAAATAAATCAAGAATAGAATGGGGGGGGGATTTAGACCTGAATGAGGAAATACATTTAACCTTAAATGTTAAAAATTTAGTATTAAATAAGGATAAGGAATATTTCATAGAATCATAGAATCATAGAAATTCAGAGTTGGAAGAGACCACACAGGCCATCCAGTCCAACCCCCTGCTATGCAGGAACACCCTCAAATCAATCCCGACAGATGGCCATCAAGCCTCTGCTTAAAAACCTCCAAGGAAGGAGACTCCACTACACTCCGAGGCAGCAGATTCCACTGCCGGACAGCCCTGACTGTCAGGAAGTTCTTCCTGAGGTTCAGGTGGAATCTCCTTTCCTGCAGCTTGAATCCATTGCTCCTTGTCCTGGTCTCTGGAGCAGCAGAAAACAAGCCCCCTCCTTCCTCTACGTGGCATCCCTTCAAATATTTAAACATGGCTCTCATGTCCCCTCTTAACCTTCTCTTCTGCAGACTAAACATACCCAGCTCTCTCAGTCTATCCTCATAGGGCTTCATGGCTTCCAGGCCTCTCACCATTTTGGTTGCCCTCCTCTGGACTTGCTCCAGCTTGTCAATATCCTTCTTGAATTGGGGTGCCCAGAACTGGACACAGGATTCAAGATGGGGTGTAACCAAAGCAGAGTAGAGTGGTACCAGTACCTCCCTCGATCTAGACACCAGACTCCTATTGATGCAGCCGAGAATTGCATTGGCTTTCTTGGCTGCCGTATCACACTGCTGACTCATGTTCAGCTTGTGGTCTATGAAGACTCCTAGATCCCTTTCACACGTACTGCTATCCAGCCACGTGTCCCCCATCCTATATTTCTGTATTCCATTTTTTCTGCCTAAGTGTAGGACCTTACATTTCTCTCTGTTGAATTTCATTTTGTTCACCCTGGCCCAGCTCTCCAATATTTAATAAAACAACTATTAAAAGAGACACAAGCTATCATTGCATATGGGTGGAAGAAACAAGAAATATGGGACCTTAGTAAATGGAAATATTACATATCAGAATTTTAAAAAGAGGGACTTATATGGGGAATTGAAGGAGGAGTTTCACTTTAAAAAATGGAGAATTTGAGAATGTAAAAGAGAGGGGGGTACGAGGGTGTAAATAAGACAATTAAGGCAATATTCCACATGATAGGTAAAAGAGAATTATAATAAATAATTAGACCGATTCCCTGGGGGAAGGAGGGATTTGAAAAAATATAAAGGTAATAGTTGTGAATTTACAGCTAAATTAAATAACTGATTAGACTATAAAATATATTAAATATATTAAGGGAATATGTTAGTATTGTTGTAATACTATGATAAAATTGTAATAGATGAACATTTAAAAAAACTTAGGAAATTGTGTTTTGTTTTATTGTGTATTTCTTTTTATGAGTTTAGGTAGCCCTGGAGAAGGCCTTTGGAAGCATATCTAGGCTGAAGCTTCTTGAGGTTTTTCTTAATTATTCATCCATTGGTCTTTTGTGGATTTTGGATTTCACTGTATTTTGCTGTATGGCCAATATGGCTACAGCTGGAATATGTTTCCTGGATTTGAAGATACCCAGGCCATTTCCGCAGGACACTCTTATAGCGCGATTATTTTACTTTCAACCTCCTATGGAATCCTGGGGTTTGCAGTTTCGGGAGGGGCCGGCCGGCCCCTCCCGAAACTGCAAACCCCAGGATTCCATAGGAGGTTGAAAGTGGAATCATCGCGCTATAAGAGTGTCCTGCGGAAATGGCACCAGTTTTGCTGCCAAAGGGAAAACTTTAACAAGAGGGAGCAGCCAACTGGGACTTAATTCTTTGAGGCTTTTACCTCCAACAAAGCAAGAACCATTTCACTGGATTACGATTTGACAAATTTTACCTATGCAACACCTATATTTTTTTCCAGATGTAACAGTACAGAGACTCCTTGAGAAATCCAGTGTTCTTTTCCTAAGAAAGGAGTAGATCACACAGATCAGGGAGAGCTGGATCTCAAGGGAAGTTCCTTTTCTGTTGCAAATGGAATTGAAATTTTATTACCTTTTATTGCCCTTTGTCCCTGGTTCTCACACGGTCAAGAAGTAGGGTGGCCTCTGCCTGCATTGGGATCCCTCAATACCATGTTAACTGACCACAGAGTAAATCTGAGACAGAATTGTGGGTCTGTGACTCACAACAATTTTCTTCTGCATGATTTTTAATATCTTTGCCTGACGAATATCTTTTTCTTCTGCATGATTTTTAATATCTTCGCCTGACGAAGAAGCCAGTGAAGCTTCAAAAGCTTGCCTGGTGCACTTTTTGCATTTTGGTTGGCCACTAAAGATACTGCTGTTTTGTGGATCTTGGATTTTGTTGTCAACAGCTGAATGTATTCATCTGTTCAGCACCTTGAGATGTGACTCCTCTTTTCTGTTATTGCCGGCATGGGTAGTATCAAGATTACTGTGTGATGTCCTCAGTTAGAAAAGTGGACCAGACCTGAATGGGCTGCCATAAAAGAAGAATGCCTTGCAATAACCCAGGGGAGAAGTTACTTTCTCTAACTGTTGTGTATTGCTGCCACCTGGTGTTTGGTACTGACATCGGAGTCTTCTTTACCATTTATTGGCTGAAAGGGCTTTAACTAACATCTCCCCAAATGGCTGGACACCACTGTTGGGCTTTCCACGCACTTGTCAGAAAAAGAGCTAGCCAGGCTTTGCTGCTGGACTCAGCAGATTTAGCCCATCTCACTTCCTTGCCTGGTGATTCTTCGAAGGACGTGCAGAATTTTTCCCACCATCCAGGGCTGCAGTAGCTTGTGGCCCGATCTGCAAGCCCACCTTTCAGGGTTGCTGCCCAAGAGGATCCCTTGAGTCCCTTCCAACTCTGAAAGTACAAAAAAATTCCCCACTCAGCCATGGGTGACACTGGGTGACTTTCAGCACATCACACGCTCTCAGCCCCAGAAAACCCCATGATAAAGTCACTTTAAGTTGGAAACAACTTGAAGGCATATCATAAGAATGTACATCCCTCCCTGCAGAGCTATACCATTAATTGGCGTACACAGCCTCTTCTGAATAGTGACTTTGTGCAACTGAACAAAGACACCTAATGTGCAACCCAGTGTGCAACGTGTTTCTGCAACCTGTGTGGATGCTCCTGCTTGGACAAGAAGGCCCAACTAGCGATTTCCGCATGAGACTGTTATAGCGCTATTATTTCACTTTCGACATCCTATGGAATCCTGGGGTTTGCAGTTTCGGGAGGGGCCGCCTGGCCCCTCCCGAAACTGCAAACCCCAGGATTCCATAGGATGTCGAAAGTGAAATAATAGCGCTATAACAGTCTCATGCGGAAATGGCACCAACAGGATTCTGGCCTCTGTCTGTCCACATAGTATTTTGAGGTAGGAATTCGGGTAGCCGTAAACAGTACAGGCAATGATTATTGTTGTTGTTGTTTTTATATAGCACCACCCATGTACCTGTCACTTTAAAACAACCAAAAACAGTGAGTCCTGCCTAAGATGTTCAATCAGAAATGTTGGTATCCACACACACACACAAACACAAAGGAAAGCAAGGAATAGGAAAAACTATCACCATGCAATTGTAAAACAAATTACCCAAATAAAATACAAAAAGTTACTATATAAACGGATGAGTCCATGTAATCAAACTATACAAAGTTATAAAACATTAAATTAAAACTCCAAAAGTTTTTAAAACATTTTTGTTTTGGAGATTTTAAAATAACAAGGGAACAGTCCCACAAATGTTCAGAGAGGCAATTCCAAGAGTATGGAGCAGTGAGTGAGAAAGGGTGAAGCCAAGCGTAGTCAACCCCAAAATATCTGGAGGGCAACCATCACCTACAAGCACACAACAGCCATCTTTTGTTACCTTATCTCCACTCCTATCAGGCTGCCCTCTATTTCTTCCTAAAAGTTTTTTAAGGCTTGATAGGGAGAGATTTCCATTGTTCTCCAAGGGAATGATTCCATACCTAGTGATTGCCAATAGGAGCATCATTTAGACTTCACATCTCACTGGTCTAAAGAGCAGCAGTGGCTGCTACGTTGATTTTGGTCTGAGTGCAAGGTGCTGGTGATAACATTTAAAACCCTGAACAGCCTGGGACTTCAATGCTGAAGGGAGCCCCCCTTCCCTACATATACGTGCCCAGGAACTGAGACCTCCTGTGGGGCTTTCCTATTACCCTGAAAATTGGGGGTATCTCAAGGACACCCAAACAGGCTTTCAAGCTAGGGGAATTAGCAGAGAAACTCAAGGCTAGCGAGAGGTCAGGGCAAGGGATCTTTAACCCTATGTCTACGGGGTCAGAACCATGCAGGAGTCAGAGAAATAATCTAACATAATTTTATTAAAACTTAACAGAAAAAGATCACCACACACAAGTTAACAAATAATCCTGCAATCACACAAGGGCTACAGAAATGAAGGTGGAAAATAAGAGGCAGTTGGGAGAGAGAGGGTATACGGACCTCAGTCTAGGTGTCCTGGAGAAGATCAGCGGAGGCTCGGTGTAAAGCACCAAGGGGAGGCTGGATCCCGGGGCTGGAAGGCTGGCTGCAGCAGGGTTTCGTGGAAGGTCAAAGACGCGAGTCACGTTTAGCTCTCAGCAACGTCTGAGAGGCTTGAGTGGGACACCTCGATAGCAGCGAAACGGACCCTTGTCCGGTCTGGGAGACACTCCGAAGAGGCTCAAAATATGAGGATTTTTATAGCCAATTTCTGTCCTCAGGACAGGTATCGGCTAGCAAAGGGGCATTAATGGGCGATGATTGGGGAATATAATGTTAGGCAAATATCACGACCCCTCCTCGCTATTGTTTCTCCTGGGAACGTCTAAGGGATTGATAGGTTTAAAATTCCGAATTGATAGTTGTTGTTCATTTGGCTATGCACAGTTCACCAATGTAGCTTGGGGTGTGACAGTGTCCAGGAGTGAGTCTATTTGTCTGCCTAGACTTGAAACAATAGGTCAGTCTTTTAGCCTAAAGGACATTGTCTACGTTCCCATTCAGCAGAGGGAGAGGGGGTAGTGTTAAGGATTTCCCATTCAACGCCAGGGCTGTTTTAACTTCGACTGACCTTTGCTAACCAGTATCCAATATGGGGAAAGTCATGCCAATTCAGGGGCCCTGTCTTAGGGTTACTTTGGGGTCTAACATTCCTACTTGTGGAAGCATTTTGCCACCCTGGGACATTGGAGAGGGCTTTCTCTGATGTGGTACCCCATTTATGGGATGCCCTCCTCTTTGGAGACTCTGCCAGAGTTACTACTAGTAATGTTACTACTTTTTAAGTGGACTTGTACATGACTTGAACTGTTTTATAGCCTTTTCTGCTGTTTCAATGCGCCTTTTATCCTTTTTTGAAAAAACAAAAATACATTAAATGTTACAAAGAGTTACAAAGAAATAGAAAAGGGAGGAAAAAAGAGAAAAAAGTCTTCTGTAGTTATATACACAATTATTCATACTTTTTTCCCCAAAATTACGTTCCCTCCTTTCAATAGCCTAGGCTTTCTAACCACCAGAACCAAGTTGCCAGGTTATTTTCTTTTTTTCACAAAGTCTTTGCATGGTTTCCAGCCTTTAAGAAATGTCACTCATGATCTTTCTCTAATCAGACCTGACAATCTGTCCTTTTTTCCTAAATCCGTCAGCTTCAGCAACCATTCCTCCACAGTGGGTAGTGCTGAATTCTTCCATTTTTGTGTGCACAACAATCTGCGGTGTTCATGCTATGAAACAAGTCTTCCATAGCTCTTTCCCAACTGTACACCCATCGATCCAATATGTTATTTTCTGTTTAAATAATCTGCTTTCACCTGCTTTAAATTGTCTATATGGTATGCTACCTTGGTATCTCATACGAGGGCAGAATAGAAATATTATTACAACAGGTAAAATTCTACCACAAAGCCTGTGAGACATCAAAGCTACAGCATCTTACCTGTTTGATTCCAGAGGAATGCCACTTTGTTATTTTTGGGACGGCAGACCTGGAACTGCAATACTGATTTCATCACTAGTACAGTGCAACCAGAGCACTATTTGTCCAGCTGTGAATGTGGTTTGGTTACCTTTTTTGAGCTGAAAAGGATTCTAAGCAGCTTTGTTATGTCTATATCCTGCCTTTTCTATCACCCACTCGAAGCACTGAAGACAGTTTCCTCATCCACTTTTGTCTCCAGAACAAACTTGAAAGGCAGGCCAGGCTGAAAGTGCGACTGCCTCAAAGCTCACTCCCTGAATTTCACGGCTGAAGTGGAAACTTGACCCTGGATTCCCAAGGGCTGCACACTGTAGGAAGGCCAACAATCCCAGTACTGTTTTTCAGTATTTGCAAAAGGGGTTTTTAGACAATTATTTCTGGTACAGCCAGGACAAAATCTAGCTCAGTTGGTCTCAGGAGATTCACCATGGCTCAGCCAAGTTCTATTAGGTAATTTTTGCTTAGCTGCACAAATTCCCTGAATACAGAACTGTTCTGTTTTTAGGGATTGTTAGCTATGAGTGTATTCTCTTTCCCTAAAGTCACCACCTCTTATTCCAGTTGTTAATTTAGCATTTACTTTTCCCACTATAACTATAAAGCATGCCATCTATTTTCTCTTAACAAAGCCACAACCACTTGACCCTCAATCTGGAAATACTGTAAGGATATAACTTGATTGGCACGTTACTCTCTGCTGAAAGCTGACAGCAGGAAAAGCACTTCAGCAAAGCTGAAAGCTCCACAGGAAACTTCTCAACACAGACGCAGTTTGGATTTTTGGCAAAATAAACAGGGGAGCAACTGTAACAGGAGACAGCTTGACAGCCCATTATTAAGAAATAGTGTCTTAAAAGGACTATATCCCACAGCTAATGGGATGGAGGCATACCTCTGAAAATGGCATAAGCAGATGAAAAACTGTGACGAACATCCTCAGATCTTGTAGAAGGACCTAACAGGGTCAGTACCCTTTTCTGTTGATCTGTTGGGTCCAGTGATTTTTGCCTTGTTTGGAAATGACCTGCATCTAAGGTCCCAACAAACTATTCAAGACCATGAATTTTTCTAAACTCAGTGAATAGGCATTAGAAACGATAATCATAACTCCAATCAATGGATATTGAGGGGCGGGATTTAACTTTATCTCGCTTTCTTAAGATCTTGGGGGACCATACGGTTACAACAAAAGCTTCACCATGTTTGGCAGCTGTGGAAGATCCAAGCTCTGTATTAGTGACCACCAAGAATCAAAACAAGACTACTAAAATGATCCCTCAACTCACTTTCAGAAAGATGTACAAGGCCTGGAGCAACCCTATGAGGAAACGCTGCAATGTCTTGTGCTTTTCAGTTCAGAAAAAGGGCAAACGAGAGGACACGCACTGTAGAATATGTTTGCATGATACAAGGAGTTCTCCCCCCCTCTTGAGGACCAGAAGTGGGAATCATCTGAATAGTTGGAAGATTTAGGATAGATAAACCTCTTCACACATGGCATAATTTCAGTAAGTAATACCACAAAATGTGGCAACGATCACCACTTAAGATTTTTGGAAGAGGCTAGAGCAGGGCTTTCCAAACAGTGTGTCACGACACATTTGTGTGTCGGCTGAAGTGTGTAGGTGTGTCACCTACAATCTTGGAAATGCATGTTATTATTTATAAATCAGATATTTTTTAAAAAAATTAAAATTTTAATTTTTTAAAAAAATATATATTTAAAAATATATGAAAGGTTTTCATGAGATACGTTGTCCCCATAAGTTTTGTTATTATAATCTATGTATGTGTCTGTATCTCTTGTAAGGGATTAGTGTAACCTCTGGTTTGCTAGTAAAACTGAATTACTGTGTCACAAAATGATGCATGTCTAAAAAAGTGTGTCATCAACATGAAAAGTTTGGAAAGCTCTGGGCTAGAGAAAATGGATAGTGATACTTAATGGCGACAACTGACTTCCTTCATGTTGTTTTACTAAAATGTCATATATTTCTGGAACTTATGACCAAATCCTTGGCTGCTCATGAAGCACCTGGAGAGAAACAAGAATCTGTTTAGGCCCTTTAATCTGTCTGAGACAGTACGCTGAGACACAAACGATAAAACATTTTGCATTTTTACAGCAAGGAAAAAAAAAAGAAAACCTACAGAAATGTGTAAGGAAGTTATTTTTTTTACATGGGGTAAAACATTATAAATTCAGGACAAAGCACTGACACAGACAGGTCAATCTCCACATTTGTTGCTTTTTTAAAAAAAGTTCTTATGCATGGCCAGGTGACTGGCTGTTTCTTTAGCCAAAGGGATTTTTCCAAGTACCGCCTGGCAGACTGCAACACATCTTGGAATGTCCTCAAAAGGCTCTGTCATTTTGCGGTGATAGAATTTAAAAAAACGCCAGAGTCCTTTCAGATATGAGCAAAACAAGCCACTCAGTCATCAAATTTTATCTTCTTTCCTTGTGGTTTGTGGTCACCACCACCACCTCCTCCTCTGCCTCCCCGGAAGCCGCCGCCTCTGCCTAAAATAAGGAGAATGGATTCAGGAAATATTTAAATGACAGCTCAACACTCAAAGGGCTTTTAGCACGTTATCTGAACATGAACAGCTACCAGGTATTGTACAGCTCTAGCCACAGCCTGCCAGCACATTTACCTCCAAATCCTCGGCCGCCTCCCCGGCCAAATCCTCCTCTGCCACCTCGGCCACCTCTGCCTCCACGACCAAAGCCGCCACTGCCACGCGAACCATCGCCCTTCGGCTTGGCGAAGTCCAGTGTCACCTTGTTTCCATCAATTTCACCATCTTCCATGGCTTCTTTTGCCGCTTTGGCATCTTCTGCAGAACTGAAGTCCACAAAGCCAAACCTGGAAGAGGACAGACTTCAGTTTCAAGATGTGATCCATATGCTTGTGTTCAACATACAGAAAGCTTTCAGCACATCTGCTTGCAGACTTCACTACATGCCTGGGAATCTGCAGGCAAGAAATGTGCCAAGTTGTCCCACAGCAATGACCAATGCTCATCCGAAGGAGGCAGAAGCATCAAGGTCAGAACTGCAGCTTTTACTCTTCTTCTCGTGCGAATCCGCAGCCTGCCACTGGATTTACAGCAGGAAGGAGCTCATTGAGAAGGGGTGAGGTTACCACTGTAGGTTACCAGAATACAGTTTACAACATACCCTTTGGATGAGCCGGTGTCTCTGTCAGTGACTATTCTAGCACCAATGGAGCCTTCAAACGACTCTCTCAAAGTTTCTTCTGTGGTTTCCTCAGACAGGCCTTTGACGAACAGTGTTTTGCTTTGTTCTAGGGGGAAGAAAGACACTTCAGCACTGCAAATGATGCCTTACTTCTTTCCCTCCTGCCCCCAAATTTTAGTTAGAAGAGCAAAGGCTACATACGGCCAAATCCTCCTCTGGTGTTTGAGCTTCTGTTCTGCCCGCCTGGTGTACTGAATTCCAGTCTGATTGTCCGGCCCTCTATCTCTGTGTTGTTGCATGAATTCAGTGCTTCTTTTGCATCCTCTGCTGTAGCAAAATCTACAAATGCAAACCTATGTAAAGAGAAGCTAGAGTTAAGTTGTGAATACCTAAGCATCCAATAAAGAATTGTGCCACTGTTAACTGACAGCTAGTCATGGCAGAAAGTCCACCGTCTTTTGCTGCTTTATCCCTACCCCTCATGCTGCTCTAAAGTTTGTCACTGCTCACCCTTTAGACCTTCCCTGGTTGTTCTGTGGAATCCTGATTGCTGAAGCCTTTTCAAAGACTTCCTGAAGAGATTCCTCTGTTGCATCGTATGAGAGGTTGTTAACAATAAGAGTCTTTGATTCTCCACCTGCACAAGAAAAAGGTTTTCAAGATGTCAGATTCTGACCTCAAGTGTGTCCTTCAGTGAATTTTCTGGATTTTTTTCTTTCAATGAAATTCTTTTCACACATCAATTTTTGCAGTGCAAATCCTTAATTCCTATCTAAAGTAAAGGAAGGAAAGGGTAGGTGGGCAAAGCTCTGCCTATCCTGTGGGTTTCTGGAAAACAATACAGTGATGAGAGTTTCCTCACAATTTTTGTTTAATTTATATCCCTCCCTCCCAATTTCTCCTAATATGGGACCCAAAGCAGCTTATGATGAATGTAGGTTAAAATAAAACACCAAAAACAATTATGTAGTGTACAAATTTTAAAAAGCATCGAACAGCCAATCCAATTAAACATGGATTGAAAAATACACCAAAATCATTCATCTTTACCAACCCCGTTCCAGGGGAAAGGCAGGATATAAACAAAATAAATAAATATCCCAAGACCAGTTCCCACATGAGCTCATAGTTGCTCTTTACCTGACTGTCCTCCTTTACTGCCTTTTCTGCTGTCCTGCTGGCTCTTCTCCCCTGTGTAGTCAATCACAATGGCACGGCCACCGATCTCCATTCCCTGCTTTGCCTCTAATGCTTTCTCTGCTTCGGCTTCAGTTTTAAACTCGATGTAGGCAATCCTGGTCCAGAAAGAATGCTTTATTAAAGGTTTTCTTCAAAATGCCTAGAAACAAAAGGTTTTCCCCCTTCCTTAAAACATTTTTATTAAATATCCTCTTTACCAGTACAATTGAGACCAGCAGTGTGGAAAAAGTCCAGAGGCCACTTGTGCTATTTTCAGCCCTGTTATTATCACACTTCAGGCCCTCATCTGTGGTGATTCCACCTTAAACCCACACATTCTTCTCAAAGCTATGGCCCTCCCAGTATTAAATGGGGGACCTGAGGAAGTTTTGCTATGTTTTTAGTCCAGTCTGTTTTTTTTTTAAAGAACAAGTGACCCAGACTTCCAATTCACTTCCTGGTAGGAAAATAGCCTCCCGTAGACCTAAAATAGGTCGAAGGGACCCAAAAGCATTGCAAATTGCCTCTAAGGCCTCTAGAGAGCATCTGAGCCAGAAATACTTTTCAAAAGTTTTTCTGAGGCACCCCTTAGCAGCGGGAAGCTGAGAGACTGCAAGTGGTTCATGGGCCACACCTTCCCCAGCTTTGCTTCAGGGTCTGAATAAAACATTTCTTTCATTTAGTAAAGACAAACAAATTAATCTTAAGGAAGCTGCTGCTTGCAGTAAGTAAAAGTTCCTTTTCTGCAGCAGAGGATACCCTTTGCTAGCATAACCTCCTCTAATTCAAGGAAAAGATGATCCATGCTCATAGTGTCACTCCTCTGCACTCAGACTGGTTTCACCTCTGATTTTATCCACACTGCAGTCTCGTCTGACTTTGTGAATCACAAAGTCAGACGAGACTGCAGTGTGGATAAAATCAGCACCTTGATCCCTATTCTGCCCCTTTCCCCCTGCCACTGCAACACCACATCTATTTTACTCTTGGCCCCATGCCTGAATATCTTAGGCCTAAGGGTCAGAAATTCTAAATTTCTCGAGAAATAGCATTATGCAAATGCCAGCTTTCTGAAAAAAAGAATTGTTCTGATGACACTGCTGAATGTAGGCAAATCCAGCAAGGCCAACACATTTGATTTAACTACTTACCCTTTACTATTTCCATCCTTGGACACCAGCCTGATGTCCAAGGCATTGTCAAATTCTTCTTTCAGATCTTCCTGGGTTACACTGTAAGCAAGATTCTTCACAAAAATGGTTCTTGCATCTCTTTCTAGAAGGGAAAAAGCGCACAAGGGGAATAGAGTCAAACCAAGTTCTCTGAACATTCAGGGCTTTTAAGTTCAACAACTGCAAGTTCCTGTAAAGCCCAAATACTGACTTCTATCAAATATTTTGATATATAATGTTTTCAAATCCTCCCCCTTTAGAAAATGAACAGAGGTTCTAAAAACACTTGTCCTCTACTAGATGACAAACTCCCCACAGCCCTTCCCAGCATAGTCACTGGTGAGAAATACTGGGAGTCACAGTCCAACAATATCTGGAGAGCTGCACTGTCCCCACCACAGCAATACCTGCTTTGACGTAACTGTACCCAATGGGACTTTGTGCTGTTAACTCACCTTTCTTATTCTCTTGAATGCTTTCTTTACTTTTTGCCTTTTCCAGTTTCATCTCCAAGCCCATCAACTTCTTTCCATTGAACTTCAGTGCTTTATCCAGTTCAGCTTCTGTGGAGAAATCTGCATAGCCAAACTTCCTGAAATGCAAAGAGAGAACTACTTGGAAGTTCAACCCTCATCTCGAAATGAACATACTGCAAAGGTTAATCAAGAGGAAAATAACTACAATTCCCTTAAGGGAACAGTTCAAAATGGATAAATCTATTGGACTAAAGTGCTGGCCTACACAAGTGCACCTTTTCTTTAGAAAATGAAGGAAGTCAAAGCATCTTCGATACAACTTTTTCAAAAACTACATGATCGGTGACAGATTTAGGCAGAAACTTGTGACCCACATTTATTTTGCAAACAATCACTCTCTCTGCAAAAATTGCTGTAATGAGTAACGGTCTTTGAAAAATATTCTACTTTTTGAATAGTTAATGTATCACATCAGGGCATAACAATAAGACCTGATGTTGCATCTTACTGGTTCAGTAACAGTTATACTTATAATCCAAACCCTTTTGCACATTGGTCTCCACATGTCAGTAAACATCGACTGGATTCCTCTTCAATATGTTTCCCTCTGAAGCCAAGTTACACAACCTATTCTTCGAAACAGCCTGGGTCTCCCAGTACCAAAAGGCCACAGTTGCAACCAGTAAGAATTTGTCTCTTAGAGCCGAGAGAAGCATATTTGAAAAAGCTTCACGCCCAACTAAATAAGGATGGTTCTTACTTTGAGCTGCCAATTCTGACATCTTGGACTTGAAGGTCCTTTTTGGCAAAGAAATCCCTGATCGCAGACTTCAGTTCTTCAAAATCCTTGTTTGAGTTCAGATTGCCCATGAAGAGGGAGAAGGCAGCTTCTAGAAAGTTATCAGAAGATTCAAGTTATTCCAACAAGCCTATAACAATGGCTGAAGGAAGGTCTTAAAAAAGCCTTCAGCATGGTTTTCAGTCAACAGTGTTCTAACTTGCCCGTTTATGTATGTCACACTTCCCGCATGAAAGAAATCCTGGTAACAGTGTACCTCTTTCAGCTTACTCATGTGAACAAAACCTGCTTTAACCTTCTCCTGCTTACTTTTCTACAATCACTCATTTGTCCTCAATCTTCCATTTGTATTTCAGAGGAAGAAACTGGTAAAAACCACCTTGCCTCAGAAAACCCTATGAAAAATTCATGGGGTTGCCATAAGTTGACAGGTGACTTGAAGACACATATGCACACAATACCTTCTTAGAGGGCTGGCAAAATGCCCATCATAAAATAGGTAGAGTGGGAGCATATTTAGCAAGGTTCACTAGGGAGGACTGACCCTGGTGAATTCCCAACACTGATCCCACTACAAAAGATGGGGATGTGAAAACTTCTGCTTTTCCCACCACTACAGCACCAAACGGAGGATCTCTACTTGTCCCACTGCCACCAATATCATTTGTGGAAACCACCTAGATGCCCTTGTGGACATCTGTGTTTGCACTGTGTGCCGTATTCTTCCTATAATCCCCCAGTTAGACACCACTGTCCTTCAACCACCTCTGCTACGACGGACAGCACGTATCTGAACTCATCCTACAGCAGTAGAGCAGCATTCCCAGAGATACAAATATATTTTACAGAAATAACTTACTAAAACAAAGGTTGAGCATACAGTTAAAGATCAACTATTTAATATGTTCAAATTCTGACTCTACTAACTCATTTCCTATCTCCTCATAATCCTAGCCGAAGCCAACTGTCCCGACCAATCCTTCTTTCTCTCTCCCAATTCTTATCTAATTCCATGCTCATAGGTCTCTCTATCCTATACGCTGACCTTTTTAACATCCTACCAATCTTCATTCAACCGGAAACTTCCACGCTCTAACCCTCTCCAACAGATCACTTACATTACTACACATTGTGTATTGTAACCATATACTCTCATTTATCCAACAAATACATTTTTTAAATCAAATATTCATAAAATATTAGAAGGGCCGAACATTATTACTGTCTACAAGATGAACAGCCACTATTAACATACATTAGAAAGATTCCTGGCTGGGGTGGGAACTAGATTGGTACTCCCGTCCCTGAGAATTGGTCTCTTCTTATCTGCAGAGTTGCATCCTAAAACCTGACTCCTAGCTATGTTAAGAACTTTGTGCAAAGTTGTAAGCTAAATTATTTCTACAGACATTTTCAGGCTGATCTGAATTCAACTGTGGGGCGAAGAAGATGGGAAAACTTTGGGCAACTGCTAGGTTGACAAGATAGCTATCCCGTTTCAATCTTGAATTAAAAAATTTAAAAGGAGAATTCGTGGCCCTCTCTATTCACCTTCTGTTTTCTTTTTCTTGGCATCTGGAGTGCCTTTTTGCTTTGCCATCTCCTTCTTTCGTTTTCCAGGTGCTTCTTGCACAGTTTCTGTGTAGAAAAGAAAGGAATAAACAAGGTGAGAAAGATGCCACATGAGGCAGACAGAGAGAATGCCAGGAGTGGACAGCTGGATCAGGACTTGACTATCTTTGGAAGTGTTCACCTGTGATTTGTATCACATCAGTTCAGCGAGAAATCATCATTTCCAGCTTTAGGACCAAGGATGAGGACTAAGTTTTTACTGTTTGAGAGCTTGGAAGACTGGACTCAATGTTTCAATCTAGAAAGAGATAGGAAGGGGCAGCCATGTCCAACTCACCTTCTTCCTCCTCCTCCTCTTCATCATCATCTTCCTCATCCTCATCTTCGTCATCATCTTCCTCATCCTCAGACTCTTCCTTGGCAACCTTTGCTGGCGTGGCTTTTTTGGGTGTGGGTTTGGTAATTACAGCTTTCTTTCCTTTTGCTGGTGTGGTATCCATGGGTTCATCTTCTGAGTCTGGAAGAACAACAAGACCATAATTTGACATACTGTCCACAACCCACAGCCTCAGGAGTGACATTAATTGGCCGCCGGGCCCAACACATCAGCTCATACTAGAGACATCACAAAATCAGTATTAAGTCCCAATAATCATCATTTGTGCTGGTACCTCGACATAAGCAAGTCAGCAACTCCTCCCTGTGTATCTCCTTCTCACAGCAGTTCTCAATTCTTAATAGGATTTGGCCATCCCTTGGTCAAAGCACACTATAAGATCATGAGTTCTGTACATTCAGCCCTATACCAGCAAAGACTGCCAACTAAACCATCCCACTTTTGAAGTACAGCCCCTACTTTTCCAATCATTTTATTTTGAGCAACTTTAAGAACTCGGGCTTCTCTCAGAAAGAAGCTGACTTACCATCTTCCTCATCGTCATCCTCCTCCTCCTCATCGTCTTCCTCTTCATCTTCAGACTCCTGCTTGGCTGCTTTAGCAACCACAGCAGCCACGGGTTTTTTTGCGGGTTTTTTCACTGGTACAGCAGGCTCCTCGTCAGACTCATCTGTAGCAAATAAGCAATGTACCAGTTTACAAGCAGCTCAGTCTCGGAGCAGCTACATCTAAAATTAAAATGCCTACTGTACCCCTGCTTGTATAGCAAGGAGCTGAAAAGCACTGTTACTGATTGGGCAACTTCAACAGTCGTGTGGGTTTAAGTGGAGCAGCCCTGTTTCAGAATTTTCACAGTCAATGAACCAGAGGGACCTCACACACCCCCTTGGCTACAAGGTGAATCTCAAGACATTTGTGCAAGGTTTCTCTGAAGAAGAGTTCAGAGACCAAGACCCCTCCCACCCAACACAGAGCCAATTACATTAAGGTCAAAAATATCACGCAGTCCTATCAAACATTCTAGCTGCCAAGTTATCTGTTTTCTACAGCAAAAGCCAGGAATGTTTCAAATTTAGTGAGTTCTATTTTGGGAGCATGTAACTGTACTGGCCATCCCATCCAATTCACCTTCCTCCTCCTCACTGTCTTCCTCCTCCTCCTCGTCATCCTCCTCATCTTCACTCTCCTCTTTCTTGGCATTCTTTCCATTTTTTGCTCCTTTGGCAGGGACTGGAGTCTTCTTTGCTGGTGTAACAGCTGCTTTCTTTGCTGGAGTAACAGCTACCTTCTTGGCTGGGGCAGGTGTTGCTTTCTTGCCAGGAGTTGCTGCCTTTTTGTTGGGCGTAACTATTGCTGCTTTCGCTGGGGTGATTACTTTCTTCTGAGGAACCATCTGCAGAGAAGACAATTTATCCCCAGGACTGATCAAACAGGAAAATGGAGAATACAGATGCAACTCATGCCCCTTTACCTAAGCCAGCACAGCAGAATCTCTTTCTGAGCAAAAACACATATGATGAGAGAATTTGCTGCACAGCACAAATACTAAACCTTGCTACAGAGCTTCATTAGATGGAAGGACCACCAAGGAATGAGGATGGTGCCTAGTAGGACAATTTTACTGGAAATATTTACCATTGCACATAGTGTGTCTCGCTTCTCTTGGGATCTTTTCTTTTTCTGTCTTTCCAAACATGATTTTCACCCAACGAGCGATTCTATTTCATGCTTCATATGTGTGACCCATCTCCCAGCCCAACAAGTATGACAGTTGTCAAGCCTCTTTTTACGGATCAAAGTAGGAAAAGTCAACTTGACTTCTTTTTCTTGACTAGTGATGGAAACATGTAGTCCTGCAGATACTGCTGGAATGTAATAACCATCATCCCTCATCATTAGCTGTGCTGCCTAGAGCTGATGGAAGCTATACTCCAACAACATCTGGAATGTCACACATACCCTGCTGTATTATACGATAAATCTCCATGGCCCACCCTATGAAACAAAACTTATTTCTACTAATTTTCTACCAGTCTACTCATTATTCACACCTAAAGACTGGGAGAGCCAAAATGGCTTTACGCAGTCACCTTTATTAATGACCATTAGAAAGCAAAGCTTATTATACAGACAAGACTGGGGTTTGATGAATTCAATTGCTAGCCTGCATTATCCGTGGAATATTTGAAATAATCCATGAAATTTGAGCAGGTGGTCTACATTTGAGGTCAATATAAAATTCACTTCAGTCAACATCAGAGTTAATTTAATTCTTTCAGTACTTAACCCCAACCCCAAGCCATCTGCCAACAGCAAGACTAATGCATCAAACAGAAGGGAGAGGGCTGCTATTCTGTATGGGAAATTGTGAGCATGAATCAGCTTTACATATGATTCAGGCTTTTAAAGTTATGCCTCCCTGTTTTCGGGGTGATGGAGGTGGGGTCCTTGGCAAACATGGCTAGCAGCATCCAGGCTACATGTGTGGATATTTTACACAAATCGTTTTTCAAAACAATGCACCTAACACAGCGTTTCCTATTATTTCTGTTGTGTGCTTCAAGAAAACTTACTACAACCTTACCATAGGGCTTTCTTGACAAGATGTATTCAGAGGAGTTTTGCCATTGCCTTCTTCTTAGTCTGAGAGCAGGACTTGTCTAAGGGCACCCAGAGCATTTCCACACCTCAGCAGGGAAATGGTCTCCTGGAGTCCAAGTCTGACATTCAAGCCCAAGTTATGGAATGGCCTGCCGGAAGAGACCTGGCATATTACCAGTTTAAAAAAGCAGTCAAGGCTGTTCTCTTCCGACAGGCCTTCCCAGACTAGTGTTCCACCGCCTCTCATCAACTGTCCTGTTGTTTTTAGTTTTAATTTGTTTTTAATAGTTAATGTGTTTTAGGGGGTTAGAATGGTTGGGGGGTGGGGAGGATGGGTTATATTTTAATGTTTTTAATGTATTTTATATACTGTTGCAATGCCGCCTCGATCCATTGGGAGAGGCAGGATACAAATAAATATTATTATTATTATTAAGCCGTAACACGCTGACCCTCATTAGCAAGGCATCTTTAGAGGAGGGTTCCCCACTGCCTTCAGCTTACCTTGGGAGTGTCCAGTTTGCCCAAAGTTACCCAGGGGGTTTCCATGGCTAATCAGGGCTTCCAATCCTGGTCTCCCAGAGTCTTAGTCCAAAATTCAAGCAATTACACCACATTGGCTCTCACTGTTCCTATGCACACAGCAATTATGCTGTTAAATTTATATAAAATAGACTTAAAATACCTAACTCTTCCAACTAAGATACAAGCGGCTACGTAACCAGTTCTCACCTCTTCCTCGCTGCTGTCGTCCTCTTCAGAAGAGTCGTCTTCTTCTTCGCTGTCATCAACTTCCTTTGCAGGCGGGGCAGCCATTTTTTTCTGTTTCGGCAGAGTTTTAACATTCTAGGAGATAAAAGCCACAAGTTAGTTATCTGCTTTTGGTAGTGTTTATTATACTATGATTAGCAAGGAATCATAACATCAGGGAATGTGGTTGCTGGTCACGGAAACTATTTCTAACTCTCCAATATGACAATGAAACAAGTCTATGTATGAAGACATACACATGCTTCAGTTTGCAACTTTCAAACACTCTTAGAGACAGAGACCATTTCTGCACTACTCTTATACCACCATTATTCCATTTTCAACATCCTTTGGAATGGGGTTTGCAGTTTAGGGAGGGGTCTTTGAGGATTCCAAAGAATATTGAAAGTGGAATAATAGCACTATAACAGTCTAGTGTGGAAATGGCCAGAGCTGTGCTAAATTAAATACAGAAGTGGCCATGAACTCTTCTAGGACCTAAGGGCAAAGGAGAAATAATTTGTGTTATCTTTTTCTAGATTTCATCCTAGAAGCCCAAGCCATGTATGGAACAACTGAAGTTCCTTGTCAATTTCAAGCACACTGTGAAGTGTCAACAAAACAAATGACAACCATTTCCCACTGATTCCAGTTAGCAAAAATGTTTCTGTCTTTAGGGCTAGAAAGAGTTTGCCCCACCTCAATTTGCAGAACCTTCAACTGGTTAACACCAACGAAAGAATACTGCTTGGGCTCCTAGTGGATCCAGAGACAATAAAGGCTTCAAATAATAAAATTACCCTGTCCGTCTTTTGGGGAAAAAGCAGCATATTGTTAAAATTTTGAAACAGGAGAAGAAGGAGATAGCCTCTCTACCTTCAGCCATCAAACAGAAAAAAAACACTTGCACTGTTTATTTTAACCAGCCACGCTGAAAAGCACGTGTGTGCGCGCCACGCACATCAAGTCTACCAGATATCAGTTTCAACTAAGATTTCATCCCTACAAAGTGCCACCACGTGGGCACCTATCTGCTCAACCTGAGACCTTCCAGCACTGCTGCCATTCGCTGATGATCACAATTCAGCTGAAGGGAGGCAGCGTGAAGATTCACTAGGAGGAAGTCAAAGCACATGCTGCATTTCTGACTGGGCTATGCTCTATTATGGACATACACAAGTGCAGATGATGGTAACAGATGCTTAATAATAACATGAACACCATAGGGGCTTGAGACTCCCCTTAAGTCAAAGTCTGCCTAGGAAACAGATTAACAGTTCAAGAGATAGGAGGAGTGTATAAATCACATATGATTGGGATATGGCGGGAACTGCAACCCCACACACTTGAGAGGCAACCACTGGACAAAGGTTGTTTAGACTCCCTCTTCCCATGTTTGAACACAATCGTGGCCATTTCTGCCCTACACGGTTATAGTGCTATTATTCCACTTTCAGCCTCCTGTGGGTTTGTAGTTTCCTGAGGCCAAAGGACTCCTGGCTGGGAATTCTAAAGGCCCCTCCCTCAACTGCAAACCCCAGGATTCCATTGGATGCTGAAAGTGGAATAGTAGCACTATAACAGCCTAGGGCGGAAATGGCCCACGTTAGGTCACACAACGGAGTGTGTTTTCACGTGGAGGAAATCCCAAGTCCAATCTGCAACAGAAGTGGGTTAAAGAGCTTTCCCTGGCCCAGATTTGGAAGAGGTGCTGCCGCGACTGGCCAGGGAGACCTTTTTAAATGATCAGGGAGAGATCGATGGCTCAGCTTAGTGCTGCCACAGGCTGTGGGCACCCTTCCTCCCATGGGAGAGCGGCCGCCTCAAGAACTCACAGACTGCTTTGACCCAAGGCACTGACCAAATCCCGGGAAAAATTTAGGGTTCCTCTGGGGAAGAGCCATACAGGGACAAGTCACTGACGTGCTTATGTTGGACTACTAAGAGGTTAAGAGGGGACATGATAGCCATGTTTACATATTTGAAGGGATGCCACGTAGAGGAAGGAGGGGACTTGTTTTCTGCTGCTCCAGAGACCAGGACAAGGAGCAATGGATTCAAGCTGCAGGAAAGGAGATTCCACCTGAACCTCAGGAAGAACTTCCTGACGGTCAGGGCTGTCCGGCAGCGGAATCTGCTGCCTCCATGGAGTGTGGTGGAGTCTCCTTCCTTGGAGGTTTTTAAGCGGAGGCTGGATGGCCATCTGTCGGGAGTGCTTTGAGGGTGTTCCTGCATGGCAGAATGGGGTTGGACTGGATGGCCGCTGGGGTCTCTTCCAACTCTACATTTCTATGGTTCTATGAAGCCCTCTGAGGCGCCGCTTAGGGAGCTAGTTATGTTTACCCTGGAGAAGGGAAAGTTAAGAGGTGACATGACAGCCATGTTTAAAAGGGTGCCATCTGAAGGATGGAGCAAGCCTGTTTTCTGCTGCTCCAGAGACCAGGACAAGGAGCAATGGATTCAAGCTGCAGGAAAGGAGATTCCACCTGAACCTCAGGAAGAACTTCCTGACGGTCAGGGCTGTCCGGCAGTGGAATCTGCTGCCTTGGAGTGTAGTGGAGTCTCCTTCCTTGGAGGTTTTTAAGCAGAGGCTGGAGGGCCATCTGTTGGGAGCGCTTTGAGGGTGTTCCTGCATGGCTGAAGGGGGTTGGACTGGATGGCCCCTGGGGTCTCTTCCAACTCTACATTTCTATGATTCTCTGATTCTACTAGAGATGCGCCGAACAAATCTCCCTCTGAGGGGCCAGCGCTCAGGGGAGGCTCCGTCCGCACGCCTCCAGGGGCAGGAGCAGCCGGGGCCTTCCCTCCACATCCGCTCAGTTCGCCGCCCCTGACAGGAGAAAGCTCCCACAGGGCGGCAAAAGAGCCAAGCGGCCCGTCGACCTCCCCTCCCCTCCGCCCGCCCGCCGGCCGGCCGGCCCTGCTGGGGGAGAAAAGGGGGCTGCCCGCACCACGTGGCCGAAGCCGCCTCGGCAGCGAGGCCTCCGCGGATCGCCTCTCCCCCTCCACGTGGGCCCGCCGCTCCACGCGGCCGGGATCACGTGGCCCGGGGGAGGGAGGGAGGGAGCGCGCGAGCGAAGGACCCAGCGCTCGCCGCCGAGAACCAACGGCCCGATCCGCCCGCCGAGTCCTTTTCGTTGGCGCGCGCGCGCGACGTCAAACACGTTCGGAATCGGGGGGGGCGAGAGAGGGAGAGAGATCCAACCGGGCGCCTAGAAACTCCCCACCTGAGGCCGGACGGATGGGCGCGCGCGCGCTCTCCCTCCCCCTCCCTCCCCGACGTTTTTTTTTTTTTTTTAAAGGGAGACGGGGAGCCTAGAAACCTCCGACCGTTCTCTCAGGATCCGCGCCTGCGCTCTAGACAGCCTCTTCAGCAAGCCAATAATCAAAGGCCGAATAAAAGAAGGGGTGGGGGGGACTTGAAACTGCCGCTCCGTCCCTTCCCAGGGCGGGCGGGCGGGCGGGCGGGCGGCCTAGAAACCGCCGAGCGCGCGCGCGGGGCCTTCTCCCTCCCTTTCTCTCAGGGGGGAAGGGCGGGCGGAGAGACGGTTTTTTTTAACCGCCGCGGGGCGAATCCCGCGCTATCCACCCCCCCCCCGACTAGGCCTCGGCTCTCACCTTGGCGAGCTTCACCATGATGGCGACGGCGGAGTGGTCCGGATGTGGAGCGCCTTCGAAAAAGAACCACCTCACGCTCCCAGCGCCTCGCTCGTGTCTCCGCCTGAACCGAAAAGAGCGAGGTCGAGGGCTCGCTCAACTCTACCTCCCGCCCCACGCTGCCGCCTCAGCCAATGGGGGCTCGCGTGACGCTCCGCCCCGCCCACTCGCCCGAGACGGACGGGGGGCTCTTCGGACTTTCCCGAAGTCCACGGGCCGAACCGATGGCGGCTGGCCCCGCCCCGCCCAATGAGAAATCCCCCCTTGAGCCGGAGGCGGGCCGAGGGAAGACGAGCCAATAGAGAGGCAGAAGCGGGACGTCCGCGCGCCCCGATAGGTCCGTTCTGACGGGCGGAAGCAGGAAGGAGAGCACGTGGCGGTGCCCTGGGGCTGGAACCACGTGGGTGTGCCCATTTTGTGCTTCTGTGAGGGAGAGAAGCGGTACCGGTGGCTGCCCTGACCTGGGCGCAGGGGATCCTGGGAGATTTACTTGGGAGCAAGAAACCCGAAGAGGTGCCTGGTCGTGGTTTTAATGGCGAGGCAGGACGGAGTCCGGGTCCCTTCGTCGTAGGCCTGAGTCCTCAGGCAGCGGGAATGGAGGCGCAGCGTTCCTTTAGAGCACATTTGGCTGACGGGGCCTTATGGAGGGGGCCGGGAAGGGGCCGGGGCGCCTCTGGCTGTGTGTCTGTGGGCCCCTCAGGTGGTGAACCCTCTCCTTGGTTTTAAAATAGGGGAAGGAGACGGGTCCGGGGGGGAGGGGGGAATATTAGGCCATAATAATAATAATAATAATAATAATAATAATAATAATAATATTTATTTTTATCCCGCCTCTCCCAGTGGGTCGAGGCGGCATTACAAGAATATATAAATACATTAAAACGTTAAAATGTACCCCATCCTCCCCACCCACCAACCCTTCTATCCCCCTAAACACATTAATTATTAAAAACAAATTAAAAACCAAACTAGAACAAAGAGACAATGATGAGAGGTGGTGGAACTGCTAGTCTGGGAAGGCCTGTCGGAAGAGAACAGTCTTGACTGCTTTTTTAAAGCAGTCAAGACTGGTAATGTGCCTCCTTGGGGGCGCCCCAGCTGGCCATGCCTCTGAGGGGCCATTGCTGGGGTCTTCCCTAACTATTATATAGCGCCCCCCCCGTGTTCTAAAAGGTTCTAATGGCTCTCTTTAAGATTTAATTGTTTTTATTTATTTATTTATTTGTATCCTGCCTCTCCGTATGGATCGAGGCGGCGGACAACTTACATATAGCATGTATTTCGAAACATTTTTCTATACATGCCCCCAACAAGCTGGGTACTCATTTTACCGACCTGCGGAAGGATGGAAGGCTGAGTCAACCTTGGAGCCCGGCAGGATCGTACTTATTTTTTTAAATTTATTATTTATTTGTATCCCGCCTCTCCGTATGGGTCGAGGCGGCGAACAACTTACAAATAGCATGTATTTCAATACATTTTTCTGTACATGCCCCCAACAAGCTGGGTACTCACTTTACCGACCTGCGGAAGGACAGAAGGCTGAGTCAACCTTGGAGCCTGGAAGGATCGAACTCACAACCTTGTGGCTGCAGTACTGGCTTTTAACCACTGCACCACCAGCAGGAAAAATTTAAACCCAAGTATGCTGGTATTTTTGGCCCTGCAAACCACATGTGCCTTCCTGTGCCTTTACAAAAAGTACATTTGGGGACAGAAGGTGCACACCTGAATATTTTATTTATGTATTTATTTATTCATAGTTAAGTTTGTCTGGTAGGAGTACTGATGTGGGAATCCCTGTTGAATGGCGCTGCCTTCTGAATCCCTTCTGGGAGGTCAAAGGGGAGAGGCAGAGAATGAGACACAGGCGGTAAATAGAACTTGCTGAGTAAGCAGCTGCAAAGCAAGGCAGGTACTCGATCATCCACACGCCACAGGCCATTTCTGCACTATAGTGTTAAATTGCTGCTATTCCACTTTCAACGCCCTGTGGAATTCTGGGGTTTGTAGTTTACTGAGACCAAAGAGCTCTTTGGCTGAGAATTCAAAGTGCCCTTCCCTAAATTACAAACCCCAGAATTCCATAGAAGGTTGATAGTGGAATAGCAGCACTTTAACACTGTAGTGCGGAAATGGTCTCAGTCTAACTTTCCAGTAACTTGATGCTTTCCAGCTACTTGAATTCTTAGAACACATTGGTTACATCAAATGGGTTCATGCTTGTATTCTTGCCCAGCACTTTCGAATTTGCAGCTAAAGCTCAGGAATGCAGTCACGCACACTCTGAAAGTGCTGAATCGATTAACTGTCTGAAGCTAGTTCAGGTTGTTTCTCTTTCAGGCCTCGAGTGCAGCTCAGTGAACAAAGCCTCTGACGACAAAGCTCTTTTTTTACAAAGTCTTTTTATGGCTGACCACCCCCTTTCCCCTCATCCTCTGTCTAGGTAGAAGGTTTTGTTAGTGGCATCAGCATTGGGAGGATGGTGAAGGAGGGCAGGAGAAACCTCTTCAGTGAGAGGTTGCAGCAGCATATCTGCAGTAAGCAATGCAATATATCTTAAGGTGGGAAGAAGCAGAATTTGTCAATCCTACTCTAGGTGTGTATGTCTCTGCCTACAATAGGCAAGGTACGCAGCAGCTCCCTCCAGAATCCCTTACTGAGGATACACTGGTGGCGCAGTGGTTAAATGCCGGTACTGCAAGCCACAAGGTTGTGAGTTCGATCCTGCCGGGCTCCAAGGTTGACTCAGCCTTCCATCCTTTCGCAGGTCGGTAAAATGAATACCCAGCTTGTTGGGAGCATGTATAGAAATGTATCAAAATACATGCTATTTGTAAGTTGTTTGCCGCCTCGATCCATATGGAGAGGCAGGATACAGATAAATAAATAAAAAATTTTGAGCCTGCCTGATCACCTCCCCAAGTATGTTTTTTAAAAAAGATTTATAAGTTTCACCACTAAAATGGAAGTCATTATAAAGGTGGGGGATGGTGAAAGAAAACATTGTCCTTGGATTTATTTTGGAAGAAGTCTTCAGGTGATCTTTAAAAGACTGAAAATGTTTTTGTTGACTTACGCAAGGCTTACTTGACCTGGTTGTTGCATTTCTCACATGAATATTGTTAGCTTGGGATAATAAAAAAAAAAACCTACCGAACTGCTTTTTGCTTTTTTGTGGTGAAGGAACCTATGTCTATTCTTCTCATGTTATTTCTGCCTTTGGTACCAAAATTTTGTATTAAGTAATGCCCAGGAAGACATCTGGTTCAATAACAGAAATATACTTGAGCATTGGTATGGATGGTATGGGAGTGTGGCCCTACATCTGCTGGGCTGCCTCTTCTGTCAACACTTATGAGCACTTACGATGGTTAGGGCTGGTATTTTCACTTCCCCCCAGGGCAGGATGGATTATGGTATGGCAGAGCAGCAGGCCCAGTCTATAATTTTCTCCAAAGTACAAGAGAAAGTGGTAGAGTTGACCACTTGGGACTGTTTCTGTTGTTCTCTTTGCTAGAGGGACAGCTGTAGCTCAGTTGTAGAGCACATGCTTTGCATGTAAAAGGCCTCAGGTTTAATTCCTGGGGCATCATTGACAGTTTCTGAGCTAGATGGACCAATGGTTTGATGCAGTGGTTCCTTCACTCTGATGTGTAGAGGTAAACATTTGAGAGCCAGCGCTTGGAAAAATTGCTTTTGTGGGGCTACAACAGCTGGAGTCTCCAAGCTAGCATAGCTAGTGGAGGATTCTTGCTGATGTTGCCCATGAAAGCAACTTTTTGAGTCAATCCAGTGCCTAAAATACTTGTGAGGAAATTGGACAGGCTTTCTTAAGAGGAAAGCCATGTGTTTTGAAATGCTAGACAGGAACAAAACAGAAATTCCCAATATGACGTTATAGCTGACAGCAGTGTATGCCTGGAGTGGACAGCCTTTGACCCTCATATTGTTGGATAGCAACATCTACGAATTCTCACAATTCACTGTGCTGGCTAGGACTGTTGGGAATTACAGCCCAGCATTTGGAGGACCAAATTTTGTTCATCTTGCATGAAGTCTGACAACATTTCTACACTGCTAAGAGAGAAAATAATCAGTTTTTGTCTCCTGTGTTACTGTTGTGTGCTTTGAGGTCAACTCAGAGGTATGGCAACCGTATCTTAGGATTTTCTTGGCAGGATTTCTTAAGGGAAGGTTTGACATTATCCTCCTCTGAGGCTGAGAAAGTGTGACTTCCCCAAGGTCAGTTTTTGTGGCTGAGTGGGGATTTGGGTCTTGGTCTCCAGAGTCCTGGTCCAACACTCAGACCACTACACCATGCCGGCTCTTTCCCCCCTCTATATTGTCTAGCAAAATGGTGCTAGTTGTGTATTCTTCAGAATGTTCTAGCTAATGCCATTTTCACATTTCTTTTTCTTTTTTTTCAAAGGTGGATTCTTTGGTTTCCAAGGTATGACTGTGAGTTAGCTGTCTGCTGCTTTTCAGAGATGAATCTATGGATTTCCCCCACCCACCCACAACATGCGGCAAACATAGTGAATAAAATTGCGAAGGAGGAATATGTAACTCTTCCAGTATTGTTGGACAGAAACTTGCATTGTCCCTCAGTGTTGGGAACTGGGGCTAGGGCTGTTGAAAGTGGAAGTCCAAGCTATGTCTAGAGAACACGTATCCACTCCTTCGCTTTTAGACCTCAGCTTGCTCTGCAGATATTTGTACTTGAAGCTTCACCGTAGAACAGAGCAGTGGTCATCCAAGGATCCTTTCACACTGCACAGTTGTAGCGTTTTGATTCCACTTTAATTGGCGTGGTTGCGTTTAATGGAATCCTGGGGTATAACAGTTTGAGGAAACACTGCTTCTCTGCCTGAGAATTTAAATATCCATCCCTAAACTACAAACCCCAGGATTCCATGGGATGCAGCCATGACAGTTAAATTGGAATCATAGTGCTATATTTGCCTAATAACACAGGGCCACTGCTGTTTGGACAGACTTCCCTCTGCTTAAGCAGGGTGGTTATTAGGATTAGATGATTGTGGCAGTTTGGAGGTTGCTTTTTGTGGAACCGAAATGATGGAGGTGTCCCCCTGTAAGCTATTTAAATGTTTATACAGTGCTGGACCCACTTGGACGCTTCCGTAAGTTGCAATTCACCTTTTGCTTTGGGCAGAAAAATGGTAGTAAATTGAATCTGCTGGTCCTTTTCAGTG
Source organism: Ctenosaura bakeri (assembly GCA_948474755.1). Classification (NCBI taxonomy): domain Eukaryota; kingdom Metazoa; phylum Chordata; class Lepidosauria; order Squamata; family Iguanidae; genus Ctenosaura; species Ctenosaura bakeri. The sequence goes on from CAOLHI010000697.1 coordinate 335,640, forward strand.
TTCCTTCAATATTTCATGGATGAAAACTGGGACATGTGTGGCCAAGCAACATCAGAGTGTGGTCAAGATGGCAAAAATTAATAAGGCGGAAGAACACACAAACTAGGACAAGCTGCAGTAGTTTGCTTCTCCCTGAACCTACTGGGACTGGGAAGGGCAAGATTCCACTACCTGTTCTTGTCCCATGTGTTAAATTGAGTGCAAATTACTTTTGTGCTTTGAACTCAGATTGTATTCATTGAAGTCAGCTGAAGACAAAGGAGCAGCAGAGAGAAACAGACATTTCTTAAAGCAGGTGAAAAGGGGGGACAGTTTAATTGGGACTGTTTCTGCCGATTCTGGACAGTTGCGGTGTATGCGTTCTGTTTTTGTCACCCTCTCCACCACTTTTGGCAGTCTCTGAGGCCCCCAGAGGCAGAAAACATTTCCCTGGATCTTCCTCAGTTGCCCACTCCTAGTTTAGACTCTAGTAACTCTGCCCTACCAGCACATGGAAGCATCAGCTGGCACAACAAATAGCCATGATTTAAAGACTGCAGTTGTAGAGGGCTGATTTTAAAAGCTGCTAACAGCTCAGGTGAAGCTGCAGACTGCTAGTGTGGGCTGACAAAGCCTCGAGACCCACAAATAGTCCAGAAAAAAGGACCTCAGTTGATATATTCTAGATCAGTGGTTCTTAACCTTTTCTTTGTTGGGGACCCCCAGTAAATACAGTTTGTTGCCAGGAACCCCCAAGACTTAACTCAAGATTTAAATGTTTAAATTTAGATTTAACTATTCAAATACTTATTTACTAAAGGCTTCTGACAACTAGGACCATTTCTGCACTAGTCTGTTATAGTGCTATTATTCCACTTTCTTTTTTTTATTAAATTTATTGAAATGCATAAAAGAACACAGTGAGTGGAGAGATTATAACAATAAAATTATAGTTCTACAATTTTTACAAGTATTCTTATCATATTTACTTATATATTCCAGTAACACTGAGCATTTCCCCCCTTCCTCACTCCCCCCTTCCCACCCCCTCCTCAAGAAGTTGGTGATTAGGTATCTGTTCCTTACCCTCTAAAATTTTCTATATCTAATAAATCTGAATGTCCTGAATTTCCCCTATCTTCTTTTATTTTCTGTACAAGTCTATTGTACCCTAACAATTAGTTATTAATTGCTGAGAATAAAAATATTAACAGAGAGCTTAGTTATAAAGCATAAAACTTGTCGATTTCTAATACCTATCCATGCTTATTTTCATAGCCATATCTGTCTTATTCCAATAATTATCAAGGGACTAGTAATTGATTTGATTAGTTCCTATATTTTCCTATAGTGGGAATGTAAATTTTCATCTCTTTTTCAGATCCTTTAATCTCAAAGGCCTCTCCTTAAACTGCAAACCCCAGGATTTCATAGGATGTTGAAAGTGGAATAATAGCACTACAACAATCTAGTGCGGAAATGATCTTGGATTTAAATCCCCACTCAGTCACTGGGTGTCCTTGGGCAAGTCACATTCTCTCAGCCTCAGAGGAAGGAAAGGAAAAAAAAAACCTGTGATAGCTTCACCTTTGGGTTGTCATAAGTCAGAAGTGACTTGGAAGGCACACAGAAACAAAGTTCCCTTGATGGGAGGTTTTTTTCCTAGTCGTCATATCTGTTCTCTTTGAAAATTGACTTATGGTGACCCTAAGGCTACTCTGTCATGGTGGTTTTCTTGGCAAAATTTGTTGCCTTTGCCTTTCTCTGAGGCTGAGAAAATGTGATTTGCCTAAGATAACCCAGGAAGGTTCCTTGGTTGAGTGGGGATTCCAACCCTGGTCTCCAGATTCACAATTTGAGGTGCGTGTACCTGCCTGCTGCTGTGTCCTTTGGCATCTGCACCCTCTGTTGCTGCATCCCTGACAGAAGGGACATGGAGGCAGGTATGTTATGCCGGCTATGTTACCTCAGATGGGGACTCCTAGGTATCTCTTTGATATCATTTAATTTGGCCTTGGCTAGACTCCGCTTAGCGGCCCTGCTGCACGTGTTTGGGTTGTTTTCCGAACAGGCACGTACTGGCTGCAGCTGATTAATAGTTCACATTCCATTTCCCATTCAAGCCAGCATTCCCCAAGCCTCACGTAGCTTTAGGGAACTCCCATACCCACACTCCACAATAGCGGCGCAGCTTCCCACCAAACCATACCTTTGGAGAAGGCCATCAACTCACCAGCCACTCTATTGTCTTTAAATGCTAATCCTCTCAGACTGACAGTGACCTCATCAGATCCTTTTGTCCAGCACCAAAACTCTTTTGTTCCCTACTGGGTTTGCCATAGCCGACAGGCATGATCCACCCTATAAAAGGTCCCCACTTTCGGTCCATCTTGAACTGCCATCCAGTCCTGCTGTCGATTGGTTCAAGAGTTCCCCTCAGCAACCACGCTGAGCCCCATCATTCGCCTTTCCAGTTTCTTCAGGGCAACGCGACCAGGTGTCGTATCACCCACTTTTCCCCTCAATCTCTCTTTCTCATTCTTCAAGTTAGTTAGCGTGCGTGCTGTTCGTTTTGCTGTTTATGTTTAATAAAGTTGCTATTTGTTCATTTAAACCTTGTCGGCTTGCTCTCTGACCTGAAGCCGTAGACATAGGGTGAAAGATCTCGCTACATTACCCTGCCTCTTACGAGCCAAACAGTGCTCTGAGTGTAATTTCCCCACCTTTGGAATTTTAATTGGCAAAGCCGGGTGCCCCTTGTGGGACCCCCAATTTTCAGGGCAACAGGTATACCTGTGCACCCAAACTGTTCCTTGTTTGCAAATGAGGGAACAGTTTTGGCACTTGCACACACACACACCCCCCCGCTTTATGCTGTGTCTCTCTTGCTGCTGTTCGTGTCCAGCAGCAGGCCTTCATGGACCCCCTGTGAGGGCTCTGTGGACCCCCATTTAAGAACCACTGTTCTGGACTCTCCTAGAGTCTACAACAAAACAAGTCTGGAATTTAATTTTCCAGTGTTGGCTAGCACAGACTTAGAACATCTTTCAGGTAAAGTCAGGTTTGGCCCCAAGACATTCCACTGCCCAAGGCAAAAGACAAGATGTAGCCCTTCCACTCCGTGAAGAGATGCCCAGGGGGTTGGCAGTTAGAGCTTTCTGTGACAGTGAGGAAGGATCCTTTGCTATGCATTCTTTATTTTTGTGCAGTTAGATACAACGTGCAGTTATGGAAAAATTGTGCAGTTTGAAAAGTGATAATGTATAGTTGGAAAGATGGGACGGAAACCAGGAATATTAAGCATATAAATGACAAGTGTTCATTGGGCAATCTTACTAATGACAAGAGAAACTTGGTTTTGGAGAGATCAGTTTTGGCAATACAAATTTGATGGGTGAGCAGAAATGGCTCTTGCCCTGGTGTAAGTGGCATCAAGGTGGAACTTATCCTGGTACACGAGTCATTAGATTCTTCTGTTAGTTCATGAACTAAGATAGATGAAGAGAGGCTGGATGGCCTTCTATTGGGAGTGCTTTGATAGCATATTCTTGCATGGCAGAAGGTGGCTGGATTGGATGGCCCTTGGGATCTCTTCCAACGCTAGGATTCTGTGCTCATGTTTGCAAGGCATTCCAGTATCAAATAGATTTTACATACATGGTGTAACCAAAATGGAAGATCTGAGCTGCTGCTTACTGGAATTTGGGTTGTATTGTAGTCCAGGAGAACACTGTATCTCCTTTTTAAAAGGCATATGGGGAATTGGGGGTGGGTGGGTTGGAAGATGCACTGAATTTTCTTCTGCATGTTTCTAACCAGCTGGTGAAATAGAAGGCTTTTTGCTGTCTGTCTAGTTTAGGAGGTGGGGAGGAAAAAGTGTCTTATGAAATAATTAATTTAATGAGTTTTATCTTTTCACTTCTCCTTTGAAATAGTGTATAGTTTGTATATGCGAAGTAAATTTTACATAGTTTGTATTTGATATGGTCTGACTTATTCAGTAAATTTTACTTGTATAAAAAATACTATGTTTTTCAGTGCATTTTCTTTTTTTACTTTCTACAAGGCTACAGAATGAACAACAAAAGTTGATGCCCAGGAGAAGCTTGTGGCCAGCACCTTCAGTGGTGGAGGAGACAGCAAATCCTTAGTGCCTGTTGGCCAACAATTCATAACAATAGTGCAGGCAGTGGTTGAGAGAAGATGCACATGTCCTTGAGGTTCACGGGTGCAGTTAGGGTGGGAGTATCAATAAGAGATATATAGGTGGAGAAGTTTCAAGGGGTCCCAGGAAAAACCATCTCAGCAGATGTCACCAAGCACAAGAAGTTAAAATACGATTTTTGAAAATATTTCTGGATATGTATATTAGCATACATGTATTAGCCAGACTTTTGTCTTTGCTTATTTTTTTTGACAATATATAAGTCACTACCCTAGAATGGATTCGTTTTATATATACCTGACAAAGTTTTGCCATAATAGTATGTCATTTTTTTAAAAGTCATGTAAGAATAAGACTTAGGTCATTTCCGCACTAGACTGTTATAGTGCTATTATTCTGCTTTCAACATCCTATGGAATCTTGGGATTTGCCGTTTCGGGAGGGGCTGGCCCCTCCCAAAATGGCAAACCCCAGGATTCCATAGGATGTTGAAAGTGGAATAATAGTGCTATAACAGTTTAGTGTGGAAATGGTCTTTAACACTGTCATATAAAACTTTGAGATCTCTGTAGTCTGGAAGTTAGATAAGAACATTACTGTCTCTCTTAATTAAGAACAAAACAGCAGCAGATGCAGCTAAGTCTAGTGCCACCTAGTGACTAAAGGACATGATGACACTGTCCACGTACCCATCTTTAAAGTATCTGGTTCCACTGTGTTTCTGTGGGTGGTGATGTCCAGAGAGACACCATATAGCAATGCAATGTTCAGCAGGAAATTTTGAATCTCTGTATCAGGACCCATAGAATACTCCAGCCATACCCATTGCAGAGTGGGAACCCAATGAACTGCTCACAACAGAGGCTGATTAGAAAGAGGTAAGATCACAGCAAGGAACCAAAAGGTTGCACTGTGAAACCTGCTTTGGGTTTACTAATCCATTTCTGGTCCCAGCTAGAAGAAACGCACTGAATTTAGTATAGGTCCCTTAGCTGAAATGCTTGAGACCCAAAGCATTCTGGAATATCTGCATCTATATATACATAAATTACAATACTGTTCAAGAGATTTCCAGGGAGTCCACAAAGGAACAAGTGGGAGCGTTGCAGCTGCTGTTTTGCATCGAGCACCACGCTTGGATTCTCACAATTTCACAGGTCTTCGCATCTCTCTCGAGCCTCATGTCTTGTTTGTTCATTACTTGTGTATGAGATGTGAAGCAGGAAAAACTGAGGATATGGGAACCAAATAAGCAGGAGTGCCACAGCTGCTGCCTCAAAGGTGGAAGCAGGTGGCAGCTGTCAAAAGTTTTGGTTTTTGGAGGATTTTGGATTTCTGGATAAGGGATACTCAGTCTAATGTTGTGTCAACACTAAGAAAATCTCATTGATTCAAGGATATTCTCTAGTTGGATTTAGGTTGCAGTTTCCATGGTACAAAAGTGTGGTTACATAAACTCTTGGACAGTGTCTCAAATAATCAAGAACATCCTAGCCATGGTTTTGGGGCTTTCCAGGCTCCTCATAGGAGCTGGTGAGGATCGGGAGGAGTTGATGTTCCCATCACCAGTGGAGGCTGGTAATCTCTGTTCATTGGTTGGTGAATCCAGGCTGGGTTTTAAACTTTATATGAGCTCCCCAAAGTGGCAACCTCTATCTCCAAAATAGGTTCTGTGCTGTAGCTCCTCTAAAGGTCAGACTAAAACCCAGAACAGACTCACTGTCCAGCTGCTCTGGAAATCTCCCCAAGAGCTGCTTTTGATCACCAAAGTGCTGGGAGAGGGAATCTCTACCAGGAATGCTCCCCACAAACATCTTCATTCAACATCTTTTATCAATGATTTGGATGAGGGAATAGCGGGCATTCTTATCAAATCTGCAGATGACACCAAATTAAGAGCGATAGGTAATACCCCAGGGGACAGGTTCAGAATTCAGAATGACCTTAACAGATTAGAGGATTGGGCCAAAACGAACAAAATGAATTTCACCAGGGAGAAGTGTAAGGCACTACTCTTGGGCAGAAAGAATGGAGTGCACAGATATAAGATGAGTGACACCTGACTTTACCATAGCAGATATGAAAGAAATCTAGAAGACTTAGTAGACCACAAGCTGAATATGAGTCAGCAGTGTGATGGGGCAGTTTAAAAAGCCACCTCTGGGCTGCTTCAATAGGAATATAGTGTCTTAAGTCGAGGGAGGGGATAGGACCACTCTGTTCTGCTTTGGTCAGATCCCACCTGGAATGATGTGTCCAGTTCTGGCAGGATATTGACAAGCTGGAATATGTCCAGAGGAGGGTGGTCAAAATGATAGAAGGCCTGGAAACCAAGCCCTGTGATGAGCTACCCCTCCTAATTTGGTGTCATCTGCAAATTGGATAAGTGTACCCTCTATTCCATCATCCAAATCATTGATAAAGATGTTGAATAGTACTAGGCCCAGGACAGAACCCTGTGGCACTCCACTAGTTCTCTTCAGGATGAAGAGGAGTCAATTGTTTAGAGGGGAGTTGCATTTCCCTTTTGAGGGTGTTCCTGCATGGCAGGGGGTTGGACTGGATGGCCCGTGTGGTCTCTTCCAACTCTACATTTCTATGATTCTGTGGTTCCTTTGAGGCTGAGAGAGTATGACTTGTCCAAGATCACCCAGTGGGCTTCCATGCCAGAGTAGGGATAGGAACTCTGGTCAAATAAGTCATACTCCAACACTCAAATCACTACCCTACGCTGGTGTTACAATGCATTATATTAACCGAAATAGGATGTAATAAAGGGACGTGTCATCATAGCTACATCTGACATCTCCAGGAACGGGCACTGATAATGCTTGAGTTTAGCTGTGCAAATGCACTTCCCGGACAGCCACAGAAACCTGTTTCTAATATCCTGCCTTTAAGAGTTTTCCAGACTAAAACCATCTTTCCTTGGAGTATTTCCACTAGATGGCAATGGAGAATTACTTTATTTTTTGTCAACCAGGAGCCTTAATTGGAGGGGATGATGCAAATGGTACTGTCAACCCAGAGCCTTTTTAAAAATGTTATTTCTATGGTAGCGTTGTTTTAAATAAGGCAGCAAAAATATGATTGCAAAACAATCTTAAATCCTTTTGAAAACAAAGCTAAATGATGGGCTGACTGCCTGGAGCATGTTGGAAAGTGCAAGTCAGGAAGATGGCTGTATCTTCATTTTGGTTTTGGTTACAGACTTGGCTACTCTTTTTCTTCTTTTAAAATTCAAATTACTAATGAGTATGTCTGTCCAATGTATTTGAGCCTTTTGGGATTAACATAGAAATTTTAGACCAGTAGTAGCCTTTTGCCTTCTTATGAGCCCACTCATATATGAAAAAAGGAACCTTCCTTATCTGGACATCCCTAGCATTGGGGCCATTCTGGGCTGTTCTTAAGGGCTTTTACAAGTTTTCTTTTAAATTACTGCCCAATGTACATTTTATATCTTTGGACCACATTTTTTTCCATTCACCCATGTGAACATTATGCCCAAAATTTTGGACCCACCATATCCTGTACTCGTTTATTAAGTTCATCCTCAGTCTCTAATTTCAAAAGCGATTTATACACTTTTTAAATTATATTGTGATTGTCTTTACAGAACTCTAAGTAAAACTTGTTTTCTACAACCTCTATGGCTGCATTTCTTTTACCCTGATTAACTCTGCCCTTAAGTTGCATATCAGCAAACCAATTAATATCTTTGCCTTCCTTAAAGAGCATCTCTCTTGATTCAAAACTCCAGTTGTTTCGTTCAAAGTGCAGAAGATCATCTACACCAGTAACACCAGCAAGTGAGGCTGCAACAATTAGAAATTGTCACAAATGCTTGTCACAGCCTTGGTTCACTGGTGAAAAAGGACTGGAAACAACCTCCTCCTTCTGCCCCAACAGATCTCCTTCATCCAATGTGGCCCCTGGCTTTTAAGGGGGACTTGGGGGACATTTCTGACTTATGATGACTCTAAGGCATACCTATCATGGGGGTTTCTTGGCAATGTTACCCTGAAAACTGGGGGTCCTGCAAGGGGCGCCCGACTTTGCCAATTAGAAATGCCAAATCTGGGGAAATTAGACTTAGAGCACTGTTTTGCTAGCGAGAGGCAGGGTGACGAAGCAAGATCTTCCACCCTATGTCTACAGCGTCGGGTTAGAGAGTGACTAAACAAGGTGTTTCCAAACAATAACAATTCTTTATTAAGAACAAACACAGAAGACAGACACATACTAACTAACTTAGAAAAGAAAAAGAGTTGTAGGGGAGGCAATACGACCTGTTCCGTAGTCCTAGGGAGAGGTTGGAGATTTGGGGAAGAAAGCTCAGCGTGGGGCGCTGAGGGGAGTCCCTTAAACACACCGACGGCAGGGCGGGATGGCAGTTGAAGGTGATCCGAGGATCGGTTAAAAGTGAGGGGTTTTTATAGGGAAGATCGTGCCTTTCGGCTATGGCAGTCCCAAAGGAGGACAAAAGAGGTTTCGGTGCTGGACAAAAGGATTTGGTGAGGTCAGGTTTCTCGTGATGAGATTTGCATGTAGAAACAATACCTTTGGCCGAGATGTTAATGGCCCAACTTACAAGAGTAGTTTGCCTGAGAGCCACGTGGCTATTGAAGATCCGTGGCGGGAAGTTCCCTAAAGCTTCAGGTGAGTTTTGGGTGCAGGCTACAAAAAGAAATGGAATGTAAACCATTAACGGCTGCTCTCTGTCCGTGCTTATCCAGAGAACTTTGCGAACACGTGAAGTGAGGTAATCACTAACCAGTCCAGCTAAGTCCAAATTAAATGATATCGAAAGGATATCTGGGGGTCCTCACTGAGGGTACCATGGCCGAAATAACAGCAAGATTTGTTCAGACGGGATTCGGCACTATTGCCTTCCTCTGAGGCAGAGAGAGTGTGACCAGCCTAAGGTCACCAAGAATGTTCCTGTGGATGAGTGGGATTTGAACCCTGGTTTCCCAGAGTCCTAGTGCAACACTCAAAACACTACACCACACTAACTGCCATGGCTCCGTCCTTTGGAATCATGGGATTTGTAGTGTGGTGGAGTACTTAGTATTCTTTGCTAGGGATCGTGAGATGACTTTACCCTGGAAAACCATGTCTTCCGGTCAGAGTTGGCACTTCTACATTAGATGGACCAAGGATCTGACTCAATGTGAGATGGTACCTTAAAAACAAAATGTTTGAGACCTTTGAATAAACAGCAAACGTATTTCAAAATATCCAGTCTTTTATCATTCATTATTTTGCACATTCTGCCAAGCAACTCAGTAGGACTTCCTCTCAATCCAATTGCATATTGTGCAGGAGTGAAGGATTTTATAATCTAAATTGCCCAGATCTTTTATCATGCCTTCCCTCTGTCAAATTATATATGTCAATTTAGGAAGATTTTATATATTAAACCTGACTTTTCTGAAAAAGACTCCATATGACTTATAACAAATTAGGCCAATAATTCAAATAAAGGATTTTTTTTTCTTAAATTGCAGATTGGTATTTTGATATTCTCCATATTCTTCCACTGGTACACCACATATTCCCTCTGCAGCTAATGAGACTCATTTGCTTTCATCCAAGAAATACAGGGAGCCATTTTATACAGAGCTTTAAAAAGCTACACTATGGATTACACTCCCTAGCCAGTATTTGTCCTGGTTTGTAGAATTTGGAGAATAGTTTGGAAACTTCAGCAGGTCCAAAATGCGGTAGCCAGGTGTTGACCAGGGCAGGTTACAGGGCTCATATAACTCCCCTGTTGGAACAGCTTCACTTGCTGCTTGTCCATTTCCAGGCAGAATTCAAAGTACTGATTATGAATCAGACTATTTGAGAGCCCCTTTGTGCTTGGAGGCAATGGAACTCCCCTCCACAAGAGGTCCAGTTGTTACCCTGTATATTGGGGGTCCCGGGAGGGGCACCCAAATTACCAAATAAAAACACAAGTCGGGGGAATTTAGCTTGAGCACTCTCTCGGCTGGGCGAGAGGCGGGATAATGTTGGCAAGGATCTTTTAACCCAGTGTCTACAGTGTCAGGTCAGAGAGCGGCTAGACAAGGTTTTCTAAGTAACAAACAATATTTTATTAAAGACAAGAAACACGCAAGACAAGACATAAACTAACGAACTGAGAAATAGAAACGGAGAGCTTTTCGGGAAAGGCAATACGACACCTGGTCTCGTAGTCCTGGAGAGAAGCGGGGTTCCGGGGAAGAAAGCTCAGCGGGGTTTGCTGAGGGGAGTTTCCTTAGACAACCAGCAGCAAGGCGGGATGGAAGTCTAAAGTAGTCTGAAGACGTCCCAAAAGTGGGGACCTTGTATAGGGTGGATTTTACCTACAGGCTATGTTATGCTCGGTGAGAACAAAGGAAATTTGGAGTTGGACAAAGGAGTTCGAAAAGGTCAAGTTCTGCATGATTGGTTTAGCTCTTGATGACAATAGCATGGCCGGTTCGTTAATAGCCCGATACAAAGGAATGGCTCGGCTCTCGGCCGTGCAGCTTTGTGTGAATATGCGCCGAGCAGAGCCGGTTTGCGGGGAGGTTTTTCCCTAAAGCAACGGAGAGGCTTAAGCTGCCTGCCTGAATGAGGTTTGGAATTTACAACCATTAACGGCCGCGCCCAATACGTGCTCGTCCAGGGGACCTCTGCAAACACGTGGAGAAGGGTGGCAGAGAAAGGTCAAGCAAAGGCAAAATTATTTGATATCAAAAGGATATCTAGTGCTCTCACCAGACATATCATAATCACAGTTAGCCCTCTCCCAGCTCATTTTCCATCAGCAGGCTAAGACTATGACCATTTCTGCACTAGCCTGTTACAGTGCTATTATTCCACTTTCAACATCCTATGGAATCCTGGGGTTTGCAGTTTAGGGAGGGGCCTCAAAGGCCAAAGGCCCTCAAAGGCCCCTCCCTAAACTGCAAACCCCAGGTCCATAGGATGTTAAAAGTGGAATAATAGCACTACATAGCCTAGTGTGGAAATGGCCCTATTTATTCAGGCAGGCCCTCGATTGATTTTTAATCATACAGCAGAACAGTGTTGAAAGCAGCCGTGTGTTGTGTTGTTATGTTGTGTCTTCTTAATTAACTTTTATATGCATTTTAAACTTATCTGGTTTCAGCAGTGTTGTTGTTTAATTGCTTTTTGAACTTCGGTAATGCAACATGTTAGCTTGTCTTGGTTTTAAATTCTTGTCAACTGTCTTGGAGTAAATAAATATATTAAAAATAAATAGTCCAAAAAGTAACCTTCTGAAGCTATATATTAATGTTGGGTGAGGAGTCGTCAGTGGAACTTTTCCATAATTCGCCTTCTGTCATGGCTGGATGGGGCTCCACTTGAAAGTTCCCCTTGCTCCAGCCAGCAGCAGCCTCAGCCTACAGCAGGAAAGGGAAAATCTTTCATTATGCTTAAACCAAGCTCCCTGACCAGCTGAGCATGCTATTGAATGTCACAATAAAATATCAAGTGCCTGGGTCTGTTTTTTTCCTCTTCCCTCCCAGTCCCTTTTCTTTTCGTGCCATGTCTTTCAGGTTGTAAACTTCCAGGCAGAAGTTTAATTTCATATTGCATTTCTGATATTCAGACACTATTTTTGGTGAGGAGTGTGGCTGAAAATGAAAATAATCTGGATAACTACACTATGTATATATGGTGTACTTGCACCCTCTTATGAGCAGTGATGTATTTAAGTCTTTTACTCCAGGTCGCAAGTCAAGTCTCAAGTCTCTACCCTCAAGTCTCAAGTCCTTGAAGATACTTTCAAGTCAAGTCTTAAGTCAAGTCTCAAGTCCGGGGACCAACTTTATACCCCAACCTATATTCCAGAATTTCTGGACAGAGTCAAATAAAGTCAGTTTCAATAAGCTAAGCAGAATTAGCCCTTCACATTTGCAGTTTTGCCGTCTGCAGCTTCGGAAGTGGGGAATAGGATCTTTATTACTTCTCCTTCCTAAAGCTGGAGGCTTTTGTGCAAATGGGCATAAAAGAGTCTGCAGCTTTGATTGATTCTGATTAACTTTTATTAGGCATACTACAACATACACATTTACAATAAAACTTCAACAATCATTTTTAGACAATTTAAGCCATATGTTTGTTGCCTCCACCAGAAAGTTGGCCATTGGCCTAGTAATATGCGGATTCCGATCTTCCAATAAGGATTCCACTGATAACCTATCCAAACGGATATTCCTTTCCAATAACCTCCTTAACAACTTTTTCCTTGGAATTATATACAGTGGGCAGAACAATACAATATGATGGAGAACGTCAGGACCTTGAGCACAATGACATATATGATTCAGAAAAGGGGGCTGTAGATAGCTACCGTTAGTCACATTTGAGGGATGTACATTCAGCCTTGCAAGTAGAAAGGCCTTCCTTGACACCAACAATGAGAGAGTTTGAAAATAATCCGGAATCCTCCTTACTTTGGAAGTGGGGAATAGGATCTTCCTTACTTCCCATTTCTGAAGCTGGAGGCATTTTCAGAAGTGGGGAATAGGATCCTTCTTACTCCCCAGTAACAAAGCTTCAAAAGCTTTAGAAAGAAGGATCCTTCCTCCTCGAGCTTGCTGCCTAACACATTTGCTGTTCCCCTTTGATTAGTGTGGATGATACCGACGTAGGACTCAGGATGTTATTCTGAGGATTGGTACAGCATGACCATCACATATCTGAGTTTTGTCACCTAAAGGTTAAATGGCGCCTATTTCCTCTTTCATATGCAGAAGCCACTTCAAGTAGTAGTTCAAACTTAGGCTATTTCCTCACTGCATTGTTATACTGCTATTATTCCACTTTCAACATCCTTTGGAATTCTGGGGTTTGTAGTTTACTGAGGCCAAAGAGCTCTCTGGCTGAGAATTCTAAATGCCCCTCCTTAAACTGCAAATCCCAGGATTCTATAGGATATTGAAAGTGGAATAATAGCACTATAAGAGTGTGGTGCAGAAATACTTGAGAAATGCACCCTGCACTCTGAGGGCGAGTTTTGTCTTCTGCTCTTAGGAAAAGTTTTAGGGGGCTCCTCTGATATGCAGCAGGGCTGAGCAGCCCTCAAGCCCATTGCCTAACCCGTTTGCTGTCCCCCCCTGAGAAATGCACCCACACTTTGGGCTTGAGACAGGTTGTCCCATGACCAGCAAGCAAAAAGAGACAGAAGGATTGCTCAAAGTTGTAAGGTTTCTGGATGAACTTGTTATGTTACTGAACCAAGGGCGGCAAGTCAGTCACTAAAAATATACAAGAATTGAGTTGAGTCAGTGCATCCTTTATTGCTGAGTCGAGTCCAAGTCAAGTCACTGAAGTGACTTAAGTCTGACTTAAGTCCAAGTCAGTCAACTTGAGTCTACATTACTGCTTATGAATATAGTATGCTCACCCCAGTGTTACTCTGATTTTTGGGGTCCCTTGGGGGACACCTCAATGTGCTTCATGTGATAAGGAATGGAAACTAGCCAGAGCACGAGCAATAGCCATGCGAGGGGCAGGGTAACCCAGTGGGGTCTTTTTACCCAGTGTTTATGGGGTCAGGCCAAGACAAAAACCAAATAAATAGGTCCAATAAATGATTTTATTGAAGGAAAGTCTCACGCAGCAATGCAATCACTCACACATGCACCCAAGAGCTATTAAGAAGCAAGAGAGAGGAAACTGGACAGGGGGGTATTGAAGGGGTGTAGTTGGGGTGATCCTGCACCTTTTCCTGAAGTCCTGGGTTTGGGAGGGCAGCAGAGAAGTGGGGCTCAGCACGGAGAGGGCTGAGGGGATCACTCAGCGGATGGAGCAATGGTCTGCTGGGATGACCGGGGGTGATCCAAAGAACCACTCAAAAACTGGGACTATTTGTAGGGGAAGTAGGGGGAAAAGTACCTGGTAGGCTAATCCTTTCCCAGGGAGAACAATGGGTGTTGGAGCGAAAACGAAGCTCCACCATGGCAATTTCCTTTGTGTGATGGGATTGCAAGGTGTTGCCAAAGTCTCAGGATCTTCGGCTGCATTTGATTGTGGTGTGACTTCATGTAAATGGTCCTCGCTTGATGGAATATTTGCTCAGCTTGAGGCACACATGCTAATTCTCTCAAGTCGGCTTCTCTGGGCTGTGGACCCTTTGTTTATTGTGGGTTTACACATCTTGAGGTCTTCTGGGGCTACGTGACTGGGGATTTTACTGGCCTGACCTGGTTTTCAATCTTTGACCATTGCTGCCTATGTGCCCATCTGGGTGACCTCTCAGGCACATTGAATCATATTTAATATCAAAATTGTAGACTCTGGGATGGGGTTTCTCCCTCGGAGTAACACCAGTTTCAGAGCTTTTGAGCTACTCCTGGCCATGTGGACTGGGGGATTCTGGGAACTGTAGTCTTCCAAAGACTAACGCCAAAATAAATAAAATAAAATAATAAATAAATATGGTCAGGAAGAGCAAAGATTGTGACTTCTCCAGCCACCAATATAAAAAGGGACAGAACCAAACTTTTAAATAATGCATTTATTTTCAGCAGTGGCCAGAACTGTGTGTGTGCACAGCTAAAACTTGTGTACGAGCTACACTTGTCCTGTGAGATGTCAGATCTGGCTACATGCCTTGATTACATCTCGACTGGACTACTATAATGCAGTCTACATTGGGCTGTCTTTGGAAACAGTTTGGAAACTTCAGAAGGTTCAAAACGTGGCAGCCAGAATGCTGAGTGGGACGAGTTATAGGGAGCAAATAACTCCCTTGTTAAAACAGCTTCACTGGCTACCTGTTTGTTTCGAGGCACAATTCAAAGTAGTAGTTATGATCTCTAAAGCCCTATATGATTTAGCTCCAGACTATATGAAAGACCATGGCCATTTCCGCACGAGACTGTTATAGCGCTATGATTCCACTTTCAACATCCTATGGAATCCTGGGGTTTGCAGTTCCGGGAGGGGCCGGATGCAATCCAGCAATCCTGCTGGAGTTTTAAAGTGAGGACACAAGGGAGGGTCTTCTTAGTGGCTGCTCCCACCCTGTGGAAATCCCTTCTATGGGAGGCCAGCCTGGCCCACTCCCTGCTTACCTCTTGCTGGCAAGCAAAAACATTCCTATTTGAGCAAGCTTTAAATGTGTGAGCAGATGAACTTTTATTTTACTGGGATGCTTTATTTTTTAAAAAAACTTTTGCATGTTTTCCTAATGATTTTACACTGTTTTTCTTTGGCTATTTTAGTTGTCTTAGATTATATAGTAAAAGTTTTTTTCTGGAAGCCCCGATGGATCCCATTCTGGGAGAAAGGCAGCTTATAATTACAGTCAGCCTTCCACATTTGTGGGTTTGACTTTCATGGATCTGATTATTTGTGAGTTTGGCTCCCATAGAGGAACTGTTACCCTGCTTGCTGGGGGTCCCTTAGGGGGATTCCCAATGCCTGTCACAACTGTCACTTGTGGGAAAAATTAGCTAAGAGCACTGCTTTAGCAATGCAAAGAGGGCAGGATAATTAAGGATCTTTAACCCAATGTTTACGGGGTCAGGCTCAGTCAGAAATCACACAAAAAGGTGCAATGAATGAATTTATTGAGTAATAATAGTACGCGCTCATGCACACACGTACACACACATCCAAGGGCTAATTGAAATAAAGAATGGAAATAAAATAGAGAGATTGTTG
The DNA here is from genome assembly GCA_948474755.1 of Ctenosaura bakeri. NCBI lineage: Eukaryota > Metazoa > Chordata > Lepidosauria > Squamata > Iguanidae > Ctenosaura > Ctenosaura bakeri. Next base: position 351,460 of record CAOLHI010000697.1, read on the forward strand.
AGGGATTCGCAGTTTGGGAAATACTGCACCTCCTCCTGAAGTCCTTTGGTCCGGGAAGTAACGATAGAACAGCAACTCAGCGAAGAGATGCTAAGGAGATGCGTAGCTGTTGGGAGGGGGGACCGGTCAGTTGGTATGACCGGGAGGCATCATAATCATTGCATTGCCTTCCTCTCCTTGCCTCGATCTCTTCTGCCTAACTAGCCCAAAAACAGGGACTATTTGTAGGAAAAATTTACTTTGAAGACAAATCCTTTCCTGGGGAAAACAATCAGAGACAGAATAAGAAAAACACCTCCACATCTGGTATCTCTCGGAAGATAACAAAGTGTTATCTAAATAACAGAATCTTCCTCTGCTTTGAGGCTGTGGTGTGAGTTTCTGGAGATGGATCTGATAAGGTTTTATTGCTTCCAGTGCCCAATTTTCTGGGAACACCTTTATTCCCTTCAAGTGGACCCCTTAAAGGTTAAAGGCCTTTTGTCCACCATGGGTTATATAATATGTAATAATAATATTTATTTATTTGTATCCTGCCTCTCCACACGGATCGAGGCGGCGAACAACATGAAATACATTGTACATTACAAGTAGCATATATTTCTATACCGCTTGTCAGCTAAGTGCTCTCTAAGCGGTTTACAATGTGTTTTTAGCTAATTGCCCCCAACAAGCTGGGTACTCATTTTACCGACCTGCGGAAGGATGGAAGGCTGAGTCAACCTGGAGCTCGGCAGGATCGAACCCACAACCTTGTGGCTGCAGTACTGGCATTTAACCACTGCGCCACCAGGACTCATGTTGCTATCTGACTGGGGATTTTACTGGCCTGATCTGGTTCTTTTGATCGTACAACCGTTATTGCCTACATGCACATTCGGGTGACCTCTCTGGTGAGTTAGATTAATTTTATATCAACGTTGTAGACTCCAGGACTGGGTTTACCAAGGAGACAACAGAACCTTCCCTCTTGGTGGCCCCAATCAGGCCAAACAGCCCTTTAAAAACCTGCCTCTGATCCTCCTTCTTCTCCACCAGACATGGCTGGCCAGCTAAGGATAGCTCGCATCCCGAATTCTCAGCCCCACAACCCCTCTCCCGATGCCCCCCGACATTCATGCAAGAAGATGGGCAAGAGAGAGGAAATATAGGGCCACCAAGCCGACGCATCCTCTTTGCCTCTTCTTTCCTTGAGATGGTTTGGACTCTGGGTGTCCATTGGCCCTCTTCCCACAGATGCACACACGCATTTTGATATTTGTGATTTTTCCACTTTTATGGGAGTCCTGTGTCCCAACCCTTGTTAATGTGGAGGGCTGACTGTACGATAAAGAAACAAAGAAATAAAACCTTGTAGGACTTGCTAAGGAGATGACCCTATGGCCACAATACCAAATGCATGCTGATGGAATAAAGAGTTTTTATAATGGTAGAATGCTTTTTTTTTTAAAGGCCACTTTGTCTTAATTTATAGGTTCGTTGCAATAACCCTGTAATAAGAAAGATGCCCACTACTTCTCTGAAGACCTATTCATCATGCTTTTTTTATTAAAAATAAAATAAAAGGCACAATAGGGCAGAATATTGATTGTTTTTATAACATTTAAACAGAAATTTATTTTCCTTAAAAAATGGAACAGTGGCCAAAATGTTTTTTTGCTTTGCCACGATTAACCCTGCTGAGCACCTGGTGGAATTTGTTTGCAGTCTAGATTCAGCCGCTAGCCAACAGGACAAAATTGTATTGCTTGACTCTGTGATGTCAGTGGATAAAGCTGTTTGTTATTGAAAAGGTCTGATAGAATGATGAAGATGATGATGATGATGATAAAAAAGATATTCCCCATGATATTCTTGCAAAGAAGCTAGTAAAATGCACGCTGGACAGGGTTACTGTTAGATGGATAAGTAATTGGTTTACCAACCGAACCCAAAGGGTGCCCCCCAATGGCTGCTTTTCATCGTGGAGAGAGGTGACTCGTGGGGTGCCACAGGGTTCTGTCCTGGGCCCAGGGCTATTCAACATCTTCATCAATGATTTGGATGAAGGAGTGGAGGGCATGCTCATCAAATTTGCAGATGACACCAAATTGGGAGGGGTTGCTAATACACTAGAGGACAAGATCAAATTTCAAAATAACCTTAACGGATTGGAGAGCTGTGCCAAAGCTAACAAAATGAATTTCAACAGATATAAATGTAAGGTCCTGCACTTAGGCAATAAAAATGGAATGCACAAATATAGGATGGGGAACGCGTGGCTGGGTAGCAGTACGTGTGAAAGGGATCTAGGAGTCTTCATAGACCACAAGCTGAACATGAGTCAGCAGTGTGATGTGGCAGCCAAGAAAGCCAACGCGATTCTTGGTTGAATCAATAGAAGTATTGTTGGGTAGCTCTCCATATTTTAGTTATGAAATATGTAGTAGGAGTTAAGTAGTAGCTTGCTTATAACAAGGTATGAGAACCAGAGACCATTAGGTAAACAAAGCTTGGAATGTAGTGATAAGTGCAGCCAGGCTACACCAGACGCTTCAAGGTCTCTTGCGGGCAGGATGATGTATTATTTGCCTTTTTTGTTTTGAATTTTGCTAATTGCCTCCAGTTCACTCACTGAAGTCCTGTACGATGTACCACGCTCCTAATAAATAGCATTTATGCACTGTTATATTTGTGTGTGTGAATTCAGTTCCTGACAAGTATGGTGTCTAGATCGAGGGAGGTAATGGTACCATTCTATTCTGCATTGGTTAGGCCTCATTTGGAATATTGTGTCCAGTTCTGGGCAGCTCAATTCAAGGAGGATATTGACCAACTGGAACGTGTCCAGAGGACGGCAAGCAAAATGATGAAGGGTCTGGAAGCCATGAAGCCCTATGAGGAGCGGCTTAGGGAGCTGGGCATGTTTAGTCTGCAGAAGAGAAGGTTAAGAGGGGACATGATAGCCATGTTTAAATATTTGAAGGGATGTCATATTGAAGAGAGAGTGGGCTTGTTTTCCACTGCTCCAGAGACTAGGACAAGGAGCAATGGATTCAAGCTGCAGGAAAGGAGATTCCACTTGAACCTCAGGAAGAACTTTCTGATGGTCAGAGCTGTCTGGTAGTGGAATATGCTGCTTTGGAGTGTGGTTGAGTCTCCTTCTTTGGAAGTTTTTAAGCAGAGGCTGGATGGCCATCTGTTGTGAATGCTTTGATGGGTGTTCCTGCATAGCAGGGGGTTGGACTTGATGATTCTATGATTCTATTATTCACCTTCTGGTTGACCAATCCTGATATTTGGAACAAGATCATTTGAAAGGCCACTTATTTCTCCCGGTATCCTGGCCTCCTTTTCATAAGCTCTTTTACAGGTGTGTCTACCCAGAAAGAATGAGTTACATTGTGACCTTTATTGGATAATTAAGTTAATTTTACAAACAATGTACAGTGGCCCCTTGGTATCTGCTAGGGTTTGGTTCCAGCACCCCCTATGGATACCAAAATACGCAGAAGCTCAAGTCCCATTATGTACAGGTAAAATGGGCATAACACCATTTTTTTTTCACTAGGTAGCTACCCTACCTGAAGACTAATTCCTTCTGTTACTCATTACATAGCACATACTAAGAAAAATATTTATATTTTTATATTATATGAAATAATTATATTGTATGTATGTGTGTGTGTATATATATATATATATATATATATATATATAGAGAGAGAGAGAGAGAGAGAGAGAGAGAGTTTCATCTACAGATATTTGTGTAGGAATTTTATCTGTATGCCTTTTTGTTTGTATCTGTTTTAATTTTTCTACTCTAACTTGGCTTCCAGTTTTGGAGAAAGATCAAGATATAGATAAATATAATAGTGACGATGACTATTGTTATTGTGCCTAAATTTCCTAAAGGCACTAGATCCTGTCTGATCTTGGAAGCTAAGCAAGGTCAGCCATGGTTAGTCCTTTGATTGGAGACGGCCAATGAATGCCAGGTCCTGTAGGCTATATTTCAAAGGAAGGACCTGGGAAAACCACCTCTGAGGATTCCTTGCCTGAGAAAACCCTATGAAACTCATGGGATTGCCCTAAGTTGAGAGGCAACTGGGAGGTGTGCGTGCGCACACACACACACACACAAGTACTACTACAACTACTTTGCACTTATTCACTGTTATTGTTAAGTACTGTCGAGTCAACTTCAACTTTTGGGGACCCTCTGAATAAGAGATGCCCACGTCTGTCAGAGGGATGGTGGATGATGGGTGCTACACAAAAACCCTGGTAGCACTTCCCTCGAGCACTGAGGTCTGGCAAAAAGACAGTTCACCAGAGTCAAGTGTTTAAAAATCACCATACAACAGAGTTTACTCACACAGCTTGAAGCATCCCAGCAGAGTGTTAACCATTAGCAGCAAAAACCTTGAAGCCAGGAAAAATACTCCCAAGCAAATGTTATCTTCCAACAGGAGGCCTTTACTCTTGAGTTACAATACGTACAGTATATACAAATCTCCAACGGAGTTTTCAGCATTCAACAGCATGCAGAACATAGCCTTTGGCCGCTCTCCAGACATCAAGAGGGCTTAGAGGGCTAGAGCACACCCCCTTATATTCAGCCATTGCTGATGCAACTCTAGCAGCCCTTGCTAGAGGTATGATGCAACCTTCCTGCCCTTGGTTGCACAACCCAATGACTCATGCAGGTATTACGTGGGATTGCATCACCCACTGTCATTCCCAGGTGCAAATTTTAATTTACATCATGTATATTTTATGTGGATTTAGGTTCTGTCCCTCATAATGTCACCTTATCCTCAACCACCCTGCACAGCTCTTGCTGATTCAGGGATGTGCCTTCCTTGATTGAGTACATCCATCTGTAATGCAGTCTTCCTCCTGTATTCCTACTGCATTCTTGTCTTTCCTAGTAAGTCATGTTTCTCATGATATATCTAAAGTACAACAGTCTCAGTTTCCAAGCTTCCAAGGAGAGTTCAGTTACTTGTTATGGTCAGCTCTCCCGATCCGCAGATGCAGTATCCATGGATTCAACCAACCACAGCATGAAAATATTAAAAAAAGAAAAAAATTCCAAAAAGCTCTTTGCCAATTTATGTAAGGTTCTCCATTTTACTGCACAGGATGTGTAGTAAGTGGCTTTTTGTTGGTTGTCTCCTGAGCGATTTCGGCACAAGACTGTTATAGTACTATTATTTCACTTTCGACCTCCTATGGAATCCTGGGGTTTGCAGTTTCGGGAGGGGCTGGCTGGCCCCTCCCTAAACTGCAAACCCCAGGATTCCATAGGAGGTCGAAAGTGAAATAATAGCGCTATAACAGTCTCATGCGGAAATGGCCCTGGTTGTTTTGTTGGTTGGTTGTGCCGGTTGTGTTTTACCCAAAAAGATATACTGAAGTCCTACTGCTTTCAGAGTTTCTATTCTAGACATATTAAGTCTAGATTCAACCTGTAACTTTTATATCCCAAATCTGTTTGTTCTATATCTTGTAATTAGTACATACTATCCCTTTAACAGGCAAGCCCAGAAAGCCTCAGCACTACTGGTCTCTGTGGGAAGAAGAATAGGAAAATCTTCAGTTTTTGTCAAAATCTGGGATGGAAATCATTCAGCCCTCTAGATGTTACTGGACTGCATAGATATGGTATTCATCTACTAGAAAAATATCTTTACCATCAGGAAGTTCTTTTCCTTTAATTTGAATCCATAGCTCTGTATCCTAGTCTCTGGAGCAGCATAAAACAAGCTTGCTCCATCTTCAACATGGCATCCCTTCAAATATTTAGCACGGCTATCAGGTCACCTCTTAACTTTCTTTTCATCAGGCTAAACCTACCCAGCTCCCTAAGCCGCTCCTCACAGGGCATGGCTTCCAGACCCTTCACCATTTTGGTCGCCCTCCTCTGGACACTCTCCAGCTGGTCAATATCTTTCTTGAATTGTGGTGCCCAGAACTGGACACAGGATTCCAGGTGAGATCTAACCAAAGCAGAATAGAGGGATATTATTACTTCCCTTGATCTCGATGCTATACTCCTATTGATGCAGCCTAGAATTGCATTTCCTTTTCTTTTCAGGTATCCTTCAGGTGTCATCTGATTGGGATAAAATCTGCTAACATTGTGATCCTGAAGCCAATGTATCGTACAAGTGACTTCCAAGACCAGAGCTGAGATTAGACATTGAGCTGATATTGTTCTTTGCTGTCAAGTTGACTTTGGGCAACCCTGTGAATGAGAGATGTCTAAAGAGATCATCAACTGCTCCACTCAGGTCTTGCAGATCCAGGGCTGTGGCTTCCTTTACTGCAGTGGTTCTCAACCTGGGGGTCGGGACCCCTTTGGGGGTCGAATGACCATTTCACAGGGGTCGCCACTCCTCAATCCTGCCCCCCTTTTAAAAGAAGGTGGCCTCACAGCCAATGGGAGCAGTGCTTCTGAGACCCCTGTGCTGGGGTTCAAACTGCAAACCCCAGGATTCCATAGGATGGTGAAAGTGGAATAATAGCGCTATAACAGTCTAGTGCAGAAATAGCCAGGATGACCTTCTCCTCTCGCTTTTGTTGTGCGTGGGCCCTTGGCGCTTGCCACACGCACGTGTTGTGTTCTTCGCCCTGACTGTCTTGCATTCCTCGCTTTTTGTATGTTCAGCGTCCGCACTCCCTTTAAGGGAGGGAGGGAGGGAGGGAGTGAAACAAAACGCGTCTGCTTATGCCGCCGCCATCTTTCCTCTCTCCCTGTCCTTTCCTCCCTGCGCCTCGTGTAAAATGTGGGCTGTTTCGGCCTTGCCTTTGGGAGTGACTGGCTTTTTGAACTGTGGAAACCCAACATTCAGAACTAGAACTACTGCCTTAATTCTGGCACTGATGGACGCTTTCTGTGCTTAAAAAAAGGGGGAGGGTTACCAGTTTTTAGGCATTAGAAGTCTATCCAGAGCAGTGATTTAGGGCAGTGTTTCCAATCTATTTGATGTTGGAAATAACTAACTAACTAAATAATAAATAAATAGATAAATAAAAATAACGAAAATGATTTTATGGTTGGGGGTCACCACAACATGAGGAACTATATTAAGGGGTCATGGCATTAGGAAGGTTGAGAACCACTGCTTTACTGGATCAATCCGCTTGCAATGTAGTCTTCCTCTTTACTTGATGCCTTCTACTTTACCAAGCATTATAATCTTTTCCAGTGACTCATGTCATCCCGTGATATGTCCTAAGTACACCAGCCTCCATTTGGTCAACTTAGGTTCAAGGGAGAGTCCCGGCTTGTTTCGCTCTAGGACCCATTAATTTGTCTTTTTAGTAGTCCAGGATATCCCTAGAACTCTCCTCCAGCACCACGTTTTAAATGAGTAGATTTTCTTCCTTTCCTTTCTTTCTTTACTGACCAGCTTTCATAACCATACATCGAAACTGGAAATGCACTAAGGCCTGCATGATGCTGACTTTGATATCTACATATTGAGCTAGAGAAACCCTTTTAATAATTAGACTCCGTTCTCTTCCTTCATTGCTGCCAGTCCTCTTCATCTTCCTCCTCCTCTTACTTCTTCTTCTTTATAAAAGTCAAAAACTTTATAGCAAGGATAAGCAGACTTCAGGCACTTGAGGTCTACTATCTGTGTGTGCTTTTAAATAAAACCATGCCATCCAGCAGTCAGAACTTGTTGGATTTAACAATTTTGACTGGAGGAATCTCCTTTGACTATCAAAACTCATAGGCTTTCTGCACTAGACTGTTATAGTGGTATTATTCCACTTTCAACATCCTATGGAATCCTGGGGTTTGCAGTTTAGGGAGGGGCCTCAAGGCTGCAACTGCAAACCCCAGGATTCCATAAGATGTTGAAAGTGGAATAATACCACCTATTGCAAGGAGACTGCAAACCCCAGGATTCCATAGGATGTTGAAAGTGGAATAATACCACTATAACAGTTTAGTGCAGAAATGGCCTGAATGCAGCTGCCAGCCCTTGCAAATAAAAATCCAGTGGCAACCAATGGCTTCAATGCTAGTGGATTAGTGAATCCATTCTGGTTCTAGTCTGAATTGTAAAGGAGTTATCCAAAGCATCAAACCTGTTTTGGAGACATGGTTCACCCTCGAAAAGTTTGTCAGGCCCCAATCCACTACACTTTTGACATGAAAGTGTTCGGCTGCTGTTCCTAAAGTTTGAGCTAGAATTCAACAACGCACACCAAAGTTTGTTATATAAGACACAAGCGCAGTCTGAAAACTGCCAATACATTGCTCCATTTGCAGTGTTGTGTAGCTTTCCCCTATTTGATGGGAGGTGGTAATTGGTGCCTACTTGTTTTTTTGGATAATAATGCCCTTCTAAAAGTGCAAATTAATTTGTGGGAGAAGAGCTTCCTTTGTAGGCTTTCTATAACAATTAAGGAAGCCACGCTTTCAAAATGAAGTCTTTCTGAATTACTCCTCCCGTTTGCTGGGGTAGTGTTAATTTTTTGTCGAGGCCTATGTACCAGCCATCTTTCCAAGACGAAACAAAACAGCCCTGGGCAATCTCCATTCTCATGGTGGCCAAAAGTAACAGAAGAAGAAAAAATCAATTTACTTGTTTTAAGATTTAATTTGGTTTTAGATGTGGAAGTGTTTTATTCCCTGGTCTTGGTTTTATCTTGACTTACATTTCCACACTACACTGTTATAGTGGTATTATTCCACTTTCAACCTCCTATGGAATCCTGGGACTTGGAGTTTTGGGAGGAGCATTTGGAATTCTCAGCCAAAGAGCTCTTTGGCTTCAGGAAACTACAAACCCCAGAATCCCAAAGGAGGTTGAAAGTGGAATAATGGCACTATAACAGTATAGTGCGGAAATCGACTTAATACAGTGGACCATCAGTAGCTGCTGGTGTTTGGTTTCCAGGATGTCCTGTGGATACCAAAATCTGTAGATGCTCAAGTCCCCATGGATTGAGGCGGTACTACAACAATACATTAAATACATTAAAAGCATTAAAACATAATCAATTCTCCCCACCCACCCCAGAAACACCCCTTCAAAGCCCTCCATTTTATAAAATGGCAAACAATTCAAACATGTTCTGGAGAGAGCCTGAGGATCTGTGAAATGGCAGGAGGTTACATCAGAATTACGCCTACACATCAATGTAGAGCTTGGCATGTGGCAAAGTCAAGGTTTACCTTTTGGAATGTTTTTTCCCCCCTGAATATTTTCAAAATATTCATTGGCTCGTTGAATCTGCGGATGCAGAACCTATGGGTACAGAGGGCTGTTTGCATTCTGTTTCCTTACTTGGGCCATTTCCGCACTAGCCTGTTATAGCGTGATGATTCCACTTTCAACATCCTCTGGAATCCTGGGATTTGCAGTTATAATAATAATAATAATAATAATAATAATAATAATAATAATAATAATAATAATAATAATAGGCTAGTGCAGGCTAGTGCCGGCTAGTGCATAACAGGCTAGTGCAGAAATGGCCTTCTTGATAATACCGTATTTGCCGGCTTATAAGACGCACCCCATTTATACATCAGCAAATACGATTTGTGAGTCTTATACACCAGCAAATAGGGTATTTATTTGAATCATGCCATGAATGTATGCGGAACTTTACAGAATAAGATAATAGAAGAGACAGACGGCCCTGCCAAAGACGTACATTTCATTTTTGTATATGAAAGAAAGAAAAGAGGGGAAAGTGGATTGTATTCTCCTTCTGTTTTATATGTTTTTAACAGATTGTACTTTGTTAAGTGGGTGGTTTAAACATACAACGAATAAGCAAACGGAGTTAAGATTTGCTACTTTCTTTCATCATCAGTAGGCTGAAATGTTGGGAAATGGCAAAGATAACTAAATTGTTGAGTGTGCTCTGACATTCAGCCGAACACAAGGACCCACCATTTCGGATTGGTGTTGTTATGTGCCTTCACATCAACTCCTACTCATGGAGATCCTCTATCAGTATTTTTTTCCACGGGTCTGCTCTAGGTGGGGCTAAAAACAATAGGAGAGGCTTAGGGAACTAGGTATATTTAGCCTGACAAAAAAGAAAGTTAAGAGGAGACATGAAAGCCATGTTTAAATATTTGAAGGGATGTCATATTGAAGATGGGGCAAGCTTGTTTTCTGCTGCTCCAGAAACTAGGACACGGAGCAATGGATTCAAACTGCAGGAAAAGAGATTCCACATAAACGTCAGGAAGAACTTACTGATGGTCAAGCTGTTCAATAGTGGAATACGCTGCCTGGGAGTGTGGTGGAGTCTCCTTCTTTGGTGGTTTTTAAGCAGAGGCTAGATGGCCATTTGCTGGGGGTGCTTTGAGTGTGTGTTCCTTCATGGCAGGTGTTACTGCGGTAGATAACCCTATCCCAGGGTCTACAATCCAATATTAAAAATTATCTCCACATGCTTGAGAGGTTCCTCCGAGCGAGCACGTAGGCAGACACGGTCAAACGGCCGAAATCAGGAAAAACCCAGTCAGGCCAATGAACTCTGAGTCATGCCGCCCCAGGAGACCTCCAGCCAGGTAAAAACTTAAAATCCAAAAAGGATCCTCAGCCCCGAGAAACATGCTTGAAGGGATTAGCGCTTCTAACAAACAGCCCATCAAGCGAGGACGATTTGCATATAGCCGCGGCTTTTGACAACCCCGGCAAATCTAATCAGGCAAGGAACTTTGACATTTTGGAGCTTTATTCTCCCAATCATGCAAAGGACGTGGACAGTTTGGAGCTTTGTTCTAGCTCCTCCACTGATTGTTCTCTCTGGGATAGGATTAGCCCTCCAGGTGCCTTTTCCCCCATAAACAGACCCGGCTTTTGAGCATTTCCTCGGATCGCTCTTGGCTTCCCGTCACTCCGTCCGGCTATCCTCTCAGCTTTCCACGTGCTGAGCCTCCTCTTTCTCTCTCCGCTGCTGTCCCGGACCTCCGGACTTCAAGACCAGGTGCAGAATAATAATAATAATAATAATAATAATAATAATAATAATAATAATAATAATAATAATAATATCCCGCCTCTCCCCATGGATCGAGGCGGTACTACAACAATACATTAAATACATTAAAAACATTAAAACATAACCAATCCTCCACACCCACCCCAGAAACACCCCTTCAAAGCCCCCTATCCAATTTCCTCTCTTTTATTTCTCACTAAGTCCTGTGTGAGTGAGTGTGTAAGTGTGCACATGCGCAAGTCTTTATTTTTAAATAAAATCATTTATTTAGCAATTTGGTGTGGTTTTTGGCTCGGCCTGACCCCATAAAAATTGGGTTAAAAGATCTCTCTAGGTTGCCCTGCCTCTCGTAGCACTATTGCTTGTTCTCTGGCTAATTTTCACTCTCCATTAATTGGAGCATATTGAGGTGTCCCCCGAGGGACCCCAGAAATCAGGGTAACCCAGAGGATGGCCATTGTGGTCTCTTCCATGTTTCTATGATTCTAGGATTACTATGCAATCCTTTCTGTGCTTGTACTCCCAGGCAAACTGTGAGTCAAGAAGGCTTATTTCCAGAGCTGAGTGTACAGCAGTGTACAGCCCTCTAGCTGCTGTGGAACTACAGCTCCCATCATCCACAGAGGACCATCTGCTGACTGAGAATGAGGGGAGTTACTGTGCAACACAATTCTGGAGAGTGGACTGATAGAGGATGCAGTCTTAGAATACCGACTCTAACTCAGGGGTAGGTAATTTCCCAGGGGTGAGGGGGTTGCATTGCCTCCTAGGCGATCTTGGAGGGCTGCACCACTGTTGTAGTCTCTGCAAAAAAAAATTTTTTTTTGGTCTCCCGATTTTTTTTTTGTCCCCAGATGCCCATGAGGAGCCGTTTTTTTGTCCCCAGATGCCCCTGAGGAGCCTTTTTTTACAACTGGAATGATTCAGAAGTCACTTCTAGGAAAAAAAAGAAAAAAAAGAACTTTCCTGGGTCTAAATGGCATGGGGGGGGAGACAAAAAAAACACCTATCAAAAATTTCCCTACAACCACCTAAGGGGCATTTTTGATAGGTTTCATTTGTACCCCCCCCCAAATGCCATTTAGACCCAGGAAAGGTCTTTTCTTTTTCTCCCTAAGGCATTTCCGCACGAGGCTGTTATAGCGCGATGATTCCACTTTCAACGTCCTATGGAATCCTGGGGTTTGCAGTTTCGGGAGGGGCCAGTCGGCCCCTCCCGAAACTGCAAACCCCAGGATTCCATAGGACGTTGAAAGTGGAATCATCGCGCTATTACAGCCTCGTGCAGAAGCTAGAAGTGACTTCTAAATCGTTCCAGTTGTGACTCCTGAATCATTCCAGTCTGAATCAGTGACTCCTGAATCATGCCAATTGTAAAAAAAAAAAAAAAAAAGGATTCTCATGGACCTCAAGCAGCTCTGGAGGGGGCAAAAAATGGCAAAGTTGCCCCCACACTATCTAGAAGGCAATTGGAGATAGTTTTTTAATTTTTTTTTGACCCTTGGGGGCTCACAAGTCACATTTTGCCCACTAAGGGTGGGCACAGTGCAGTCCTTGGTGCCACAAACAGGCTCCGAGGCTGTTTTTTGTGGGTCTTTAGTGCCCCCCAGGAGTCAATTTCTTCTCCTGAATGCCTCCAGGAGCAACAAATCACCTTTTGATGAGGTTGCAGGAACCCCTGCCCTGTTAACCTTTTTAATATTTTTAAATAAAAAACATCTACCCCTTTTTCAAGACCAGCATTTAACTTTTAACTTACAGATTTAGCAGAAATGGACAAATTGTCTGGTTTGATTGGGGAAAGATCATTAGTGATGTTCCTTAAATCCTGGAAACCCCTTACAGACTTTTTTGTGAAAAAGAGAAAATGGTTTGGTAGCTTCTGGTTTTGGGGATTAGAAAGAGTAGGGTATCAAAAGAAGGGAACATGCTGAAATTTTGGATAGAGAGGCATCAATAACTGTACATATATATAACTGTTGAAAGGAAGATTGGAAGTAAATTTTTCTCTTCTTTTTTTTCTCTTTTGATTTTTCTTCTGCATTTATTAATTTTTATTATATTGTGTTCCAGTTCTCTGTCTTCCTTCCCTCCCCAATCTTTTCAATTCTTAATTTTTTTTAATAATTCTTTTTTTAAAAAGAAATATTTTTTAGAAAAACAGCAGTGAACTTTTGGCCATGTCTGGATTTTTTTCTTCATCTTTTTGCCAGCCATTGCTGTATTTAATGTATTGTTGTAGTGCCACCTCGATCCATGGGGAGAGGCGGGATATAAATAAATATTATTATTATTATTATTATTATTATTATTATTATTATTATTAGTAGTAGTAGTAGTAGTAGTAGTAGTAGTAGTATTAGTATTATTAGTATTACATGCCCCAGAGGGCATTCTGTCACAGTTGTCCATCCCTAATCTAAACATTTGCTTACACCACACAAGGAAGGGGAGAAAAAAAGCATGCAAAAGAGCTTCAGACTTCCTGAATGTGTTAAGTACATATTTCATGCACTGGGCAAAGCATAATTGATGTAAATCTTCCCTCCCATACAAAATACGACTTATTTATGAGACAGCAAATAAACATTGGTGCTACCGACAAATATTAAGATCTGTCTTCTAGCAGCCTAAGGCATACCGTTGGAATAAATTCTCTGCTTTATTAATACCATACATCACTTTCAGAATCATTTCTCCTCTCCCTAATTGGCCCTCGCTCGTTAGCTTAGCGAAATGACAGTGCCTGGGAGCCAAGGGGAGTGGCGGTGAACTTGCCTCTCCGTTTCTGAAGCCATGACCTCATCCAGACTAACAGTGATAAATGGTTTTTCATTAAGGCGGCTACTGATCACACTAGCCAGACATGGGGCTGATTCAGATACAGGACCCAGGCCAGTCCGGTTGATAACTTCCACCACTTGCACTTTTTCTGAAAATGCCCGCTCCCTGCAGTGGTGTCCTCAAGGTGGGGCTTTTGAGGAAGATGCCGAGGGACCCACTATGGGGCATGTTGTCTAAAATGCCAATTAATATCACAGTTAATTGTTAACACATTAATTCTATAGCAAATTATGGAGCACCAAATTTCATGCCTGACAGTGGTGATAAGGATTCTAGAACCCATCTGGCTAGCAGTGGGGACCCACTACAGGGCATGTGGTCCCTGCTGCTAGGCAGATGGGTTCTAGAATCCTTATCACCACTGTCAGGCGTGAAATTTGCTGCTCCGTAATTTGCTATAGAATTAATGTGTTAACAATTAACTGTGATATTAATTGGCATTTTAGACACTTGTAGCTCATCAATTAACCTTGCTTTAGAATTGTTTATGTCAGTCCTATGATTCCTGAAATGTATTTGTTAAATATGATAGATTTAGTAGACGGTATGAATATAAAGAAACATTGGAGATTACTATTATATATGATAACAACAGCACGTATTGAATATGCAAAGGTATGGTAAACACAGCAAATACCTACACTAGAACAATGGTGGGGAACCTTTATTGAAAATAAAAACGCTGACATAGTCTCTCAAAGATTGAAAGGGAAATCAGTTGATGAAATCCAGAAAGAATGGCAAATTGTAGGTGATTGCTGGGTGACCTTTGATAGAAGTCTATAATTCATGGTAATATGTGGAAAAATTTCATTGTGATGATTACAGTGAATATCATGAAGCTCTAATATGGAAAATGAAATGCAATGAACCAACATGTAAAGTAGTTGAAAAAAATGCAGTACAATGATATAACTATGTTAAGAGATATTGGAAATGAAGTCTTGATCAGTTTGGAAGAATTAAGAAATAATTCATGTGAAGTAGCAATAACAAATGTTTGTTTTATGTGTGAAATTTCAATAAAATGATTATAAAAAAAATGGTTTATGTCAAGTAAAGGTTGGACCAAACCTGTAGAAAATACTTTGTGATGTCCTTAAGTGCACCTGTGGAGAACCATGTGACTTTAGCTGAGTCATGCTGAGTCATGCTGATGAGCAATCAGGGGAGAAGGTTGCATCAGGTGTGGAGAGAATGCAAAGACTGGCAGGATTGCATCAGCTAGTGTGAGTATAAATATAACTGAGAGCTAGCCAACAAGTTGCACATGGTGCCTGATGTGTCTGCTGGAGGCGCTGTCAGAAAGAGTGAGCTGAGAGATGCTGGAACGCCTCCTGGAGATTCTTGTAAATATGTACACATTGTAACTCAAGAATAAATTGCCTCCTTGATGGAAGAGAACAATTAGTGTGGGTGAGTTTTTCCTGGCTACAGTGCATTGCTGCTAAGAAATTCTTTGCTGCTGGGCACGCTTCCAAAGCTGTGGGAGCAATCTCTGCTATATTTTGGGTGTGACAGTTTAGTGCATGCCAGCGATCAGCATGTACAAGCGCAGGGCATTGCTGTCGTAAAAGATGTCTTTGGGAATGACCCAGGATGTTGCCTGGAACACACAGACTTAAGAATGTTAAGAGTCAGAGAGAATGTAACACGTGCACAAGCTGTGACTCTGCTAATGCTGATGCATGGATCTTTTCTTTTCTGTAAACATTCTTTAATATAAACATAAAAATGGTATAAGAAGGGAAGCCTGAAAGAATAAATTATCCTTTCTGTCTTTCTTGGATGGATCCTTTGGCCAAAGTTGTGTGTCTCTGTGTCTTTCTTTCCTTCTCTTTTCTACCTTCCTACCTTGTGTTTGGGGGTTCAAGTCAGCCCTTGTGTCCACCTGGGGATACAGCGAGGTGTGGTTTGTTTATCCACTGTAACACCACCATGGCTAAGCATTAACAGGTGTCTAGAGGGGAAAAAGAGTTTTGTGCAATAGGTTCAGCAAGATAGTTTTACATTTGGCTGGTAGTTCAAGGACAGAACTGACAACGGCAGAGACAGTCTGAATCAATCCTTTGTCATCCTGCTTTTTCAGCTGCTTTTAAAATGTCCCAGTTTCTCTTTTCTTCTCCCACTTTTGCTTCTGCTTCTTTCAGCTGCTGCAAACTGCATTAAAATGCAGAAGTGGTTTGTGCTAACTTGGTGAGAGGAGAAAAGAGGGCAGATTTTTCCCTTTCCTGTAGGCTCAGGCAAAAGCAAACTTCTGCCAACTCTCATAGGTGGTAATAATTTCTGCCATCCATATGCTGGGATTGCATAAGTGCCTGGCCATGCATGTCCTGTTTTTCACCTGTGAAGTGTTGGAGGGTATCCAAGGTTATAGAGGTGGCTGGAAATAGTCCAAGAGAGTAAACTTTTCTATTAGGAGCCTGTGTTACTGCGGTTATCTGGTCCAAGCCCGAGGTCTACAATTTCATCTTGGTTATGCTTAATATTTCCACGTGGCACTCCATAAGATGAACACCATATGTCTGAGCGGGTCACGGAGAACCTGTGTAGGCAGGCACGGCCATACGGCCTCAATTATGCAAGCTAGGTCTAGGCCAGTAAACAACAATCTGTTGCACAAGCTGTAGTGCCCTCCAGACATAGCCAACCATTCAGCAAATGCAAGGGCTCTCAGCTCCGAACTGCTTGTTTGATGGGATTAGCGCATCCATCTATACAATTGCTAAGCACTCCTCATCTGCATACTGTTCTAACAATAGGCAGTGCTGGCCAAATCTCATCAATTCTGATTTTGACCTTTCGGAGGCTTCGTCTCCACTCAAATCCCTATTGTTCTCGGGAGAGGGCTAGCTTCCAGGTACAATCTTCCCTATAAAAACCCCAAGTTTGAGCTTCTGGTTGGAACGCTCATGCCTTGCACCCTGAACTGCTGCCACTCTGTTTGGCGAGCCTCTCCTCAGCCTCCACGTGCTGGGAAACCATGAACCCAAGCCTCGAACTCTATTTCTCATCTCCTGGACTGCAGGATCAGATGGAGTATTACCCCAGAAATCTGCTTAAAACCCCTATCAACTTTCCTCACTTTCTATTTCTATGGTTCTTGTATGAGTGAGTGACTGCATGTGTCTGTGTGTGCTGAATTGAGGAATTATAATAAAACCTGTTAAATTGAACAACCGTGTCTAGTTCTTGCTGCGGCCTGACCCCGTAAACATAGGGTTAAAGATCTCGCTAAGTTGCCCTGCCTCTCGTAGTGCTAGCTTGTGCTCTTTGCTAATTCCCAAACTTTGTAATATTTGGAGTGCGTTTAGGTGTCCCTCCCGGGACCCCCAGAAATCAGGGTAACACTTGCTTGTCTGCATAATTCCTGGGATGGGCGATGGATCACGCCTGCTCAGGTCAGTTTCCTTTGTTTGGTTCTGCCCTGTGTAACTCCACGGATCCATCTTCTGTTGGTTTTGGACGAGGAGAAGTGAACCTCAGTCCAGGTGTCCCATTATCCAGCTACAGAATTCTGAAGTGATGGCCTTGGGGTGGTCTGGATAGGATTTGTTGTTTAGGGTGCTGATTGTCCTGTTTGGGAGAAGAAACTACAGGCCATCAATTTAAGGACTGTAATGCATCCTCTTTTGCAGACTACCTGCTGCATTGATTTACTACCGATCAAGAACTGTGCTCACTTCTGGGCATCACAGTTCAAAAAGGATAAGGACAAGCTGGAATGTGTCCAGAGGAGGGTGACTGAAACGATAAGAGGCCTGGAAACCATGAAACCCTCTAAGGAGTGGTTTAGAGATCTTGGTATGTTTAGCCTGGAGAAAAGAAGGTTAAGAGGGGACATGATAGCCATGCTTAAATATTTGAAGACATGTCATGTTGAAGATGGAGCAAGCTTGCTTTCTGCTGCTTCAGAGACTATGGCCCTTTTCGCACGCCGTTTTCTTTGCACGAGGGCCCCTTGAGCATCGCGTGAATGGGAGCGTCGGTCCATACAACGCACTCCCACTCACACGACGCTCACGAGCCTAAAGCGGGCTGCGCATACTTTTTTTTATTTTAGGCTCTAAGCCGAAAATACTGCGCAGTTGCGCAATGCTTGCGGGGCCCTCGCGCACTTACCTGCGTGTGGTGCGCCGAACAAGCTGGCCTGGTCGCGCTTCCTCCCCCAGCGCAGCCTACAGCTCCCAGGTTGCACTGTGAAAGGAAGGGGCGGGGAGCTAGCGCGACGGTTGCGCAACCGGCAAGCCGCTGTGGGAGGTAGAAGGGCTGCCATGAGCGGCTCGTGCAAACAGTTGCTTGCGTGAGCGCCGCTCCCCACTGCTGCGACGAAGGTAAGGTGCGAAAAGGGCCTAGGACATGGAGTAATGGCTTCACATTACAAGAAAAGAGATTCTATCCAAACATTAGGAAGAATTTTCTGATGGTAAGAGCAGTTTGACAGTGGAATATGCTGCTGCCTCAGTAGAGTGCAGTAGAGTCTCCTTCTTTGGAGGTTTTTCAGCAAAGGCTGGATGGCCTTCTGTTGGGAGTGCTTTGATTGTGACTTCCTGCATGGCAGGATGGGGTTAGACTGGCTGGCTCTTGGGGTTCTCTTCCATCTCATGGCCATTTCCACACTAGCCTGTTCTAGTGCGATGATTCCACTTTCAACATCCTCTGGAATCCTGGGGTTTGCAGTTTTGGGAGGGGCCGGTCAGCCCCTCCCGAAACTGCAAACCCCAGGATTCCAGAGGATGTTGCAAGTAGAATCATTGCGCTATAACAGGCTTGTGTGGAAATGGCTTATGATTCTGTGAAGCTGACCTTATAGCCGTGATACAGGTCAGTTTCTGGAAAAACAAGGAGATGGTAGGGCTGCGTTCAAAACAGTTTCTTTTCTCTTTACAACAGCATAAAACCACAAGTCTCACTCTCATACACAGAGCCCTTGCTGGTTGCTTCTCTCTTTGCCAAAGTCTCTGTTCCCAAATCTAGGCCACTCTCTCTGACCAGCTATAACAGTGGGTTGATTTCTCTTCTGCCCCTTCTCTAGGCTTTCCCTGAGAAAACACCCCTCTCACTCAACTCCCCTTGACTGAATGAGAACTCTGACTGAAGGATTCACCCTTAGCCCTTGAAACTCTGGCTCTTCTGGAAATCTCTCTCAACCAAACCAACGTGCCTGCTATAAGTATAGTTTCACTCAGGTTTCAACCCCTCCTTCCCACTAAGGGGGCTGGGTTTGTTACCCTGTATGAAGGGGGTCCCGGGAGGGGTGCCCAAATAACCAAATAAAAACACAAGTTGGGGGAATTTTAACTCAAGCACTCTCTTGACTAAATGAGAGGCAGGGTAACGTTAGCAAGGATCTTTTAACCCAATTTATACAGCGTCAGGTCAGAGAGTGGCTAGACAAGCTTTTAAAGTGACAAACAATATTTAATTAAAGACAAGAAACATGCAAGACAAGACATAAACTAACTAACTGAGAAATAGAAACGGAGAGCTTTTTGGGAAGGGCAATACGACACCTGGTCTCATAGTCCTGGAGAGAAGTGGGGTTCCGGGGAAGAAAGCTCAGCGGGGCTCGCTGAGGGGAGTTTCCTTAGACAACCAGCAGCAAGGCGGGATGGAAGTCCAAAGTAGTCCGAAGACGTCCCAAAAGTGGGGACTTTTTATAGGGTGGATTTTACCTACAGGCTATGTTATGTTTGGTGTGAACGAAGGAAATTTGGAGTTGGACAAAGGATTTGGAAAAGGTCAGGTTTTGCATGATTAGCTTAGCTCTTAATAACAATAGCATGGCCGGTTTGTTGGTGGCCCAACATAAAGAACTGGCTTGGCTCTTGGCCGTGCGGCTTTGTGTGTGCACACCGAGCAGAGCTGGTTTGCAGGGAGGTTTTTCCCTAAAGCAACAGAGAGGCTTAAATGCCTGCCTGAATGGGGTCTTGGAATGTACAACCATTAACAGCCGCACCCCAGACATGCTTGTCCGGAGGACCTCTGCAAACACATGGAGTAGGGTGGCAGAGAAAGGTCAAGCAAAGGCCAAATTATTTGATATCTAGTGCTCTCACCAGACACATCATAACCGTGATAACAGGTTTCCCCCTGGAGCGGCCATTCTGGTTGCCCGGCAACCTGTTGCTGGGCTGCTTTTCTACCACTCGAGAGATCACTCCCTCTGTACTCCGTCACGAATACTGTGTAGATATATTATAACACCATCCCCTTTGACAGTCCTGATCTGGCAGGGGCAGTTTCAACATTAGCATAGCCAGTGGTGCAGAATGATGGGATCTGCAATCCAAGGATGTCTGGCAAAGGCCATATGATCTCTGTTCTAGTGAATTGCTCTGCCTCAGTCAGTGTTTCTCCTGCCATCCCAAACAACTTTCAAAATCTGTTATCTGGAGCAGTGACTGGATGGAAAGTTTTGCCATGGTGTTGATACACCATAGGGGGAAGAATAATAGAATCATAGAGTTGGAAGAGACTCCAGGGGCCATTGAATCCAACCCCCTTCAAAGCAGGAACATCCATCAAAGCATTCCCAACAGATGGCCATCCAGCCTCTGCTTAAAAACCGCCAAAGAAGAGACTCCACCACAGTCCGAGGCAGTGCATTCCACTGCTGGACAACTCTGACCGTCAGGAAGTTCTTCCTGAAGTTCAGGTGGAATCTCCTTTCATGCAGCTTGAATCCTTGTCCTGGTCTCTGGAGAAGCAGAAAACAAGCCCGCTCCTTCCTCAACATGACATCCCTTCAAATATTTAAACATGGCTATCATGTCCCTTCTTAACCTTCTCTTCTGCAGACTGAACATACCCAGCTCCCTAAGCTGCTCCTCGTAGGGTATGGCTTCTAGACCCTCCACCATTTTGGTCACCCTCCTCTGGGCACACTCCAGCTTGTTGATATCCTTCTTGAATTGAGGTGCCCAGAACTGGACACAGTATTCCAGATGAGGTCTAACCAATGCAGGATAGAGTGGTACCATCATCTCCCTTGATCTAGACACCATGCTCCTATTGAAGCAACCAAAAATCGTGTTGGCTTTCTTGGCTGTTGCATCACCCATGTTCAGCTTATGATCTACCAAGACTCCTAGATCCCTTTCACATGTACTGCTATCCAGCCACGTGTCCCCTATCCTATGTTTGTGCATTCCATTTTTTCTGCCTAGGTGTGGGACCTTACATTTCTCTCTGTTGAAATTCATTTTGTTAGCTTTGGTCCAGTTCTCCAATCTGTCAAGGTCATTTTGAAATTTGATTCTGTCCTCTGGCGTATTAGAAACCCCTCCCAATTTGGTCTGATCTGCAAATTTGATCAGCATGCCCTCCACTCCTTCATCCAAGTCATTGATGAAGATGTTGAATAGCCCTGGGCCCAGGACAGAACCCTGTGGCACCCCACAAGTCACTAGAGGTTTAAAGAAAGGAGGCTACTGCAGGAGGATGTGGTTTCTTGTACCCTCTGTCCCCAGTTTTTCATTCTCCAGTCGGTGCATTTCACTCTCCCCGCTAGTCAATTTCACAGCCCAGTTCTTCAGCCAAGAGTCCAACACCATCTTGAAATACCTGATGGAGGAGGGAGCAATGGGGGCGATGGAGAGAACTCGCTGGGCTGTGAGCAGAAACAGGCTTATCATAATTGAAAGCTGACAAACAGACCGAGAAAACATTGCCCCCCCCACCGCTTTGGCCTTTAATATCAATCGTGACTTCCTCCTCCTTTTTAAAATAAATCCTGGCTGTATCAAAGCAGAAAGCGGTTCTCCCCGAAACCGTTCGGCTTGCACTTCACTGGTTAGAAGGCGATGAGGAGTTCATCTTAATTACTGCAGAAAGAGACAGACTGGAGGAATGGGGAACTAATTCCACAGATGAGTTGCGAAGGGACAGCATGACTGCTTGGGAAGGCGATCTTGAGGACACAGCAGAAAGCCAGAAACATGGAAGTCTTGCATCAGTGAAAAAGGAACATGCAGCAGTATCTGATGGCTTCAACATGGGGGTGTAGCTATGGGGGAGAATGAGGGCAATGCTTTCCTCACATAAGAATTCAGCCTCTCCAAATGACATTTTTCTTCCTTTCCCAAATTTGTAGCATTGCAGTAACTTCAAATTTCAGTGGAGAATTTAGATACACGGTCAGCCCTCCACATTTGCAGGTTTCACTTTTGTGGATTTGTTTATTCATGGATTACTTGCTGTCACCTCTGCTGCCTCCCTATGCAAGCCTCCTGAGACTGAGAAACTGCGAACGAGGCTTGTAAGTCCCTCTTAAAAATGGTGTGGGGCAGCAGTGGAGGAGGCAGTAAGCCCCACCAGCCCCCCACTTCTGCCTTCGGAAGGCACACTGATACCTCAACGGAATCCATGGTGGGTTGAATATGGTGATCATACTTTTTTGTGTGCTAAATATGGTTTGGGAGGGCCTGGAGTTATTCACTTTCATGGGGGTCCTGTACCTCTAACCCTAGTGAATGTGGAGGGATTACTGTATAGTTTAGATCAGTGGTTCTTAACCTGTGGTCTGTGGAACCCTGGGGAGGGCATGATGTCCTTACAGGGAGTCCACAAAGGCTTGAAGAAATGTTATGAGCTTTTACTGTTAAAGAAAGAAAGATGAGTGGTCATTCACTGATCCCAAACAGCAGAATTCTTTTGCCGGTGATAGAAAACATTTGTATGAAGTTTCATTACAATATCTCAAACTTATTCAAAAGTTATGAAAATAACTAGCATATATACCCGGCACTGCTCAGGATTTTATTTTATAGGTAGTACTTGTTAGAAAGATTTGAGATCCTGTGTCTCTAATTCCCCAAACTGTCTTGTCCAGTACCTGTAACTTTTCCCTATATCCCCCAATCCAATCTGTATTCAGAGTTATTAACATAGAGAGGTTGGGTTCCTGAGGGAATACACTGCCCTCCTCCTTGCTGCTAGGCCTTGTCTCCATAGCAACCAGCCTATTCAAGACAGGCCCAAGAGCTTTCTGGCTGAGAATTCTAAAGGCCCCTCCCTAAACTGCAAACCCCAGGATTCCATAGAACAGAAGTGTCAAACTTAATTTCATCTTGGGCCACATCAGCATTATGGTTGCCCTCCAAGGGCTGGTTGTATCTGTAAGACCATATAAATTTATCTACTTGTTCATCATATTAAGTAATGATATTTCTGCCCCCCAGGCCCTCTCTGTGGCTCTTTCTACCCCCAGACCCTCTCTGTGGCTCTTTCTTTTCCCCAGACCTTCCCTGTGCCTCTTTCTGCTCCCACCCCCCATGGCTCTTTCTGCTCCTCTGCCCCTCTTTGTTCTTGGTGAGCCTGATTCCTATGTTATGGGCCCTCAGCTACTGGTATTCTAAAGAGGGGAGCAGCAACCAGTACTCCTGATCTACTTCTACTTCTGACCGCTCCTTTGTCCAATTGTCATAAGCCATGCAGAGTGTTGCCATGGTAACCCACAGCTCTGATGGCAAGAGTTGGACAGAGGAGCAGTCACAAGTAGAAGTAGATCAGGAGTGCTGGTTGCTGGGCCCTCTTTAGAATACCAGTAGGCGGGGGACCCGCAAAGTGGGGATTCGTCTTGCCAGGCGGAGGGGGTGCTGCAGCTGCAGGAGAGGTGTGAGGGCCACATGAAATGGCCTGGAGGAGAGGATTCAGCCTGCAAGCCTTGTGTCTGACACATGTGCCATAGAGACCCTTTTCGCATGTTTTTTTTTAGCGCAAGCGTCCCTTGAGCGCTGCGCAAATGGGAGCGCCGCTCTGTATGACGCACTCCCACTTGTGCGGCACTCACAAGGCTGAAGCGGGGCGCGGGCGCATTTTTTGATTTTCCTCTTGAAGCTGAAAATGCCCCGCGCTCGCGCAATGCTCGCACCACCCTTGTGCACTTATGTGCGTGCGGTGCATTGGCGAGCCGGACGGGTAGCGCTTCCTTTCCCCACGCAGCCTACAGCTCCCACAGTGCCCTGCAGAAGGAAGGGGCTGGGCGCTCGCGCGACGGTCGTGCAAACAGGAAGCGACCTGCGGAAGGAAGGAGGGGCGAAGCGGCAGCATTTCAGAGGAGGCTTCTCGCGCGAGATGCCCTCCCCCGTCGCGCAAAAAGGTAAGATGCGAAAAGGGCCAGACTCTTCTCACACAGCCAATCATATGAGGTCTTTACTTCACACAGACAAAGATACAAACTTTGACTTTTATATAGTTGATTGTTTGACAGAAAAAAAAAAGTACTTGGCACTTACACCTTCTCCATGTGGTGAGAACATGCAAGAGAATGATGCTGAGTGTCTGAGAGAATATGACATTTCTTGCTACCGTGTATGTAGCCAGTGGCCATCTTAGTAGCTGCACCAGACTCTACTCGGTGCCTTTACCTATTTCTGCCTTCCTTTCAAATCTGAAGAGCCTTGATGATCAACTTTAAGTAAATATGTGATGCACTTCAGGGTTTTAAATCTTGAGTTAAGTCTTGGGGGTCCACAGCATTCCTGTGTAGAAGGTTGAATCTCCCCCATTTCCCAGTAGGTCCAGGGAAGACCCCTGCTTGGAACCCTGGAAAGTTGCTGCTGCCAAGCAGAGTGGACAATACTGGGATAGATGTGTTACCCTGGATGTTGGGGGTCCCGGGAGGGGCACCCAAATAACCGAACAACAACACAAGATGGGGAAATTAGACTTGAGCACGCTCTTAAGCTAACGAGAGGTAGGGTAACTTTAGCAAGGATCTTTAACCCTATGTCTATGGCGTCAGGTTCGAAGAGTAGCCAGGCAAGTTTAAAAGTAACAAAAATGATAGCTTTATTAAAGGACAAACAACAAGTAAGATGACATATGCACACAGCTAACTAAGAAACAGAAATGGAGAGTTGTCAGGGGAGTGGGTAATACGACACCGGGTCTCGTAGTCCTGGAGAGAAGCGGAGGTTGAGGGGAAGAAAGCTCAGCACGGCTTGCTGAGGGGAGTTCTTCAGACAGACCAGCAGCAAGGCGGGATGGAAGTCCAAAGTAGCCCAAGCAAGTGATCCAAGAAGGGAGGCAGACTCAGTTATTGGGAACTGAGGGGAAAACTTCACTGGAGCAGCAGCAAGGCTAGATGGAAGTCCAGGGCGATCCAGGAGTCCTTGAAAATGGAGACTTTTTATAGGGTGGATTTTACCTACAGGCTATGCCATGCTCGGTGAGAACAAAAGGGAATTTGTAGCTGGACAAAGGCGTTGGAAAAGGTCAGGTTTTGCATGATGAGCTTAGTGCTGGATGACATTAGTATGGCCAGTACGTTGATGGCCCAACATAAAGGAATGGCTCGGCTCTTGGCTGTGCGGCTTTGTGAAGATTCGCGCTGAGCAAAGTTGGTTTGCAAGAAGGTTTTTCCCTGAAGCATCGGAGAGGCTTAAGTTGCCTGCCTGCCTGAGGTTTGGATTGTACAACCATTAACGGCCATGCCTATTACGTGCTTGTCCGGTGGACCTCTGCAAACACGTGGAGTGGGGTGGCAGAGAAAGGTCAAGTAGAGGCCAAATTATTTGATATCAAGAGATATCTAGTGCTCTCACCAGACATATCATAACCGTGGTAACAGATGAACCAAGGTACTGACTCCTTCTTTGTGCAGAAGATCGCAGGTCCAATGCCTGCAATGCTCAAGTTATACAGTCCACCCTCCACATTTGTGGGTTTCACTCTTGAGGATTTGATTATTCATGGATTATTTGCTGTCACCTCTGCTGCCTGCCTAGGCCATTTTTAATAGGGACTGCAAGCCTCCTGAGACTGTGAACGAGGCATGTAAGTAAGTCCCTATTAAAAATGGTGTGAGGCAGCAGTGGAGGTGGCCGTAAGCCCCCCCAGCCACCCTCTTCTGCCTTGTGAAGGAACTCTGGTGCCTCAAAGGAGTCCACGGTGGGTTGAATAGGGTGATCATAGTTCTTTTGTGTGTTAAATGTGGTTTGGGAGGGCCTAGAGTTATTCAGTTTTCCCACTTCCATGGGGGTTTTGTGCACCCTAGCAAATGTGGAGGGGTGACTGTACTAGGAAAAATTCTGTTCTGAACTCCTGAGAGCTGCTGCTGTCAGTCAGAGTTGGTAATAATAGTCGAGATGGTCCAAGGTCTGATTCAGTATAAGGCAACTTCCAACGTGTCTCTGTTCCTTTTAAGTTACTGGAACCATCTAGGAGACTCTCTGTCCAAGAAACTCCTAAGAGGAAAAGTTAGGTCAGGCCCATAAGAAAAAAATCCCTAAAAAACACCCCACCAAAGCTCTAAAGTGAGACCCGTTCCCTGCACTTTCTGAGGCAATGAAGGATTCCACATTATACATTACCCAGGTTTCTGTAAGACAGGAACAGAATTCAAAGGGACCTTGGTAGAGTAGAAAATTAGGCTGAAACGAGTACAATGCAATTCAATAGAAACAAAGGCAAAATTCTACATTTAGACCACAAAAACCAAATGCACATTTAAAGGATGAGGGATATACAGCTCAGTAGTAGTACCAGTGAAAAGGACCTTGGGATTACTGTTGATCATAAGCTGACCGTGAGCCAGCAGTGTGATGCTGCAGCAAAGAAAGCACATTTTAGCCTGCATTAACAGAGGCAAAGTTTCCAAGATATGGAAAGCTGCAGTCCCACTATATTCTGCACTGGTCAGTCAATGATCTGCTCCAGAAAGATCCTGGAGCAGATCATTAAGCAGTCAGTTTCTAATCATTTAGAAAGCAAGGCGGTAATCACGAGAAGTCAACATGGATTTCTCAAAAATAAGTCATGCCAGACTAATCTTATCTCTTTTTATGATAGAGTTACTAGCTTGATAGATGAAGGGAATGCTGTGGATGTAGCATATCTCGATTTCAGTAAGGCCTTTGACAGAGTTCCCCATGACATTCTTGCAACAAAGCTAGTAAAATGTGGGCTGGACAGGGCTACTCTTAGTTGGATTTGTAATTGGTTGACCGACCGAACCCAAAGGGTGATCACGAATGGCTGCTTTTCGTCCTGGAGAGAAGTGACTAGCGGGGTGCCACAGGGTTCTGTCCTAGGCCCAGTGCTGTTCAATATTTTTATCAACGACTTGGATGAAGGAATAGAGGGCAGGCTCATCAAATTTGCAGATGACACCAAATTGGGAGGGGTTGCTAATACGCCAGAGGACAGGATCAAAATTCAAAATGACCTGGATAGATTGGAGAGCTGGGCCAAGGCGAACAAAATGAAATTCAACAGAGAGAAATGTAAGGTCCTACACTTAGGTAGAAAAAATGGAATACAGAAATATAGGATGAGGGACACGTGGCTGGATAGCAGTACATGTGAAAGAAATCTAGGAGTCTTCATAGACCACAAGCTGAACATGAGTCAGCAGTGTGATGCGGCAGCCAAGAAAGCCAATGCAATTCTCGACTGCATCAATAGGAGTATGGTGTCTAGATCGAGGGAGGTACTGGTACCACTCTACTCTGCTTTGGTTAGACCCCATCTTGAATACTGTGTCCAGTTCTGGGCACCCCAATTCAAGAAGGATATTGACAAGCTGGAGCAAGTCCAGAGGAGGGCGACCAAAATGGTGAGAGGCCTGGAAGCCACGAAGCCCTATAAGGATAGATTTAGAGAACTGGGTATGTTTAGTCTGCAGAAGAGAAGGTTAAGAGGGGACATGATAGCCATGTTTAAATATTTGAAGGGATGCCACGTAGAGGAGGGAGAGGGCTTGTTTTCTGCTGCTCCAGAGACCAGGACAAGGAGCAATGGATTCAAGCCGCAGGAAAGGAGATCCCACCTGAACCTCAGGAAGAACTTCCTGACAGTCAGGGCTGTCCGGCAGTGGAATCTGCTGCCTTGGAGTGTAGTGGAGTCTCCTTCCTTGGAGGTTTTTAAGCAGAGGCTTGATGGCCATCTGTTGGAATTGATTTGAGGGTGTTCCTGCATGGCAGGGGGTTGGACTGGATGGCCTGTGTGGTCTCTTCCAACTCTACATTTCTATGATTCTATGATTCTATCTGGAGTAGTGTGTTCAGTTCTGGGCATCTCATTTTAGGAAGAATATATGCAAGCTGGTGTAGGTTCAGAGAAGGGCAACAAGGATGATAAGAGTATGAAAAAATCCTGTTCAGCCTGGCGAAAAGAAGATGGAGCGGAGACATGGTTGGATTCTTTAAGTATCTCAAGGGCTGCCACCGAGAGGAGGGGACAGGTTTGTTCTCTGCTGCCCCAGAGTGCAGGACATTACAGGATGTTAGATTTTGACTGACCATTAGAAGGACCTTCTTGACAAGAAGAGTGACGAAGGAAACAATTAGCTAGGTGGTGTCCAGAGGTCTTAAAAAAGAGACTGGAAAGCTGCCTGCTGGAGATGCTCTAACTGGATTTGCTGCACGGAGTCCATTTCTGCACTACACTGTAATAGTGCTATTATTCCAATTGCAACATCCCACGGCATTCTGGGATTTGTAGTTTACTGAGGCCAAAGAGCTCTCTGGCTGAGAATTCTAAATGCCCCTCCCGAAACTGCAAACCCCAGGATTCCATAGGATGTTGAAAGTGGAACAATAGCAATATAACAGTGTAGTGCAGAAATGGCCTCAATGTGGAAGGGGGTTTGGACTTCACCCGGGAGGCCCCTTCCAGCTCTATGATTGTGTGATTCTTTGGTGCCTCCCCTGCCTAATTAAGGAGGCATCTGTCAGTCCTAACAAAGTCATTAAGAGCAGTCACAAAAGTGCCATTGAGCAACAAGGGAAGAAAAGCAGCCGGAATGAGTTTTGTCAGGGATTCAATAAAGATAATGAAAGGTTATTAACTCAGCCAGTTTCTGCCACTGTAGAGCTACCTGGGGAGGCCCTGTTAATATCAACACAGGCTCGGGGAATCACAAGTGTGTGGGTGTGTGTATCCTGATAGCTGAGATTTTGGTGGCAGCTGGTAGCTGCCATGTCATTGGGCACCGCAGTGCGCCCCAGGTTTTAGGCTGAACTGTAACGGAGCTACCTAAGGTGCTGAACCAAAATAGGTTCAACCGCTAGGATAGCTCATTCAAAATTCAGATGAAAACTTGGAGTGGATTCACTTCCCCACTGACATGGAATTTGCCACTGTGGGATTGAAGGCCAGCCCCAACATTAGGCAGAGGGTGGTGATTACCTCCACAACAGATGCTTGGGGATGGTGACACTTTCTGGTAGTTCTTCATGAATCCTCCAGCTCCTCACTTCTGTTGGAAAGCCATGTGTTACTTCCAGTATGGCACCTTGGGTGAGGACCCCCAGATATCATTTTGATATCACTTAATTTGGCCTTAGCTGGATTGGCTTGCAGTTACCTCCACGTGCTTGCGGGTTCTCCGGACGAGCACGGACAGAGTGCGGCCGTTAATGGTTTTGCATTCCATTCCCCATTGAAGCCAGCAGCTCAAATGTCACCCAGCGCTTCAAGGAACTTCCAGCTGCAAACTCCACAATAGCCGCATGGCTCTCAGCCGAGCTACCTTTTATTTCGGGCCATCAATGTCCCAGCCACGCTATTGTCATCAAACCCAAATCCTATCATGTTAAATTTGACCTTTCCAGATCCTTTGTCCAACGACAAAACACCTTTTGTTCTCACCTGGATTGCCATTGCCGGTAGGCACAAACTTCCCTATAAAAACCCCTCACTTTCAAATGGTCTTCGGACTACTTTGGATGGCCATCCCACCCTGCTGTTGGTTTATCTAAGGAACTCCCCTCAACCAGCCTTGCTGAGCTTTCTTCTTTGGAACCTCATCTCTCTTCATCCAGGACGACAAGACCAGGTCATATTACCCATCCTTACGCTCTCCCATTCTGCTTTCCAGTTAGTTAGTGTGTGTGTGCTGGTTTATTTTCTGTTTATTTTCTAATAAAGGTGTGATTTTTGTTACTTTTTAAAACCTGCGTGCCTGTTCCCTGACCCGAAGCTGTAGACACTGGGTACAAGATCTCGCTAAGTTACCCTGCCTCTCGCTAACCAAAAAGATGTTCCAGCTAATTTTCCCCGACTGGTATTTTTAATTGGCAAAGTGGGCGCCCCTCCCCAGGGACCCCCCAAATTACAGGGTAATACATGCTTACCTGGATGTCTCAGATATAGTCAATTCAACTTCTGCATGCCAATTGGAGAAGGCAGAAGCACCATCTTGTGCTGTTCCTCAGGCCACAAAATATCTTGGGGCATCCTTGTTGGATCTTTTTCTGCTGGTGGTGCAACTGAAGTGGAGGCCTGGAGTGTTATCTGCATTACACAATAACAGCAGTTTGATAGTATGGAACGCACAGTGTCGAATCTTGGGATTTGTAGTTCCATGACTTAGCATTTTTTGCTGGACAGTTCCTGCGCCATTGTTCAGAGGAGAACAATAGAGCCTTTTGGCAGAGAATTCTAAGTCTCTTAGCTCATGAGAAACCCCAGGATTCTGTAGCAGGAAACCATGAAAGTGGTATCAAACTGCTATTAACAAATAGAGTAGATCTATTCTTCCTCACCCTTTTCTTTTCTCTCCAGCTGTCAGGGATGTTGATGTAACTTTGCTGAGATAAGATAGGACTAATATTGCTAGGTTTTCAAAAGAGCAATCAGGGACAGTCCAAATCCAAGACACACATGACATAGGCCATTTCCGCACTACACTGTTATAGTGCTATGATTCCACTTTCAACATCCTGTGGAATTCCGGGGTTTGTAGTTCACTGAGGCCAAAAAGCTCTCTGACTGAGAATTCCTAAGGCCCCTCCTTGAACTGCAAACCCCAGGATTCCATAGGAGATTGAAAGTGGAATAATAACGCTATAACAGTGTAGTGTAGAAATGACCATAGAATCATAGAGCTAGAAGAGACGTCAAGGACCATCTAGCCCAACTCCATTGGATTGTGCAGGAAAACACAATCAACAGATGGCCATTTGGACAATCAGAAAGTCGCTATTCATAAGTTTGTGTTCTACCTAAATGTCAAATAAAAATATTGCTTTCAGCTGCCACTTCTCTGTAAACTTAACATATTGTCTTCATTCATAAATTACCCAATGGACACATTTTGGTCTTTATAAAGGGCTCAAATATACAGCATTTTTTGACACCTTGTTCGGTTAAGGAACCCTGCCAATGCTATAAGAGGCAAGGTTTCTGCCGCTCAAAGAAGGAACTTCCTTCATAATAAGAGACACCTGGCAACCCTAGATAGGACACAAGTACCACAATCTTGTCTCTTCCAAAAGGCCCCATCATCTAGACCAAATCTGACTTTTGCTTTAAGGCTGTTGGATCAAATCCAAATAATTTTTTAATCTGTCAGAAAGAGCCACTGATTTTTTTTTAAAATAAAAATGTCATCCTCATCTAAAAAAAAAGCCCAGTGTGCTCCTTGAAATGCGTGTGGCACATGAAATCTTGCAGGGGTGTTGGTTTCAAGTGCAAGATGCCACGGCCAGTCCCCAGAAGAGACTCACTCATAAGCGATTTCCACACGAGGCTGTTATAACACGATGATTCCACTTTCGACATCCTATGGAATCCTGGGGTTTGCACTTTCGGGAGGGGCCGGCCGGCCCCTCCCGAAACTGCAAACCCCAGGATTCCATAGGATGTCGAAAGTGAAATCATAGCGCTATAACAGTCTCATTGTCAGGGCCCTGGAGCTCCAGGGCACAAGCTCTGAGTCTGAGTCAGAGGCCAAGGGCTTCGAGGCCATGGAGCCTGCTGCACCAGCAGAGCCCACCCCAGAGGCTGCCCCGGACACTGAGCCCTTGGCTCCAGTAGCTCCAGCAGTGGAGCCAGGGGCTGCCTCAGACCCAGCCAAGCCAGAAGAGTCAGACAGTGAGATTCAAGAGCAGGTGCCAACCTACCAGCAGCATCGGGAGCAAAAGAGTGCACTCAGGAGGTCAGAGCTTTTAAGTAGAAAACGCCAAGTAATCAGGCTCCAGCTGAGATAGCACCTGGAGGAGTTGCCTGCTTACAAAAGCACTGACTCAGCCTTGGGTCTTTGTCGGCTCACAACCGTCCATTTTGGTGTACCTGTTGGGTTATCGTGGACCCTTGCCTTACCTCCTGAAACACTGCCCGACCTGCTGGAACATCGTCTCCCTCTGAACTCGGACCGGCTTGGAAACTCCTCTTGTTAAGCAGACTCTGGTACGTGGACTGTTTGCTGTTGCCCTGGCTGTGACGTAACCGCCAGGGAATCTCCTTGCTGCAAAAGGCTCTTTAAGCTATTTCTGTTCGTTGCCGTTCGCCTGCTGAAGTAAAGCTCTTTGATTTATTGCCTGTCTTATCTGTGAAGAGACCTGTTAACCAGCTCCCTTGGCTGCTCGCCAGGCCTTGGCGTTGACACTCATGTAGAAATGGCCATAGTTTCAAAAGTGGATGATGATGCTAATTATCAGGTTTGTTTTTGCTGTTACGGTATATGCCTTCAAGTTGTTCCTGATTTCTGGCGACCTAAGGGGAACCTATTATGGGGTTTTCTTGGCAAGATTTGTTCAGAGGGTTTTTTGGCTTTGTCTATGAGGCTGAGAGAGTATGACTTCACCAAGGTCACCCAGGGAGTTTCCATGGCTGAGCAGGAATTGAAATTCTGCTCTTCAGAGTCCTAACTCAGTGTTCAAACTACTATACCACACTGGCTCTCAGTCATCAGACAGAGAGGGAAATACTCTGCCCAGAATCCTGTTAGGGCCATTGGTGTGTTCTAGCCTGGATTTTAAAAGAATTGTCCAAGGTGCTGAACCTATTTGGGGGCTAAGGCTCAGGACCTTAGATAGATCCTTTAAAGTTCACACTAAAACCCAGAGCAGATTCACTCTTCCACTGATTCTCATCCTGATCTCTTGGCCCTCACATGCCTTAGGGCCCTTTCACACTGTATCATTCTAGCACACTGATTCCACTTTAACTGCCATGGCCACATCCTATGGAATCCTGGGATTTATAGTTTGGTGAGACGCCAGAATTTTCCAGCAGAGAAATCTAAAGGCCCCTTCCTAAACTGCAACTCTCAGGATTGAGTAGGATGGAATCAGGGCAGTTAAAGTGGAATCACAGTGCTAAAATTGTACAGTGTGAATGTGCCCTTAGTGCTGAATTCCAAAACCTAAAATTGTGCTCTCATTTATTCCTGAACTCCGCACAATGAGGCTGGACTTCTTCCTTTTTATTTGAAACAGCCAACCCTAGCCTCCATCTTTCTAGCTGCCAATAGCTCAAATGCAATTAAAAGCCAATAATTCGTATGCAAATAAAGCCAACTTGGAAAGGGGAAATGAAAAAACCCAAGTAATCCCCCAGTCTAGGAAATAAGCGAGAGGAACTGAGCAGCCGAGGAACACTGAGGACCTAATTAAATCCATTAAGCTCAAGGTTGTTGCTCCCACTTTGCTGCTGAAGACGCCATTTAAAAACAGTTTTCCAAAACCTTGGCAATTTCTCCTCCAATCCCCTGCTTGCCTGAGCTGAGAGAAATGCATCAGCCGGCAATCACATGCAAGAAAGCGCCTCTCCTGCTACCACTTTGTAATCGTTGTGCCGGCATTTGAAGTTCACCTCTGGGATGCTGAGGCTCATTCCAATTTCAAACAAAGGCAGAAAACAAAAGGGACAATTCTGGCTTCTGGTCCAGGTGGACAAGGAGAGAGGCCACCATGACTGAGAGAAAATCTAGAATCTAGAGGAAGGTCGACCAAGATGGTATAAGGTTGCCAGGTGGGATGTCTTTTGTTTGAGGGCCACAAGGGCAGGTGTCCCTTATTATTAGAGATGGCCCCTCTTTGAGGGTTGGAAAGCCTTTTCTTTCATGCAGATTGAACAAGATGCCAAAGAATCATAGAATAATAGAAATGCAAAGTTGGAAGAGACCCCAGGGGCCATCCAGTCCAACCCCCTGCCATGCAGGAGCACCAATCAAAGCATTCCCAACAGATGGCCACCCAGCCTCTGCTTAAAAACCTCCAAAGAAGGAGACTCCACCACACTCTGATGCAGCAGATTCCACTGCCGGACAGCCCTGACCGTCAGGAAGTTCTTCCTGAGGTTCAAGTGGAATCTCCTTTCCTGCAGCTTGAATCCATTGCTCCTTGTCCTGGTCTTTGGAGCAGCAGAAAACAAGCCCACTCCCTCCTCTACATGGCACCCCTTCAAATATTTAAACATGGCTATCATAGAAAGCTTGTATTTTGGGGTGTGGGCCCTTCACAAAGGCAGAAAAATAAGTAATGTGTCATTTAGGAATGTGGATAATAGGTTTGTTTTACAGAGAAACACAAAGTTAAGTTAACTGAAACCAATACATCAGTTTAGTATTTCAGTGGGTATGATGTACAGGACAGTTCTGAGTCCAAAGAACTAGGCTTAAAGATTTCAAAAGCTTTATTCAGGAACATCAAAGAAACAACAGCACACTTTGGTGTTGCCAAGACTAAAGATCTGGCTCTGCATTGGTGGAACGGTCTCCCTTTGGACCTCCAGCTGGAGGAGGAAGGATTTCACCTGTTTTCGTAAATGGTCGAAGACCTTCCACTTCGATTCACCATTTTAAGTCACTGAGGCCATTTCCACACTAGCCTGTTATAGCGCGATGATTCCACTTTCAACATCCTCTGGAATCCTGGGGTTTGCAGTTTCGGGAGGGGCCGGCCGGCCCCTCCCGAAACTGCAAAACCCAGGATTCCAGAGGATGTTGCAAGTGGAATCATTGCGCTATAACAGGCTAGTGCGGAAATGGCCCGAGTTGTGTTTAAGGTGCTGAGATGGGTAGCGACTGGTGCAGTGTTGGGGATTTCATGCTATATATTTTTGTGGTGTGCTATTTATTTGTCTTTGTCCCTCATTGTATATGGCAATGTTCAGCCCTTTGGTGCAAAGGGTGTTATAAATAAATGTTATTATTATGAATATTAATATCATTATCATTATCAAATCTGCAGTACCTAACAAACTGTAACATTTCAAACCAGTGTGCGGTAACATCTCATTGATGGTTACCCATAACAACTCCTTTCCCAGGTTATTCTGTCCCTCTCCCATTTTCTCATTCAACGTACCAACAGTTCACTCTTTTGGCCAAGTCTCTCCATCTGTACCTTCCTCTTGTTCATTAGTAACAAGCCCAGCACGCTCACCAGCTGATCCCATCAGAGTACAATAAAGCGTGCAAAGCGTGAAAACAAAGAGACTGTCTAAAAACAGGGGAAGGAGAGCAAAGCCAACCTGGCAGCAAAACACAAATCTGTTAAAAAACAATTCCTGCTTGTCGTGAACTTTGACTGTCCCTTATTGCTATTTTGAATTCATGGAATGATAGAATCCTAGAGCTGGTAGAGACCATCAGGGCCATCCAGTCCAACCCCATTCTGCCGTGCAGGAATAGAGCATCCAACATTTCTGACAGATAGCCACCCAACCTTTCTTTAAAAACCTCCAAAGAAGGAGATTCCATCACAGTTGAAGGCAGTGTATTCCACTGTTGAACCCTTAACATCAGTAAGTTCTTCCTAAAATTTAGGTGGAATCTCTTTACCTGATGTTTGAAGCCATTGCTCTGTGTCCTAGTCTCTGGAGCAGCAGAAAACAAGCTTGTTCCATCCTCCATGTGACATCCCTTCAAATAGTTAAGCATGGCTATCATGTCACCGCTTAACCTTCTCTTCTCCAGGCTAAACCTACCCAGCTCCCTAAGCTGCTCCTCAGAGGGCTTCCTGATTTCCAGGCCTTCTACCATGTTGGTCAGCTTCCTCTGGACACATAACAGCTTGCCAATATCCTTACTAAACTGTGGTGCCCAGAACTGGAACGTACGCCAGGTGAAGTCTGACCAAAGCAGAACAGAGCGGTACCGCCAGGGAATTCTTGGTGCTGCAGGCTGCACTGTCTGCGCTCCATATTCACGGGGGTTAGGGGCATAGGACCCCCATGAAGTTGAAAAGTGCATCAATTTTTCTAGGCCCCTCCTTCTCTGGGTGCAAGGGGGGCATCAGGAAAGTGTTTGTTATGCCAGGCAGTGGCTGGTAGAGGAGCAGGATCAGAAGTGGGTTTTTAAAGGACTGCATGGCCTGATCAGAGCTCCTAAGAGGAAAAGTGCCCCTAGGAAATAAACACTTGTAGGGGGTGTGTGGGGGCTGAACCTACACTTGTGAGTGACCTGGGCCATTTCCGCACTAGACTGTTATAGGGCTATGATTCCACTTTCAATATCCTATGGAGACCTGGGGTTTGCAGTTTCGGAGGGGTCGGCCGGCCCCTCCCAAAACTGCAAACCCCAGGATTCCATAGGATATTGAAAGTGGAATCATCGCACTATAAGAGTGTAGTGCAGAAATGGTCCATGTCATATATCCTAGTCCTCCTCTTCCTCCAGCCAGCCACTGCCTGGCCAGCTAAGGACAGCTCACACACTGATTTCTCAGCACCACAAACCTTGGCCATAAACTGCAAACCTCAGGATTCCATAGGATATTGAAAGTGGAATCATAGCCCTGTAGTGGCAAGCAAATGATGAAGACCTTCAGGTTGTTCCATCACAGAAAGCTTTATTTTCCAAACCATTTATTTACTGCGCAGGGCAAGCAGCGGAAATACAATGTCCAAAACTGCCGCCCGATTGATTAAAACACTTAGTTTTTATACCTTTGGTCAACAACGTCAGCAATCAATCACATTTCTAGTCTACGTCAGCCATTACATTTGGAGCTTAATACCACCCCCAAAACAAGGGAACAAAGACCCCAGTCACCAGATAATACAAAGCAGAGGCAGAGAGAGTATGCCTGACTCCCTTTTTACTTCCCAGGCACCTAAGCATAGCATTACAAGGCCAATCATATTTTTAAACTGAGATAAGGCAGGGACATCTGCTGTCCAATTCACTTATTTTCCTACTCATGCAATACTTCTCTGAATTTAACTCCTTCATTCCCCCCTTCATGCCAAATTCAATTCCTTGCAATTTGAAGCATGCACCATTTCCCTATTTCCTTTATAACACAAAGGATACATAGCAGCAGTAGGATTCCTCCAGCAGTCAAGTATACAAAACCTGTGAACAGGGCTTTCAGACCCACGGTTTTAGGGGAAAGATTTATTGTGCACAATTCCATCCTCCCTAACACTGTCTCACAGAGTACCATTGTACTCCTTTCAAACACAGAGAGATTTCAATCAAAGCATATACTGCAGCCTTTCCCTCTATTACTCTAATCATTACAGATTGAAAACTATTTAACATGCAGAGTACAGAAAAGCAGATTTAGTAAGGCCATTATTTATGCACAAAGCAATTCTACAAACAGTGTCTTTTACCCATACTTACTTAGGGAACCAGATAATCATGTCCACATGCCTGCAGAGTACAAGAATGACTTTCTAACATTGAATACTGCTAAATGTATTTTCCCTCTTCACAATCAAATTCATTTACACAATAGTAAGACAGTTCAACCAATTTCATGCTGGGCTACCTTCATTGGTTGGTGCCCTGGGTGAAAGGTGATACCCTCAGTGGCCACACCAATTCAACCCAGAAGACAAACCATATACCCATTTACCATTGTAAAAGCTGGTTTCTTTCTAGAACTCATTTATGGAGGACCAGGCCCCCCTTTCCCATATAACCTCAATAAAACCATTGCTATAACTAAAGGAAAAGTCAACATTGGGATGCTTTCCTTGGCAGGCCTGTAGAGATTCAGGGATTTCAAACTTTACATAACAATTGGGATAGTCTCCTAAGCTTAGCCCATGAGAACATACCCAGCCATTACTGACCTTCAGGGTGTTCAAGATCTGATTGACCAGTTGGTGAAACCAATTCACTTCCCAGCCTCTCCTGCCCAGCATTCTCATCATCACCATCATTACCAGCAATTACCATATACACATATCTTCCAACCCCACAGAACATCCGTCTGTAGTGATAAACAGGCAGGCCAGGCTTCCTGCCCCTCCTATGCCTGCCACAACCCATAATATTGTCTCCAACATTCAGGGATCTGGCCGTGTGTAGAGCAGTGTGTACGTCCCAGGTCACACCTGCAACAGGGCCTAGTCCCCGTCTTCTCCTCTCCAGTTGCTAAGTCTGACCGTAGAGAGCCTGACAGCTTCCAGGTGTGTGTCAGGCAATAAGGTCTAGCTTAGATTACTTCATTCACCAGTTGCGGATCTGACTGTGCTTAGAGTGACCAATTTCTCCTGGTCTGGCCACAGCAGAGTCTAGTCCAATTTTCTTTCCCCCTTTTCGTCTGGAGATCTTCAGTTTCAGAGGATTTTACAACCCAATCAGTAAAGGCTCTCTTAGCCTGGCATAAAGTATCCAAAGCTTCAACCCTGCTACCTTTACAGCTGTAGGGGCAACCAGCAACACCTAATACAATCCCCTCCACCTATGACCCAGTTGCACTCTAAGGGGAATCTCATCTCCACATTTTCTCCCTAGTTGTACTCAGAGCTTTCCCTAATCTACTAACTCTCCCTTATATGTCTCCTTGATCCACCCAAAATGGCCTCATGCTTTGGCTTGAAAGGGAACAAACAGCCTTATGGTTCTGTGAAGTGTGCACCTCATCCTATGCCATCCTATGATGGGGCTCTGGAAGAACAAAAATACTCTTTGTTTTTCTGTTGTGGGCTGCACATGGAATAAAAGTGAAAAGCCTCTGTAAAATGGGCTAGGTAGATGGTGATATCATATCACTTGCCCTGTGTTGGCATCCAGTCCAAAGACATAGCCAGGGCTGTTGTTTGGGCCATACACGTTGAACTACTGTTTCTTCGGGATTTTTATCCCATTTCCTCCACTTCTCCTGAGTTCTGAGGTCTGCAGGTACAATGTGACTTCCAGGTGATTCCTAGAACGGTGGTTCTTGCCTTTGGTGATCCTGTGGACAGATGAGGTCTGTCTCTTGAGCATATGTGGTGTGTGGGCCTTTAGGGCTGTTGTTGGTCCTTTAGCTGTCTCACAGCTTGCATCTCTCTTTCTCTCTCCTTGCCTTTTCAGTCAGCGTCCTTCAACTGCAGTTCCACTTCCAGCCTGGAGGGCGCACAATCGCCTCTCAGAAGTGCCCCCTATTTTCTCCCTTCCAGCTCAGAGGTGCACCATCACCTCTCCTCCCAGCTTACTCGTAGGGGTGCTCTGTCACCTCCTCCATCCAGCTGAGGCTGCGCTTAGGGAGCCATTCCAATCTCCACCTTATCGGGGACTGGTGAGGGGGCACTCCTTTGCTGCTTGGACTGCCTTTCATCTTGGACTCTGCCCTTTCCTGTATTCTTCATGCTTTTGCTGCCAACTTTCCTTTTCCAGAATGTCACAACTCCAAGCCCTTGCCCTTCTCTGTCTGTGGGATGAGGAACAAAACTTTTCCTCTTAACTGCTGGCCACTGACAGTATTCTACTTCCATTAGTCCCTGCATCTGTCAGTTGGACCATCTTTTCTGCTTTCCTCTTCCACACACGTCCACATCCTTCTCTGATCCTCTTCAGGCTCTCTTGCCTATATCTCTCCTGCCCCCACTGGGCACATTGGCTCTCAGAGACCCTCATCCTCTTCTGGGGTCTCTTATCTCTTCTGACCTCTGCTCCATCATTCGTTAATCTTCTTTCTTTCTCCGCTTGACAGCCAGTCATAAATCTTGCTTCATAGAGCCTTACAATCGCAGGCCCTCTAAACCTTCCTTAATTGTTCTGTGGAATCCTGTATCCTGAAGCCTTTTCAAAGACTTCCTGAAGAGATTCCTCTGCTGCATCATATGAGAGGTTGCTAACAATAGGAGTCCCTTCAGATTCCTAGAGCCTCCTCCAAACACTCAGATAGCCTTGGGTTTTTACAACAGCCCACAGCTCCCAGTATTTCCAGGCGGTCTCCCATCCAAGTACTAACCAGACCCGACCCTCAGCTTCCGAGATCAGACGAGATCGGGCGTGTTCAGGGTGGTATGGCCGTAGGCAGCTAAGCCTCTCTTTTTCAGCTCCCTTCGGTTTCATGCAGCTTTTTCCTACTATGTTAGATGGCACCTCCTACTGGCCACCGTTCTGCAGCATCCCCTCCCTCTCCTCTCAGGTAGGAAAGGGCAGCCAGGGATTGTGGTTTCCTGTAATTCTCCACTCACAACTTTAAACCGCAGAGTCTGACACTGGGAAGAATTCCTAGTGTATTCAGATCCCATCAGGGGTCCATCAAAGACACTCTCCCCCCTGTCCATGCCTGTGGGGAGTTCTCTCCTGGATGATCCGCTCTACCTGCTAAATAATTTGGCTCCTTCCTTCAGTAGTGATTGGCAATCTTGCCAGTTAGGCATGTGCATTGCCATGATGCTAGAACACAGTTCTACTATCTTTCAATTCAACAGATCAGACGTGGTGAAGGACACATATGCATAAGCCTAAACAGGTATGTACCTGTACCATTGCTTCTGGTTCTGCTGCTTAGAATCCTCAGGCAGCCTCTCTGGTGGGGTCTGCCGCTACTCCCATCCTCCCCCTCCTTCTCATTGCAAGCTGGGGGTGGGGAAGAACTGCTGCCGCCATTCCTACTTTTTTCTCTTCCATGCAAAAGCAGGCGGGTCTTTCATGCAAACACTGATTCTTTTGCTCTTCCCCCTCCCTGTCTGTCTCCTCAGAAGAGAGGCAGTTTCCTGTTGGTGTGTTTAATTCCCCCGGGGGGCACATATTTTACTTCTCTTGTTACTACAATTCCCATGTGCCCAAAGTTCGTATGCTAAATGCTTTTTTTTTAAACTTATTGTCAAATAGAGATTTGCAGCCCCTTTTTTTCCCTTTTTTCTCTTTTTAACTAAGTTGTTGACGTAATAATGCCAGAATTGCAAATTCACGCTCCTCATTCCCTCCGTCTCAAGAGGGGGAGGGTTGC
Source organism: Ctenosaura bakeri (assembly GCA_948474755.1). Classification (NCBI taxonomy): domain Eukaryota; kingdom Metazoa; phylum Chordata; class Lepidosauria; order Squamata; family Iguanidae; genus Ctenosaura; species Ctenosaura bakeri. The sequence continues at coordinate 392,133 of CAOLHI010000697.1, forward strand.
ATTCAGCCCGATGGCCACAAGGAGTGAGAGAAAAAAGCCATGTCTTTTGGAGAAGCAGCCTTCCCTGTGCTAAAGCTGCATTGTAATCTTGTTTCTCTCTTTGATGTAGAAATGTATCAAAAAGGTAGACACAACTGCTGCCACACTAGAAAGAATAGTTCATTGTTCATTGTAAGGGAAAAACGAAACTAACGCCTCTTGTATGACATGTTTGTCTATACGGGCTCTCAAGGTGGGGTTTTTGCTTTGTTTTTGTTGTTTTTCCCTTCTTCTCCAGATGCAGCTTTTCTCTGTGCTTAGAGAAAACATTGGGACTCTGTATTGTTTAGAAATGTTGCAAAAAGTACTGGAGGAGAAGTTTCCAAAGTTCTCTCTCTTTTTTTTCCCCCCTATTCTTTTCCTTCTATGTGAGCCCAAGGGGGGGAGATTCTTGATGGCTGAAGAGTTTAAAACATGAAACAGGCAGCTGTCACCAGAGTCTTTAGCAATGTTTTCCAAAACTTTGCCATCCTGTATTCATTTACCTGAAAGCCTGCTTTTTTGTTATTATTTTTCCTCTACCTCTGATGTGTGTTGAAGGTTGCTTCTGGTTATTTAGAAATCAGACCCTGCTTCTATGACATCCTCACTCAGCCTGCCAGGCTGAAAATGAGTTATTGAAACTACTTCATAGCTTTCCCTATGTACACACTGACAGAATTCTTAAGCATTTGGCTAAAGAACCTTCCATTCTCCAAAAACCAGCAACTATGCTTAACATCTAAAGGAGAAGGGAGGGGCTACAGGGAGGGGAAAGGGAGGCAGGCAAAGGAATGCTGCTCTTCTCAACCCCCTTCCTGCTCCAAAACTTGAGCTAAGTAACATGAAGGTAAGAAAAAGTCTCCTATATTCAACTCCTTTTTCAAAAGCTTGCTGCTTCCTTTTTTTTTCTTTTTTCTTTTCTCCTGAAAGTCCTTTGACTTTTGAAGTGCCAGTCCATGGGATACTCCCTCTGCCTCTTGCAGAGTGATTTTCTTTCCAGTTGATTGAATCACCGACCTGTGCATTTGGAGAAAACAATGAAACCCTATTGTTTCCTCACTATTTCTCATTAACACCTAGGGCTTGCTTCATCATTTCCATACTGACTTAATTTCTGCTATTTCCAAGCCTCTGGCTAAATAAACTTCTAGCCTAAAAACAGCCAGCAACCATATGGTTAAATGTGAGAGCCTGAGGAGGAGGGGCTGTGGGGAGATGGCTTCAAGCACCGAAAGATAATCAGAGAGAGGAATAAACCATTTTCCTTTCCTGGAATTTTTCCTACACATATTAAAGTACAAATGGCACAGAAATAGTAAAGTTTCCACTTTACCCTTTCATGAAGTTTTCAACATGCATTGAAGCAGTGTCTGTCAACTGCCACCCTCCACCCAGATTTCTTCCCAAACGACAACACACAGTAGGGGTGGGGGTGAGCTGAGGGTAGGGGGTCCCAACAGCTCGAAACAATGAGGTAGACACCTTTCAGACTCGCTGACTACGCAGCCGGAAGTTCCAACGGTCTGCAGTAAGAAATGCAACGATACACACATACGCGCTTTCAGACAACAAACGCAGCCTCCCACCACCGTTTACCAGACTTGAAGAGACGTCTCTTTACCAAAGTCTTCGCGGCTTCACTCACGGCCCCACTAGCCATGAGTTACTAGGCGAGCTTAGAGAGGTGATCAAGCTCTCTCTTTCCCTTGAAATCGCAAGGGAGTCAACTTCACCAATTAGCCGGGGGAGGCCTTATGCTTTCTGCGTGACCAGAGTCCGTTGACTGGAAAACGCTGCTGCCAGGGAAACCACCCCGCTCAAAGCCAAACCTCTTCGACCAAAGCAGTCGAGGGCGCCCTGGGTTTCGCCAAGAGGGGGGCAGCGACCCTAGCACTCAAGCGTCCGTCAAGGGGGGCTCCAAAGCCCCTTCTCTCAATTTCCCGGCCAACGCACCAAAAATGTAGTGGCAAGGAAATGATGAAGACCTTCAGGTTGTTCCATCACAGAAAGCTTTATTTTCCAAACCATTTATTTACTGCGCAGGGCAAGCAGCGGAAATACAATGTCCAAAACTGCCCGCCCCGATTGATTAAAACACTTAGTTTTTATACCTTTGGTCAACAACGTCAGCAATCAATCACATTTCTAGTCTATGTCAGCCATTACATTTGGAGCTTAATACCACCCCCAAAACAAGGGAACAAAGACCCCAGTCACCAGATAATACAAAGCAGAGGCAGAGAGAGTATGCCTGACTCCCTTTTACTTCCCAGGCACCTAAGCATAGCATTACAAGGCCAATCATATTTTTAAACTGAGATAAGGCAGGGACATCTGCTGTCCAATTCACTTATTTTCCTACTCATGCAATACTTCTCTGAATTTAACTCCTTCAGCCCTATAACAGTCTAGTGCAGAAATGGCTCTGTTTTCTGCTGGCAAGAGTCCACTAGGACATTATCAGTTCCTATCCGGTTGTTACCTGCCTCTTCCTCAATTTCTGGCTGCTCTGCTGAGCAGTAGCTGGGCAAATCTGGTTTTGCACAATTGCCCACTTTTTTGTGTATATATTTACACAAAGATCACATCTACAAATAATCAAATCCATGGAAGTTAAACTTATGAAAGTGGCAAGAGGACTGTATTTCAGGGGAAAGCAACGGATGACCCCTTGATCTACAACCTCTTTCAGACTATGGTGGTGGAGAGGGGGAGAATGTTCTGCAGCTCATTTTTCCCGACAAAATGAACACGGTGAATGGCCTCTTCTGAAACCTTCCAGGAAGGAAGGTTGATTTTTTAAAAAGGTTGCAACAGCCCCTGAACATCCTTCCCACTTTCTTTTTCCCCACATCAGGAGGCCTTTCATGCTACACAATTCTGGCACTGAGATTCCACCTTAACTGCCATGCCTATGTCCTATGGAATCCTGAGGTCTGTAGTCTGGGGAAGCACTAGAACTCTCTGGTGGAGAATTCTAAAAGTCTGTCTCGAAACTACAAATCCCATGATTCCATAGGATGGAATGACAGCAATTAAAGTGAAATCTTAGTGCTATAAACATATGAAAGGACCTCAAGACCTCCAGTTTTGCTTTCTTGTTTGGCTTTCTCTGTGTGTCTCAGAGGCCCTTTTCACATGCGGGCGGGGAAACGGGCAGCTCCACACGGAAACGGAGCTTACCTTTATTCTGTCGCCGCGCGGAGCTGCCCATTTCGCCGCTCCACACTTGGCGGTGTCTGCGGCATCAGCTGCGTCCGGCAGCACCCAAAATGGTGGCTTCTGACTGATGGAAGCTCTCCGCCAGTAGGAGAAGCTCGCCAGCTGGATATCCCGCCCCCCGTGCGATCTGCAGGCACGCTCTTGCGCACGCCTGCAGATCTATACCGATGCTGAGACGGGGCTGGACGGGGCTGCACGCCCCACGCCTTTTAAAATCCAAAAAGCAAGTGGTTTTACAAAAGCGCGGGCAGTGCCTCTTCCGGTCGCCCCTATGTGGATTGGGGTGTGGATTTACTCTAAAGTAATCCGCCCCAATCCACGTTACGGTGTAGACGACCTCCGTGGAGGTTGCTCTACACTGTTTTTTAAGCCCCATGTGAAAAGGGCCTTAGAGACTCTCCGGAGCAGAAAATATACACCTGGACTCACCTGTGTGATCCAAGCCAGGTTATGGTGTAGCTCCTAAGATTCTCAGATTGTTGTTTTTGTAACTGTTGTGTGTCCTCAAGTCATTTCCCACTAATGGCGACCCTAAGGCAAACCTAAGACGGTGTTTTCTTGTCCAGATTTGTCCAGAGGAGGTTTGCTATTGCCGTCCTCTGTGGCTGAGAGAGTGTAACTTGCCCAAGGTCGCCCATTGCATTTCCAGGGTTGAACTGGGATGCAAACCCTACTCTCCAAAATCCAATATTCAAACCACTATACCAAGCCAAGTGTCCTAGATTCTTAGTTGGTGGCCTCCAGTTTCCCTCTGCAGAAGTTACCTCTGCTATGGCTCAGTTCAAAACTCAATAGGTGTCCATGTGAGGAGGTGGGGCTATGCAAATGAGATGGAGATCAACCATGGGAGGCAGATAGGGGTACTATAGTTTCTAGGTTGAAGTAATTATCTTTTCTACCAGTAGGTGGCAGAAGAGCATAAGAAGAATCTTGACCGCTCAAACCAAAAGTACTACATAGTCCAGCATTCTGTTTCCACCACAGTGGCCAAGCAACTGCCATTGGCAGTTGCTGGCTGATGTTCTCCAGGAACTGGTATCCAAAGGTGAAAGTGGAGTTCCGGGTCTAGTTTTGTATTGGCACTAATTTTGTTTTCATTTAGTGATAAGAGGCAACGTAATAGCCATTAAATTGCAAAAGTGCTTTTCCCAAAAGGTGCAAATTTCATCATTGCTATTCCTTCTTGCACCTTTTGGTAAATTGCTTCTTGAATCTGAGAGTCAAATGGGCTGGTAATTATTGCACGTGTCTGGAGGAAACCATGCAGAATAACAAATAAGATCTTAACGAGAATTGAGTCAATCGAATAGATTTTGATAACCGTGTCCTTAAATGACCACCACGGTGGGGATTTATCTCCTTCTCTGGCTCCCTCCTCAGTCTTTGGGCTGCTGAGAAAATATTACCCTCATGTTCCTAATGTTCTTTACTTTACCTTCCCCAGTGGAACTCAAGGTGCTGTTTTAAACAATAAAAGTTGACATTCATTAATAGTTCAGATCAATCCACAGAAATTACAGGCACAGAAAAATTAGTTTCACCAGCTATCTGGTCTATAACTTTACCTTTAATGGATTTATTTGTTTTTCTTCAAAACAAAATATACACTTAACCACATTTGGGGTTGTGCACTTCTAAGTCAATTCCAATTTGTGGCAAACCTATCATGGGATTTTCTTGGCAAGATTTGCCCAGAGAGGGGTTGCCCTTGCCTTCTTTTGAGGCTGAGAAAATGTGACTCAGGGTCACTCAGTGGTTTCCATGGTATGTAGGGATTTGAACCTTGGTCTCACAGAGTCCTAGGACCTTTCTGCACTAGGCTGTTATAGTGCTATGACTCCACTTTCAACCTCCTATGGAATCCTGGGGTTTGCAGTTTAGGGAGGGGCCAGTCGGCCCCTCCCGAAACTGCAAACCCCAGGATTCCATAGGAGGTTGAAAGTGGAATTATCGCGCTATAACAGGCTCATGCAGAAATGGCCCATGTTTTGAAGAGAAATGTCTGCCTCGAGATGAAACAAAGCTAACTGCAGCATTTTTGATAGTGGTGGTGGAAAGCAGGGGACCCTTGGAGCACAAATATCTCACGCAGGGATTTCTGCTCCTTATGTTTGATGGGGCATCCAGGACCATAAAGTTTCTCTTCACCACATTATAGTGGAATCACAGAGCTGGAAGAGACCACAAGGGCCATCCAGACCAACCCCTTCTGCCATGCAGGAACATGTTACTCCACTTGAAAAACCCTATCCCGGGGTCTACAATTTTGATATTCAATATAATTTCATGTGCCTGAGAGGTCGCCCAGATGGCAGCCATGGCCGAACGCCCAAAAACCAGGTCAGGCCAGTAAAATCCTCAGTCACATAGCCCCAGGAGACCTCAAGGTGTGTAAGCCCACAGTAGACAAAGGGTCCTCAGCCCTGAGAAGCCGACTTGAGGGGATGAGCGTGTTTGCCCCAAGTTGAGCAAGTATCCTATCAAGCGAGGACCATTTACGTGAAGTCACACCACAACCAGATGCAGCCAAAGATCCTGAGACTTTGGCAACACCTTGCAATCCCATCACACAAAGGAAGTTACCTTTGGGGAGTTTCTTTTTCGTTGCAAGATCCATTGTTCTCCCCGGGAAAGGATTATTCCTCCAGGTATTTTTCCCCCTACAAATAGTCCCAGTCTCTGAGTGTTTCTTCAGATCGCTCCAGGTTATCCCGGCAGACCATTGCTCTGTCCGTTGAGTAATCCCCTCAGTCCTCTCTGTGCTGAGCCCCACTTCTCCGCTGCCTTCCCGGACCAAGGACTTCAAGAAAAGGTGCACTATTACCCCAGCTGCAACCCCTTCAGTACTCCCCTATCCAGTTTCCTCTCTTTTGCTTCTTAATAGGTCTTGAGTGAGTCTGTGAGTGATTGCGTTGGTGCGTGAGACTTTCATTCAATAAAATCCTTTATTGAACATTTTCATTTGGTTTTTGGCTTGGCCTGACCCTGTAAAAACTGGGTCAAAAGACCCCGCTAGGTTACCCTGCCTCTTGCATTGCTACTGCTTGTGCTCTGGCTAGGTTCCATTCCCCATCACATTGAGGTGTCCCCCAAGGGACCCCAGAACTTGGGGTAACAAACACATCATCAAAGCACTCCCAACAGATGGCCATCCAGCCTCTGCTTAAAAACCTCCAAAGAAGGAGACTCTACCACACTCCACTGAAGCAGCAGATTCTACTGTCGAATGACTCTGACTGTCAGGAAATTCTTCCTGAGGTTTAGGTGAAATCTCTTTTCCTGCAGCTTGAATCCATTGCTCCTTGTCCTAGTCTCTGGAGCAGCAGAAAACAAGTCCACTCCCTCTTTAATATGACATCCCTTCAAATATTTAAACATGTTTATTCTATCCCCTTTCAACCTTCTCTTCTGCAGACTAAACATCACTAGCTCCCTAAGCCGTTCCTCATAGGGCTTCATGGCTTCCAGACCCTCCACCTTTTTTGATCACCCTCCTCTGGACACACTCCAGCTTGTTGATATCCTTCTTGAATTGAGGTGCCCAGAACTGGACACAGCATTATTCTGGATGAGATCTGCTGCTCCAGAGACTAGGCCATTTCTGCACTAGAGTGGAGGAACATTTCATTGCATGTCATGAGTGGTGTTTTTTACTCTGACTTATCTCGATTCCTATCTGCACGCCCTCCGGTTTCTATTGAAGTAAAGCAGAGAAAATCGTTTGTAGCTTCTGCATCATCAGTTCTCGTGGAACTTGTATTCCCCTCCCCTGCTCCACTCTGCTGCCACTGATTGGTCAATTAAAAAAAAAAGTTGTAGAAACTGTTGCTACGTTTTGGTGCAAGGGTGTGGATTGATGTAACACTTCTGTATGTAGGGAAAAACGCAGCAGAAATGGTTTGGTTTTTTTACATCGGAGTTTTTCCCTTTTTAGAATACATTGGTCTAACGTCGATATTAACCGTGTTAAGACCTCAACTTGTGCAGAATCAGAACGACGTCAAACCGGTTTAATATGCAGATGTAAAAGCAACAATACGGTGCTACTGCGATGTATCAGCCTTGCTTGGAAAGGGCCTAGGTCTCTTCCAACTCTATGTTTCTATGATTCTATGATTCTAAGAAATCTTTAAGCCTGTTGTGCCCTGCCTTATACCATTTCCACACTAGACTGTTATAGCGCAATTATTCCACTTTCAACATCCTCTGGAATCTTGGGGTTTGCAGTTTCGGGAGGGGCCCCTGGCCCCTCTCGAAACTGCAAACCCTAGGATTCCAGAGGATGTTGCAAGTGGAATAATAGTGCTATAACAGTCTAGTATGGAAATGGCCTAAGACTAACACTGATAAACAGTCACTTATTGACCAGGTGCCTTGCACTTAGTGAGCAAAACAACAGCAAAGCAGGATGGGATAGTGAGGCAATTGCTTCCAATCACCTGTAGAAAAGATAAGGTTCCTAACAGTATAAAAGCTTTGCTGGCTTGCTACCCAGGGCCCACCATCTTCTCGTCTTCCTTGTGCCCAACAGCACTGTTGCTTTAAATAAACTTCCTTTCTCTGAAAGTTTGTTGTCTATCACTCTTCTCACAACAGAAGAGAAAATCCCCTAACAATGGAAGGTCCTCTGAAGGTCACCTAGACCCACTCCCTGCCATTTAGGAATGTGCAAATGAAACATTTTTGAGGGATAAGCACTGAGCCTCTCTTCGAAGACTTTCAATGAAGGGAAAGCTACCATATTCCAAAGCAGCCCATTCCACTGTCAAACAACAATTACGCTCACAAAGTTTAGCTATAATCTCTTTTCTTGGATCCTTCTGGAGCAACAGAAAACAAGCTCACCCATTCATCTATATGAGATCATTTGAGATAGTTAATGACAGGGATTGTATCATCTCACAGGGCCTTTCCGCACGACACTGTTATAGTGCGATTATTCCACTTTCAACATCCTACGGAATCCAGGGGTTTGCAGTTTAAGGAATCCTAGAGTTTGCAATTTAGGGAGGAGCATTTAGGTTTCTCAGCCAGAGAGCTCTTTGGCCTCGGGAAACTACACACCCCAAAATTCCACAGGAGGTTGAAAGTGGAATAATCACACTATAACAGTGTAGTGCGGAAACAGTCTTCTCTTCTCCAGGCTAAGCATACCCAACTCCTTTAACTGTTCCTCACAGGACTTGATTTCCAGACCTCGGCCACTTCCGCACTAGTCTGTTATAGCGTGATGATTCCACTTTCAACCTCCTATGGAATCCTGGGGTTTGCAGTTTAGGGAGGAGCCCCCCGAAATTGCAAACCCCAGGATTCCACAGGATGTTGAAAGTGGAATCATCGCGCTATAACAGACTAGTGTGAAAGTGGCCCTCTTTATCACCTTTGCAGCCTTTCTCTGGAGACTTGAGCCTGTCAATATCTTCTTTGAACAATGGTGCCCAGTACTCCAGGTGAGGTCTGACCAAAGAAGAGTAAAGTCTTATTATTCCTTCCTTCGGTGTTGATGGTATAGTTCTGGTGATGCAGCCTAGAGCTGCACTGGCTTGTGTCTGAGCTAGCTGTATCGTTGTGCAGTTTAACTTTTGCATTAAATTCCAGCACAAGATGAGTTAGGTAGAATACTGGATTTTCAGTTGCTTCTTGCTCTCTGCTTTCTCCTTCCATGGTTTGCAATGAATCTTAAAGCCTGTGAGGCAGGCTCTGAGTCATCCCATGCCCATGGTGATATTGGAAGGCTAGAAACAATGACCCATTCCTACTTTTGTCCCGTTGGCCACAAGACAGCAGTGCTGTACTCTTCTTAAGATACAATGCCATGAAAAATGTGCCCTTTCTCTCCTATCTGTTGAATAATATACTCTATCCCTTGCTTTAATCCTCTTATCTTAAATGTATTTCTAGCCCACATTGAAAAATTTAATTAATCAGAGCATTTTCTTGTGGAATCCTAAAGCCATGCATAACTGAGCAAGACCTTGTCCTTTTAATATCCTTTATTGTATCTGCAAATCATGCAATGGGTAATGAAGTTCTTGGCCACATTCTGATTTGGAGATGGCTCTTGGACTCATTTTATTTTTAAAGAAATATTGAAGAACACATAAGAAGAGCTCTGCTAGACCAGCCAGAAGGGCAATCAGTCTTCTTTGCATACAGTGGCTAGCCAGTCATCTATGGGCAACCTACCTGCAGGACATAAGGACAAATGTATTGTTTATTTATTTATTATATTTGTGTGCTGCCTTTCTCCCCAAGTGGGACCCAAGGTGGAAGGTGGCTTCCAAAAACAGTTAAAAACATTAATAAAACATTTAAAACAAGTAAAAACATTAAAAAACATAAAATTATAAAAACCTACAAAAATGTTAAAAACATCTTGATAAATAAAAAGCTCCCCTGATCACACATTAAAAGCCTGCTTGAAAAGAAATGTTTTTGCTGGTGAAAGGAAAGCAGGGAGGGAACCAGCCTGACCTCCTATAGAAGGAAATTCCAGAGGGTGGAAACATCAATGGAGAAGGCCCTTTCCCATGTCCTCACCAGGCAAGCCTTGGATGGTAGCGGGACCAAGAGAAAGCCTTCTTCCATGGATCTTAGGGCTCTGACAGGTTCATTGTTTTAATTATTTGATCAAAGTATTAATTAATAATAATAATTTAATTATTATTAATTATTTAATTATTAATTATCTAATTATTATTAATTATTTAATTCTTTGAATTATTTTATTCATTTATATCATAGCTTTCATTAATATTGTATTCATTTACACCATATTCATTTATATCATCCCTTTCTTCTGATAATGGAAGTCAAAGAGGTTAACAACTTAAAAACAATACAAAACATTCATAAAAGTATAAATTAAGATTTAAAAAACAATTAAATAAGCTATGGCGTTAAAGCATTACACATTAAAAATATCCAAATATATTTAAAGACTATACAAACATTTAAAAAGAACTGGACCCAACCTAAAAAGCCCCCAAACTAGTCAATTTGTAAAATCCTGATGGCACAAAAGTGTTTTGATTTGTTGACGGAAAGAGAGCAAGGATGGAATCTGATGTCTGGGGGTCTTTCCACACTACACTGTTATAGTGCTATTATTCCACTTTCAACATCCTGTGGAATTCTGGGGTTCATAGTTTCCTGAAGCCAAAGAGCTCTCTGGCTGAGAATTCTAAATGCCTCTCCCTAAACAACAAGTTCCAGGATTCCATAGGATGTTGAAAGTGGAATAATAGCACTATAACTGTACAGGGCGGAAAGCCCCTGGGTGTTGTCCCCCAGCAGATCCTTCTTCTTCCTTGTTCCTACCAAATGAACCTGAGAGGATGGTGGAACAGAGAGAAGGGCCTCTGTGGACAGTCTTAAGAGCTGTGCTAACCACCATCTCATGCTCCCCGGAAACTGATATACACAGTGGCATTGTGTATATGAAGGTTGGAGCATGGCTGGAATTGTAAACCCCCCAAAATAACTGTTGCAAGCTCTATGCAGCTTAGAATCATAGAATCATAGAAATCTAGAGTTGGAAGAGACCCCAGGGGCCATCCAGTCCAACCCCCTGCCATGCAGGAACACCCTCAAAGCACTCCCGACAGATGGCCATCAAGCCTCTGCTTAAAAACCTCCAAGGAAGGAGACTCCACCACACTCCGAGGCAGCAGATTCCATTGCCGGACGGCCCTGACTGTCAGGAAGTTCTTCCTGAGGTTCAGGTGGAATCTCCTTTTCTGCAGCTTGAATCCATTGCTCCTTGTCCTAGTCTCTGGAGCAGAAGAGAACAAGCCCTCTCCTTCCTCTACATGGCATCCCTTCAAATATTTAAGCATGGCTATCATGTCCCCTCTTAACCTTCTCTTCTGCAGACTAAACATCCCCAGCTCTCTAAGGCCCTTTTTGCACTAGGCTTTTTGGGCGAGCGGGGGCGGGCGGCTTGCGGGAAAAGCCTAGTTCGGGAGCCTGCCGGTTCCCCGCTGGTTCCTTCCGCAGCCGAAGGAACCAACTGGGAAACGGCACCGTCCCGGAGGCGGCGGCGGCTAGCGAGTCCATCCCCCCCGCGCGCGCAAGAAATGAGCCCGTCGCTCCTGGCGCGCGCGGGGGGGGCGGGCGCGACTGTCATTCGCTCCTGGCGCGCGCGGGGCGGCTGCTCGCGACAGCCTCCCGATCGCGCGCGCGCGCACGGGGGGGCGGGCGCGACTGTCCCTCGCTCCTGGCGCGAGGGACAGTCGCGCCCACCCCCCGCGCGCGCCAGGAGCGAGCGACAGTCGCGCCCGCCCCACGCGCGAGCGGGAGGCTGTCGCGAGCAGCCCCCCGCCCGTGCGAAGCAGGATGCTCTCGCATCCGCCGCGCTAGCTCCCCGCCCCGCCCCTTCCTTCCGCACGGGCGGAGGGAAGGAGGCGCGACCCGGCCACTGCCCTGACGCACCGCACTACAGGTGAGTGCGTGTGGGCGCCGGGAGCGTAGCGCGAGCGCGGGGTGATTTTCGCTTGAAAGCGAAAATCAAAAACCCCGCGCTCGCGCCGCTGCAGCCCCGTGAGAGCGCCGGAAGTGGGAGTGCGTCGTGTGGAGCGACGCTCCCACTCCTGCAAGGCTCACGGGGCTATTTCGCCCGGGAAAGCCCGTGCGAAAAGGTCCCAAGTCTATCCTCATAGGGCTTCAGGGCTTCCAGTCCCCTCACCATTTTGGTCGCCCTCCTCTGGACTTGCTCCAGCTTGTCAATATCCTTCCTGAATTGGGGTGCCCAGAACTGGACACAGGATTCAAGATGGGGTCTAACCAAAGCAGAGTAGAGTGGTACCAGTACCTCCCTCGATCTAGACACCATACTCCTATTGATGCAGCCGAGAATTGCATTGGCTTTCTTGGCTGCCGCATCACATTGCTGACTCATGTTCAGCTTGTGGTCTATGAAGACTCCTAGATCCCTTTCACACGTACTGCTATCCAGCCACGTGTCCCCCATCCTATATTTCTGTATTCCATTTTTTCTACCTAAGTGTAGGACCCTACACTTGTCTCTGTTGAATTTCATTTTGTTAGCCTCGGCCCAGCTCTCCAATCTGTCCAGGTCATTTTGAATTTTGATCCTGTCCTCTGGCGTATTAGCAACCCCTCCCAATTTGGTATCATCTGAAAATCTGATGAGCATGCCCTCTATTCCTTCATCCACGTCATTGATAAAAATGTTGAACAGCACAGGGCCCAGGACAGAACCCTGTGGCGCCCCACTAGTCACTTCTCTCCAGGATGAAAAGCAGCCATTCGTGATCACCCTTTGGGTTCGGTCGGTCAACCAATTACAAATCCGACTAACAGTAGCCCTGTCCAGCCCACATTTAACTAGCTTCGTTGCAAGAATGTCATGGGGAACTTTGTCGAAGGCCTTCCTGAAATCGAGATATGCTACATCCACAGCATTCCCTTCATCTATCAAGCTAGTAACTCTATCATAAAAAGAGATAAGATCAGTCTGGCATGACTTATTTTTGAGAAATCCACGTTGACTTCTCGTGATTACCGCGTTGCTTTCTAAATGATTAGAAACTGACTGCTTAATGATCTTCTCCAGGATCTTTCCGGGTACTGATGTCAGGCTGACTGGGCGATAATTATTTGGGTCCTCTTTTTTTCCCTTCTTGAAGATGGGGATAACATTTGCTCTCCTCCAATCTGCTGGAACTTCTCCTGTCCTCCAAGATTTCTCAAAGATTATAGCAAGCGGTTCCGAAATGACCTCTGCCAGCTCTTTTAATATCCTAGGATGCAATTCATCTGGCCCTGGAGACTTGAATTCTTCCAATGTGGCCAGGTATTCCTGTACCACCTCTCTACCTATTATGTGCCTCATTTCTCCTGCTTCCTCCCCTGCTCCCCAACCGCCAGGTTGAGTGCTTGTATCCTTCTGGGAAAAAACGGAGGCAAAGAAGGTGTTAAGTAGTTCTGCCTTTTCTCTCCCCCCTGTGAGTAGTTCGCCATCTTCTCTGTGCAGAGACCCTATCGTCTCCTTCTTTTTCTTTTGCTGCGGAGATATTTAAAAAAGCCCTTTTTATTGTTGTTAATGTCTCTGGCCAGCCTAAGTTCGTTCTGTGCTTTAGCCTTTCTGACTTCCTCCCTACATCTCCTGGCTACTTGCTTAAATTCTTCTTTGGTGGTTCCCCCTTCTTCCATTTCCTATACATGTTTCTCTTAACACTTAGCTCAGCTGAGAGTTCTTTAGTCAACCATTCCGGTTTCTTCAGATGCCTTCCATTTTTCCTCCTTATTGGCACAGTTTTAGACTGTGCCTTCAGTATCTCCCTTTTTAGGAACTCCCATGCCTCCTGAACTCCTTTCCCTTTCACTATTCCTGACCACGGAATTCCAGCCAGCAGCTCCCTAAGTTTACAGAAGTCCGCTTTTTTAAAATCTAAGATGAGTGTCTGGCTACACTTATCTTCTCCTTCCCACTGAAAAAAAGCTTCACTTTTTAATCTGGGAGAAATTCTCATCCTGTCTCCAAAAGAGCTTTTTTCTTTTCCTTTACTTCCAGAAGAAACTTTTCCTCACAATGCCTCAGTTTCAGGTGCTTGACAAATAATGGATCCATTCATTGGAGCATGAGGCCATATTCAGAAATGACTTGAGGGCACACAGCACACAATGTATTTATAACTCACTTTTTATTTCAGCATTGCAGGGTGGCATACAGATAAAGCAATAACTTTAAACAATTCCAGATTAAAACAATAATATAACATTCTGAGGGCTCTGCTGTGAACATGAAACTTTTCTCATTTCTCCTCATGCCCATGTGCATATCTGCTGATGCCAGGCCAGCCACATTGGTGCCAACTCAATGTGCGGAAAAATGTGACACCGCATGACTGTACCCAGGTGTTACACCCCACACCTTGATATGGTTTAATTGGTGAGATATGATTTAATTGGCAAAATATATTAATTGACATTGATATAAAATGTGCCCTGCTATGGCTGTTTGGCTGAACTGGACATGAGGGAAAGCCTGGCCAGACACGTGTGCTGCAAATTAGGTCAGAAAATCCCTCTAGGTGTAGCCAGATCACGGTCAGGAAACTCCAGAGACAATAGGCCTGCAGCTAGCCTTAACAACTCTGCCTTTGGACAATAGTGACTGGGAGATTCCCACCAAATAGCTAATTGTCTTAACTCCTCTTTCTCTGACCATGCAAACCTCTCCTTTGTTCCAAAACCTGTCTAATAAGCACCAAGCTATCAGGGTGACCATGAGCCTTTTGTCACCTAACACAAAGGCCCTTTCTGCACCTTACCTTCTTCCGGTGCTGGGGTGTGGGGATCGTGCAACCAGCCTCCGGCGAGATGCTCTCATGTCCAGGGTCCTTCGGCTCCACACAAGCTGCCTGCTTGCGTGAGAGTCCCGCCTCTGCTTTCCGCAGCACAGGCTGGGAGTTTCCCAGGCTGCGCTGGGGCAGGAAGCATGACCGGTGCAACTCCGGAGGCTCTACTTGCCAGGTAAGTGTACGCGGGACCCGGGAGCAATGCGCGATCGTGCACCATTTTCGGCTTCTAGCCGAAAATGAAAAGGTGCGCGATTGGTGCCTGCTGGCCCCTGGAGCATCACGTGATTGTGAGTGCATTGTGCAGATCACTCCTCACAATCACGCAACACTCCAGGCCCTCTTTGTCATGGAAAATGCTGTGCAAAAAGGGCCAAAGACTATTAGCGCATTCTGGACTTCATTATTCACTCTGCAAACTCCATTGTTTACTCGGCCAGAGAGCCATTCACACCCTTTGCCCTCCAGGCAGAAATCAGGTATATAAACTCCTAATTTTGGCCAGTTCACTTGCAGTACTGGTTGCTGGTTGCCACTCTGCCACTCCAATTCCCAATTGTATACTGTCTTAGATGCAAATCTAAGCCACATTGCTGGTTCTTCACTGCTCTTGTAGATTGGTAAATATCACCCACTACACCCTGAAATTTTGCTGTCTAAAACTTTCCTCTCTTTTCCTTAGCCCTGTGTGATTATGCAGTGGCAGAGCTTGGAGCATGTGGAGGGGGAGGGGGAGGAGGGCGTGGCTATGGCATGAGGGGCCGTGGCCACTGTGTGTGGAGGCATGTGGGGGTGTGGCCAGGGTGCAGCCAGGGTGCGGGAGTGTGGTCAGGGCATGTGGGGGTGTGGCTATGGTCTGGGATGCCCCCAAAACATTGCTGCCAGGGGTGAATCACCTCCCGACCCCCCTGTTCTTACCTGACTGTGATTACGTGACTGTTTGGATCCTGTATATATGGCCCTTTTCGCACGGGCCTTTGCTCGCGCGACAGCCCCGTGAGCCTCGCGGAAGTGGGAGCGTCGCTCCGCACGACGCACTCCCACTTCTGCCCGGCTCACGGGGCTGAAGCGGCGCGAGCGTGGGTTTTTTGATTTTCGCATCCAAGCGAAAATCACCCCGCGCTCGCGCAACGCTCCCGGCGCCCACCCGCACTTACCTTTCGTGCGGAGCCTCCGGGAGCCAGCTGGGTCGCGCTTCCTTCCCTCCGCCCCTGCGGAAGGAAGGAGCCGGGTGGGGAGGTAGCGCGACGGACGAGACGCCCGCTTCGCGCGCGCGCGCGGGGGGGACGCGACGCCGCCCGCTTCGCGCGCGCGGGGAAGGAATCCGGCGCGCGTGGGGGGGAGGAATCCGGCGCGCGCGGGGGGAGGAATCCGGCGCGACGCCGCCCGTTTCGCGCACGTGCGCGGGTTGGGAATCCGACACGAGGTCTCCCGCTTCGCACGGGGGGAGGGCGGCTTGCGCGGCAAGCCTCCTTCGGTGCCGCTTCCCCGCTGGTTCCTTCGCCTGCGGAAGGAAGGAGGGGGGAAGCGGCAGCCTCCCGGATGAGCCTTCTTGCGCTTGCCGGCCTCCCCCGCTTGCGCTAGAAGCCTCAGTGCGGAAAGGGCCTATGATTAATTTCCCCAATAAAACACAATCAATTTTACTTTTGGATCTCTGGTTGGTTCTTCCCTGCACTAGTACTGGTAAACATGGGTGTAAAAGATCTCATAAGTTTACCCCCCTCCCACAGGCCTCCTTTTTGAGCTAATAATTACCCACCTTTTCACAGTGGTACTGGCATCACAGGTGGACCCCTGAGTCACCCATGTTTTGGGGTAATGCAGGAGTGACTGGGATTAGAATCATATCTGTCTGTCTGCCTCCAGATATGTATTCTTTAGCCCCTGTGGCCTTCCATTCAGGGCTGCAGATCAATAACTTGTGACAGTTGCTTACCGGTACCTTCCAACTGTTCCAATTTTTCACAGACAGTCCCAGTTAATCCTCTGCCATCCCACTTTTTCAGCTGCTTTTAAAATGTTTTATCCACACACAAGTTCCCTTCTACATGTGCTTGCACTTGCATATGTGCTTGTGCAGTGTCCATATTCACTTCACAATCGTGTAAACAGAGTTTTTGCAAGTGTAAACCCTTACACTAGCAGAATTCCACAAGGGCAATCATTTCACATGGGCCTAAAATCTGAGTGTTAGTCTTGACTAGAGGAGAGCCATTGAATCAGTTGGGTTTATCTGTATGCTGACTCACCATTTAACAATTGATCAATCAGGTCTACTCTGGTTAGGACTAACCAAGAAATATTTCTGCCATGTAGTTGGGCATTCTAGGATGGCGCATAATTATTCATCAATGTACCATTATTAGGTGGAACATGGGCATTGCAGAAACAATGCCTTTCCCATTTCATTATGGGATCATTGGCAAGCTGGGAGATATGCAGTCAGTCCCACAACAACAGATTTCAGAGCAGAAGAGTGGTATAAGGCAAGCATCATGTAACTTGGTGAGTGTTAAAAGTCCAATACGAGTCTCAGTCATCTTTCTTCTCCATCCTGGCTCTTTCTCCCAGGCAGCCTGGGATAACTGGCCATTATTAATGATCCTTATTTGTTCTTTGTCTTCATAGAACATATTTCATTTGTAATAGCTCCCACGGTGTTTTCTCCTATGAGTTTTGTGGTGCTTTACTCCTCTGTTTTATAGATGTAGTTGTACTTGGATGTTCTTGCTTTTTCACCTTTTTTAAAATGATGCTTGTGCTGCTGTTATTTGGCAGCTATCTAGAACGTCTGAGAAAAGGAAGGTTAGAAAACATCTAGAATAAATATATGTATGTATGTGTGTAGATGTACATTAGGAACACCTTCCTGGTGTTATAAGCTGTTGGATAGTGGAATGTACCATATCTGAAGATGATGACTGTCTTTCTTTTCAATTTTTTCTAAACCAGTGCTGGATGGCCACCTGTCTGGTGTGGTTTAGCTGTGGACACCTGCGCTAACAGGTGATATTGTTACCAGGCAGTACACCCCTACTCCTTGATATGGTTTAATTGGTATAAAATATAAAGTATATACTCCTGTGGCTGCATGACCATGCTGCTAAAAGAAGACCGTTTGAATATGTGCAGAACTAGGACCCTTTTCGCATTCATTTTTTTCTTGCGCGAGCACCCCTTGAGCGCCACTCAAATGGGAGCGTCGCACCGCATGATGCCCCCCCACTTGCGCGGTGCCCACGAGGCTGACGTGGCGCCTGGGCGTATTTTTTGATTTTCGGCTTGAAGCCGAAAATCACCTGTACTCGTGCAACGCTCGCGGCGCCCACGTGCACTTACCTGCTGTGCGGAGCGTCGCGAGGCGGCCGGGTCGTGCTTCCTTCCCCCCATGGAGCCTACAGCTCCCATGGTGCCCTGCGGAAGGAAGGGGCGGGGCGCTAGCGCGACGGACGTGCCAGCAGGAAGCGCCTGCAGAAGGAATGAGGGGGGAGGCATCGGCGTCCTGGAGGAGGCTTCTCACGTGAGACGCCCTCCCCCTCGCGCAAAAAGGTACAGTGAGAAAAGGGCCTAGATCAGAGAGGACCTCAGGGCATGGCCAAGTCATAGTCAAGAAACCAACAGGGAGGCTTCAGTGGTAATGAGCTTCCCAACGTCTCCGCAACGACTCACCTTCAAGGACAATAGTTCCCGAAAGTGTCCTCACAGAACCACTGATATCACCAACCCATTCCTTCTTCTTGCTGTATTTTCTCCAATATTCTTTACCTGCCCAGTGATTAAAGAGCTATCACAATTCCCATCAGTCCTTTGTTACTTAATGATACGATCATTAGTCTGTCCTGGGCTCCATTGCCTGTGCTGCCGGAGAGTCATTAACACATTCGCCTTCAGGGCAGAAAAAGTGTATTTAAACCCTGGTTCGGAGCCAAACAACTTGTAGTACGCGGGTCGTAGGTTATCACTCTGCCGCTCTGATGCCCGTTTGTACTGCCCTTGGACTCTTAGGCTAAGCCACGTGGCTTTGTCTCTATTCTCTGGACAGGTAAATATCACCTGCTTTACCCTCAACTCCCACTATCTAACTTTTCCTCCCTTTTCCTTCAGTTAGCCTTGTGTGATTGCAAGACTGTTTGGATCCTGTGTGTGTCTGATTGTTAATTCTCCCAGTATAACAACTATTCTATGAATTTCTGGCTGCTGATTCAAGGCTGGCCTGAATCTTGCCCTTCCCAGTAGGCTCAGGCAAAAGTGAACTGCTGCAGCCTCTCTCAGCTTTTGTGTGTTCTTCCTCATTAATTAGTTGTCATCTTGACCACACTCTGATGTTACTTGGCTGGATGTGTCCCAGTGCATGTGTGAAATGCTTGGGGAGGGAGAGGTCTATTGAACTAGATGTCTCCTGTGATCCCTTCCAGCTATATGAGTCAATGATTCCCTCTGCACTTTGTGTGTGTAAACATCTTTCCTCTAGTTCCAGAAACGGGAACCTTTTTTCCTAAGTTCTCTTCCAGTTTTCTTCTGGGAGCTGCATGCCTGTGGTGTATGGAGAGAAATCAGAAGATCTCCTTCCCCCTCCATTCATCACTCTTATTGTTTTGGTTTTGGAGAACGTCTAAGAAGCAGTCAGTCAGTTCCTCAGGCATTCATTCATCATAGTCCACACAGGGCCATGCCTTGCCTTGGTGAGGTAGTGAGTTGGATTCAGGGAGGTAAGGCATGGTAGATACAGCAAGGACTTGTCTGGCAATACCAGTCATTCCCAGGGCTGATCAGAGCAGAGGAGAAGAGAATCACAGAATTTCAGAGCTGGGAGATTTACTCCCTTTTCGCACTTTACCCATTTGTGTGGCTGGGGGCGGGCATCTTGCGCGAGAAGCCTCATCCGGAACGCTGCTGCTTCCCCGCTCCTTCGTCCCGCAGGTCACTTCCTGGTAGCGCGACCATCGCGCTCGCACCCCACCCCTTCCTTTCGCAGCGCAGCCTGGGAGCTGTAGGCTGCACTGGGGGAGGAAGCGTGACCGGGACGGCTTGTTCGGCGCACCGCACGCAGGTATGTGCGCGAGGGCCCCGTGAGCATTGCGCAACCGCGCAGTATTTTCAGCTTAAAGCCAAAAATAATAAAATGCGCAATCGTCCCACTTTAGGCTCGTGAGCGTCGCGTGAGTGGGAGTGCATCGTACGGACCGACGCTCCCATTTACGCGACGCTCAAGGGACCCTCGCGCAAAAAAACCCCTGCTTGCGAACAGGGCCTTAGTAAAGTTCATTGGGTCTAACCCCTCTCAATGTACGAAATGAAATTCAGAGCTAAACCACCCCTAACAGTAGGATATCTAATCTCTGTTTAAAAGCTCTCAAATGAAGGACTAAAGTTGACGGATAGCCATCCAATCTCTGTTTAACCACCTCAAACGACGGACAGATTTAAATGGATAGTGTGCAGCTAAGTCTTATGTTACCTTTTTTTTTTTTTTTTACAGTGCATTAAGCACACAGGAGCCTGCTACGACCTGGGCTTTTAGATTTCCTCTGCAGTAAAAAGGAAAAGAAAGGAAAAGAAGAAATCAGAATTTAGCTGTATGCCACACATTCAAAGTAGCACCTACTCTTTAAGTTTCTTAAGTTTCTCTTTGCTTCTGTTTCCCATCTGGCAAAGAACTTTTGTGTTTCAGCTAAGAGTGGAGACAGTTCTAAGTCGGATTCTATATTTTCCAAAGAAGAGTGATCAGCCACTTCATCCTAGTATCTTTCTTCATCCCAGTATCAGCCTGAAGCCATCATAATACTTGATAGAGACTAATTTTTGAATATCTGCAATCTTCTCTCACTTTCCATTTTCAGATTATACCCAGGCATAGACTGCATAATGGTTTACATACAGCAGTGATTTTTAACCTTTTCTTTGCCAGGGACCCCCGTAAATGTAATTTATTGCTAGGGACCTCCAAGACTTAACCCAAGATTTAAAAATTTAAATTTAAATATTCAAATATTTATTTAAATATTCAAATATATGCTTAAAGTTGCTCATCAGCTGCTCACCCTTATCCTTTATTCTTCCAGTAGACAATGCAAAAGAAAGGAGGCTTGTTAATAGTTTGTGGAGTAGCATGCTGAGATCCTTCAAGTTCCAGGAGAGTAGAATAAACTGGAATTTCCTCAAAGAAGTAGAATCATAGAGTCGGAAGAGACCCCAAGAGCTATCCAGTCCAACCCCCTTCTGCCAGGCAGGAATACACCATCAAAGCATTCCCTTTGACAGACGGCCATCCATGCTCTGTTGAAAAACCTCCAAAGAAGGAGATTCCACCACTTCTTCAGTCCCTCCTGCTCTCCACCAACTGCTGAATGTCTTTGGGGAGATACTGTGGGTAGATGGTGAGTTGAGTAGGGACTTTGGTCATTGCAATGGCGGGTGGGGAAGAGAATACTAACTTCTGCCATAAAGAAAAAAGATGTAAAGTAGACTTATATCAGTGTATGAGAATGCCAGTCCAAGAGGGACCTGATACTTCTAGCATGGAACTCTTACTTCTGACTGTCTCTTTGAAAGGAAAGGATAGCTCTGAAGCGCCTGGCAGCTTCTTACCTTACTTCAGAAAGCTTCCTGCTCTCTCAAGGAATGGAGCTCACCCAAGCTGTCTTGTCTCTTTTTGCAGCCTGCACAGCATAAAACCTTTTGAAACGCTCTAGGCTCCTCAGCTGACTGATAACCAAGGGAAGGCAAATCATCCATAAGCAAAGGCAGGGATTTGGGTTTCAGGGAGCAATGGACCTGTCAGGGGGAGGAGTCACTGCTGTGAAGAAATAGCAATTATAGGATCATGAAATTGTGACTCCACCATACTCTGAGGCAGCATATTCCACTGTTGAACATCTCTTACTGTCAGGTGGTTCTTCCTAATGTTTAAGTAGAATCTCTTTTCCTGTAGTTTGAATCCATTACTCCATGTCCTAGGTCATTTTCGCACTAGACTGTTATAGCATTATGATTCCACTTGCAACATCCTATGGAATCCTGGGGTTTGCAGTTTCGGGAGGGGCCAGCCAGCCCCAGGATTCCATAGGATGTTGCAAGTGGAATCATAATGCTATAACAGTCTAGTGCAGAAATGGCTCTGATCTCTGAAGCAGCAGAAAACAAGCTTGCCCTGTCTTCCATATCTTCCATATGACATCTTTTTAAATATTTAAACATGGCTATCATGTCCTCTCTTAACCTTTTCTTCTCCAGGCTAAGCATACCAGCTCCCTAGCTTTTCTTCTGAGGGCTTCATGGTTTCCAGGCTGTCCAACATTTTGGTCGTCTTCCTCTGGCCATGTTCCAGCTTGTTGATATCCTTCTTGAATTGTGGTACCCAGAACTGGACACAGGGTTCCAGGTGAGGTCTGACCAAAGCAGAATAGAGTGGGGGCTGTTACTTCCCTCGACCTAGAGACTATACTTCTATCGATGCAGCCTAGAATTGCACTGGCTTTTTTAGTTGCCACATCACACTGCTGACTTATCCAGTGATTCCTCCAAGATTGTGGAAGCCAGCTAGTGGAATTCATGCAGTCTAAAAATGTGCCAGGGACTGGTGCACACTGGGTAGGAACATAGCAAGTTGCCTCTTACTCATTGGTCCATCTAATCCAGTACTGTCAACTGACACTGGTACCAGAAATGCCTCCTTGCACAACAAGAAGTATAAGCCCTGGGGGACATTAGCAAACTCCAATATGGCTCAGTCTGGAGTCTGTGGGCCCTTTCATACTTTTAGCAGTTTAATTGCCATCGTTCTATCCTATGGAATCCTGGGATTGGCAGTTTAGGAAGGGGTTATTTGGAAAAACTGCAAATAACTCACCCCTACTCAAATGAGTGCTCCTGCTCCCATTCCCCTGCCTTTTGCCTGAGCATGCATGTCTTCGTTCCACAAACCTGGGTGGGAGGCAAGTGAATGGGAGGGGCAGCTGCGCATGCATGCTTCCTCCCCAGTTCACTTTTGTTTTGCCTGGGCACTCTGCCTTCCAGGTGCCTGGGTGATAGGCAAGTGAATGCGAGACGGTGGTGACACAACTGGAGAAGGCACACATGCGGGGCTGCCCCCTGCCATTCGCTTGCCTTTTGCCCAGGTCCATGGAGGAAGACACACGTGCCCGGGCAAAAGACAGGGGAATGGGAGGAGGAGAATGGTGGAGGGGAGGCATGCAGACAACTCACTAATAATCAAGTTTGCAAAGCTCAAACCTGCGAATGTGGAGGGAGGACTGTAATTGTGTAGTGGGAAAGATCCCTGCATTTGGATTTATCTCCCTGTACTAGCTGGAGCGTGTCTAGAGAAGGTTGACCAAGATGGTTGAAGATCTGGAAACCAAGCCTCTTGATGAACAACTGAGGGAACTGGCTAAGTTTAGCCTGAAAAAGAGAAGACTAAGAGGTGACACGAGCGCCATCTTTAAATACCTGAAACGATGTCATGTAGAAGTTGGAACAAACTTGTTTTCTGCTGCGCCAAAGACTAGAACAGGAACCAAAGGATTTAAGTTACAAGAAATGAAATTCCACCTAAAAGTTAAGAAGATTTTTTTTAAAAAAACCTTGTAAGAACTGTTTGACAGTGAAATAAGTTGCCTCAGAGGATGGTAGAGGCTCCACGTCTGGACGTCTGTAAGCAGAGTTTGGATGGGCACCTTTTAGAGTGCTATAAATGTGTACAAGAAGCCACCACCTTTTGATGCCCTGTTATCTGACAACTTGCTCCTTTGATGCTTCCAAGTTAAGGACAAGTTTTAGCAATTTGATGGGGGTTCTGCTCTTCCATTAATTCTTCTTGCCTACAGAGGCTTGTGTTACTTTGGCCCAGGCCTACTCGGTGATAGCACTAGATATCTCTTTTTGATATCAAAACCATTCGGCCTTCCTCTGCCACCCCACTCCACGTGTTTGCGAGGCCTTCGGACAAGCATATAAACAGGTGCGGCCGGTAATTGTTGGACATTCCATTCTCCACCTAGGCAGGCAGAACAGAGCCACTCCATTGCTTCAGGGACCTCCCTGCAAACACCCTTTTGCTTAAGCGTGACACAAACAAAGGCGCCCGGCTCTGAGCCAATAGTCTTACAAAGCCAAACTAAGCACCTTGCATTTGCATACTGGCTACACTATTGTTGATTCAGCGCTAAGCCGATCATGTTAAACTTGACCTTTTCCCAAGCTTTGTCCTGTTCCAAACTCGCATTGTTCTCACCGAGTAAGGCATGGCCTGCAGTCACAATTCACCCTATATAAACCCCCCAATTCTGAGACCACCTCGGATTGCTTGCCCCATTCGGATCGCTCCCGAGTTCCAGACCGCCTTGCTGCCATTTTGTTTGGTGAGCTCCCCTCAGCAAACCGCGCTGAGCTTTCTTCCTGCACCCCAACGAACTCCATCTTCAAGCTTCTTCAGGACTACGAGAAAGGTGTCGTATCACCCATTTCCCCGAAAATCCCTATTTCCAATTCTCCCGTTAGCTGTGCGTTTGTGGTATCTTCACTGTTTGTTTGTCCTTTAATAAAACATCATTTTTGCTGTCTTAAAACTGTCTGACTGCTTGACTGACCTGACCCCGTAGACGCTGGGTTGCAAGATCCCTGCTAAGTTACCCTGCCTCTTGCTAGCTTTAGTGAGTGCTCCAACTAATTCTCCCCAGAATTGTGTTTGTGTTTTGGTTATTTGGGCGCCCCGCCCAGGACCCCCAGAGAACAGGGTAACACTTGCTTGGGACCACTTGCATGCATGTGCTACTTGCAAAGTGAGCTGAGAGGGAGAAAAAAGGTGCTAAGCCAGCTGATAGACTCTGCAAGCAGTACACAAGCAGTTGGTCCCAAGTGAGCCTTTGTAAGTCCTTCACGCTTCCTACAGTGCAGATTAATGGATTGTGCTTTTCAACCAATTCCATTTTCTGACAGCGCTCCAGTCCCTAACCTGTCAGATATGTGGGAGAAGCCACATGGCAGAGTGGGGTTGCACTAGATGGCCCTTGTGGTCCCTCCAACTCTATGATTCTGTAAGAGGCAACCCAAGTCCTGCGATCTTCAGGAGAGACTCTTCTCTCAGTTCAGCCACTTTCAAAAACACATCTGGTGGGGATATCAGACAGGGCCTTTTTAGTGGCTGCCCCTCAGTCATTGGTGAGCAAAGTGTCACACCCAACAGTGGCATACAAGTGGCCTGAGAAACATTTTTGCAATCCTCGGGTAAAACAAAAAGTCTCCAAATGCCCTCTAGAGGCATGGGGGCATTTTATCACATCCCCCCCCCAGTCTTCTTAGGCCCAGGAGAGACCTTTTCAAAAACATGAAGTGAACAGAAAGTGACTTCCAGAGGAGCTGAAAATTGGGTGGTGTAGTCTTCCAGGCTGCAGAATGTGCCTATCTCTGTCATAAAGGAACAGACACAAAGACCATTTCCGCACTAGACTGTTATAGTGCTATTATTCCCCTTTCAACATCCTGTGGAATCCTTGGGTTTGCAGTTTAGGGAGGCCCCCTCCGTAAACTCTAAGGCCCCTCCCAAAACTGCAAACCCCAGGATTCCATAGGATGTTGAAAGTGGAATAATAGCACTATAACAGGCTAGTGCAGAAATGGCCTTAGTCCTAACTACAGCTGTTGTTCCTGCTGCTGCTTTTGTTGACTCTTGAAAGCAACTCTTTCCTGTGTTTTTCTTAGCAGTACCGACTTACAGGAGGTTTGCCATTGCCTTCCTCTGAAGCTGTGAGAGTGTGACCAACCCAACACCATCCCGTGTTGCTATTACATCTATTTATATCACTAACAGAACCAGTGTGGTGTAGTGGGTTCGATTCCCCACTCAGCCATGGAAACCCATTGGGTGACCTTGGGGAAGTCACACTCTCTCAGCCCCATAAAACCCTGTGATAGGTTCACCTTAGGGTTTCCATAAGTTGGAAATGATTTAAAGGCACACAATAACAAAATCACTAACAGGATGCCAGTCTCACAGTCCCCAAAAAGTAACTTTTACAGGCTCTAGCCTAGCTGAGACAAAGGGTCCAATCCATTTCCTGCCATGCTGGTTGGAACATGGTGGGAACTGCAGTTCCCAAAAATAACATTTGCAAGCTCTGCAGCTTCACTTTTTAATCTGGGAAAAATTCTCATCCTGTCTCCAAGAGATGTTTTTCTTTTTTTTTCTTTGCTTCCAGAAGAAACTTTTCTTCTAAAGTGTCTCAGTTTCAGGTGCTTGATAAATAATGGATCCATTCATTAGAGTGAGAGGGTCGAGATGATGAGGAACAGCACTTGGGTCTGAGACATTTTCCCCTGCCAGGAAATAGCAGGTCTGAATTTATTCTTCTGAGGGAAGAGCGGTGGGCCATGAGCCCGCTATTCCCTGCCCTATGCCAGGCGGCAATTATCCATGAATCATATTAACGTCCCTTTTTTATTGGATGTGAGCCACATTATTGACTGAACCATGGGACACCAAGAGCTGTAATGAAGGCAAATGGTGCATGGGTGTATAGGGACCTAAATCAAAGCGAGATTAAAAGGCAGGAGAGCTCTGCTTGCTTTGTCTAAGACCGA
Source organism: Ctenosaura bakeri (assembly GCA_948474755.1). Taxonomy (NCBI): domain Eukaryota; kingdom Metazoa; phylum Chordata; class Lepidosauria; order Squamata; family Iguanidae; genus Ctenosaura; species Ctenosaura bakeri. The sequence goes on from CAOLHI010000697.1 coordinate 418,277, forward strand.
GCAAGAAATGGCTTGTCATCTTGTTCCTTGGGGCCAGCCTTGCTACTTGGAGACTCACGTAGAACATATTCTCTCTGCACCATCTGAGCATTGCAAGCAGCTGTGGAAACTTTGGCCATTTCCACACTAGCCTGTTATAGTGCTATTATTCCCCTTTCAACATCCTATGGAATCCTGGGGTTTGCAGTTTAGGGAGGGGCCTTAGAATTTAGAGAGGGAGCCTCCCTAAACTGCAAACCCCAGGATTCCATAGGATGTTGAAAGGGGAATAATAGCACTACAACAGTCTAGTGTGGAAATGGCCATAATGGGATAAGTCCCAGCTGCAGATGCCGCTATCCTGCTACAATTGTGATATATCTGCTTTGTGTGATAAAATCCCTAACTGAAATTGGCCAGGGTGGGGATTTTATTTGGTTTGTTTTTGATATGAATGTACTGACTTTTGCACCTTTCTTCAGAAATGGGAGAAAGATTTTGAAGTTGTTTTTTTTTTAAAGGAAAAACTAAAGATGAAAGGAAGTGGAACTGACGGATTCTTTCATCTGTAGAAGTAACAAAATGTAAGCACCTTGCTTGTGATGAAGAGCAGTGGTGGCAGTGCTAAAGCTGAAGGAGAAATGAGAAGCAGAATAATCATTTGGTAAGAGGCACTTGTGGATTTAATGGGAAGAGGCCTCCCTCAAACATGAAATAATTTGAGTCATTTGCAAATACATTTTCATGCCTAGTTCAGGAACAGGAAATGTCAGGAGTGCTAGGAGAATTTGGTCCAATATTTGCATATTTGTTCAGAGCATACTGGGAGTATCACTTCATGTTTCATGCAAGCTTTTGAATCTCCACTGGCTTCTTCATCGGGCAAAGATGTTAAAAATCATTCAAGAGAAGAAAAATGACAATGTTAGAGTCACAGGCCTACATTTTTAAATTTCAGAAACATGGGCAATAATCTTTGAGAAATCTTGGAGAACAGGAGAAGTCCCAGCAGACTGGAGGAAAGCAAATGTCCCCATCTTCAAAAAGGGAAAAAAGGAGAACCCAAATAATTATCACCTGGTCAGCCTGACATCAATACCAGGAAAGATCCTGGAGCAGATTATTAAACAGTCAGTTTGTAATTACCTAGAAAGCAATGCCGTGATCACTAAACGCCAGCATGGATTTCTCATAAGTCATGCCAGACTAATCTTATCTCTTTTTATGATAGAGATACAAGCTTGATAGACAAAGGGAATGCTGCAGACGTAGCATATCTTGACCTCAGTAAGGGCTTTGACAAAGTTCCCCATGACATCTTGGAAAGAAGCCGGTAAAATGAGGGTTGGCCAGGGCTACTGTTAGGTGGATTGTAATTGGTTGACGGACCAAACCCAAAGGATGCTCACCAATGGCTGCTTTTCATCCTGGAGGAAAGTGACTAGTGGGGTGCCATAGGGTTCTGTCTTGGGCCCAGTGCCATTTAATATCTTTAATAATGACTTGGATGAAGGAATAGAAAGCACGCTGATCAAATCTGCAGATGATACCAAATTGGGAGGGGTTGGATCAAAATTCGAAATGCCCTCGACAGATTGGAGAGCTGGGCCAAAGCTAACAAAATGAATTTCAACAGAGAGAAATGTAAAGTACTACACCTAGGCATGAAAAATGGAATGTACAAATATAGGATGGGGGACACATGGCTGGATCAGTACATGTGAAAGGCATCTATTAATCTTGGTAGATCACAAGCTGAACATGAGTCAGCAGTGCGATGTGGCAGCCAAAAAACCCAACACGATTCTTGGTTGCATCAATAGGAGTATGGTGTCTAGATCGAGGGAGATAATACTATCACTCTATTCTGCTTTGGTTAGACCTCATCTGGAATCCTGTGTCCAGTTCAAGATGGATATTGACAAGCTGGAGCATGTCCAGAGGAGGGCGGCCAAAATGGTGAAGGATCTGGAAGCCATGAGGCCATATGAGGAGCGGCTTAGGGAGCTGGGTATGTTAAGCCTGGACAAGAGAAGGTTAAGAGGGGACATGATAGCCATGTGTAATGATTGGAAGGGATGTCATATTGAAGAGGGAGCGGGCTTGTTTTCCAGTGCTCCAGAGACCAGGACAAGGAGCAATGGATTCAAGCTGCAGGAAGGGAGATTCCACCTGAACCTCAGAAAAAACTTCCTGACGGTCAGAGCTGTTTGGCAGTGGAATCTGCTGTCTCAATGGAGTGTGGTGGAGTCTCCTTCTTTGGAGGTTTTTAAGCAGAGGCTGGATGGCCATCTGTTGGGAGGGCTTTGATGTGGGTTCCTGCATGGCAATGGGTTGGACTGGATGGCCCCAGTGGTCTCTTCTAACTCTATGACTTCTGTGATTCTATGATTTTGTCTCAGATGTTACTTCTGTTGTCTGTTAAGATAGTGTAGAGGGTTACCAATGCAGGCAGAGGCCACTCCTTTCTTGGCCATGTTGGGACCTAAGAGCGTGGTCTTTCTTTGGAGGTCTTCAAACAGAGGTTGGTTGGGCATCTTTCAGTAGCGCTTCACTAATGTATTCCTGCAATGTAGGAAATTGGACTCAGAGGTGCTGTCACTGCCGCTGCTCGCTGCTGCCACCCCGCCATGCCCACTGCCGCTGCCTTCCTGTGCCCTCCCGTCTCCACCCTCTTCACCACTGGAGTCTTTCCTTGCCCTGTGTGGAGGCGGCAGTGGAGCAGCACCTAGGGGTGCAATTTCTGTGCCTGCCCTATGTTGGACAAAAAGTGCAATGACATTTGCTCCAGTGAAAATACATTTGATGAACATGTGAAACACCTGGGAAATGACTAAGGCCCTTTTCGCACCTTACTTTTGTTGCAGTGGTGGAAGGTGGCACTCACATGAGCAGCCGTTTGCGCGAGCCGCTCACGGCAGCCCTTCTGTCTCCCGCAGCTGTTTCCGGTCGCACGAGCGTCACGCGAACGCCCCGCCCCTTCCTTCCGCAGCGCATTCTGGGACCTGTAGGCTGCACTGGGGGAGGAAGCGCGACTGGCCCGCTCGTCCGACGCACCGCACGCAGGTAAGTGCGCAAGGGCCCCGGGAGCATTGCGCGACCATGCAGTATTTTCGGCTCCCAGCCAAAAATAATAAAATGTGTGCGCGTCCCGCTTTAGGCTTGTGAGCGTTGCATGAATGGGAGTGCATCGTACGGACCGACGCTCCCATTCACGCGACGCTCAAGGGGCCCTTGCACTACAGAAACTGCGTGTGAAAAGGGCCTAAGCAAGTGATGGAGCAAGTCCAGAGGAGGGCGACCAAAATGGTGAGGGGCCTGGAAGCCATGCCCTATGAGGATAGACTTAGAGAGCTGGGCATGTTTAGTCTGCAGAAGAGAAGGTTAACAGGGGACATGATAGTCATGTTTAAATATTTGAAGGGGTTCCATGTAGAGGAAGGAGATGGCTTGTTTTCTGTTGCTCCAGAGACCAGGACAAGGAGCAATGGATTCAAGCTGCAGGAAAGGAGATTCCACCTGAACCTCAGGAAGCACTTCTTGACGGTCAGGGCTGTCCGGCAGTGGAATCCGCTGCCTGGGAGTGTGGTGGAGTCTCCTTCTTTGGAGGTTTTTAAGCAGAGGCTAGATGGCCATCTGTCGGGAGTGCTTTGAGGGTTTTCCTGCATGGCAGGAGGTTGGACTGGATGGCCCCTGGGGTCTCTTCCAACTCTACATTTCTATGATTCTATGATGACACATTCCCTAGGGGACATGCAGTAAGGGCTGAGCCATGATACTGCAATCATGGCAAGGGGTTGCATCATGCTAATGGCCATGACTGATGACCTGTAAGCAGGTGTGCATAAAAGGGAAGCGTGAATGCTTGCTCCCTCTCTGCTTGAACCTCTGTCTCTACTTGAATCTCTGCTTGGATGTCTCTGCCTGTGTATCTGCTTTTGATCAGCGTATCCTGTATATAGATGTACATATTGCAACTGAGAAGATTAAAGCCTCCAGGTATTTTGGATGACAGACTCTGTGTCTGTGTGTGGAAATGGTCGCATTTCAATTTCTTCATTACTCCTCTGGAATGGTAATTAAAACTCCCCCCCAAAAAACCCTCAGCCTCCCTATCCATAATTTTTCCTTCCTGTATCCTTCAGTTAGCTCTTGTGTGAATGCTTGAGTGTTTGTATTTTGTGTGCATGCATGAGTGAATTTCCCCCAATAAAAACACATCTTTAGCTTTCTTTTGAATCTCTGGCTGGTTCTTTTCCTGCGTGAACCCATAAACATTGGTAGAAAAGTTCTCGTTAAATTACTCTCCCCTAGCAAGCCTCCTCTTTGAGCTAATTCATTCCCAACTTTTGCAAGGAGGTATTTGGCATCACGGGGTTGCCCCTGTGGCACCTACATTTTGAGGTAATGAAGGCACAAAGAGACAAGGTGGAGATGAACATGTTGTCTGCAAAACTCTACTTCCTTCGCTATCACCAGAATATGCCCATTGCTCCATGCTGACTTTTTGATAGGGATAGGACGAATCCAGAATTTTCCGAATCTGAATCCAGATCCAAATCCCCGGAAGGTTCTGGGAATCCATGAATCTTGAATCTTTCAAATCCTTTTTTTTTAAAGGGTTTAAAAAGCAAAGGAAAGAAGGATAATTCTGGCCAAGACACACTCTCTCAGCCTCAGCAAAAGCCTAGGCAAAGGCAAACCTCCCTCCGAAGAAATCTGGCCAGGACAATTGTCATTGTTTTGTCTCAGGATCTCCCCAGACTGAAAATGACATGAAGGCCCTTTCTACACCGGCAAGAAAATGTGGATTAATCCGATATTTTCCTGACTGTGTAAACAGGGCCACCTACTGCAATACAGAGATAATCCAGGTCAAAACTGGTTTTTCTTTGCATAGCTCCTTCTGGCAGGCTGGGGTTTGTAGTTTGATGATGCACCAGTACACTTTGGCAAAGAAGGCTGTGACCCCTGGTAAAACTCCAAACCCCAGAATTGTGTCTGAAAGAGCTTTGCAAGTAAGCTATGCAAGGAATCTTTCAGCTGTCCTTGAAATCTCAAGAAGACTGTACCTTCCAGTCAAGTGCTGAACTTAAATATGAAACGTTCAATTTAAGTATCTTAGAATACAATCCCATATGTAATTTCTGAAATTGTTAGCAAAGGCCATTATTACTCCAAGGGGAAAATTCACCTACTTGCCATCTCCCCTTATGTGTCTGGTCTCCCAGATTTTCAGACGTCCAGTCTCCTACAAACTATTTGGTTGGTGGATTCAAAAGATTTGGTTTGCCTATTTTGGCACAGGGATTCGGATTCGTGGATCTCAAGTCCTTGCCCAGGATCCGAGGATTTGGTTGGCCGATCCCTACTTTTTGACTCTGCACAGTATGTAGGAAAGAGATTTAGGGGTCTCAGTAGACCCCAAGCTGAACATGAGTCAACAGTGTGGTGTAGCAGCTAAAAAAGCCAATGCAACTCCAAACTGCATCAATAGGAGTATAGCATCTAGGTCAACGGAAATAATATTACCCCGCTATTCTGCTTTGGTCAGAGCTCAGCTGGAATCCAGTGTCCATTTCTGGGCACTGCAGTTTAGGAAGGATGTTGACAAGCTGGAACATGTCCAGAGGAGCGCAACCAAAATTATACAAGGCCTGGAAACCATGTCCTTTGAGGAGTGGCTTAGGGAGTTGAATGTGTTTAACCTAGAGAAGATTAAGATGTGAAACGATAGCCATATTTAAATATTTGAACGGATGTCATATGGAGGATGGAGCAAGCTTGTTTTCTGCTGCTCCAGAGACTAGGACATGGAGCAATGGCTTCAGACTTCAGGAAAAGAGATCCACCTAAACCGTAGGAAGAACTTCCTGAAGGTAAGATTTGTTCAGCAATAGGAATGTGGTGCCTGGGAGTGTGGTAGAATCTTCTTCTTTGAAGGTTTTTAAACAGAGGCTGAATGGCCATCTTGTCAGAGAAGGTTGGACCAAACCTCTAGAAAACACTTTGTGATGTGAATGTCATGTTACTCCGTTATGTCATATTGCCTTAATTGTTATGTGCACCTGTGGGAAGGAATGTGGCTCAACCTGAGTCTGTGCTGAGTCATGCTGATGAGCACCAGGTGCAGACAATGCAAGGGTTGGCCAGGATTGGCTAGGTATCTGTATAAAGGTAGCAGGATCCCAGCCAACAAGTGCACATGTTGCTGGAGGTTCTGCCAGAAAGAGCAAGCTAGAAATGCTGGATTGCCATCTGGACTTTGGAAATATTGTATATATTTTGTAAACAAAGAATAAAGAGCCTCCATATTAGAAGATTACAAGCTGAGTGGGTGAGTGTTACTGGCTTAGTGCACCTGCTGCTAAAGGTATTCTCTGCTGCTTGGCATGCTTCCATAGCTGTGTGGAGCTATCTCTGCTGTATCTATATAGAGTTTTTCCTTGGCTGGTTTTTCCTTTTCCCCTTTGTTTTTGGTACACATCTTTCAGGAGTGCTTTGATGGTGTCTTCCTGCATGGCATAAGAGGTTGAACTAGATGGCCCTTGGGATCTCTTTCAGCTGTATGATTCTGTGTGTAGTGTGACTTACATGTGTATATGTCCCTAAATGAATGCCAGCATTTTTTCTAGAGAAGAAAGGCCAGCCTTAACTTTTTCTCCACCTTTGCTGGCTGTCCGTTGAAAGCAGAAGAACAAAGACATAATTTGGGGGCATTTACACAAACTGCTGGGTAAGTGAGGCATTTTCCTTTTTACAGTCAGCAAGGACCCGGGTAAGCGTACCTATAGTCCACAAGAACTGGTAGGGGAAAGCCAGGCCAGTTCCAAGGCTTACACAGGTTTACAGAAAGAAGCTTGATTCAGGCTGCCCAAGGTTGAAAGGGAGAAAGCAGTCCTAAGCAGAGACCAAAGCCAAGAGAGGAATTGCCATACTTCTAGCAATGCACATACTAAAGATCAGAGAGCCAGGAAGCCAGAGAGATATCAGACAGGGTTGCATGGAGGTTTGGGAGCTGTTGTTCTGCAACAGCAGAATGGTCTGGGCTGAGCTAAGTTACATCTCGCAATCAATCAGCTTAGTTGGCCTTGTTAGGTCAGTGTCCTATATTTAAAATAGAGTAGGGCTTTTCCTGACCTTTTGCTCCCTGTGCTTTAATTAACATTGCTCCAGATGGAGGAGTGACTCTGCCTCTCCTCCTCCTGAATGGCAGCTGCTGTCCAGGATGGACTGGACACTACCCCTATCTGGCCATGGCAGGACTGCCAGCCTCCTCTGGCTCCAACTAGGGTCCATCACCCTGCCTCTTCATTTCTTCTTCCTCTGAGGAGGTAGAATATGACAAGAGTTGAGGAAATATTTGCAAATACTTGATCATTTCATCCTGACATGCAAAGGTAAATCATTGCTGTAGTATTTTACTTCCTGCAGAAGAAAAAGAATATTTCTACACAATATTCTCCTTGTATTCAAACATCCCAAAACATTGCAGAGGAATAATTCTGAGGATTTCCCACCCAGAAGATGGTCTTTTCTGCACAGGAAACTTGTTTTCTGAAATTGATTTGCTGTTTTATTATTCTTCTTGATGGAATTTTCTGACTCTTGGGAAACCCATTTGTAAATACTTTTTCCACCCCTGTGTAATTTTCAGATTTGTAGTTTACTGAGGCCAAAGAGCTCTCTGGCTGAGAAATCTAAATGCCCCTCCCTAAACTGAGAACCCCAGAATTCCACAGAACACTGAAAGTGGAATGATACCACTATAACAGTGTAGTGTAGAAATGGCCTCAGACTCCATCTCCCAAGTTGCAATTGCTTGTGAGCATTCATTTATTATGATGTGACAGTAATTTTTTTTAGCATTGAAGGTGCCACAGGATTCTGTGCTGTTTTGGCTACAACTGAATAATCTGGCCACCCTCCTGTGTTACCCTGTTCTCTGGGGGTCCCGAGAGGGGTGCCCAAATAACCAAGCACAAACACAAAGTTGGGGAAATTAACTGGAGCACTCTCTTCAGCTAGCGAGAGGCAGGGTAACTTAGCAGGGATCTTGTAACCCAGCGTCTACGGGGTCAGGTCAGTCAAGCAGTCAGACAGTTTTAAAATAGCAAAAGTGATATCTTTATTAAGAGACAAATGACAAATAAGACAATGCAAGCGCGCAGCTAACTAGAAATTAGAAATAAGAGTTTTCGGGGGAAATGGGTGATATGACACCTTTTCTCATAGTTCTGAAGAGATTGAAGAATGCAAGGAAGAAAGCTCAGCAAGAGTCACTGAGGGGAGCTTGCCAGACAAAACAGCGGCAAGGCGGTCTGGAACTCGGGAGCGATCCGAGGTGGTCTCGGAATCAGCGGCTTTTTATAGGGTGAATTGTGCCTACAGGCCATGCCATACTCGGTGAGAACAATGCAAGTTTGGAGCAGGACAAAGCTTTGGCAAGGTCAAGTTTAACATGATTGGCTTAGCGCAGATATGACAATAGTGTAGCCAGTATGCAAATGGCTTGGCATTGTCAGACAGTTGGCTCGAGGCTGGGCGTCTTTGTGCAGGGTCGCGCTTAAGCAATGGGTGTCTGCATGAGAGGTTCCCGAAGCGATGGAGTGGCTTTGTTCTGCCTGCCTAGGTGGAGAATGGAATGTCCAACACTTACCGGCCGCGCCTGTGTACGCGCTTGTCTGGTGGCCTCGCAAACACATGGAGCGGGGTGGCAGAGGAAGGCCAAATGAATTTGATATCAAAAGAGATACCTAGTGCTATCACCGGGTAGGCCTGAACCATAGTAACACCTGGAACTTCAAGTTCATGTTCTCTTTATTTCAGTGGTTCTCAACCTTCCTAATGCCGCGACCCCTTAATACAGTTCCTCATGTTGTGGTGACCCCCAACCATAAAATCATTTTCGTTATTATTTATTTATTTATTTGTTAGTTAGTTAGTTAGTTATTTCCAACATCAAATAGCTTGGAAACACTGCCCTAAATCACTGCTCTGGATAGACTTCTAAGGCCTAAAAGCTGGTAACCCTCCCCCCTTTTTTTAAGCACAGAAAGCGTCCATCAGTGCCAGAATTAAGGCAGTAGCTCCAGTTCTGAATGTTGGGTTTCCACAGTTCAAAAAGCCAGTCACTCCCAAAGGCAAGGCCGAAACAGCCCACATTTTACACGAGGCGCAGGGAGGAAAGGACAGGGAGAGAGGTAAGATGGCGGCGGCATAAGCAGACGCGTTTTGTTTCCCTCCCTCCCTCCCTTAAAGGGAGTGCGGACGCTGAACGTACAAAAAGCGAGGAATGCAAGACAGTCAAGGCAAAGAACACAACACGTGCGTGTGGCAAGTGCCAAGGGTCCACGCACAACAAAAGCAAGAGGAGAAAGTCATCCTGGCTATTTCTGCGCTAGACTGTTATAGCACTATTATTCCGCTTTCACCATCCTATGGAATCCTGGGGTTTGCAGGTCTCCCCTCCTCACCTCCGCCTTCACGCTCCTGCTCCAGCTCTCTCCTCTCGGTCTCCTCACCTCCGCCTTAACATTCAGGCTCCAGCTCTCTCCTCCCGCTCTCCGCACCTCCGGCTCCACCTCAGGCTCCTCCAGCGCTTTCCCACCAGGCAGGGAAAGACGGGGAAACGCCCAGCACGCCTCCTCTCCCCTCCTCCCAGCGCAGGGGTCTCAGAAGCACTGCTCCCATTGGCTGTGAGGCCACCTTCTTTTAAAAGGGGGGCAGGATTGAGGAGCGGCGACCCCTGTGAAATGGTCGTTCGACCCCCAAAGGGGTCCCAACCCCCAGGTTGAGAACCACTGCTTTATTTGATTCCCCTCCTTCTAGCATTCCTAAATAATGATGCTTGAATCAGGGTGGGAGGAAAGCTACAAAAGTACAGTAATGGAAACCTTAGTTTGGGCTGAAAACTCATAAAGATTAATGCAGTTTATTGCTGTTTTGGCCCACATCCTGCCCCAGAGGGTGGAAATTTATTGTGTGAAGGGAATTGTTATCCTTATTTGTTCCTCAATTTGTTCCTTGTTATTTTTAATGAAATTTCCCTGTTATGTGCTTCATAGCTTTCATTTTGATACTTCTGTACTATTAAGTCCAGCGGTATAGCTATGGAGGGAGCAAAATGAGAGCACTGCCACCTGCAATGAATTCTGCACATCCCCCATGACATTTTCTTTCAGTCCCCAAATTGTTGGCATGGCAGTAACTTAAAACTTCAATTGAGCCTTTATAAATACAGTTTGTGCATTTAGAGAAAAGAGGAAGGCAAAGTGACCAAGGGAATGTGAGCCCAGGAAATGTTCTAGATCTCACTTTCTGCAGTGCTGGAAATTTGGGTCAAAGGAAGTGACCCAAGATCTCACTTTCTGCAGTGCTGGACATTTGAGGGCTGAAGAAAAATGGCTGGGGGGGGATTCTTAAGGGGGGGTCAAAGCCCTCATTTTGCCCCTCTTGTAGCTGCACCCTTGGAGAGTCATTGCTTTTCTGCTTTTAGCTGTAACAAAGATCAAAACAGTGACTCCGCAGACTTTGGACTTAAGTTAGGTACAGGTGTGCCCTGCTTATTTGACAGGTAAAGGACCAGAGTACCGTCGAAAAGTGGAAATTGTTGAAATGCAGAAGCAGATCAACTCTGCACCAAGCCGATTGAGAGGACAAGCAGAGCATGGTCACTTTTTCTCAATCCACTCTTTTGACCCTTTCCAGTTGCAACCAGAACCTCATTGTCAAAAGACTGGACCGTGGCCATTTCCGCACTAGCCTGTTATAGCGCGATGCTTCCACTTTCAACATCCTCTGGAATCCTGGGGTTTGCAGTTTCGGGAGGGGCCGGCCGGCCCCTCCCGAAACTGCAAACCCCAGGATTCCAGAGGATGTTGAAAGTGGAAGCATCGCGCTATAACAGGCTAGTGCGGAAATGGCCCATGTGTTAAATATATAGGTTCTAGTTGTAATGAAAAGGCTTGAAAGAGCGGATTATTGAAAAGTGGCTGCCTGTGGCTATATATTACCTGGCCAAGCCTGTTCTCATGCCCAGATCCTTCTGTAGTATTAACTCACAATTAAATCTTACTGATTAAGCAAACATAACCCATGTTGCCTGGTGGGTTCTGGGAGCTGTAGTCCAAGAAAGTAACCTTTTCCAGCCCTGCGTTGGACTATGAGCTATTCACTTCCCCATCGTACTCTGTTTTTTAAAAATGATCATACATAGCTTGTGAGGCAGGGAGAAATTCAACAGGTGCAGCTTTCTCTGACATGGAGATATAGTGGTAGGAAAGCTTTGCCTACCACTATATCTCCATGTCAGAGAAAGCTGCACCTGTTGAATTTCTCCCTGCCTCACAAGCTATGTATGATCATTTTTAAAAAACAGCTGATAAATGCTCAGGAGTCTACCCAGAATTAAAGATGGCAACTTGGCCAGAACTGCAAGATGAACTAATTCTGGCAGGTGAAGCCTTGCTTGAGGTACGAGAGTTTAATTTTTGTGTAAGTACAGGTATTCACACAGAGGTATGGCTGGCGGACTCGGAGCAAGCAAAAACTCTGAGATCCTCTGATTTTTTTTCTCTTTTGGTGCAATTTGTCAAATGCAGAGATTCTAGCGAGGGCTAAAGATGCTGACAGAGGAGAATTTGCCGGTAAATTATTGACTTCATTACTATCAGCAAGGAGTCCAGGAGCATTCTGTGGCAGATTAGCTGAGTTCCTTGAGCTTGTAATTCACTAAAATAATTGTATCTTGTTTTGCTTCCTGGAGGAACTGGAAAAGACAAACAGCTTACGGAGGGGTGGGGGCAAGTAATCAAGGCAGTGAGACAATACGATCCAAACACTGACATAATAGAATTGGCAAACAGATGGATTATTTGTTCACCACCCAGATGAAGGCTCTGTATGGAGCAATCCCATCCATGATTAGGCAGCCAAGAGCCCTGCTGTATCCACTGGTGCTTACCCAAGCAAGTTGCAGGACTATGGCTATAAGGAGCCAGGATTTTCACAGTTCTCTCAGAGAAGGCTTTTATTTTTGCAATCGCTCTACCATGTTCATAGAATTTTGTGGTGTGGTGATGTCTATAAGATGTTATCTCAATGGCAACTCCAATGGCAGCGGGGCAAGGGATCTGTTCTGGTTTTTAGTGCAAACTTTAGAGGTGCTATCCAGGGACTGCACTCCATCCCCCAAATAGGATTGATCCTGTCAATGGCTCCCACAAAAGTCAGAGTCACTCCTCTAAAACTCAGCAGGCAGAGTTATAGATGGCCACCCCATTTTGATATTTCTGGGCAATGGCAGCCAAGGGATTCCACGTCAGGTAAGGGCTTCCAGGTCAAGAAGTACTTGAATCCTAGAATCATAGAGTTGGAAGAGACCCCAAGGGCCATCAAGTCCAACTCCATTCTGCTATGCATGAGGACACAATCAGAACACTCCTGACATAGGGCCATCCAGCCTCTGTTTAAAAGGTTCCAAAGAAGGAAACTCCAAAACATTCCCAGTCAGCATATTCCACTGTAGAACTGCTCTTACAATCAGGAGGTTCTTCCTAATGTTCAGGTGGCATCTCTGGTCCTGTAGTTTGAATCTGTTGCTCCATGTCCTAGGCCCTTTTCGCACGGGCCTTTTCTCGCGCGACAGCCCCGTGAGCCTCGCGGGAGTGGGAGCGTCGCTCCGCACGACGCACTCCCACTTCCGCCGGGCTCACGGGGCTGAAGCGGCACGAGCGCGGGTTTTTTGATTTTCGCTTCCAAGCGAAAATCACCCCGCGCTCGCGCAATGCCCCCGGTGCCTGCGCGCACTTACCTTTTGTGCGGAGCGTCCAGGAGCCGGCCGGGTCGCGCTTCCTTCCTTCCGCCCCTGCGGAAGGAAGGGATGGGGCGGGGCGCTCGCGCGACACGTCCTGCTTCGCGGTCGCGCGCGCGGGGGGGACGGACGGGAGGAGCGCCTTTCTCTCTCTCGTGCGCGGGGGGGACGGACGGGAGGAGCGCCTTTCTCTGTCTCGTGCGCGGGGGGGCGGACTGGAGGAGCGCCATTCTCGCACGCGTGGGGAGGATGGAGGGGACAGGCTCCTTTCTCGCGCGCGCGGGGGGGGAATGGACGGACACGCGAGCCGCCGCCGCCTCCGGGAGGCTGCCGCTTCGCCGCTCCTTCCTTCGCCTGCGGAAGGAAGGAGGGGGAAGCGGCAGCCTCCCGGAGAAGGCTTCATGAGCGAGCCGCCCTCCCCCGCTCACGCGAGAAGACTAATGCGAAAAGGGCCCTAGTCTCTGTAGCAGCAGAAAACAAGCTTGCTCCATCTTCAACATGACATCTCTTCAAATATTTAAACACGGCTATCATGTCTCCTCTTAGCCTTCTTTTCATCAGGCTAAACATACCTAGCTCCCTAAGCTGTTCCTCCTAGGGCATGGTTTCCAGGCCCTTCACCATTTTGGTCGCCCTCCTCTGGTCACCTTCCAGCTTGTCAATATCCTTCTTGAATTGTGGTGCCCACAACTGGACACATATTTCCAGGTGAGGTCTGACCAAAGCAGAATAGAGTGGTACTATCACTTCCTTTGACCCAGATACTAGACTCCTATTGATTATTTCTCGGCGGAATTCCAGTTCATCTCCTAGATATATGAGTCAATCCTTGCTTTTAACAAATGATATGCAACCTATTTGACAACAATGGACCTATCTTGTTGGTGTCTTTAAGTGCCCTTAGAGAAACAGTTGGACATTTTTTGTCTAATGGTCAATGTCAAATAAAGTTCATGGAAGCAGAGTTGTGTATGGGGTGCTAATGCACATGTAGATGTGTATACTTGGTGAACACTACAGCCATCTTCCCCTGTGCCTCCAAACTGACTAGAATAGAAAAAAAAACCTAACACGATATTGCTCTAATAGCAAGTTGAATTTCAGAAATATTAAAAAAAAATTCAGAAGTTCTATCATGCCTAACCACAGAAGCAGATGAAAGACCCTCCCTCAATCTCATCTGCTACTGCCCTCGCCTTGAAGGGAGAGAAGAGGCAGGCACAGCTCCATCGTGCCTGAGTCTGGAAGCTAGGAAAGGCCTCCCTCCATCCCAACTGCCATTGCCCTGGCCATGAGATTGGAGAGAAGGGCCAATTCTGCACTAGCCTGTTATAGCGCTATGATTCCTCTTGCAACATCCTATGGAATCCTGGGGTTTGCAGTTTGGGAGGGGCTGGCTGGCTGGCCTCTCCCGAAACTGCAAACCCTGTTACCCTGTATTGTGGGGCTCCCGGGAGGGACACCCAAATAACCAAATAAAAACAGAAGATGGGGAAATTAACTCGAGCACTCTCTTAAGCTAGCGAGAGGCAGGGTAACTTTAGCTGGGATCTTTTACCCTATGTCTACAGCGTCAGGTCAGAAGAGCAGTCAGGCAAGGTTTTAAAATAGTAAAAATGATAGTTTTATTAAAGGACAAACAACAGAAAAGACACCACATGCACACAGCTAACTAGAAATTAGAGAAGAGAGTTTTCGGGGGGAATGGGTGATACGACACCTTTTCTTGTAGTCCTGGAGAGAAACAGAGGATTGCAGGGAAGAAAGCTCAGCGCGGTTCGCTGAGGGGGTGACTTGCTAGACAAACTGACAGCAAGGCGGGATAGCAGTCTGGAGTGTTCTGAGGTGGACTTGGAATCGGGGATCTTTTATAGGGTGGATGGTGCCTGCAGGCCATGCCATGCTCGGTGAGAACAAAGGAAATTTGGAGCGGGACAAAAGCGTTGGAAAAGGTCAGGTTTTACATGATTAGCTTAGCGCTGGATGACAATAGTGTAACCAGTATGCAAATAGCTCAGCATTGAGAGGTTGCCGGCTCTCGGCCGTGCGTCTTTGTGTAGAGTCACGCTTAAGCAAGGTCTGTCTGCAAGAAATGGTCCCTGGAGTAACGGAGAGGCATTAATCTGCCTGCCTAGGTGGGGATTGGAATGTCCAACCATTACCGGCAGCGCCTGTTTACGTGCTTGTCTGGTGGCCTCGCAAACACATGGAGCAGGGTGGCAGAAAAAAGTCAAGTGAAGGCCAAATAAGTTTGATATCAAAAGATATCTGGTGCTATCACCGGGCATGTCAGAACCGTGGTAACAACCCCAGGATTCCATAGGATGTTGCAAGTGGAATCATAGTGCTATAACAGGCTAGTGCAGAGATGGCCAAGAAGAGGTAGATACAGCTCCATCATGCATAGGCCCAGAAGCAGATGACAGCCCTCCTTCCATCCCCACTGCCCCTGCCCTGCCCTCAGAGGGAGAGGAGAGAAGGACTTAACCCCTTCCCACACTGCCATCCCTTTCCCTTTTGTGGCATGTCTTACTTAGACTGTAAGCTGAGGGCAGGGAACTGTTTTGTTGTTCTTGCAAAGCATCACGCAGAGTAATGGCGCTATATAAATAAATTATAAAAATAGTAATAATAAATAATCAGATAAAATTTCCAGGGCAGAGAGGTAAGTGTTATCGTCTGCTCATACCTGGTCCAGTGGCTTGAAAAAACATAGGGGCAGAGATCAATAATATTTTTGGGAACCCTGGCCAGAACTGTGAAATACAAAGACTCTTCTGGATCCTTGTTCCAACAAGAAATCTCATTACTGGAACAGCTGAACGAACAGCACTTCCTGGGCTGAATCCAAATCTCTGCTGAGCGCATTGACTCAGATGTGACTTTTTATCTGGGCTGCTGCTGGTGCGCTGGGCCAAACTGGACAGAGGAAAGCAATTGTTTAATTACTAGGAAGAATATTGTTGAGGGAGCTATTTCCTGGAGGCCTTCCCTTTTTTAAAAAAATATTTCACACACACTCGCGTACACAAAAGCAAAAGTAAAATGAATCACAAGATGCATAAAATCAACACAGCAAGAAATGCATAGGACATACCACTCTCCAGTATCCAGAATAAATACCATATTTAACAATTTTAAAGTAAACTTTTCCATAAATTGCTGTGCGAAGCAGGTGGACAATACTGTATGCTGTTATAGTTAGAATAATTGATAAATGGGACCCATATTACCTAGAATAAATTATGATGGTTGGTCTTCTTTGTTTTTTAAATGCACGTACCTGGTCAGGTCTTCCAGAGACTGGTATCTCTTTTCACCTCTAGAAAGGTATACCTTCATTGTGTTTTTCCAGTAGCATGTTTATTTTTAATCTTTCCTCTAGGCAGAAAAACCCATCTACCTCTTTATGTAGGATAGACCCATTGCATCCTCAAAAATTACACTAAGAGACCTGTTGCTGGATCAGCATCCATCAGCATCCACAGGTTGAGCCTCATTTATCCAGACGTCCAAACTCACCTGTGACAGGCCCTTCCTGCTCCGGGACTGGTTTGGCAGTTCCCAATCTGATAAGGCACTGTGCCTCCCCGCACTTATAACACAGCTCTGCCTACTGTTACCCTGTATGTTGGGGGTCTCAGGAGGGGCGCCCAAATAACCAAATAAAAACACAAGATGGGGAAATTAAGCTCGAGCACTCTTTTAAGCTAACGAGAGGCAGGGTAACTTCAGCTAGGATCTTTAATCCTATGTATACCGCGTCAGGTCAGAGAGCGGGTAGACAAGGTTTAAAGTAACAAACAATAGTTCACTGAAGACAAGAAACACGAAAAACACGACATACACTAACTAACTAAGAAATAGAAATTGAGAGCTTTAGGGAATGGGTAATACAATACCTGGTCTCGTAGTCCTGGAGAGAAGATGAGGTTGCAGGGATGGAAGCTCAGTGTGGTTCGCTGAGGGAAGTTCACTGGACAAACCGACAGCAAGGCGGGATGGAAGTCCAAAGTGTTCTGAGGAAGTCCCAAAAGTGGGGACCTTTTATAGGGTGGATTTTACCTACAGGCCATGCCATGCTCGGTGAGAACAAAGGAGATTTGGAGCTGGACAAAGGAGTTGGAAAAGGTCAGGTTTTGCATGATGAGCCTAGCGCTCGATGACAATAGTTTGGCCAGTATGCTGATGGCCCGACATAAAGGAATGGCTTGGCTCTTGGCCGTGCGGCTTTGTAAAGATTTGCACTGAGCAAAGCTGGTTTGCAAGAAGGTTTTTCCCTAAAGCATTAGAGAGGCTTAAGTTGCCTGCCTGTCTGAATGAGGTTTGGAATCTACAACCATTAATGGCTGCACTCAATACGTGCTTGTCCGGAGGACCTCTGCAAACACGTGGAGTAGGGTGGCAGAGAAAAGTCAAGCAAAGGCCAAATTATTTGATATCAGAAGGATATATAGTGCTCTCACCCGACATATCATAACCGTGATAACACTACCTCTATTATAACAGCACCTTTGTGTAAAAGGGTGAGGGCATTCAATATTTATTTAGAATCACTTAATAATTTTATGGCTGTGTTTTCACTGTAGGCTACTCAAGCCAAATCAGTATTCAACGGAGGTCAAGGGAAGTAATGGTACCACTCTATTCTGCTTTGGTTAGACCTCATTTGGAATCCTGTGTCCAGTTCTGGGCACCTCATTTCAAGAAGGATATTGACAAGCTATGTCCAGAGGAGGGTGACCAAAATGATGAAGGGACTGGAAGCCATGAAGTCCTATGAGGAGCAGCTTAGGGAGCTGAATATGTTTAGTCTGCAGAAGAAAAGGTTAAGAGGGGATGTGATAGCCATATTTAAATATTTGAAGGGATGTCATGTCGAGGAGGGACCGGGCTTGTTTTCCGTTGCTCCAGAGATTAGGACAAGGAGCAATGGATTCAAGCTGCAGGAAAAGAGATTCCACCTGAACCTCAGGAGAAACTTCCTGATGGTCAGAGCTGTCTGGCAGTGGAATCTGCTGTCTCAATGGAGTGTGGTGGAGTCTCCTCCTTCTTTGGAGGTTTTTAGCAAAGGCTGGATGGCCATCTGTTGGGAGGGCTTTGATGTGGGTTCCTGCATGGCAGGGGGTTCGGCTGGATGGCCCCTGGGGTCTCTTCCAACTCTATGATTCTATGGTTCTATGATTCTATGATTCTATCTCTAAAGATAAACTGTAACATTTATTAAGATAACAATAAGAATAAAGTAGAGTGTTAGACTTCAAATGCTGGTCAAGGTAGAGTTCCTCAATGCACTTTTTAGACAATATAAGAGGTAACTCCTTGCTCAGAAACATTTCAATTATAGTTTTAGAGTTTCATATAAGCCATAAGTGTCATATAACAGCCCTTGGTTAAACTCCCACCAAAGACTTAATCTGCAATATAGGTCACACTCTCTGACCAGATACTACTAGGGCTTAATTATTCATCTGTCTCACATTAGGCTTCCTCTGAGAACTAAACCTCCCCAAACAGCCACACTCTCTGGTTGACTGAGGGACTCTACTCCCTAGCTCTTTGCTAGGCTCTCACTAAAGGAATAAAAGATACCCCAGGTACTTGACTTTAAGTATTTTTTCCTCTCAGCCATAAGCTCCCCTCACACACTAGTGGACTGGGTTTCTCTCTTGAGGAGCTATTCTGGTTACCTAGCAACCTGCTTCCAGGGGACATTGGCACTTCAGATACACACACACCCAGAACGTTGTCACACCTCTAAAACCCAAAACTTTTGCAAAGTGGAACTGTTATCATGGTTATGATATGTCTGGTGAGAGCACTAGATATCCTTTTGATATCAAATAATTTGGCCTTGGTTTGACCTTTCTCTGCCACCCTACTCCACGTGTTCGCAGAGGTCCACCGGACAAGCACGTATTGGGCGCGGCTGTTAATGGTTGTACATTCCAAAACCCCATTCAGGCAAGCAGTTTAAGCCTCTCCGTTGCTTTAGGGAAAAACCTCCCTGCAAACTGCTTTGCTCTGAGCATATCCACACAAAGCCACACGGCCGAGAGACGAGCCATTCCTTTGTATCGGGTTATTAACGAACTGGCCACGCTATTGTCATTAAGAGCTAAACCCATCATGCAAAACCTGACCTTTTCCAACTCCTTTGTCCAATTCCAAATTTCCTTTGTTCTCACCAAACATAACATAGCCTGTAGGTAAAATCCACCCTATAAAAAGTCCCCACTTTTGGGACTTCCTTGGACTACTTTGGACTTCCATCCCGCCTTGCTGCTGGTTGTCTAAGGAAACTCCCCTCAGTGAACCCTGCTGAGCTTTCTCTCCCGGAACCCCGTCTTTCTCTCCAGGACTACGAGACCAGGTGTCGTATTCCCCATTCCCTAAGCTCTCTGTTTCTGTTTCCAAGTTAGCTAGTGTATGTTGTGTCTTTCGTGTTGCTTGTTTTTAATAAAAATATTATTCGTTACTTTTAAAATCTTGTCTAGCCGCTCTCTGACCTGATGCTGTAGACATTGGGTTAAAGATCCTAGCTGAAGTTACCCTGCCTCTCATTAGCTTAAGAGAGTGCTCAAGCTAAATTCCCCCAACTTGTGTTTTTATTTGGTAATTTGGGTGCCCCTCCCAGGACCCCCAACATACAGGGTAACAGAACCAAGTCTTCTTCCTGTAGGGAACATGAGGGAATTATGGAGGCTTGCTTGGGACCTTGTGTGCATGCGTTTACACAGTCCCAAGCAAGCTGAGAGGGAGGAAAAAGGCACCAAGTCAACTGAGAGACTTTGCAAGCGGCATGTGTGCAGTCCCAAGCGAGCCTCTGTAATTCTCTCATGTGCCCCACAGGAAGAAGACAAGAGGAGAACTGACAAAAGAGCAGGCCCTGCATCGAAAGAACAGTATACAAGTTACAACAATTTAAATCTACAATTCATAATGAAACTTAAATTAATTCTGTGTTTAAACTTGGGTTCTGTCTCCAAGATATTTCATTACATATGTGCTAATATTCCAAAGTCCAAATAAAATAAAATAAAATAAAATAAAATAAAAATAATATAAACATTAAAAAAAGAGAATGTTAAAAATCAGAAATATGGAAGACTTCTTTTCTCAAGCATTTTGGCTAAGAGAGGCTGAATGGGTGATAAGCATTTCTCTAAACACTGCTTGCCAAAATTGCTGAATGTACTGGACTGGGATTGGATCAGACAATAGGTTTGGGAGAAAGGAAAACATTTCCCTCTGTTCGAGGTGATTCTCTCTCTGTGTGTGTTTTTGTTGTGCTTTTGTTGCATTTAATGGCTCCTGTCGGTGTCACCGAGCCAAGATCAGCAAGAGCGTGCAGAAGCTGTACTGCCTTGTGAGCCATTATAGTAAAAGCAGCTGGTTTGGGTCACTTCCCGGATGGGAGCCTTTGCGGCTGACTGGAATAAGTGGTCTTTTGTTCTGCTTCTGAAAGAAGCTGCCATCAGCTAAACAACAGAATAGGAGCAAGAACAGAGGTCCCTGATTTTCTAGACATTCGGAGAGGGTGGGTAAACTTCTGTTAATCTGTTGGCCATTTCCGCACTAGCCTGTTATAGCGCGATGATTCCACTTTCAACATCCTCTGGAATCCTGGGGTTTGCAGTTTTGGGAGGGGCCAGCCAGCCTCTCCCGAAACTGCAAACCCCAGGATTCCAGAGGAGGTTGAAAGTGGAATCATCACACTATAAGAGTGTAGTACGGAAATTAGGGTTTGCTGGCACTAATATATAACCATTTCTAATTGCTACCTGCAATGATGTATCTGGTTGTAACATTTAAAGTATCACTAGGCTCCAAATGGGCAATTGTGGCACGTTCAATGTCACCTTGCAGCAGGCATTAGGAAGGAAAGATCAAAGGAGATGGAACAACAGAATAACAAGAAGGCGTTATGAGAATGCTTAAGATATAGAGATGAACTTAGACTGGCTTCCATGATGAATGATATATGAATAATAACTGTACTCCTGGGAAAGTGGGGTGACTTGACATGCAAGACTTTAACCAATCCTTGATAGGCATGCCAACATTTGTATGGAAAGATATAAAACTTGTAACCAACTGATGCTGTAGTCTCAGCAACATTTTGGTAATGATGCCGTGTTGCTTGCTTTGCTGATATAAATGCATCTGTTTAAACTCAGAGCAAAGTTCTTGAGAGCAAGTTGGCAAGGATGTGACATCAAGGTGTTTCCAACTTCAATCCCATGTTGAGGAAAGCTGGCATGTGTCATTCATATATTATTAAAAAATAATAATACAGCAGTGCTCAGAACTCAAAGAAAGAAGAGGGCATTTTTTGCCAACTTCCACATTTTTCTGCCCCCCCAGCTGTGATTTATATTGGTTCTCCTCCCACTTAATCAGAATGTTATCAGCCTTCCAAGGACCACAGTCTTTTCCCAGCCTAGCAGCTTCACGGAAGGAGACAAAAAGAGACAGAAAAAAATAATGGTATGAGAGACAGCATAAAAATTGCATCAGCAAATGAAGAAAAGGCAAGAAGTTAGGGAATTCAATTTACTATATGGTCCCCTTGTCCAGGATTCTATGGGATGTTGAAGTGGAATAATAGCACTATAACAGGCTAGTGCAGAAATGATGTGTGTGTGTGTGTGTCAGAGGGAGAGGGAGAAGAGGTATCTTTCGTGGTACACAGTTATAGTGCTATGATTTCACACATCCTATTGAATCATGGGAGTTTGTAATTTGGTGAGATACTAGAACTCTCTGGCAGAGTATTCTAAATACCCGTCCTTAAACTTCAAACCCCAGGATTCCATAGGATGGAACCAGGGGCCCTTTCATATACTATACAATCATAGAACTCTGATTCAACTTTAATTGCCATGGTCTATAGAGTATTTAAAATTAAATTTAAAATATTATATGTTTTAAGAAAATCAACAAAAGCAGCAAAGCCCAACCCAGTCATTTCCTAAAACCTTAATTGAACAGGAAAAGTTTCAAAATTCTGGGGCAGCCACTAAGCAGGCCCTGTCTCATTTGTTCCCACCAAACCGAGGTAGAGGGACAGAAAGAAAGGTCTATCCTGAAGATCTTAGAACTCAAATAGGCTCATACCAAGATTGTTTTTGTTATTGTGTGTCTTCCAGTTATTTCTTTCTTACAGTGGGGTTTTCATGGGATTTTCTTGGAAAGATTCGTTCAGAGGAGCTGTGCCTTTACCTTTACCTTCCTCTGAAACTGAGAGAGAGTGATTCCCCCAAGGTGGTGGGTTTCCATGGCCAAACAGGGATTTGCACTCTGGTCTCCAGTGTCCTCATCCAGCACTATAACCTCTAAAACATGGGCCCTTTTCGCATGCTTTTTTTTTTTTTTTTGCGTGAGCGCCTCTTGAGCATCGCGTGAGTGGGAGCGGCACTCCGTATGACGCACTCCCACTTGCGCGACGCTCACGAGGCTAAAACAGGGTGCATGTGCATGTTTTGATTTTCGGCTTTAAGCCGAAAATGCCCTGCACTCGTGCAATGCTCGTGGCGCCCTCGCGCACTTACCTGTGTGCGGTGCTTCAGTGAGCAGAAGCGGTCTTGATTCCTTCCCCCCACGCAGCCTACAACTCCCAGACTGTGCTGCGGAAGAAAGGGGTGGGGCGCGCGTGTGACGGTTGCGCTAGAAGGAAGGCATGCGGGAGACAAAAAGGGCTGTCGTGAGCAGCTCGTGTGAGTGGCTGCTTGCGCGAGCGCCGCTCCCCGCTGCTGCAACGAGGTAAGGTGCGAAAAGGGCCATGTTTGCTCATTTATACAGGGAAATACAGCCCTTCAAGTAGTCTGGAGCTGAACCTTAGGAGAAACTTCCTGCTGCTAAGAGCTGTTCTGCAGTGGAATAAACTGCCTTGGAAGCTGGCAAATACTTGTTCACTGGGGGTTTAAGAGGTGAGAAGGCCTCCTCTCAGGAGTGCTTTTGCTGTGGATTTCTGCAATAGTAGGGAGCTGGACTTAAATAGCTCAGATCCTACATTGTGCTTGCTTAATGGATACCTACATTAGTTACATTGTGGTTGCATTACACCATCCTTCTGCTGAATATCAACACTGAATGATTCATATTTTGCAACTGACTGTATATCTGCCAGTGAGCCTGCATGTTGTCCAGTTATGTATTAGGGAAGACACAGGCCATTTCTGCAGTAGCCTGTTATAGCGCTATGATTCCACTTGCAACATCCTATGGAATCCTGGGGTTTGCAGTTTTGGGAGGGGCCGGCCAGCAAACCCCAGAATTCCATAGGATCTTGCAGGTGGAATCATAGCGCTATAACAGGCTAGTGTGGAAATGGTCACAGTGGCTGCTTCTGCAACCCCGGTGAAACAGATGGGTCACTGAAGACAAATAGTTGTCCCTCATCTAAGCATGTGCAACTGCATGGCTGGAACCTGCTTGTTAATCCAGAATAGCATAATAGAAAGACAAATCTTTCATAGAATCACAGAATCATAGGCCCTTTCCGCACGGGCCTATTAAAACGGTGCAGAGCGGTCTCCAACGGAGGTCTTCTGTACCGTGGAGTGGACTGGGGTAGACTACTTTTTGTAGTTCCGCACCTCAGTCTGCTCCGGAGCAACCGGAACTGGTAGTGCAGTGTGCTTTTTAAAAACCTCTTTTAAGAGGTTTTTAAAAAGTACAGAGCACGCATCCCCGTGTCGCTCCGTCCCTGCGCTCTGGTGCAGATGTGCAGGCGCGTGCTAGTGCATGCCTGCAGATCTGCCGGGGGCGGGCTTTAGGCTGGTGCGCTTCTCCGGTTGGTGGAGAGCCTCCCCCAACCGCAAGCTGCCATTTTGGATGCCGGAGCAGTGCAGAGCGAAGAGCTTGCAGTGCTCCTCGTTCTGACGGACTCGCCCAGACCCACCAAAAAGCCGGTGAGTAGTAGCAGGGAGCATTTCCCTTGCTATGTGCAGAAAGGGCCATAGACTTGGAAGAGACCACAAGGGCTGTCCAGTTCAATCTTCTGCCATGCAAGAATACACCATCAAAGCATTCCCAAGAGATGGCCATCCAGCCTCTCCTTAAAAACCTCCAAAGAAGGAGACTCCACCACACTCCATTGAGGCAGCGCATTCCACTGCCAAACTGCTCTTACCATCAGGAAGTACATCGTAATGTTCAGATGGAATCTCTTTTCTTGAAGTTCGAAGCCATTGCTCTCTGGGGCAGCAGAAAACAGACTTGCTCCATCATCCATATGATATCCTTTCAAATATTTAAAGATAGCTATCACATCACCTCTTAACCTTCTCTTCTCGAGGCTTCAGTTATAGTACAGCTAGCCCTCCAAATCCATAGGTTTAACATTTGCAGGTATGATTATTCACAGATTATTTGCTGCCATCTCCTCTGCTGGCTTATGCCATTTTTAACAGGGACTTGTAAATCTCGCCTTGTATTCACAGTCTCTCCGGAAGCCTCACGAGACTGAGAGAGACTGTGAGTACGGGCTTAGGCATATAAGTCCCTATTAAAAATGATGTGGTACAACAGTGGAGGCAGCAGCAAACTCCATCAGCCACCTGCTTCTGCCTTGTGAAGGAAAGCCACTGCCTCAAAGACAGAATTGGGTGGCTGGCCTGCTCCCCACCATGGATTCAAATATGCCGTGCACTGTACGTTTGAACCCTTAGGGAGCTGGGTATGTTTAGTTTGCAAAAGAAAAGGTTAAGAGGAGACATGGTAGCCATGTTTAAATATTTGAAGGGATGCCATGTCGAGGAAGGAGAGGGCTTGTTCTCTGCTGCTCCAGAGACTAGGACAAGGAGCAATGGATTCAAGCTGAAGGAAAGGAGATTCCACTTGAACCCCAGGAAGAACTTCCTGACGGTCAGAGCTGTCCAGCAGTGGAATATGTTGCCTCGGAGTGTGATTGAGTCTCCTTCTTTGGAGGTTTTTAAACAGAGGCTGGATGGCCACCTGTTGGGAATGCTTTGGTGGGTGTTCCTGCATAGCAGGGGGTTGGACTCGATGCCCCTGGGGTCTCTTCCAACTCTAGAATTCTATGAATTCATGGTGTGTTAAATATGGCTGATGGGGGGGCTGTAGATAATCATGGTTTTTCATTTTCATAGGGTTCCTGCACCTCTAACCTCTGTGAAGGTGGAGGGACAATTGTATAGTAAATACCCTAAAGGCACTAGATCCTATCTGACCTTGGAAGCTAAGCAGGGTCAGCCCTAGTTAATACTTGGATGGGAGACTGCCAAAAAATACCAGATGGTGTAGGCTATATTTAGGAAGAAGGCGTTGGCAAAACCACTTCTGAGTATTCCTTGCCTAAGGAAACCCTGTGAAAAATTCATGGGGTTGCCATAAGTTGACAGGTCATTGCAGAAGACAGATATTGAAGAAGACAGAATTTCCACAAGTGCTGCTGTTTTCCTTCTTGTGTGAAGTAGCTTTCCTACCAAATGTCCCTCTGCTGCACATTGATTTGCTGATTGTTCATCATTGCTACAAGTTAATCAAGCACATATTAGCCAGCTCTGACCCCTGAAAAAATCCAGTTTCTACACAGTTCTAAGGGATAAAGTCACTTGTTTTATATACAGCTCACACTATTAAACCAACACCTACATGTGCTAATTGTAGCATCAATGTTGTCTTGGAAACCTGGCCTAACTGGGCTTGCCAAACACAAGGGGTGAAAGATGTTGGCTGAAATCCTACCTCTTGCTTACGTTACATAAATTCTGCTGAAAACCAACACTGTGGAAGTCAAGCTGTCTCTGCCCACATGCCTGCTTCTTGTACCCTTGTGCAATGAAGAATAATGTGCAGTGGCTGGTTCTGCCATCCCAATGAATCAAGTGGTACAAAGAAGCCACTGATGAAAAGTTATGCGCCAACCAAGAATGCACAGCTGCATGGCCGCAATCCTGTAGGTTGGTCCCAAATAGTTAAATGCGAGTCAACACACAGGTAAATCTAATTTATTTAATGAGTTTCCTGTAATCAGGACTAACAATGGAATTTAGGCCCATGTGAAATGGTTACAATTGGAGAACTCTACTTAATAGGGTTGCAAGGTGACATAAAGGACAGGGCTCCTATAACCTTAATAGTTGTGTAGAAGATGGAGTGGAAACCCAATGGGTGACCTTGGGCAAGTCTCACTCTCTCAGCCTCAGGGGAGGGCAAAGACAACCCCCTACTGAACAAATCTTGCCAAGAAAATGCATCATAGGTTCATCTTAGGGTCACCATAAGTGACCCTTGAAGGCACACAATAACAAGAAGATGGAATGCCATGAAAGCAATACCGGCTGAAATTTCCACTTCTACACAACCATTAAGAAGCCAGCATGGTGTCATGACTGGACTGTTGGACTTGGACTCAAGGAAACCAAGGTTCAAATCCCTGCTTGTCCCTGGAAACCCACTAGGTGGCCTTGGGCAAGTCACACTCTCTCAGCCTCGGAGGAAGATAAAAATGGCAAATCCTCTCTGAGCAAAAACAAACATAACCATTAAAGGTATTTTTCTGGTTGCTAACTGTTGTACGTCAGACTTTGGCCATTTCCACCCTACATTGTTATAGCGCCACTAGCGTATTTACCCAGCATTGCCCGGGATTTTATTTTCTCATAGGTAACACTTGTTAGAAATACCTTAGGAATTACTTTACCTTACCTTAATTAGATGCAGTTGAAATACACAGATTTCAGATCCTGTGTCTGTAATTCCCCAAACTGTCTTGGTCCAGTATCTTTAACTTTTCCCCATATTCCCCAATACATGAGTTGTTAACATACAGAGATAGGGTTTCTGAAGGAGTACACTGGCCTTCTCCTGGCTGCTAGGCCTCGTCTCCATTGCAACTGGCCTATTCAGAGTGCTTTGGCTGAGAATTCTAAAGGCCCCTCCCTAAACTGTCAACCCCAGAATTCCATAGAATCTTCACAGTCAATCCTATGAGGTCTGCTCGCCTCACACAGCCAATCATATGAGGTCTGCACCTGCCTGACATGGGCCCTTTTCGCACGCAGTTTTTTTTTTGCATGAGCGCCCCTTGAGCGTCGCGTGAATGGGAGCATCGGTCCATACGACACACTCCCACTTGTGCGACACTCATGAGCCTAAAGCAGGGCGCGCACGCGTTTTCTTATTTTCGGCTCTAAGCCAAAAATACTGTGCGCTCGAGCAATGCTCGCGGTGCCCTTGTGCATTTACCTGCGTGCGGTGCGTCGGTGAGCTGGGGTGGTCGCGCTTCCTTCCCCCAGCGCAGCCTACAGCTCCCAGACTGCGCTGCGGAAGGAAGGGGCAGGGCGCGAGCGCGACGGGCGCGCTACCAGGAAGCGACCTGCGGGACGAAGGAGCGGGGAAGCGGCAGTGTTTCGGATGAGACTTCTTGCGTGAGATGCCCCCCCAGCTGCACAAACAGGTAATGTGCGAAAAGGGCCATAGACAAACAGACAAACTCACTCACAAACTTTGACTTTTATATAGTAGATTATTCCACTTTCAACATCCTATGGAATCCGAGGGCAGGAGGTGTTGCAGTTTAGGCAGGGATCTTTAGAATTCTCAGTCAGAGAGTTCTTTGGCCTCAATAAACTGCAAACCCCAGGATTCCACAGGAGGTTGAAAGTGGAATAATAGCACTATAACAGTGCAGGGTGGAAATGGCCTTTGACTTACGGCATCCTTATGGATGAGAGACTTCCAAGTCATCCTGTCCTCAACCACCCTGCTCAGGTCTTGCAGATTCAGGGATGTGTCTTCCTTGGTTGAGTCCATCCATATCTGTAATGCGGTTTTCCTCTTCTCCTACTGCCCTCTACCTTACCAAGCATCATTGTCTTTCCTAGTGAGTCATGTCTTCTCATGATATGGCCAAAATACAACAGCCTCAGTTTAGTCATCTTGGCTTCTAGAAAGAATTCAGGCGTGCTCTGATTCTTACTTCACTGGCAACTGTGTTGCTTATACAACTATGAACTCACTACGTCCATTTCACAATTTCCAAAAAGTACAATTGCATGTGTAAGAAAACTTGCTTAGGTATATGACACCAGTGGGATTTTGTTCTCTGCTTCTATGGCCCTTTTCTCATGGCATTTGTCATGCGAAAGGGCCTCCGGAGCATCGCACGATTGTGAGGAGTGTTTCAGATGATGTCCTCCCAATTGCACAACGCTACCGGGGCCAGCAGGCGTTGTTGTGCACTTGCCCTGGTGGCGCAGTGGTTAAATGCCGGTACTGCAAGCCACAAGGTTATGAGTTCGATCCTGCTGGGCTCCAAGGTTGACTCAGCCTTCCATCCTTCCGCAGGTCGGTAAAATGAGTACCCAGCTTGTTGGGGGCATGTATAGAAAATGTATCGAAATACATGCTGTTTGTAAGTTGTTTGCCACCTCGATCCATATAGAGAGGCGGGATACAAATAAATAAATAAATAAAATTTCATTTTCGGCTTGTAGCTGAAAATGGTGCACGATCACGCATTGCTCTGGGGCCCTGCATGCACTTACCTCGCATGTGGAGCTCCAGAGCTGCAGCCCTCGCACTCCCTCCCCCAGCGCAGCCTGGGAAAATACCCGGCTGTGCTGCGGAAGGAAGAGGCAGAGCCCTTATGCTGCTTGCCGACCGGCCAGCAACTCCTGCAGAGCCAAAGCAGCAGGGATGTGAGAGCCTCTCATAAGAGGCTGCTCGTGTGATCCTCGAGCCAGAAAGATGCAGAAAGGGCTTATGACTGCTATGCAACACATCCCAAGAGATGCTGACCTGATTAATACTTTGCTTTAAGGCTGAGAATTGTTGCACTTGCTCTGTTGGACAGGCTGACACCATCTGGCCACATGAGCGAAAACAGTGGGCTCCACTGGTTGCATGTGTGTGCATGCATGTTAATGTGTAGTAAGGCCTCACAAGGGAGCATCTTTCCTGCTTCAGGTGAGTTTGCTGGACAGGGAGCAGCAGCATCTCCTGTCTTGAATTCAGCAATCCAGGGATCCTGCAGGAGAGCAAACAGAATATAAGAAATCTCGTTAATAGGAGCCTTGCTGAGAGGGGAGCAGGTGGAAGGCAGAGTGTGATCAGATCAATATATGCAAAGAGAGCAGGTATTCACCTCCTGCTGGTTTTGCTTCAAGCTTGTTCCTATCTGGTTGTATCTGATAATAACAGCCTTGTGCCTCTTCCAGTTCAAATTCTTTGACATGAATGTTGCTTGTTATACCTGATACTGTATTTTATTTTATAAAGTTAGAAGAAGCAATTTGCTGTTGGAGTCTGAAAATGCGCTTTGATTGAACAAGCTTTACCAGAATCTTTTCACTCCTACTATGTGTAGTATTGCATAGAAATAGTTCATAATAGTTTATAATTCTACTATGCATGTTTAGAGATTGTTCCGTATTTGTGATTTAATATATACTCAATACCAATCTTGTTACCCCAAAATATGGGTGACTCAGGGGTCCACTCATGATGCCAGTCCCTCCGAGAAATGGGGAGGAATTATTATTTCAAAGAGGAGGCCTGCAAAAGTGGGGTAACCTAACAAGAACTTTTACATCAATGTTTACCAGTACTTCTGCAAGGAAGAACTAGCCAGAAATCCAAAAGTAAGCTTATTGTGTTTTATTGGGGGAATTGCAATCACATACACAAGATTCAAGTAGTCACGCAGTCACACAAAGCTAACTGAAGGAAAAAGGAGGAAAGTTTTGGATAGTGAGATTTCAGGATAAAGTGGGTAATATTCACCAATCTAGAAGAGTGTGGTGGAGACAGTTTCGGGTCAGTCTAGATGACCTCTGGGTGTGAGGGAGAAGCAGTTAATTTCCTCTGCAATTGAAGTCCGCCCGTGTTTGAAGGAAGGACAATGAAACTTTGTATAATGAAATGTTATCGGTTTGGCTTGATGCGCTAGCCCTTGGCTGCGCTACAGAAAATTTGCAACATTTGGAGACACTGGTGGGAACTTATGTACAACAGAACTATTTTTTTTCTTGAGCATGTGATGGCTGCACTGGAAATGTATAAATTGCTGTGAATATGAGGGGGTGGGGCTCAGTCTTTTGGGAATGATCCCACTGAGACAAATAAACAATTTTCCTTAAACCGTGAGTCTCTATCTCTGTTCTGCAACAGAGCAGCAGAGCAGCAATGATGTGGCTTAGATGCAATTCTAAGGAAGGTACACAAATGAGAATCAGAGTCGCAGAGTGGCAACCAGCAATCGGTGTACTGCCATCATACCACCCCTCAGCCTTCTCTTCAACAAGGTGAACAACTACTTCACCCTCTCCTCACATGTTTTGTTCTCCGTACCTCTTATCATCCTTCTTGCCCTTCTCTGAATCTGCTCCATCTTTCTCTATCCTTAAAACGAGGTGCCTAGAACTGAATGCCCAGTTCTCCAGATAAGGCCTGACTGGTGCAGAATATAGTGGGAATATTCCTCCCCTCATCTGCTTGGCTCTTGCACATTTCTTGGTGGATGAAACAACAGTGATGTGTCATTGATGTGCAGCACTAAAACCTATATAATTCTTGTACAGTGTAAATCCATGCTCATGTTAAGTGGTGGCTGTCCCATGCCATTCTTCTGCTGAATTCAGCTGATACCAAATTGGGAGGGGTTGCTAATACGCCTGAGGACAGGATCAAAATTCAAAATGACCTGGATAGATTGGAGAGCTGGGCCAAAGCTAACAAAATGAAATTCAACAGAGAGAAGTGTAAGGTCCTACACTTAGGTAGAAAAAATGGAATACAGAAAAATAGGATGGGGGACACGTGGCTGGATAGCAGTATGTGTGAAAGGGATCTAGGAGTCTTCATAGACCACAAGCTGAACATGAGTCAGCAGTGTGATGCGGCAGCCAAGAAAGCCAATGCAATTCTCGGCTGCATCAATAGGAGTATGGTGTCTAGATCGAGGGAGGTACTGGTACCACTCTACTCTGCTTTGGTTAGACCCCATCCTGAATCCTGTGTCCAGTTCTGGGCACCCCAATTCAAGAAGGACATGGTCAAGCTGGAACGTGTCCAGAGGAGGGCGACCAAAATGGTGAGAGGCCTGGAAACCATGCCCTATGGGGCTAGACTTAGAGAGCTGGGATGTTTAGTTTGCAGAAGAGAAGGCTAAGAGGGGACATGATAGCCATGTTTAAATATTTGAAGGGATGCCACATAGAGGAAGGAGAGGGCTTGTTTTCTGTTGCTCCAGAGACCAGGACAAGGAGCAATGGATTCAAGCTGCAGGAAAGGAGATTCCACCTGAACCTCAGGAAGAACTTCCTGACGGTCAGGGCTGTCCGGCCGTGGAATCTGCCGCCTCCATGGAGTGTAGTGGAGTCTCCTTCCTTGGAAGTTTTTAAGCAGAGGCTGGATGGCCATCTGTCAAAGGGAGTGCTTTGAGGGTGTTCCTGCATGGCAGGGGGTTGGACTGGATGGCCCCGGGGGTCTCTTCCAACTCTACATTTCTATGATTCTATGAATTCCAACACTGTGCAACTGATTGTGTATCTACCAGTGTGTCTGTTGATTGCCACTTGGAGCAGTGGTGAATGCGCCATGGCTGCTTCCACAACCTCAATGAAACAAGTGGCACACTGAAGGCACTGATGAATAATTATGCACCAACAAAGAATGTGTAACTGCATGTGCAAATGTTACAGTTGCGGCACTCTGCCTGCACAACTGTGAACTGAACAGAAGCATTCAACAATAGCAAAGATAGTGTAAATGCATATGTAAGGGAACTGATGAGTGCCTAAAATAGTCAAGAGTATTCCAGTCACTGGTTAACACTTGCTTGAGATTTGCAACCAGAAGTTCAAATCAGTCTATGAAATTCTGTTTCTGCAGCATTCCTTTGGAGTTGATTCCAAAGTGGCTCCCATACTAGTAGGGCAAGGCGTCTGCCCTGGGACTTCATCCAAATTTTAAAGTGCTATCTAAACTGGTGAGGCCATTTGGGGTGATAAGGTTCAGCTCCTTTGACATCCACTGTGACAGAGTTCTGGGGTGTGTGGCTCTCCTGAATGCCGGACCAGCCTAGCAACAGCTTGCCAGGCAACCAGAATAGCTCTTCAGGAGAGAAATTCAGCCCCATAATATGAGGGAGGGCCTGGCGGGCGAGAAGAAAAGATATATGAAGGCAAGTGCTGATTGTCATTGGACAGTCTTCAGCCAGAAAGAGCTCTGGAATTGTTGCAGAACAGAGATAGAGACCCACGGATTAAGGAAAATCGTTTATTTGTCTCAGTGGGATCATTCCCAAAAGACTGAGCCCCACCCCTTCATATTCACAGCAATTTATACATTTCCAGTGCAATCATCACATGCTCAAGAAAGAAAACAGATCTGTTGTACCTAAGTTCCCAACAGTGTCTACAAATGTTGCAAATTTTCTGTAGCGCAGCCAAGGGCTAGCGCGTCAACCCAAACCCATAACATTCCATTATACAAAGTTTCTTTGTCTTTCCTTCAAACACAGAGGGACTTCAATTGCAGAGAAAATTAACTGCTTTCCCTTCACACCCAGAGGCCATCTAGACTGACCCAAAACTGTCTCCACCACAGAATAAGATCTTTCCATTAGCCAGGGAGGTCATCTGTCGAAGAAAAGGACTTAATTCTCAGGAAAGCCTAGAAAGAGCTGGAAGAGTAATTAAACCATTACAGAAACTAATCAGAAAATGTCACCTAGATTGGGGGTTGAGTCTTTGGTGAGAGTGTAGGGCTGTTTATCTTACTTGTGTTTATATGAGAGCTTAAAGGCATAAGGAAACTGAGTAAAAGTACTCTGAAGAACTGTATTAGCTTTGACCTGCATCTGAACTCCAATCCTTTGTTCTGTATGTTATTTTAATAAATAGTACAGTTTATTTTTATAAATACTGACTTGGCTGAGTGGTGTACAGTATTCAAAGACACAGAGAAAACATGCTACCATAGAAGTAATAAGGGTTCTGAATGAGCATGGAAAGGTCTCATACAAGAGGTGGTGCTAGAAGAGGGAAGGCGGAAGTGAGAGGGCACCTGATCAGATTGGGGAGCTGCCATGCCAGTCTGAGAGAGGAAGAAGTACAAAATTTGGACTAAAACACAGAACAGGGTCAGTGTTACTATGGTTCAGACATACCCGGTGATAGCACTAGATATCTCTTGATATCAAACTTATTTGGCCTTCACTTGACCTTTTTCTGCCACCCTGCTCCATGTGTTTGCGAGGCCACCGGACAAGCACGTAAACAGGCGCGGCAGGTTAATGGTTGGACATTCCGATCCCCACTTAGGCAGGCAGATTAACGCCACTCCGTTGCTTCAGGGACCTCTTTGCAGACACAACTTGCTTAAGTGCGACTTTACACAAAGACGCTCGGCCGCGGGCCGGCACTCTCGCAATGCTAAGCCATTTGCATACTGGCTACTCTCTTGTTAAATCTGTGCTAAGCCCATCATGTAAAACCTGACCTTTCCCAAAGCTTTGTCCCGTTCCAAACTCGCATTGTTCTCACCGAATATGGCATGGCCTGTAGGCACAATCCACCCTATAAAAGCCCCCGATTCCAAGTCCTCCTCGGACAGCTTGGATCGCTCCTGGGTTCCATCCAGCCCTGCTGCCGCTGTGTCCAGCAAGTCGTCCCCTCAGTGAACCGCACTGAGTTTTCTTCCCTGCAATCCTCCACTTTTCTCCAGGACTACGAGATAAGGTGTCGTATCACCCATTCCCCCCGAAAACTCTCATTTCTAATTTCTTGCTGTGCGCTTGTGTTGTCTTTTCTGTTGTTTGTCCTTTAATAAAGCTATTATTTTACTATTTTAAAACTTATCTGACGACTCTTCTGACCTGTCCCCGTAGACATAGGGTTGCAAGATCCCTGCTAAGTTACCCTGCCTCTCGCTAGCTTAAGAGAGTGCTCGAACTAATTTCCCCATCTTGTGTTTTTGCTTGGTCAATTGGGCATCCCTCCCGGGACCCCCCAGAGAACAGGGTAACATCAGTACCACACCAACTTGGAATATACCAGCCATTGCTGCCACAGACACAATCCATGGGTTGCAGAATAAGCCAGCTGGTTTATAAGATGCCCTTCTTCAGATTGTGGTGACCAATCTGTGTTGCATTTTTGGTGTTCCAACACATAAAAAGCATCCAGCGTTCTAGTATGCAAGACTCCTATAATGTGAGGCAGCATCATTTGTGCTTCATGCAGGGTGGTATTCCACCCTTTCATGATGGACCACATTTCTTCGTCCTTAAAAATCCCCCAGGTCCCAGAGCACCATTGCATCACACTGCTCAGTTACAGATGGCTTCAGCACGTCATCCTGGTCATTCTTCTAGAACTATCACCATCGGTATCAATATATTATCACCATGTATATGGCTGTTTTGTGCTTCAGGTCAATTCTGATTTATGGGGACCCCATTCTAAGGTTTTCTTGGCAAGATTTGTTCAGAGGAGGTTTGTTCCTCTTACCTTCTTCCTAGGGTGACAAGAGTGAGACTTGCCCGAGGTCACCCAATGGGTTTCCATGTTTGAGCGGAGATTCAGGCCACTTCCGCACTAGATCGTTATAGCACTATCATTCCACTTTCAACATCCTATGGAATCCTGGGGTTTGCAGTTCAGGGAGGGGCTGGCCGGCCCCTCCCTGAACTGCAAACCCCAGGATTCCATACGATATTGAAAGTGGAATGATAGCGCTATAACAGTCTAGTAAGGAAATGGCCTCAGTTTCTGGTGTCCTGGAGTCCTCAGGCCTTTCCACTCTACACTGTTATAGTGCTACTATTCCACTTTCAACATCCCATGGAATCCTGGGGTTTGCAGTTTAGGGAGGAGTGTTTAGGATTCTCAGCCAGAGAGCTCTTTGCCCACAGTAAACTACAAATCCCCAAATTCCACAGGATGTTGAAAGTGGAATAATAGCACTATAACAGTCTAGTGTGGAAAGGGCCCAAGTCTAAATGCTGGTGTTAGAAAAAGTTTGTCTCAGGCTTAAAACAGCCCCCAGACATGCCAAATTTCCCCCCATTCCTGAGATGTAGGGGGGCATTTTTAGTTTTCCCAAGAATGAGACTGAAAGGCTTGCAGGATAAAAAAAAAGGTACAATTAAAACCAGATAGAGATAAAAACATGCAAAACATGTGATTGAAATAATTTCCACCAGTATATAGAGTTAAAGCCATATAAAGCACTAATTGAAAAGCGTAGAGTAAAAACAGCACAGCCCCAAAATAGAAATGCATATAAAATGATCACAGTTGCCAAACACCCACTGGAAAAATCCACCACAAGCCTCACAAGTGTTGTAGATTTCTTCAAGGAGACATATTCATTCCTGCTGGCAGTCTCTGGGGGTGTGAAATGTTTATTCTGAATGCATATTCCAAGAAAAAAAAAGGGATGTAGGCTCATTCTGGTCTCATAGCAGGGCTCCGAAATGCCCACTGACCCCATAAACTGGGGATGATGGCAGTTATAGTCCAATACATCTGGAAGCAACCAAGTTGAGAAAGATGAATCTAGGATTAGGTCTTATTTGTTTTTTTTAAAAAAATGTATTTATTTAAACATTTCCATCCTGCCACGTATCTTAGGATCTCAAGGTGGCATACAAATAAAACCACTTAAACAATTTCAAACCATTTGGAATTTAAAACATTAAAAATATTCAAACAGACAAAAATCTCATTAAACAATTTAACAGGTTAAAGCAGTTTTTAAACTTTAAAATAGATTAAAATCATGTGCATTTGCATGTTAGAATAAAACAATGAGACCTCAGAGCATAACCATAGTTTTACTAGGCAAAAGAATGAAGTTGGAATGAATTTGCTTCCCATACTTGGATTCCTTGACGTTTTTGGACTTAAAGTCCCCAAAGTCCCTGCCAATGTGGTCAATGGAGAGGAAATTGGGGGGTTATGGGAACTCATCCCACAAGGCAGGTAAATCTCACTTACAGCAGGATAATAGTATCTTGGGCTGGGACTTAGCATAGAATAATATGTCAATATCCTTCCTGAACTGGACACAGTACTCCAGGTGTTGTCTGACGAAAGCAGAATAGAGCAGTACCATCACTTCCCTTGACCTAGACACTTCGATGCAGCCCAGAATTGCATTGGCTTTTTTAGCTGCTGCATCACACTGCTGACTCATGTTCAGCTTGTGGTCGACTAAGTGTCCTATATCCATTTCACATGTACTATAGTCAAGCCAGGTGTCACACATCCTATATCTATGCATTTCATTTTTTTATGCCCAAGTGTATTACCTTATACTTCTCGTTGAAATTCATTCGGTCAGTTTTGGTCCAGCTCTCTAATCTGTTAAGATCATTTTGAATTCTCAGCGTGTCCTCTGGGGTGTTAGCTACCTCTCCTAGTATGGTGTCATCTGCAAATTTGATGAAAATGTCCTGTATTCCCACATCCAAGTCATTGATGAAGATGTTGAATAGCCCTGGGCCGGGGACAGAACCCTGTGGCACCCCACTAGTCACATCTCTCCAGGATGAAAAGCAGCCATTGGTGAGGAGCACCCTTTGGGTTCGGTCGGTCAAGCAATTACAAATCCACTGAAGAGTAGCATTTTCTAGCCCACATTTTACTAGCTTTTTTGCAAGAATAGCATGGGGGACCTCACCAAAGGTCTTACCGAAGTCAAGATATGCTATGTCCACAGCATTCCCTTTATCTACCAAGGTAGTAAGTCTATATATAAAAAAGATAAGATTAGTTTGGCATGACTTGTTTTTGAGAAACTTTTAGTGATTATGGCATTCCTATTATCCTGCAGAAATTGCAATTGACTTTTGTCATGTGGTAAGTTCCACAGTCCTACTGTATCAAGTCTGGGAAGCAAAGAAAAACCTCTTCGACCTCATAATAGACAGACAGAGGAAATTTGTGGGGCAGGAATGGAATTTAGGTTTCCTGGGCGTAAAATGAATGTATGCATTTCAGAAGACAGTTGCGTCCTTCTACCATGACTGTTGGGGCTTTGCTTTCCTGGTTGACAACACCGGCCATTTCTGCACGAGACTGTCATAGTGGTTTGATTCCACTTTCAACATCCTATGGAATCCTGGGGTTTGCAGCTGGCCCCTCCTGAAACTGCAAACCCCAGGATTCCATAGGATGTTGAAAGTGGAATCAAAGTGCTATAACAGTCTCGTGCAGAAATGTCCACCATGTGCTACAATTCACCTAACCGAATCTTGTCTCCCAGAAAGGAAAAAAGAAAGAAAACTTTGGGAATGTTCTGGAAATAGTAGATACCTGGATCTGTTTTGCGGCACATTCATCTTTGGGCCCAAAGACATGAGATAATGCAGCTGTGTTTCTTTTGTTCCGCCAAAAGAAAATGAACTGTCACTTTTGCAGACAACAGCTCAGAAGAGAACCTTACAAGGCTGGTGAAGCATCTCTCAGATGGATGATCTTTTAATCCCTCGGACAAGGTGATCAATCCTCCCTCTGGAAGGACCGTATACACAGTGTGAAAGCTGAGGCACCCAGATGTTCAGATGTCACTGTGACTTGGCAGTCATTTTTGGAAAGACAAGGGCAGAGACCACGAGGGGCTTAAGGACGTTCCCCCCACCCCAAGTAGGATGAGCTTGCCTTGGGATGATCTATTATCCCCCCAACACACACACAGATACACAACTGGGTGAAAAAAAACACCATAAATTCTGGTGTTTCTTTTAGCACACTGTTTGTGACTATTTTTTTTCCACATTGCCAAAACTCAGCCAAGCCTCTGTCACCGATGGGAGGTTATTATTTATTATAATTTTCCTGAAAGGAATTGTTTGTGTTTCTATTTCTTTTTCTCCTGGTCTCTTTCACACTATACAGCTATGGCATTTTGAGACCACTCTAACTGTCATAGTTCCATCCCATGGAATCCTGGGATTTGTCATCTTGTGAGGTTTGTAGACTTTTCTGCCAATCGATAAATATCACAATTATAGCGCTATGATTCCATTTCCACTGCTGGGGCTTCGTCTGCTAGAATCCTGGGATTTATAGTGTGGCCCCTCTCGAAACTGCGAACCCCAGGATTCCATAGGATGTTTCAAGTGGAATCATAGCGCTATAAAAGTCTAGTGTGGAAATGGCCCCAGGTTCATCAATGTCTCCCCAAGACTGGATACAGAATTTTGCTCCTTTCACATCCCAGGAAATGCCCCTCCTTCCACCTCTCCATTCCAGGATTAAACCTACAAAGCGTGCATGTATAAATGCCTTGGCATCATCACAACAGCCGCAAAAGCAATAACCGTCCATTGGCAAGTCTTATTAGATTCCTGTTCCTTATGGATTTTATACACTCCTTGGTTGTTTACTCACTTCCTGTCCCTAAACATTAGGAATGCCACAACATGTTGCATTCCATTGGTGAGTTTCCCGAAGCAATGCTATCATCCATTAAATTGTAATGATTAAAAAAAAACAAAGCAACATAAGCTTTGGAACAGATAAACTGCGGGAGATCGAGCCAAATTTCCTCTGACGTGCTCCTCTGCAAGTCAATGAAGATAAGTGGGATGGGGTTTGCTTTTTTTTAAAGAAGTCAGTCAGAAGTAGATTTAGGAACACAGAAACAAAAGAGCCACCGTCTATAGGATTAAGCCCTTGGTGTTCATCTTAGCTCAGTATAGTTCACTCTGACAGCAGCAGTGGTTCTCCAATATTCCAAGCAGGATTTCCACCCCCCTCCACCTCCACATTTGCCTGGTATGTTCTCTGGCTGTCTCCAACCCAAAATACAAACCAAGCCCAACCCTACAAGGATACTGAAAAGGTGGAACGTGTCCAGAGGCGGGTGACTAAATGGTAAAAGGCCTGGAAACCATGAAACTCTATGAGGAGGGGCTTAGGGAGCTGGGTACGTTTAGCCTGGAGAAGAGAAGATTAAGAGGGGACATGATAGCTATGTTTAAATATTTTAAGGGATGGAGGATGAAGCAAGCCTTTTTTCTGCCGCTCCAGAGATTAGGACA
The DNA here is from genome assembly GCA_948474755.1 of Ctenosaura bakeri. NCBI lineage: Eukaryota > Metazoa > Chordata > Lepidosauria > Squamata > Iguanidae > Ctenosaura > Ctenosaura bakeri. Next base: position 457,096 of record CAOLHI010000697.1, read on the forward strand.
TGGAGCAATGGCTTCAGACTTCAGGAAAAGAGAGCCCATCTAAACATCAGGAAAACTTCCTGACGGTAAGAGCAGTTCAACAGTGGAATACATTGCGTGGAAATGTGATGGAGTCTCCCTCTTTGGAGGTTGTTGGCCATTTATCGGGAATGCTTTGGTGGTATATTCCTCCATGGCAGAATGGGGTTGGACTTGTGGTTTCTTCCAGTTCTTTGAGTCTATGGCCCTTTTTGCATGGTGTTTTAAAAGCGTATTAGGCAGGCTGTCTTCCCCCTTCATGAGCTGCCATACTGCATGACGTTCTGGCGAACCAGGTGCTATCATGGCCATGGATAGTGCTGATAGCGCATTTTCTTATTTTTGCCTGAAAGGTGAAAATAACCTCCCTTTCATGCATCGGTCGTGCGACCAGAGGGTCTGCGGAGCTGTCGTCTGGTGTGCTTCCGGGAAGGACCCGGGAGTGGGCGGGGTGTGGGCAGTCCCTGCTGCCTGTCCCTCGCGCAGCAACTCCCAGGGGACGCTCCACCCAGCAGCAGGCCGGCCACTGCCCCCAACGCAGCAGGGAACACTGCACGACACGTCGCTCCGAGAGGCCACCCCGGGGCTGCATCGCCACTTACACTCAAGATGACAGCAGCCCCTGGGGTCCGGCTGACTGCGTGTGTGTGTGTTGTTTTTTTAAGCCCAGCGCTATCGTTAGCATGTTAGCACGTTAGCACGTTACCAACGTAGTATGAAACAGCCTGTTGGCAGGATCTATCGTGCTAACGTTAGCACGATAGTTGATGAAACAATAATAAAAAAAAAGAAAAACCACCGACCAATTGGGGTGGGGACAGAGTGGGACCTGGGCATGGCCCAGGACGCCGACATGTGGACAAGGCACCGGGTGGGGACTGGTGCTCTCTCGCGAATGCCCTACCGTGTGCAGACTGCAAGGGGCTCTCTACTGGGCCTCTTACGATATTGGCAATATCGTGAGGGCTCTAGTTCGTTGCGTTATCAAGGTAAGGTGTGAAAAGGGCCTATGATTCCTATAATTCAATTAATTAATTAATTCCCCGACTTCTTCCCAGGCTAGGATCCAAGGCAGCTTGGAGAAAGAAGGCTTCGTGCTCAGAGTACCTTAGTATTGCCATGGTTACTGCTGTTCTGCAAGACTGGATTGTTGGTGTTTCATCAGGACCCAGGAGCGAGCAACTGTGGTCTTCTAGATACTTTTGGATTGCAATTACCATAATCCTTCTCCATTTGCTGTGCTGTCTTAGGGCTGTATGCAGTTATAACCGATCAATAAGTGGGATGGCACAGATGCCAACCCTTCTTGTAAACCATACCTGTGCTTTCTCTGTGGGCTTTTCAATGCGATATGGCAGCCAACATTTTTACGTGGTATGTTTATTAATTACATCCCATGCAGCTGCTTTGGAAATTATATACCCATTTTAAGTAATTTGCATAATTCTGTATCAGAATAGGGTTAAGACTGAAATAATTTTTTCTACTTGGAGTAACTGAGAGCTCTGGGTAACTGATCTGATGAACCATCGTGAGCCATGCAATGTCTGGAGGAGATACAGAGGAAATTGGGTAACATGTTGAAGAATTACAAGCCAGACAAAGTGGTACATTGAAACAGGGGATTATGAAATGTGCTGCCATAACTGATTCGGGTTCAAAGGTATTAGCCTAACCAGGTTTTCTTTCTTTCTTTTTTAGAGTCCATTGACTTAAAAAAAAGTTTAAAAAAAAGTCAGTGACTTGACTTCACTCACTTATGCAATGTATAAAGTAAGTGTCTCTGTATTTCTGAGATCACATGAATGGTGTGATGGACATCAGAGGATGGTGTGATGGACATCAGAGCCAGCATTTAGACTTATGGACGGGAACAGAGTTTGGAGAACACCCATTCATTCACTTTTTTATTTCAAAGTTAAATAGTGGTAAAGATTTCATGTTCTCCAGATGTTTGCATCAGGATGTGCAGTAGATAGAGCCAGTATGGGTTCAATGGTCTGGATATTCAGTTAGGACTCTGGGAAACCAAGGCCATTTCCACACTAGACTCAGAGGCCCCTCCCAAAACTGCAAACCCCAGGATTCCATAGGATGTTGCAAGTGGAATCATTGTGCTATAAAAGTCTAGTGTGGAAATGGCTTTAGACTTGGTGTTTTGTTTTGTTTTAAACCTCAGTGGTAGACTCTGACCATCTGTGTTTGATTTCTAATGAGATCACTAGGGCCTGCCCCCATGACATGACACCACAAAATATTGTTCGTAGCCTCATGTTTTGAGGCTGAAATCTTGTCTTGGCACTGCTGCCCTCCAGTGAGGATTGCTGCAATTCCCAGCAGTCCTCACACTGGCCAGGCTGGCTAAAGCTGCTGGGATTTGCAGTCCCATGATTCCTACCACTGTTTTTCATGCCTGATGGAACATGAGTAACAGGAAGTTAAGGCTGCCTTCTTTGCACTGATGTCTCTTGTAAATGTTGGCCATTCTGTATTGCAAACATTTTGGCTCTGTGTTTTATCACCAAGAAACTTTGAAATTCGCTTGCAGTTCTCTGCATGAAGGATTGTGAATCTGGAGAATATCAGTAAAACATCCCCTTTGGGTACACCTGTCCCCTTTCTCCTCCCAGATCTCAGGGTTGTTGCACTATCATTAATCCTAGTTTTAGCATGCTGGGATATCAGGCACCAGGTTTCCCATTCAGAGGCAGAACTGGGCAACTGGCATTCTCCCCACTGCTGATTCAAATGTATTGTCTACTGTATATTTGAATCCACAGTGGGTTGAATCTGTGGATCGTACTTTTCTGTGTTAAATATGATTTGGGAAGAGGCATAGATATTTGCAGCCTTTCCACTTTCTTGGGGGACCTGCGCCCCTAACCTTGCAAATGTGGAGGGACAAGTGTACCTGGTTTTGACCCTTTTAGCCTTCTAAAGCTCTTTCATCATGTCTGAATTGCTGGATATGTTTCTCTTTTGTTTAAGTAATTGATTGAGTTTAATTTGGAATGGTTTAAATATCATTTTATCTATCTGAGGTCAGCCATGGTAACAAGGTAGGATAAAAACATATGTGTTATTAAATAAATCAAATAAATCATGCTGGCACAACATCTTGTATCCTGGGATACAGCACAGCTTGTCTGGCCTGGTGTCACCTGAGCTGGTCTTTGGCTTTTAGACTAGTTAGATATGCATTCAAAGGCAAGGACTGGCAGGTTTTTTCCTCTCCGTGATCAATTTGCAACACTATTATTTAGCAGTCAGGATGCTTAGACGGGCACTGACTTTTCTCTGAGGCTGCTCAAATTTTTCCAGGCTGAGTCATTATCAAATTTGAACTCAGGTCTCCTGCAGCTATGCAGCTTTGTTTTTGCTAAACTAACAGTCTTCAGGTTTCGGCTTGACAGACGACTTGGATTTCATTTCCCAGAAGTTTCACCCACCTTAGGCAATGGTTCTGGAAACCAGAGGGATTAAAGGTCAGGAATCACTTCTGTTTGGGCTGTAACAGACTAACACAGCCCCCCTCCAAATGTATACAGTAGTCCCTGCCATTATCTGTACGGGATTCTTTCCAAGACCCCTTGTGCATGCTTGAAACCCCGGATAGCACCAAACCCTATTGTACCAGATGCTTTGATATCTGTACCTAAATACCTGAAGGGATGGCATGTAGAAGATGGAGGGAGCTTGTTATCTACTTCTCAGGAATTAGGAGAACTATTGGACACTGTTGGAAAATTTCCAGCATTCTCTCCTCATGCTCCTTATTTTAGGGCAAGTGGGGCTTAGATAGCATAGGAGTTCTTTTCCTTTGCATGCCAAAGCAATCTCTCTTCTTACCTAAAGCCTCACCATTTGCCATTATGCCATTTAAATGTATGATCATAAATACTTTTGGTGTTTAGATGATCAGATCATGTGATTGAAGATAGTTCCTAGGATCATCGATCTCATAAAAGATCCCTCCCTTGCTCTTCTCCATTTTTGCTTCTTCTTCCTTCTCTCTTGCCATGCTTAGCATCCCCTTCAAGAAGACAATGAGTTAAGAATGAAGCTACTGCCCTACCTGATCTATTCATTAGCTAGTTAGGATGTAGGTTCCCCAGAGCATATGTAAATGTAAAAGCTGTTAGTGAACTTTTCTAAATTTGTAACCTGAAACTGCCTGCCTTGCTTTGTTTTCTTAGTCGGTTTCAATTCAGGGAAGCCACACAGCAGCTTTTTCTGCTACTCTGCTAAAAGAAAATGGATTCCTAACAGTTTTAGTTTTAGAATTTCCCAAAAAGGGCTACCACCTTGGAAAACTCTAACTCCCAAGAGACTCAAATTACTCTCTCAGATTATTGTCTATGGTTCCTGTGAAGCTAAAGGGTTGCTCCCAGTGATGGCAGAGCTGTCTCCTGTGGTGGTGGTGGTGGAAGGACAGTTAAAGTAGGGGGCAGGCAGGGAGGCAGGAAAAGCAAGGTGAAGATGGCAGAACCTGGAGCAGGCTGTGTGGGTGCCGTCACCTGGATGCTGGGGGAAAGTTTGGGGCAAAGGGTGCCGGGGGGGGAGGTATTTTTGAACCACGATTAACTGTAGGTAACTGGAATCATGGAAAGTGAAACCATAGATAAGGGGAACTTCTGTATCAGCTGGAATTCTGTTGAACATTTTTCCAATGCAGAATGCCAGCAATCCAGTTCAAGGCAGCTGAAGCAGTGTGCCTTTATGAAGGGAAGCAGATGTGCATTGTACAAAGATGCATGTTATACCCCAGTGGACTATGGTTGGCATCTTGTTAGTGACTTACTCCTGTGTAAGTGCAGGTTACATACATGTAAATCCTGTTTTGGGCCCTTTTAGCACCTTACCTTTTCACGCTGCTGGGTTGGGGTTTTGGCGTGAGAAGGCTTAGGAGGAAAGCTCTCGCAAGCCTCCTGCTTCAGCTCCGCAGCTCGTTCCTGCTTGCGCGAGCGCCCCTCCCACGCCCTGCCCCTTCCTTCCACAGTGCAGTCTGGGAGTTGGAGGCTGCGCTGGGGCAGAAAGTGTGACAAGCATGGCTCAGGAGCCTTCACACGGCAGGTGAGTACGCCCAGGCCCCTGAGCGATGCATGAGCATGCACCATTTTCAGCATTGAGCCAAAAATGAAAAAAACCCATGTGCACTCTGCATCCAGCCCTTGAGCATCATGCAGACCGCATGAAAAAATTCTATATCCAGTCTCTTTCCAACGCAGATATGTGAGTGCATCATGCAGACTGCTCCTCACATTTACGCGACGCTCAAGGGGCCTCTCACTTCCAAAACGCCATGTGAAAAGGGCCCGAGAGGACACAGGCAACTATTCTCTGGACCTTGCACTCCATCCAAAACCTCCCACCACGCAGCAGCCATCAAGCCTATTGTTGACAGACAGCTTGAAGGCGCATGCGTGCACACATACACACACATATATCGTCAGGAAAAAAAATTCCATATCCAGTCTCTTTCCAAAGCCAAAATCAGGGTCAGAGGTATTCAGAACAGCGACTCATCTTGGTAAAATTAGGAGAGCTGTACGCCTATGTTATTCTCTCTATATTTTTGTTTGCCTGTTAAGAAACCAGTTATCCCGAATGCCCAAACTACTTCTTGATAGAAGAAAACACATAAGAGTAAATACATTATGTACCATACAAAAGCTGAGCACACATGCCCATCACATTAGAGCTAATGATGCCATTTCTTGGATTGCGCCTTGTGCAAAAACCGATTTACAAAAGAATATTCATCACAGCAACCTGGCAGAAGGTCTCCTGCTGAGAGGGAGACGGCTTATATTGGTTCTACTGCAATCTGTTTATGAAAGTACATTAACGTTGTGATACATTCAGTCACAGCGAATGAATTGTGCGTTGTTCCCTTAAGTGCAAGACTGCCAGCCTCCAGGGTTCTCATCCCACTCTTGACTCAGGTTAGGAGAAATCTTACGGCAGACCTGTGTTCAGAACCCTGCCAGGAATCTGTGTGCTAGCCCTGTTGAATAAGCCTGCTTAATTACCAACACCTGCTTGGGATCAGAAACAGCAGTTAAAGATCAGCAGCCGAAATAGACAAGAGATTCCTTAAGTTTTCAGAATGTATTGCTTATTTTCTCCTATTTGTCTCTCCTCAGGCTGAAGAGGCTCTAAATATCATGCATAACTCATGCTTTGGAGCCAAGCTGGATGGTTGGTGAAAGGTGCAGCCATACTTCTCATTTGATGTTGTCTTTCTTAAGTACAGGGGGAAGTTATTCTTTTTGGATTATGCAGACCAAGATCCCCCATCAAACATGGACCTGGGGATTCTGGAAGATGTCGTCAGAAAGGTAACTTTTCCAAGCCACGGTCCAGAGTTAGGTTCCCACAGCAACCAACCAAATGGCTCTGGAAAGCCCCTATCCAAACAGAAGCATAACAATAACAATAGGATGTGTATTTCTATACCACTTATCAGCTAAGTGCTCCCTAAACGGTTTACAATGTGTTAGCATTTTACCGACCTGCGAAAGGATGGAAGGCTGAGTCAACCTGGAGCCCGGCAGGATCAAACGTACAACCTTGTGGCTGTAGTACCGGCATTTAACCATTGAGCCACCAGGGCTCTTCCTTGTGGGTTTCCAAGTTAGTATTCTGAGGCATACTGTTTCGGGTGCTGGAAGAAATTACACACACAGACACAGGCCATTCCTGCACTAGATTGTTATAGTGCTATTATTCCACTTTCAACATCCTATGGAATCCCGAGGTTTGCAGTTGGGGGGTGGGTGGTTGGCCCCTCCCTAAACTGCAAACCCCAGGATTCCATAGGATGTTGAAAGTGGAATAATAGCACTATAACAGTTTAGTGCGGGAATGGCCACAGACACAAACATGCCTTTGCACACACTGCTCCAGAACTGAGATCTGCTAGAGGAACCCTCCTCTGTGTCCCACCGCTGTGTAAGTGAGGGCCTTCTTGGTCATGGCACTCCAGTTCTGGAATTCCCCTCCTTTTTGAGGCTTGGTTTGCAGCAGTGTTGGTCTCATTTCAGTGCCAAGTTAAAATCTGGCTTTTCACAAAAGTCTTTGGGGCCTCATGACTTTACCCTCTGTGTGCAGATATGAGTACCCAGCTTGTTGGGGGCATGTATAGAAATGTTTCGAAATACATGCTATTTGTAAGTTGTTCGCCGCCTCGATCCATATGGAGAGGCGGGATACAAATAAATAAATAAATAAATAAATAAATAAATAAATAAATAAAAATAAAAAAAATATGTGAGTTCAAATTGTTTTACAATGACCCCTCCACATTCGTGAGGGTTTGGTGGGCACAGAACCTTTGCAAAAGTGGAAAAATAGTGAATGACTTCTCCCCTCCAATCTGTCTCCCACTCCCTTCTGGAGCTTGGCATGGAAGCCTTCCTTCTCTATGCCCAAGCCAGAGGCAAGAGAGTGAGTGAGCTCTGGAGGGGAGAAGGAAGGAGTGTGTTTGCCCCCCGCTAGATGCCTTTCCCCCACTAGGTGCCTTACCTTTTGCCTTGGCACTAGTTCACAGCACTGGGGCAGAGGCAAGGGAATGGCAGGAGAGATCTCTGGAGGGCACGAGGAAAACATGTGCATGTGCATCTGCCCCCCGCCCATTGCCTTACCTTTTGCTTCAGCACTCTTGCCTTCTTTCTCTGTGCCAACAAAATGCAAGGGAATGGGAGGAGAATGGGAGAGGGAGGCACAGGCACCTTGCGAATAATTAAATTCGCAAGAGTTATTAAACCTGCAAATGCAGAGGGAGGACTGTAGTATTAACTGTTTAGATTATGCAATGTTTAATATTTTTGGGATCTTGGAATTATTTTCACTGTTGCAGATTTTTAAAATTCTCTTTATATTTCACATTGTTCTAATTGATTTCGTTGCAAGTCACCCAGAGATCTTATGATATGAAATAGGATTGAAGAGCCAGAATAGTATAGCGGTTTGAGAATTAGACAACGGCCATTTCCACCCTACACTGTGGCCATTTCTGCACGGCACTCTTATAGCGCAATTATTCCACTTTCAACCTCCTATGGAATCCTGGGGTTTGCAGTTTTGGGAGGGGCCGGCACACCCCTCCCGAAACTGCAAACCCCAGGATTCCATAGGAGGTTGAAAGTGGAATAATTGCACTATAAGAGCACCATGCGGAAATGGCCTGTGATAGTGCCATGATTCCACTTTCAACCTCCTGTGGAATCTGGGGTTTGCAGTTTAGGGAGGGGGCTTGAGAATTCTCAGCCAGAGACCTCTTAGGTCTCAGAAAACTACAAACCCCAAAATTCCACAGGATGTTCAAAGTCAAATAATAGCACTATAAAAATGTCGTGTGGAAACGGCCTATGACTCTGGAGACCAAGATTCAAATCCCTGCCCAGCCATGGAACCCCACTGGATGATCTTGGGCAAGTCACACTTTCTCAGCCTTGGAGGACGGCAAAGGCAAACTCCCTCTGAACAAAACCTCATGATGGGTTCACCTTTAGGGTCTCTGTAAGTCAGAAACAACTGGAAGGCACACAACTACAGCAAAATAAATAATAAATAAGTAGATAAGATATAATTTAATATTTAGCCATCATGACTAGTAGCCATTGGTACAGTTTAAAAACAATGGTGAGAAGGAGCTCCCATGTTAGTGGGTCACTGAATCTGCTCTGGGTTTTAGTGTTAACTATAAAGAAGATATCAAAGGGGCTCAATTTGTTTTGGGAATGTAGTGTTACCCTAAAATGTAGGTGCCACAAGAGCAACCCCGTGATGCCAAATACTTCCCTGCAAAAGTCAGGAATGAATTAGCTCCGAGAGGAGGCGAGCAAGAGGAGGGTAAATTAAGGAGAACTTTTCTACCAATGTTTACAGGCTCATGCAGGAAAAGAACCACCCAGAGATTCAAAAGTAGGCTAAAAATGTGCTTTTATTGAGGGGAATTCACTCATGCATGCACTCAAAATACACACAATCACATATTCACACAAGACCTAACTGAAAGATAAAAGGGATGAAAAACTATAGAGAGGCTGGGGTTTTTTTGGGTTTATAATTGCTAGTCCAGAAGAGTAGTGAAGAGCTTGAAATGTGACTCAAAGGCCCTTTCCACACAGGGAAATAACACGTGGTAGCGCGACCTCCGTGGGAGGTCGTCTACACGGTAAAGTGGATTGGGGTGGATTACTTTAGAGTAATTCCACACCCCAATCCGCGCTAGGGTGCCCGGAAGTGGCGCCTCCGCGTGCTTTTTAAAAACCACTTTTTATGTGGTTTTTAAAAGGCACGGGGCGTGCAGCCCCGTGCAGCTGTGTCGCAGTGCCCAGTGTGGATTTGCAGGCGTGCCAAGGGCGTGCCTGCAGATCTGCCAGGGGTGGGATTTCCGGCTGGCGAGGTTCTCCGGTTGGTGGAGAGCCTCCGCCAGTCATCAGCTGCCATTTTGGGCGCTGCCGGATGCCGCGGGACGCTGACAAGTGTGAAGCAGCGAAATGCGCTGCTCCATGCGGCGACGGACTGAGGTAAGCTCCATTTCAGCGTGGCTTACCCTGTTTCTCCGCCCGCTTGTGGAAAGGGCCAAACTTGTGTCTAAGGACAGACAGATCAAGATTCAAAGCAACATAGTGGAGTCCAGCATTTCATGTGACTGCATCTGACTTCTCAAAACCAAGGGCTTATATACTCTGTTTCCCTACCTGCAGGGGTGTGAGTTAATTGCCCGCCCAGCCTAGGCCATTTCTGCACTAAACTGTTGTAGTGCTATGATTCCACTTGCAACATCTTATAGAATCCTGGGGTTTGCAGTTTTGGGAGAGGCAGCCCGGCCCCTTCCAAAACTGCAAACCCCAGGATTCCATAGGATGTTGCAAGTGGAATAATAGCACTATAACAGTCCAGTGCAGAAATGGTCCCAGTGGACAATGGGAGCTGCAACACAGACAATGGGGTCTGGAATGGACTGATTGGTTTCAATGTCTTGGTTGAGTAGGGGTTTCTGGGTAGCTGCAGTAGGATATGCACACAGTAGGGATCCTGGGCACCTAATTGTTTTCTGATGTTGGCAGTTGATAGGATTAGCCCGTAGCCATTAAGTTAGGCTTTCTTGGCTAATTTCAGCAAACTTTTGACTTGGCCATGCTGAAGTAATTGGCTTACTCCCAATCAGTGTCTCTTTCCACATGGCCTTGCCAGCCATAAGTATAATTTATATTTTATGCCAACACATCTGCCAGTTAATATATTTTGCCAGTTAGACCATATCAAAATGTGGGGGTGTATAGTCTGATAACAGCCCATTCAATAATTCTTTTAAAGTTCACACAAAAAGTCAGAACAGATTCACCGGCCCATTGACATAGAATTAATCAGCCACCGCTGCTTATAAAAAATTAATCCTCTTTCACACTTTTTTTTTTTAAAAAAATCAAACACTAATTATCATACTGCTTGGCCCAGCTAATCAGCCTCACTAGGATGGCAACCACCTTCTCTTAAACAAACTCTGCCACCTCTGCTTTTGCGGAACAAACCTCGCATGCCAGATCTGATCAATCAGTTTTGATTAACGAGGTGGAGGCAACCTAGAACCCTAATCTAACAACTGTCCAGTATGGCTTCATTTGCTAACTTATCTGCAGTTACCAGCAATTGCCCTTGGCTTTAAGCAGAAGTAATAATTCATAGGTAAAGGAGATATTCAGCCTGTTTCTGCCAAAGCAGAAGGCAGTAAATAATGACCGCTGACTGTTCTGAACTGAAATAAACTCTGGAGCAGCCTAATGAAGGCAGGTGATAGGCGTTCGGAAGATCAATGCAGAAGGACTTTGGTAGATACAGACACTGGACAGGAGGAACCCAGACTGAACTTTCGTAAACTGCACCTCTAATCACTTCCTGGGGAGTACATCCCACCAAAGCAAGTGCAGATATCCTGCCGCCCCCCCCCCGAAACTGCAAACCCCAGGATTCCATAGGATGTTGAAAGTGCAATAATAGCACTATAACAGTCTAGTGCAGAAATGGCCTAAGTGCTTCTTCTACATAGCTATGGATATGTAAAGTTATGCCATGTGGACTGTGATAGAAGATTCTAACCATCATTTTTACTGTAAGAATTGTTTGACAGTGGAATAGACTGCAGAGAGCTAGTGTGATGTAGTTGTTTGAGTACTGGGCTACCACCTGGAGACCAGGGTTCAATTTCCCGCTTGGTCGTGGAAACCCACTGGGTGACCTTGGGTGCATCACACACTTTCAGCCCCAGAAAACCCTGTGATAGGTTTGCCTTTGGGTTGCTGCAAGTTGGAATCAACTTGAAGGCACAGAACAAGGTATTTGGTTATTCCTTCTGTTGATGGAAGCTTCCTCTGTTGATGGAAGCCGCCTTGAGTCCTATGCCAGGAGAAAGGCAGCATACAAATATAATAAATAAATAAAATAAATAAAAATATATTATTTGCTAGTATAATGACTGAGGCAAGGTATGGAAAATCTTGAATTATTTCAATGTCTTCATCTGCTTCAAAGTTATGTAAATCATCTGTGAACATTATTGTTTCCTGTTAGTTGGAAATGACTTGAAAGCACACAACAACAACAACAACAATGAGTGCATCAAAAGGGCAATGGACTTTCTTTCTTGGATGACCATCTCTTAAGAATGCTTTAGTTACGGAATTTTGCATGAGGTTGGACTAGATGGCCTTACAGTGCCTTCCCAACTCTAAGATCCTATGATTCTTTTGAACTGTTCTTAGACCCATTCCGACTGGATTGTTATAGCGTATTATTCCACTTGCAACATCCTATGGAAACCTGGGGTTTGCAGTTTCCCCTCCTGAAACTGCAAACCCAGGATTCCATAGGATGTTGCAAGTGGAATAATAGCGCTATAACAGTCCAGTGGAAAAATGGCCTTAGTTTTCTGCTCAGTCTCATAGCTTAGCCCAATATGCCTTAAACTTTCTCTCATCCTGTCCTCTTTTAATTTTCATTTTGCACCGATTTGCCTTGACAGCAGCCCAACATACCCTAGAGATATAATTGAGGAGAAAAAAAAAACAAGCCAAATGTAAAATATTCCACTAAAATTCCAATTAAACGGGAAGGAAAACATGACAAATACCGAAAGAAATAGTTTGCACCAATATAATCTCTGACCTCATAAGACAAACCAAACAAGTCCAAGCTACATCGTTCTGTTACAAGTCTCAGAGATGGAGGAGCAAAATGCAGTGAACTAGAAAATACATCCTATTTTCCAGACTCACTACTTAGGATTTTTGAAGGAAACATTTCAAAGTTAAATGCAGATCTGCTTTTTTTTTAAAAAAGGGAAACATTAAAATGCAATGTTGACAACTCAAACGCTGTAGGCGATTTCCAGGCAACAGTTGAGTTTCTTGCTTTTTGGCTCATATATGAAATGCTGCATTTCTTTATCATAGCCCATGATGCTTCCAGTTGCTTGTGGTAGCCAAATGGAAGAACATTTGGCCAATGATTCCACATCAAGATTGAGTCAGCTCAGTGTCCACGTGCATGGATTGTACTATGAAATCCTTGTGCAATCCAAATATACAGCAGAATCCTTAACTGCAGGCAGAGCCAGGTGGACAGCGAGAGGTCTAGATATGGGGGACAGAACATTGCTCCCCCCAAAAAGAATTCTGCCCCTCAATGAAGTTTTGATTCAAGTGCCCAGATTTCTATCACTGCAGAGAGTAAGGCACCAAAAATTGTGATACTAAAGAATCTTCCGTTTGCTGTGTTTGCATACCCTTGGTCACTTTGCCACCCCTTTCCTTTGGATGCCTAAACTCTATGGCCACTTCTGCACTAGGCTGTTATAGCGCTACAATTCCACTTTCAACATCCTATGGAATCCTGGGGTTTGCAGTTTCAGGAGGGGCCGTCTGGCCCCTCCCGAAACTGCAAACCCCAGGATTCCATAGGATGTTGAAAGTGGAATCATAGCGCTATAACAGCCTAGTGCAGAAATGGCCTATTTCACAAAGTCCTAGAGCTGGAAGAGGTCCCCAGGGCCGTCCAGTCTAACCCCCTTCTGCCAGGCAGGAAGACAAAATCCAAGCACTTCTAACAGAGGGCCATCCAGCTACTCTTTAAAAACCTCCAAAGAAGAGACTCCACCATGCCCTAAGGCAGCACATCCCACTGTTGATAAGCCCTTACTATTATGAAGTTCTTCCTAATGTTTTGGTGAAATATCTTCTCTTCAAGTTTGAAGTCATTGTTCTGTGTCCTAGTCTCTGGAGCAGAGGCAAACAAGCTTGCTCCATCTTCCAAATGAAGTCCCTTCAAATATTTAAACATGGCTATCACATCCCCCGTCAACCTTCTCTTCTCCAGGCCAAAAATACCCAGCTCCCTAAGCCACTCCTCATAGGGCTTTCCAGGCATTTTACCATTTTGGAAACCTTCCCCTGGACACATTCCAGCTAATCATAGAATCATAGAAATGTAGAGCTGGAAGAGACCACATGAGCCATCCAGTCCAACCCCCTGCATGCAGGAACACCCTCAAAGCACTCCCGACAGATGGCCATCCAGCCTCTGCTTAAAAACTTCCAAAGAAGGAAGAGAGTCCATCACATTCCATGGAGGCAGCAGATTCCACTGCTGGACAGCCCTGACCATCAGGAGTTCTTCCTGAGATGCAGGTGGAATCTCCTCTCCTGCAGCTTGAATCCATTGCTCCTTGTCCTGGTCTCTGGAGCAACGGAAAACAAGCCCTCTCACTCCTCTACATGGCATCCTTTCAGATATTTAAACATGGCTATCATGTCCCCTCTTAACCTTCTCTTCTGCACACTAAACATCCCCAGCTCTCTAAGTCTATCCTCGTAGGGCATGGCTTCCAGGCCTCTCACCATTTTGGTCTCCCTCCTCTGGACTTGCTCCGGCTTGACAATGTCCTTCTTGAATTGGGGTGCACAGAACTGGACACAGGATTCAAGATGGGGTCTAACCAAAGCAGAGTAGAGTGGTACCAGTACCTCCCTCGATCTAGACACCATACTCCTATTGATGCAGCCGAGAATTGCATTGGCTTTCTTGGCTGCCGCATCACACTGCTGACTCATGTTCAGCTTGTGGTCTATGAAGACTCCTGGATCCCTTTCACAGGTACTGCTATCCAGCCATGTGTCCTCCATCCTATATTTCTGTATTCCATTTTTTCTGCCTAAGTGTAGGACCTTACACTTCTCTCTGTTGAATTTCATTTTGTTAGCCTCGGCCCAGCTCTCCAATCTATCCAGGTCATTTTGAATTTTGAACCCATCTTCTGGTGTATTAGCAACCCCTCCCAATTTGGTGTCATCTGCAAATTTGATGAGCATGCCCTCTATTCCATCATCCAAGTCATTGATGAAGATATTGAACAGCACTGGGCCCAGGACAGAACCCTGAGGCACCCCACTAGTCACTTCTCTCCAGGATGAAAAACAGCCATTGGTGAGCTTATCCTTCCTGAACTGGTGTGCCCAGAACTAGACATAATGTTCAATATTTAGAATCATAGAATCCTAGAGTTGGAAGAGATCATACAGGCCATTCAGTCCAACCCCATTCTGCCATGCAGAAAGCCACAATCAAAACACTCCTGACAGATGGACACCCAAACTTTGTTTAAAAACCTCCAAAAGGAGACTCCACCACATTCTGAGACAGCATATTCCACTTTTGGATTGCTCTCACTGTCAGGAAGTTCTTCCTAATGTTTAGCTGGAATCTCTTTTCCTCAAGTTTGAAACCATTGCTCTGTGTCCAAGTCTCCGCAGCGGCACAAAACAAGCTTGCCCCATCTCCCATATGACATCCCTTCATATATTTAAACATGGCTACCATGTCACCTCTTAACCTCCTCTCCTCCAGGCTAAACACACTCAACTCCCTAAATGTTCCTCATAGGGCTTCACAGTTTCCAGGCCTTTGGCCGTTTTGGACACCTTCCTCTGGATATGTACAGAAATACAAAATCAAAAGCATGGCAACCAATGTCTAAACACCGCAGATAGCCTCCATGAAAAAGGGTACCACCCACCAACAGCAGCATTTAGTAATTCCCCAGGAGAGATCCCTGGGAGAAAAACAGTAAGACATTGGACTGGCATGGTGACCAATTAACACTAAGACTATTCAAAGCACAGACTAAATTGGGCAGTGCAGCAAGTGCTGTGCGAGCATGATGGAATAGTGGTTGCCCTCAAGGGAAATCAAACCATGAGGGCACCTGACCAATGCACATGTTGTTGATGTGTGCCATCAAGTTGACTTTGACATATGGAGACCCTATGAATGAAAAGCCTATAAGAACTTGCAGTGGTCTTGCAAACTCATGGCAGCCATAGTTTCCTTAATGGAATCCAGCCACTTCTAGTGGAATCTCCCTCTTTTCCTACTGCCTTCCCCTTTGCCAAGCGTTATCACTTTTCCCACTAAGTCACCTTGGCTCATGATAGGTCCCAAGGATTGTTACCCTGAATGCTGGGGGGTCCCGGGAGGGGCACCCAAATTTCCAGTTAAAAGTACAAGTTGGGGGAATTTAGCTGGAGCACCGTCTTGGCTAAACGAGAGGCAGGGTAACTTAGGAAGGATCTTTAACCCTATGTATACAGCTGCGGGTCAGAGAGCAGCTAGACAAGGTTTTCAAAGTAACAAACAATATTTTATTGAAACAAGAAACATGAAAGACAAGACATAAATTAACTAGCTGGGAAATAGAAACGGGGAGTTGCAAAGGGTAGGCAATACAACACCTGGTCTCGTAGTCCTGGAGAGAAGCGGGGTTCCGGGGAAGAAAGCTCAGCGGGGCTCGCTGAGGGGAGTTTCCTTAGACAACCGGCAGCAAGGTGGGATAGAAGTCCAAAGTAGTCCGAAGACTGTTTGGAAACGCGGGGTATTTATAGGGGAGTTTGTGCCTGCCGGCTATGGCAAGCTAGGTGAGAACAAAAGGAGTTTTGGTGCTGGACAAAGGATTTGGAAAGTTTAACATGATAGAATTTGCTCCTGATGACAATAGCGTGGCCAGTACGCTGATGGCCCAACATAAAGGAATGGCTTGGCTGAGAGCCGCGCCGCTATTGTGAAGTTTGCAGATGGAAGTTCCCTGAAGCTACGAGCGAGGCTTGGGTTGCTGGCCTCAATGGGGTCTGGAATGCAAAACCATTAGTGGCCGCACTCGGTCCATGCTTGTCCAGAGAATCTCGCAAAAACATGGAGTGGGGTGGCTGGAAAAAGGTCAAGCTAAGGCCGAATTGTTTGATATCAAAATGATATTGGGGGTCCTCACCCACCATGCCATAGCGGAAGTAACAGGATGACAGCCTCAGTTGAGTCATCTTTGCTTTGTTGCATTGCAAATTGTTTAACATTCTTTAAAATCAGTACAGTTAGCCCTCCACATTCACTAGGGTTAGGGGCACAGGACCACTGCAAAAGTGGAAAAATTGCAAATATCAAAATGTGTGTGTGTGTGTCTGTGGGAAAGGGGCCAAGGCACGGTGGGGAGAATGGGAACTCAAGGTCCAAACCAGGTCAGGGAAAGTAGAAGAAAAGGGGATCAGTCAGCATGATGGCCTCATACTTCCTCTCTCACTCATCTCCTTCCTTGGATGTGGGGTGGACCCTGGGAGAGGGTTTGTGGTGCTAAGAAACTGGAATGCAAGCCTTCCTTAGTTGGCCAGACAGTGGTTGTGTTACCCTGAAAATTTGGGGGTCCCACGAGGGGTGCCCGGATTGCCAATTAAAATACCAAATTTGGGGAAAATTAGCCTGAATACCGTTTGGTTAGCAAGAGGCAGGGTAACGTTGTGAGATCTTTAACCCAACGTCTACGGCTTCAGGTCAGGGAGCAAGCCAACAAGGTTAAACAAACAAATAGAAACTTTATTAAACAGAAACAGCAAAACAAACAGCGCGCACACTAACTCCTAACTTATAGAATGGGAAATAGACACAGAGGGAAAACGGGTGATACAACACCTGGTCACGTTGTCCTGAAGATACGGGAGCAGAAGAAGATGGGCTCAGCGTAGTTGCTGAGGGGTACTCCTGAACAAACCAGCAGCAGGACGGGATGGATGTTCAAGGGGAACCAACGAGGTCTCAAAATGAGGACCTTATATAGGGCGTAACATGCCTGTCGGCTATGACAAACCAGATAGGAACAAAGGGGTTTTGGCGCTAGACAAAAGGATTTGGTGAGGTCAGTGTTAACATGATGGGATTTGCATTGAAAGACAATAGAGTGGCAGGTAGGTTGATGGCCCTCTGAAAAGGTATGACTTGGCGGGAAACCGCACCACTATTGTGGAGTGTGGGTATGGGAGTTCCCTAAAGCTACGTGAGGCTTGGGGATTGCTGGCTTGAATGGAGAATGGAATTTGAGCTATTAATCAGCTGCAGCCAGTACGTGCCTGTATGGAAAACAACCCAAACACGTGCAGCGGGGCAGCAGAGAGGGGTCTAGCAAAGGCCGAATTAAATGATATCAAAGTGGTATCTGGGAGCCCCCATCTGAGGTATCATAGCTGGCATAACAGTTGGTGGAGGAGGAGGACAACCAAAGGCGGGTTTTTATAGGTTTTCGTGGTCTGATCAGACCCACCGAGAGGTAAGTTTTCCCAGGAAAAGAAGACAGGGGGAGTGTCAGGGGTTGAAGAAACTTGCAAATGATCAGATCCATGAACATAAAACCCACAAACATGGAGGGCCATCTGTACCTTGAATTCCACCTGGGAAGACAAAGTGAAGGATGGCAGAAGCAGCAGTACAATATTTTCTCAGCGTTTCAGAATGTGGAGGAATTGAGAGAGAGAGAGACTGAGAGAGATGAATGGAGAAATCCCTCCGGTGACATTCTAAGGAAACATTTATCAAAATCTATTGCTTCTTTTAAGGATCTTATTTACTATTCTGCAAGGTTCCCTCTAGGTACATACTGTATAATAATTACCAGTCCATTTGACTCTCAGATTTGAGAAGCAATTTGCAAACAGGAGTGAGAAAGCACACTGAGATATTGGCAGCCACAGGAAAAAAGGGTTGTTGTTTTTGTTTTCTTGTTGCAGTTATTACAATTTCTCTTTTGACTAAATGGAAATCATGTCGGTGCCAAAGCAAAACCGGGACCATGACTCCCAAGTTTGCCAGCACACAAGTAAGGGCTAGCAGCTAATGCCTGCCCCCCACCCCCAGAATCCCACTTTACATAAGCAAAGGGCATGGAAAACGGTGTACGAAGACAGAGACCCAAGTGCTGCTAACGGCTGACTGTTAATGCAAGGACCTGTTAGCAAGGAGAACCTAATAGCTTCAAGAGGAACAACTCATGCTGAGAAAAACATCTTGGAGGGGTGGGTGGGAAATGAATGATTGATCACACTCAGAGCTTTGAAACTTTTTTTTTTTTGGACCTCAGCTCTTAGTGCAGTCCAACCAGCATGGCCATTCTGGGAGCTGTAGTCCCCAACAGTAACTTTTCAAAGCTCTAATCTATAGGGGCTCATGGTTCTGATGTCAGCAGGGCAGGGAGTCCATCCTTGGTTTTAGCACAGGGCTTTCATAGAATCATAGTATCCCAGAAATGTAAGATACCACAAGGACCATCCAGTCTAACCCATTCTGCCATGCAGGAATACGCCATCAAGGCATTCCCAGCAGATGACCATCCAATTTCTGTTTAAGAAAGAAAGACACTCCAGCACACTCCCAGGGAGCAGCATATTCCACTATCAAATTGCTCTTACCTTCAGGAAGTTCTTCTTAATGGTTAGAAAGAATCTTTTTTCCTGAAGCCATTTGAAGCCATTGCTCCATATCCCAGTCTCGGGAGCAGCAGAAAACAGGCTTGCTCCATCTCTCATATGACATCCCTTCAAATATTTAAACATAGCCATCATGTTGCCTCTTAACCTTCTCTTCTCCAGGCCAAACATCTCCAGCTCCCTAAGCCCCTCCTCACAGAGTTGCATGGTTTCCAGGCCTTTGACCATTTTGGTTACCCTCCTCCAGACATATTCCTGCTTGACTTTTGACTTTCCAGGCTTTAAATGAGGTCTCCAAAGTATAGGCTCTTCAAAATAGGTCCATGTCATGCATTACCTGGAGGAGGCCTTCTTGGATGAAGCAGCAGAAGAAGAATGCCAGAGGAGGCTGGCAGCCCTATTGTGCACAAAACGGAGCTTGGTGCATCCCAGGCAGCACCTGCAAAGGTGGAGGAAGAGACGGAGGCTCTCCACCCTGTCATGTGTTGGCAGCTGAAACACTGAGAACAAAAACACCAGAAATGCTCTCGGCCTTAAATAAACTACACCAGTTGTTGGTATTATCATTATTTTTTTTATAATTTTATTAAAGTTTCAACAAGTAAAACAAACAATTACCTCTGCAATGTTTACATGCAATATTATTTCTTTTTCCTTTCCTTTCTGGGTTACAATTATTAATATTTCCTCTATTTATTATACCACGTATTGCAATAAAATGTTAGTAATCAATAATTCGTTAGTTCCTGCTATATTTCTCTACTTTACTTACTACCTGATATTTCAATGATTATTACCCTGTATAGTAATTGATATCATGAATTATGCATTGCCTTCTGTCTACACCCAGCCCAAATCTGTAACAATCTTCCACTCTTTGTTAATATCTTCGTCTGATTTCCCTTTTAATCTTTGTGTAAGAATGTCTGCATTTCTATTTTCCATAAATTCAATAGTAGGTATGGTTTCATTTTTCCCAAAGTCATGCGTACTCAATACGGGCCATTGGCACCATATATAGTATTATTCTCCAATATTTCTTCACTGACGTTCCATCTAATATATATGTCATGTTTAACAAGTAAAGTTCAGGTGTCATCCCAAGTTGAATCTTCAAAACTGAACTTATCTTCTTGTGTATTTCTTTCCAGTGGTATTATCATTATTATTACTATTTATTATACTATTTATTATTTATTTATTATTATTACTATTACTATTTATTATTTATTATTTTATTATTACTATTATTATTATTTATTATTAATATTATTATTAATTACATTTTCATTATCATTCAGTGGCGGAGCTTGAAGTGTGTAGAGGGAAGGAGGGAGGGAGTGGGTGGGGCTACGGCACAGGGGGCATGGCCACTGTGTTGGGGGCACGGCTGTGGTGCATCGGGGTGTGGCCAGGGCATGTGGGGGCATGGCTGGGGCTCACAGAGGCATGGTTGGGGGTCACGGGGGCATGGCTACAGGCCAGGACGCCCCAAAAACATTGTCGCCCAGGGCGATCCACCTCCATCACCCCACCGTGCCTATGCGACTATTATCATAATCATTATTTGCATTTATATCCTGCCTTTCTCCCGACAATAGGACTCCAGGTAGCTAACAACATATTTAAAACCATACAAACTGAAAACAGTATAAAACATCCAAAGTCATATAAATATAAAGTTAATATAAATATAAAAGTAATATAAATATAAAACTTAAAAATTTCAAATATAAAATCTAATAATTAAAATTTAAAATACAATTTATCAAGTTAAAGCATTACACATTGCAAATATTAAAATGCATTAAAAGACTATATACAAACCTTTGAAACAGAACCGCACAGCATTAAAAGCCCAACCCTAGTCAGTTTGTAAAAGCCTGAGGGCACAAAAATGTTTTGACTTGCTGATGGAAAGAGAGCCAAGCTAGCCATTCTAGGGAGGGAGTTTCAGAGTCTGGGAGCAGCCACCAAGAGGGTCCTCTCCCTTGTTCCCCCCAAACAGGTGTTACCACGGTTATGATATGTCCGGTGAGAGCACTAGATATCTCTTGATATCAAACTTATTTGGCCTCTGTGTGACCTTTCTCTGCCACCCTACTTTATGTGTTTGTAGAGGTCCACCGGACAAGCATGTAATAGGTGCCGCCGTTAATGGTTGTACATTCCAAACCTCATTCAGGCAGGCAATTTAATGCCTCTCCGATGCTTCGGGGACCATTTCTTTTTGCAAACTGCCTTGCTCAGTGTGACTTTACACAAAGACGCCCGGCCGAGTGCCAAGCCATTCCTTTATGTTGGGCCATTTGCATACTGGCCATACTATTGTCATCCAGCGCTAAGCTCATCATGTAAAACCTGACCTTTTCCAATGCCTTTGTCCAGCTACAAATTTCCTTTGTTCTCACTGAGCATGGCTGGCCTTTAGGTAAAATCCACCCTATAAAAGGTCCCCGATTCCGAGCCTTCCTTGGATTGCTTGGATGACCCTGGACTTCCATCTAGCCTTGCTGCCGCTCTGTCCAGTGAAGTTGTCCCCTCTTTCCTCCCTCAACCTCCTCTTCTCTCCAGGACTACGAGACCAGGTGTCGTATTACCCATTCCCCAAAACTCTCCATTTCCATTTCTCAATTAGTTAGTTGTATGTCGTGTCTTTCGTGTTGTTTGTTCCCAATAAAAATATTATTTTTGTTGCCTTAGAACTTGTCTAACCGCTCTCTGACCTGACGCTGTAGACATAGGGTAAAAGATCCCAGCTAAAGTTACTCTGCCTCTCGCTAGCTTGAGAGAGTGCTTGAGTCTAATTTCCCCATCTTGTGTTTTTATTTGGTAATTTGGGCGCCCCTCCCAGGACCCCCAACATGCAGGGTAACACAGGAAGGTGGTGAAGTAGAGAGAAGGGGCTCTCTGGACAATTTTTAGGCTCTACTGGGCTCATAAAGGAAGCCACACAGAGATTGGGACATGCTTTTCCTGCTAGTCTGCTAAAAGAAGGCTGATTCCTAACAGTTTTAGCTTTCATAGAATTTCCCCCAAAGGGCTAACACCCTGGGAAACTCTAACTCCCAACAGTTTGCCATGGAGAGAATGGGCTAAAGAGCCCTTTGCTGAGCCTTGCTCTGTGTGGGGAAGACCCAAAGGCTTTCTGCACGGGGAAGTTAAGACGGGCCAAGGCATCCTGCCACGGAGGTCATCTGCACCTTGGATTGGACTAGGTTTGGACTATTTACCTTAGTCCAATCCAAAATGCCCCCAAGTGGTCCTCCAGCACACTATCGCCCTCTTCGCATGCAGTTTCTGTAGCGCAAGGGCCCCTTGAGCGTCGCGTAAATGGGACCGTTGGTCCGTATGACACACTCCCATTCACGCGACGCTCACGAGCCTAAAGCGGGACCCACACGCATTTTCTTATTTTTGGCTCTAAGCTGAAAATACTGTGCGGTCGCGCAATGCTCCCGGGGCCCTGGCACACTTTCCTACTGTGCGGTGCATTGGACGAGCTGGGCCGGTCGCGCTTCCTCCCCCAGCACAGCCTACAGCTCCCAGACTGCGCTGTGGAAGGAAGGGGTGGGGCACTAGCACGACGGTAGCGCTACCAGGAAGCGACCTGCGGGACGAAGGAGTGGGGAAGCAGCAGCGTTCCGGATGAGGCTTTTCATGTGAGACACCCTCCCCAATCGTGCAAACGGGTAACATGCAAAAAGCCTCTATGTGAAGACCGGAAAAAAACAGTCTTTCAATTTTCTGAAGCGCACCATTTTGTTCCCTTTCAGTTGTGCAGATGCGCAGATGTGCACCAATGAGAGCCTGCAATCAGCAGAGGGCGGGCTGTGGGCATGCCCGGCTTCAGCGGTTGGTCCGGACCCACAAACAACCAGAAGCTGCCATTTTGTAAGCCTCACCAGTGCAGATCTAAAGACCTCACACTGCTCCGCATCACCCTGGAACAAACAGAGGAGCCCTGCAGAAGGGCTTAAGGGGGAGTCCGCGTTGCTTCGAGCCAAGAAGAAGCGGTGAGTAACGGCACGGAGTGATTCACTCGCCTTGTGCAGAAATGGCCTCAGTGAGAACTTGCTAACCCTTCAGGCCAAACTCAATTAAGAAAATCTGGAAGAAAATATAAACAAGAGAGTATCATGTCTGAACCTCAGGGCAATTTTCATGGAGGCCCTGATGCTTAGCTTTAATAATGCTTTTGCAGCATCCCTACCTAATGTCCTCTCAGACCACTGATCTGGCTACAAAATACTCACATCCAGCTCAGATTATCTTGTTCAGCCTGGGTGCCTCAGCTCCCTGCATTCCCTTCATGTTCCTCGTCTTTCATTCTTCTAACTTGTTCTGTTTTTGCCACATGAGTAAAACTGTTCCTTAATGGCTCTCTCTTATTAGTTTCTGCTCTTTAAGCATGGTTTGCTCGGCTTTCTCTGCCAGCAAGGGTTAGGTATGTTAAATGCCTGTGTGGGAAAATGGAATGAAATGTCTCATCCAGAAAAAAAGGGGAAGGGGTGAGATTGGATAGAAATCTAGCCAGTGAAGTGATACTTTTTGGAGTGTTTTAAAATGCTGCAGAAGCTACTGAATGCATCAGCACTGACTGTGAGGTGGAAAGCCAGCCCAAAGGATCTCATTTGAAAAACTACTTGCTGCAGGACTGGGTGGCTTGTTCTAACTTTGCATGTTCTGCTAGGACAACGACAAACACATGTGGACCTCAATTCAATACCGCTTAGCCTAATGTAAAGAACCACATGCAGAGCTATGCTCTCACCACACTCTCCAGCCCCCATGCAGAATAGCAATACAGGGCGACACATGTGGATTTATGTTTGAGTTGCACAATGGCCAAAAAACAAAGTGTTGCTTTCCTGTTCTCAACCTCGAACAAGAATTCCAGGTGCCAAAGTCAGAAGCCATAGAAACAGATGGTATCCAGTGTCAAAACAGTTGAGGGTTGAGAAAGCTGTAAATCCGAGCAATAGGGAGTGACGGCAGGTGGGTCTGTAAACAATCCAAGGGTAATAAATCCATACTTGCAAGAGCTGAGCCATGAAGAGGAGAACTGAATTTATGTTCAGCAACTTGACAGAGGAAAAGAAACCTTCCAATATGGGCAGCCTCTTCAGTCAACACCCTTATCCCAGGGAGAGCGTTCTACAGCTGTGCTCCTCCCAACCCTTTGAGGGCAACTTTTTGTTCCACCTGCTGGGGATTGACAGAGCCAGACACCTGAGCCTCCACTTTTCTCAGGACTCTCCCTCCATCTCCTCTTCCTGCCCTGAACCTGACTGTCCTGCTGAATTGAAGAAGGACTTGCTTGGCTATCCGATATCTGCTGCAACTCCCTCCAAAAGAGACCCGCTTCATTTTCTGAGGAAGGCAAATTCACAAGGAGGGGGCATGACAGTTGCGCTATGTGCACCTGTCTGTGCATGTCATACTGGGCCAGCAATGGTCATTTCACAATATTGTGGGTTGCACAATGATACTTTTGCCATTGCGCCCTGATTGTGCAATGTCACTGGGTGCACAACAGCACTTCTGCTGTGACCTCTTGGACATGCCTGTTGCTGTCAGGATTCGTGGTTCCTACTATATGTGTTTGCTGGATATATATTAGCATATGGAGTAGAATAGATCTGCTAACTTAGGCCATTTCTGCACAATGGGGGCTCTTGCAGGTCGTCCCATTGCAGTGCCAGCAGAGAAGGGACAGTGACAGGAATGTTCCGCTTCACACAGGACTGGCTCCCTGCAGAAAGGAGCATGATGGCCCTGCTTCTTCGTTCTGCAGAGCAGATGGGCATTTCCCAGGCTGCGCTTCCTGCCCTTCTACAGGACAGGTAGGTACAGGAGCATCATGCAATCAAAGGCACTAAATGGATTTTATCCATTTGCCAAATACCCCGTGAGTGTGACGCATAGGGATGGGGTGGCAGCGGGCCAGTGATAATGTCATGTGCAATCATAACCAGCCAACCGCTGCCATCCTGTCCCCATAATGGGACAGCCCCGTTGTGTGGAAATGGCTTTAGATATTGCTACAGCCTGCTAAAGTGCTACAAAGTATCAGTTGTTAATTGTTGATTGCAACCATGTATCTGTTTGAAACTCACCATAATATTCCAGAGCACCAAATGGTTAATTGCTTTATTGTTCATTGCTACAATGTGTCTGGGCAAGGGGAGAAGCTCAGAGGGGGAATTCGAAAGTGTCAGAAAGGTCTTATGGGAACTGGCGCATTGCTCAAGATAAGAAGATAGGAACTTGTTTCTGCTTCAAGGATAAAAGGTATGTAAACAACAGAGAGTTTGGGAAAACGCCTAACTAGTTGGATAATATGAGATTTATGACTTACGCCATTCACTGCTATGTGAACCTAAATTTATATGACTAGGTGTAAAATCTGTAGCCACCAGGAAAGTTGCTGTGTTATTTGCCTTGCTACGAATAAACACTTCTGTTTTAAATCTGAGTGACATCTGTGAAGTGCAACTTATCCAGGACAAGCCTCTTGCACAGTGTTGTGCTCTGGAGTCCTTTGCTTCTGCCATGGCCTGCTGAATTCATCCATTACTCCATGGCAAGTTTGTCACACCAGATGTGCAACGCCTACTCCGCATGGATATGTTGCTTTCTGAATTCAAGCCTTCATCTGCTGGCAAATTTGAAGCCAAATTTAACAGACAGCATTCATTCCAAAGTTAGGGTCACCCATGCCATTATATTTCTGATTTCTATTTATGGATGTGAAAGCTGGACAGTGAAGGAAGCTGTCAGGAAAAGAAACAACTCATTTGAAATGTGGTGCTGCAGGAGAGTTCTGTGAACACCCACAGGCTGCCAAAAAGACCAATAAATTGGTCCAAGAGCAAATCAAGCCTGAACTTTCTCTAGACGTCAAAATGACTAAACTGAGACTATTGTCATTTGGAAACATGATGAGATGGCATGACTTATTAGAAAGGACAATAATGTACAGTAAAATGGGAGGGAGAAAGAAAAGAGGAAGATGGCATTATAGACTTAATCAAGGAAGTCACAATGCCCTGAGTTTGCAAGACCTGAGCCGTTCTATTATTATTAACACGGTGCCTTGGAGCTCTCTCAAGCAAAGACTCACCACAAGTTGAAGCCAACTTGGATGGCAAATAAATTTTTTCTTTGCAGCTGAATATAAATAAAATATATAATATAATATAATATAATATAATATAATATAATATAATATAATATAATATAATATATATATATTAAAATATATATAAATAAAATAAATATACAATAAACACAAGAGCCAGCATGGTTTGAGCACTGGACTTTGACCTGGGCAGAAATAATGAAATGCACAGATATAGTATCTGTGACACCTGGCTTCCACAGCACATGTGAAAAGGATGTAAGACTCTTAGTAGGCTATAAGCTGAACATGAGACAGCAGTGCGGTGCAGCTAAAAAAGCCAATGCAATTCTGAGCTGCATCAATAGGAGTAGAATGTCTAGGTCAAGGGAAATGATAGTACCACTCTATTCTGATTTTGTCAGAGCCCACTTGGAATACTGTGTCCAGTTCTGAGCACCATAGCTCAGGAAGGATATTGACAAGCTGTCTAGAGGAGGATGACCAAAATGATAGAAGGCCTGGAAACCAAGAAGCCCTATGAGGAGAAGCTTAGGGAGCTGGGGATGTTTAGTCTGCAGAAGAGAAGGTTAAGAGGCAACATGATAGCTATGTTTAAATATTTGAAGGGATGTCATATAGAGGATGGAGCAAGCTCATTTTCTGCTGCTTCAGAGACTAGGACACCGAGCAATGGCTTCAAGCTTCAGGAAAGAGGTTCCATTAGGAAGAACGTCCAGATGGTAAGAGCAGTTCAACCGTGGAATGCACTGTCTGGGAGTGTGGTGGAGTCTCCTTCTTTGGAGGTAGAGGCTGGATGGCCATCTGTCAAGAATGCTTTGATTGTTTTTTCCTGCGTAGACTTGATGGCCCTTAGGGTCTCTTCCAGCTCTATGATTCGATGGTTCTGTGATGCTGGAGACCAGGGTCTGATTCTCCCACTCAGCCATGGAAACCCACTGGATGACCCTGGGTCCATCACACACACTCCCAGTCCCAGAAAACCCCATGATAGGCTCATCTTAGGGCCACCATAATTTGGAAACTCAAAGGCACACAACAACAATATATATCCAGTGATCACTGGACACTCGAAAACCAACGGGCTGCACCATCACTACCAACTCTGGCTCTATTGTAGCAGCCCTTCCAGATGTTCTTGGACTTCAATTCCCATCAGCCTTAGCCATCATAGCCAATGGTGAGGAAAGCAGCTTCAGGTTTAATACAGGCTTAATATTGCACTCCATCAATGCATCTGAAGTGGCAGATTGAAGTGCAGAAAAGCTCATGCTGAAATAAATCAGTCTGAAAGATGGTGCTAAATTCTTCCCCCAACTTCTTTTGTCCATTCCCCACCACCCCCACCTTTCAGTGTTTAGACTAGGAGAAGGAATCATGAAGCTGTCCAGATATTGTCAAACTGCGACTCCCAGCTGTCCTCACTATTGGCTGGGCTGGCTAAGGCTGATGGAAGCTGCAGCCCAATAACCTCTTGTGATTCTCGCCTCTGCTCTGGAGTGTCCACGTCTCCTCCTTCACAGAGGACAGCCCTTTCTTTGGAAGCACTCTCTGTTTGAAAATCCACCTGGCCCAGTTGTGGTTTAAAGACCAAGAACCACGTGAAAGGGGGACTTGAAGATGCCCATCCATACCTAGCAGTCCCTGGACAGCAGATGAAGTAGAGGCCAGTCACCTGGACATGTCTCCCCTGCTCAGGAGAGAGAGATCCATTGTATTTCTATTAACTTAGGCCATTTCCGCACTAAACCCCAGAGTTCCATAGGATGTTGAAAGTGGAATAATAGTGCTATAACAGTCTGATGTGGAAATGGCCTAAGAAGGAAAGAGCTTTTAATCACATGCTGTGCTACTTTTATTTCTTGGAATTCCAAGTGACATGTTTTGTATTTTTGTATTTTAATAATTTTATTAATTTTCCAAAAAAAGAAATAATAAATAAAAACAAATATGTACATCTTTTAGTAATACAACATAAAGTGGTAATATTTTCTTACAACAATTATACATATTTACAATATTTCTTCCTAGCTTTTTTTTTGTAAGAGCTAATAAATATTATTATTCATTTTATAACACTAACTCTCGATTTGTCATCAATTACCTCTTATATATTGATCCAGCATGTTTTTAAATGGTTTATATTCTATTTAATCATTGTAACAGAAACTGTTTAAATATTGAATATTATCCTGGGGTCAGGGGAGGTTAGTCATATGCTTACTTTTTAATTTCTGCCTTGAATCCCAACCTACCTTTCACCAGGTTTGGTGAAAAGGCAGGATATCAAATCTACAGCATCGGTGGCACCAGCAACACCTTCGTGTTTTACTAGAACCTCAAAATCCACCAGCTGGAGGCTGTTGCAAAAGATAGACTGGAGAATTAGGCCCTTTTCGCATTAAGTCTTCTCGCGTGAGCGGCGGAGGGCGGCTCGCACAACAAGCCTTCTCCAGGAGGCTGCCACTTCCCCCCTCCTTCCTTCCGCAGGCGAAGGAATGAGCGGGGAAGCGGCAGCCTCCCGGAGGCAGTGGCGGCTCGCGGGTCCGTCCATTCCCCCCCGCACGCGAGAAAGGCGCTCCTCCCGTCCCCCCCGCGCGCGTAGCAGAACGTGTCGCGTCCGTCGCGCGAGCGCCCCGCCCCGTCCCTTCCTTCCTTCCGCAGGGGCGGAGGGAAGGAAGTGCGACCCGGCCGGCTCCCGGATGCTCCGCACGAAAGGTAAGTGCGCGCGGGCGCCGGGAGCGTTGCGTGAGCGCGGGTGATTTTCGCTTGGAAGCGAAAATCAAAACCCGCGCTCGCGCCGCTTCAGCCCCGTGAGCCCGGCGGAAGTGGGAGTGCGTCGTGCGGAGCGACGCTCCCACTCCCGCGAGGCTCACGGGGCTGTCGCCGGAGAAAAGGCCCGTGCGAAAAGGGCCTTAGAGTCCTGAACTCAGTCATTCTGTTTGGAGTACTACAGTGAAGGACAGCTCCTGGTCTTTCCATGCAAAAATCTGCTCTGGGTTACCCTAAACTTTCCTTATTACCATATGTTTCTGCCGCTTAGGTAGGAAGCCATTTTCTTGCTGTTAAATAACTAGAAGTCAGAAATCCTTTCCAATTTTCTTCCAGAGATCTACAGTCCAAGGAAAAGATTTCGAATACTGCCTCCACTCATCCTTGCCCTTTCGATTTCTGTTTTTGACAACAAGCTCAGAAAGATTTCTCCCTTTCTGCTGTCGTTTTGTGCCAGGTTTCTTGCAGAAAGAGGTACCCAATACCTTTCTTACGCAATGTCTGAAAAACTACACACACAAGCATAATTTCCAATTCCGATGGCTATGAAAGACGAATGTTGAAGAAAGGTAACAGGGGTCATTTCTGCACTACACTGTTATAGTGCTATTATTCCACTTTCAATCTCCTGTGGAATTCTGGGGTTTGTAGTTCACTGAGGCCCAAGAGCTCTCTGGCTGAGAATTCTAAATGCCCTTCCCTAAACTGCAAACCCCAGGAGTCCATAGGAGGTTGAAAGTGGAATAATAGCACTATAACAGGCTAGTGGTCCCAAGTCACATTCTCTCAGCCTCAGAGGAAGGCAAAGAGAAATCACTTGTCTAGAAAACCCCATGATAGGTTCAGCTGAGGGTCACCATGCCCATTTCTGCCCTACACTGTTATAGTGCTATTGTTCCACTTTCAGCATCCCGTGGATTTCTGGGGCTTGTAGTTTCCTGAAGCCCAATAGCTCTCTGGCTGAGAATTCTAAAGGCCCTTCCCTAAACTGCAATCCCCAGGATTCCACAGGAGGCTGAAAGTGGAATAATAGCACTATTAACAGTGTAATGCAGAAATGGCTCATAATTTGGGAAGGACTTGAGCACACAGCAACAGCAACAACAAGGTAGAGGGCATAGAAAAAGAGGAATACAGCATTACAGGTAGATTCATTCAATGAAGGAAGCTTTGGATGCCCTGAGCATGGAAGACCCAAGTAGAGCTGCCAATGACCAGGGCTCCTGGAGTCTTTCCTTCAGAGGGCTACCAGTGGTCAAAGCCAACCCGAGAGCAAATAACAGCAGCCTTCAGTTGCACCTACCTGTGTCACCAACAGGATTCCGGTCTCACTGTCTCCACTCCATCGACTTCTCCTCCCACCTGTCTCTCACTGCAAACTTGCTGCTTCTCTGCAACAGCATTCTGCATGTGCTAATTTGTCTACAAACTCCCATGTGCCCCCAAAGCAGGTGGAAAAGCCATAAACTACCGTCCCCAGTCGATTTCCCATCTATTGCAAAGTAAGTCCACTGAAAGGCCCATAAATAATTTTGGTTCTCTGGCAGGATGCCTGGAAGACATTTTGCTATCAGCAGTGAAGTTATTTTTCCAGTGCTGGTTTTTTATCATCTTTTCTATAGCAATCCGCTAGGCTTTCTCTCATTTCATTCCTGACTATGAGGCATTCCTGACTGTGAGTTGCTCCTTTTGAGCTTCATTATTTCTTCTGCATTGCTAGCTTGATTGTCCCAAGGCTAAGAAGGAAAAGAAGACAGATATGCTTCTTTGTTTGATGGAGAAAAGAGACCTCAGAATGAAGGGTGGGTGTAGCTATGGTGGATAGATCAAAATAAGAATTCTGCTCCCATAATGAAATCTCTCAGTCTCCAAATTCTAGGCCTTGCAGAGAGCAAGACACTGAAAATCTTTCATACCTAGAACTCTTTTATCTGCATTGCCTCGGTCATGTTCTCTGCCCCTTTTCTTTGGGCACCTGAACTGTGGCTAGAATTAGAATCATAGAGTTGGAAGACACCACAGGGGCCATCTAGTCCAACCCTTTGCCATACAGGAACATACATCAAAGCACTCCCAACAGATGGACATCCAGCCTCTGCTTAAAAACCTCCAAAGAAGGAGACGCCACCACACTCCACTGAGGCAGCAGATTCCACTGCCGGACAGCTCTGACTGTCAGCAAGTTCTTCCAGAGGTTCAGGTGCAGTTTGAATCCATTGCTTCTTGTCCTAAGCCATTTCTTCACTAGCCTATTATAGTGCGATGATTCCACTTTCAACATCCTCTGGAATCCTGGGGTTTGCAGTTCCGGGAAGGGCTGGCCGGCCCCTCCCGGAACTGCAAACCCCAGGATTCCAGAGGATGTTGAAAGTGAAATCATCGTGCTATAACAGGCTAGTGCGGAAATAGTCTCTGGAGGAGTGGAAAACAACCCCGCTCCTTCCTCGACATGACATCCTTTCAAATATTTAAACATGGCTATCATGTCCCCTCTTAACCTTCTCCTTCATTAAGGCAGTTACGAATGTATGACCTAGAGCTGTTGTTGTGGGGAGGATGGGGTACATTTTAATGTTTTAATGTATTTATATATTCCTGTAATGCTGCCTCGATCCACTGGGAGAGGCGGGATAAAAATAAATTTATTATTATTATTATTATTATTATTATTATTATTATTATTATGAGCCTTCAAGTCATTTCTGGCTTATAGCAGTCCTACTACAGAATTTTCTTGGCAAGAGTTGTTCGGAGGGGGCTCTTGCTCTGAGGCTGAGAGAGCGTGACTTGTCCAAGGTCACCCAGTGGCTTTCAGTACCCAAGCAGGGATTTGAATTTTGGTCTCTGGAGTGATAGTCCAACACTCAAATCACTATACCCCACTGGCTGCCTAAGCTAGAGCTACTTGTTCCTAGCTAATGCATATTCATGATTCGAATGTATTCCCTAGTTTAGGCAATACATAAGGACTGTGAAAAGTCCCCCAATTCCCAGTTACTAGGTGGCGGCAGCCGCTGCGATCGACAGGGGTCTGTGTTGTGGCCAAGAGAATGGCTGCAGTTACATTTGCCACCTGAAAGCTCCTGCACTCCTGACATTTTATCCACACAGTGGGTAAGTAATGAGAACAGCACTTATTTTCTCGGCACCAGTTTCTATTTGGCTGTGCTTCCTTCTGCAGGAGTCCTGAGGGACCATTCATTCCTCTTATCTTTAATCGCCTGGCAAAGCTACTCAGAAGAGCTGAACCTCCTCTTATCAAGTGACTTTTCGAGATAACAAATCAATAAATCCAACTCTGGGGGAAAAATTGAGTACTGTTCAATAGGAGGGTTTCCAGATGCCCCTCCTTGGATTTCTTTTCTAGCATACAGAAGACCCATGGCTTTTCTCCTGCCCGTGGCTGCTGGACGTCTTCCATGTCAGTGGGGTGGGGAATCAGCTCTGAATGTTTGCCTGAACTTTAAGGGAGGCTAAACACTCCCCCCCCAAAAAAAACTGGTTCACAAACTGAGTAGGATCACAGAATCATATGCCATTTCCGCACTAGATTGTTATAGTAGTATTATTCCACTTTCAACATTCTATGGAGTCCTAGGGTATGCAGTTTAGGGAGGAGCCTTTAGAATTCTCAGCCAGAGAGCTCTTGGGCCTCAGTCAATCATGTCTGTCTTGAATAGGATGGTTGCTATGGAGATGAGGCCTAGCAGCAAGGAGGAGGGCAGTGTATTCCCCCAGGAACCCAACCTCTTTATGTTAATAACTCTGAATATGTATTGGGTTGGGGAATATGGGGAAAAATTACAGGTACTGAACAAGACATTTTGGGGAATTAAAGACACAGGATCTCAAATCTTTCTAACAAGTATTACCTCTGAGAAAATACAATCCAAGGCAACGCCAGGTATATATGCTAGTATATATATGTATATGTATATGTGTATACATATATATATATATATATAAACACACAGAGACCACAAACAACACTTTTGTTGTCCTGGACTGTTTTCTGGTGATTATCTACACCTGTTGAAACATTTTATTTCCACCTTTAAGTTGGTTTCTTTTTAAATCCAAGGCATATTGGAATAATATATTCTCTTCACTTCTCTCTTTTATTTTTTTTAAGGGTTAATTTCTCAACTTGGAGGTAGCTTGTTTCCACAGCATACACCCCCACTCTGAGGGATGTGCTGTTTTCATAATTGGACATATTTATGGCTGGAACACATGTTTGGAAGTGCACTTCTGTATGTCAGATCAGGAGGACATCAGACATGACCAGGACATAAGTTCAGAGGGGATTAGGCAGGAAAACCTGATGGTGATGGGATGATCCTTTAAAAACTGCAAGTTGCGAGCATCCCCAAAAACAATAGAAGGCAAAACTGCCCAGGTGAAGCAGTTGTGAGCATATCCTATGGGGACCTTCCCCATTCATACTACCTGACCAAAACATTAAGAGATTGTCAGGACTCCTATCAGTGTTTTGTCACCTAGAGTTAAAACAATCAGCCCATTCTGAACTTCTTGGTCAGCCCCGTGACAAAGCCATTACCACTTTGTCCACACATCTTCCTTTAGGGCAGGAAGTAGGGTATAAAAATCCCAGCTCCAGCCCCAGTAAATTGTAGTACTTGGATGTGTCACGATATGTAAAGGGTTAATCTTACTTGATGCTGCGCTGCTTCTTCTGACCTTGCCCTTTAAGCTCAAGGTGTAGACTGAAATAAGGCCACGCAGCTGTATGTTAATTTATGTGTTTGACTAAGGCACTTGTAAAGTACCTAATAATGTACAGCTGTGTGGAGTGTATATAAGCTGTTTGGAAAAGCATTCTTTCTCTCCCTTTCTCTTCTCGCTGTGCTGGTTTGTATGTTACTCTGCTGTTTTTACTGTTTAACTTTATGATGGGCTTTTGCTAAATGCCTTAATTTGTTACCTGCAATAAACCTTTTGTAATTTTTCCTTATTGTGGTCTAAAGTGGCTGTTTTCCTCTAGGCTGTAGTTTATGCCAGAGTTTCTTTGGAGGTCCTTGTTTGCTTAAACAAGTACCCCAGTTTTCAGGCTTGTTAGGCAGGCAGCTGACAGGATGTAATATGTGGTGGCCAGACCTCTATTCATTCTTGCTACCCTCAGAAGCACCATCTGAGCCACTCCACTTCAACCTTCTGCTTCAGGACTGGTAACTATCACCCTTTCCACCCAACTTCTCTCTATCCAGCCTTTCTCAACTCACTTTCCAATAGCCTTGTATGATTCTTAAGAGTGTCTGATTTCTTGTGTGTTAATTCCAAATAAAATACTTTGTTTAACTCTTAACTGGAGTCATCTCTGCAGTTAGTACTGCTATACATGGGTGAAAAGATCCTGCCATTACCCTCTTCTTGCAGGCCTACTTTGAGCTATGAGTCCCCAAACTCTAAGGAGACGCCGGCATTGTGGATGGACCTCAAAGTCCCTCCACCTTTTAGGGTAACAGTATCTCACAGATGTTGTGGAGGCAGCAGCAACTGGCAAAATGCAAGGGACTATATCACAAGGACTCGTGCTTCTTTAGACCAGTCTGGTAGGGCTCCAGTCTACACTTTTTTCCCCCTTGTGTCTTTTCCCTTGTACCCAGGCATCAAGCAATGCCACTGCTCTCCAACTCTTTTACCCATTTGATTTTTCCTCTGTTTAATTCACAGCTGAAGGTTGTTGCTATTTTCCCCACCAAAACTTTGTTTTGAAGGAAGATACAAGGAGACTGGTGGAGCCAATCTTTCTCTGTTTGCTTGGCAATTCTACCCTTGGGGCTCTCTTAATCTTCAGAAAGGAGAAATAATACCAAACTTAAGTCTGTAGCGCAACTGCTGTTCAGATAAGAGAACCAATTTCCTCCTCTTCTCTTTCCCACTGCCTAAGGGAGGTTTTTTTTACAATCCTCATTTTTGTTCACTCTGGTCCATCTCTGATTCTTGCCGCTCTGTAGATAAGCAAAGCCCAGCACCATTGGTTCAGGGAGCTATTTCTTATAATTTGAATGTGTCTTGTGTTTTTCCATCATCTTCTTTGGCATTCAGTCTTTTAGAGAGATACTATTTTTGGTTACTTATGAGCCTGCCTGGACCCTGAGATCCACAGGAGAGGCCTTTCTCTCAGGCCCACTGCCTTCTCAAGCAGGGTTGGTGCAAATGAAAATAGGGCCTTCTCAGTGGCTGCTCCAAGGCCCCGGAATTCCTTCCACCTCACCACTAGGGTGGCTAAAAGAGTATTCTTTGCTAGAAGTGCAACAATGCTCAGCACTGGAGAACTCAGAATACCTTGCGGTGGGACAACAGTGATAGAGTTAATTAGTTGGTTAGGGTGACCTGAAGTGTCCTCTCTCTTGAAGTCTACCTATCCTGACCCCCTGTGATGTAAACTGATATTCTTAGGGTTTTCTCTGCCTCTTTCCTTTGACCTCTTGCTTCTTCTTCCCAGAAGTCCTTCCTGAGAATGCAGGCTAGATAGCCCCTAGTAACTTTCCTATGCTAGTATGGAGTTACTTCACTAAAGCTTTAGTTCGTGGTCTCTGTGCCTCACACATTAGAAGCTTTTGCTACCTTAACGGCGGTAGAGACCTCGTCAAGTCGCCACAGACCGGTGGACCGACAAGAGGAGGAGATGGACCAAGAACCTTCCGTTCACAACGGTGGACTAAAAAGAACTGGGGAGTGACCGTTGCTTGGCAGGAGGAGCATGCGCAGTACCAGCATGGGGGGGGGTTCCCTCCAAGCTACCAAGCTCTAGAATCTTCCGAACGCTACTGTGCAAGCGCGAAAGCTCCTAATGTGTGAGGGCACAGATGACCACTCGAAGAACTACAGTTACAGGTAAGCAACCTGTTCTTTCTTTTTTCTTTTAAGCCATGGTGTCTTGTTCCTTAATCAGCCCCACTGTTCCGCTGCAAATAGGCATTCGCTAACAGGTTATGGGCCCAGATTGGAGCGTTAAAAGATTAAGGCAGATCAAAGACCCTGGTCACATGAGGGAACAAAGGAAATAAAAGGGAGCAGGGTGACCTCCAAGAATGTTGAGGCGGCAATTCCCAAACTGACAGCAAGTAACTACTCTGACTGGATTTGTCACATAGAACTTACATTAGCAGAAATTTGCAAGGAAGAAAAACCGGATGATGAGGAAAATCTCCCGGCTTGGAAGAAGAAAGACCTGGAGGCACACCGCCTTATTATGACCTCTCTAATGGAAGAACCTTTCAGGTTTGTGAGGCAAAAGGAAACTGCTAAGGAAATGTTAGATTGTTTGGAGCAAATGTATAAGAAGGGGGAGAGCAAACAGGTACCTTGCATTGCTAGAGAAGCTAATTCACATAAAGCTGCAGCCTGGTGGGAAAGTTGTGAAATATTTGACTCATGTTCAGTTGCTTTCTGAAGAGTTAAGGGCTGCAAACTAAAATGGTATTCTCGCTGCTTTCCATCAGTTGGCAGCCAAAGACCTTTTTTAAAATTAATCAGACAGGCTTTTAGAACTGAAGATTTTTAAGGAGGGGCTTGTAGGAGGTTGCTATATTGTTTAAAACTGTACTGTTTCAACAGTTTCTTATCCTTTTCAAGTGTATGTTTTAAATAGTTTTAATACTATTAATGATTTAAATCAGTTTTGACTTTTGTAGTTTTTAACTACAGTGAGCTTTCTGCTTTCATGGAGTTTAGGGGTGCAAGATCCCTGCTAAAGTGGAAAAAACACGAATAAAAATAAATGCTATTATTTTTACCTGAGAACACTTCTCTAGGAATTGCTAGGTCCTCCAGTGCTATTGTAAGGTCAACATCTAGGAGAAGTGAGCCATAGAATCACTCTGGAGTGATTACCCATAAAAGTATCAGAGGAAGAATTAAAAGAGTTGCAAAGGTTATTAAACAATTTTTGTAATGGCTATAAGAGAGCGAGGATTAATAAGAAATATTGGTACAAAAGTCAAAAAGAAGGTGGCCTGGGACTTCCAAATCTAAAATGGTATTACTACGCAAATCAACTGAGGTATATTATAGAAGGAGTTTCAGGAAAAGGTGATTTAGAATGGTTAGAGATAGAAGATAGGAATACTGAGATGAAACTGGAAAATATATTTTTTAGGAATATTTCAAAGAAAGAAATAGAAAAGATAGAAAATCCCTTTATAAAAAATATAATAGAAATATGGAAGAAGAATAAAAGAAAATTATTACCGAATATATCAATATTAACTCCGATAGTAATGATGGAAAAATTTCCAATAAATTTAAGAGAAATAATAGAAAAAGAAATAAAAAACAAAAAATATGTAGATTAAAAGATTGGATGAAAATAATGACTAATAAAGATAAAATGAAAGAGAGATTGCAGGAAACCAAAATATCTTGGTTAAATTATATACAATTAGAGCAATGGACAAAGAGTATGAAAGATATGTCAAAGATTTCAAAGAATATACTAAATTTGAACAAATTATTATTCAAAGAGAAAATATGCAAGAAAATGAAATATTAAAGGGTATTACAAGTGAAATATACAAAATATTGGTAAAAGAACAAGAAGAGGATTATTTTAGAAAAATATGGGAGGAAGAGACAGCACAAAATATAGATATACAATAATGGAGAAAAATTTGGAAACAACGCCATTTAAAAAAATTATCTATAAGAATAAAAGAGAATTATTATAAAATAGTTTGGAAATGGTATTTGACTCCAGTAAAATTAAACCAGATAGATCAGAAATATTCAAGATTATGCTGGAGAGGATGTCAAGAAATTGGTACATATATGTATATGTGGTGGAATTGTAATAAGATAATGGAATTTTGGATAAAGGTCTTTAAACAGATAATAGGAGTTGAGGTACCAGTATGTTCAAATACAGGGTTGTTGTCTATATATAATAAGGTTGATGGTACCCAGGAAACAAAGGAGTTAATAACAAATTTGTTAACTGCAGCGAGGTTAATAATAGCAAAAAAAATGGAAAATAAATGAAGAATTTCAAATAGAAGAATGGTACAAAGAAGTGTGGAAAATTGCAATTAATGATAAATTAACATGTAGAATTAGATTTATGAAAGGTTTAGTAAAAGGAAATGATTTTGAAGAAATTTGGAAAATATTTTTGGAAAAAGCTTTGATAAGAGATGGTAAAGCTACCCTTTCATAAGAAGAATGGCAATTTTGGAAATGGATTAAATAAAAAGTTGGCTCTGGGAGGTGGGTTATTTACTTTTTTTGTAATAATAATAATGTAGTGTATTGTTTAAATTGAAGTTGAGTTGCATAATTTTGTAAACTAAAATAAACAAACAAACAAACAAAAAAATAAGTTAAAATATAATCGGCTTTGGGGAGTAGGTTTAAATAAGTTTTTGACTGTAATTATATAAGAGAGAAATAATAATGTAAGTTTGTTTTTGGTTGAAATTTTTTTGTTTATTATTAGCTGTATCACATGGTGTTTTATTTTTGTGTCAGTGTTCTTTTTTCTTTTCTGTATAATTAAAAAAAATTAATAATAAGAAAAAAAGAATCACTCTGGAGGACCTAGAGATTTCTAGAGAGACGCATAGAAAGTTAAATGTTGCTATGCAGCCCTTCTGATGAATAGCAGTGTTGTACATCAAACATACAACCAGATGCATCACAAGGGAATACTATCACCAACAGTCACACAGGGACAAGAGGGTGATGGAGGCGGTTTGTCCTGGGCGGCAATTTTGGGGAGGGGCGTCCCAGCTTGTGGCCCCACCCCCTCATACTGTAGCCCCACCCCACACACCATGGCCATACCCCCAGCCTGCCCCCCCACTCCAAGCTCTGCCACTGATCACCGACATTAGCAGAGGTGGAGGATGGATATGCATCAGCCAAGAATGTTCATCTGTATCCACCATGGCATCTCATGAGCACCACATGTGCAACTCGGTGTCATGTCCTACCTGGAGGACACCTCCTTAGACAAGGAAGGAGAAGAAGTGAGCCCAGATAACCGGCTCTTGTGAGAGGCAGAGGAGGCGGGCACCCTTGCCTTGGAAGCAGAGTCCAGAGTATCCCATGTAGACCTTGAAGAGAAGGAATTGGAGTCTGAGTCCTTTATTCTTTGGCACATCACAGTTTAAAAAGGCAGTAACAAAAGCACAGGCAAAGACATGGCTTCTGTTAAAAGGAAAACACTAGGATAATTAGGCCAGCTGTTCTGAGTTAGAGCTGGCTATAAATTAGCAGAGGAAGGCTGTTTCTGCACTGCAAAACAATAGTTCCACTGTCTCTGTTTGACTTCCTGTTCTCTGGTGTCTGGAATCTAAGCTTGCTCTTTGGACTCTTCCCTTTGGTGACTCTCTGATTGGCATTTGACCCTGCTTGGACTGCTTTTGATGCTTAAACCATGGACTGTTTTGACCATACCTCTGCTCCTATGGATCCTCTCTGTATAACCCTGGATTGCATTTCTCCATTGTTGCTTTCCTTGAACTGGAGGTGCACTTACCCTGGGCACCTACCACCCTGAAATTGGGCACTCCATTTCTGCTAACTTGAACAGAAAGCAGGTGTTTGACATCAAAGATGTCCACTCACATGTGTAAGATACTAACATAATTCTAGCCTTCTTGTTGTCCGCCACACTCAAAGCAGCAAATTAGTTTGGTGAGGGGCAGGGTAAGTTGTGTGCCATATTCAGGCCGTTTCTTCACTAGATTGTTATAGTGCTATTATTCCAGTTCCAACATCCCGTGGAATCCTGGGGTTTGTAGTTTCCTCAGGCCAAAGAGCTCTCTAGCTGCTCCCTAAACTGCAAACCCCAGCCTTCCACAGGATGTTGAAAGTGGAATAATAGCACTATAACAGTCTAGTGCGGAAATGGCCGGTGATTCCAAATCCAGAAGAATCCCGGAGGAAGGAGACCATCCTATAGCACCACTGTCCCCATGATCACTATTAATACACTATTTATGGAATCAACTAAGCTTTTTTTCTTTTAAATTAGCTCCTAGCCCCACTTTAGGTTCACAACAGTCCTGTAAGATAGTCCAGGTGTAAACCATTCCCATACTACACTGTTATAGTTCTATCATTCCACTTTCAACATCCTGTGGAATCCTGCGGTTTGCAGTTTAGGGAGGGGCTTTTAGACTTCTCAGCCAGAGAGCTCTTGGGTCTCTGGAAACTACAAATCCCAGAATTCCACAGGATATTGAAAGTGTAATAACATCACTATAACAATGTAGTGCAGAAAGGCCCTCAGTTCTGTCCATGGGATGCTGTCTAGGGCAGGTGGCTCACCCTGCCAGATGCTAGGACCAGCCATGAATGCAAG
Organism: Ctenosaura bakeri; assembly: GCA_948474755.1. Lineage (NCBI taxonomy): Eukaryota > Metazoa > Chordata > Lepidosauria > Squamata > Iguanidae > Ctenosaura > Ctenosaura bakeri. The sequence goes on from CAOLHI010000697.1 coordinate 497,162, forward strand.
CTTTCTGGATATACCAGCTTTCTACTCATTCATGATCCTTTCTCCACCACTGCCTATGTAATTTCAAATCAGTATTTTGGGGGAAGTCTTAAGGGCTAGAAACTTGGGATGTCTTTAGTCAATAAAGCAACAGTCCTCTCAAAATGTAGAATTCTAGCACTTGTGTCTTTCTTGAACCTCTTGTTAATTGTGTTTCCCTCAGTTCCCACTGACAGGTTGATCCCAGCCCTGATGAAAAAGAGGATTTCTGTTTGTTCTTAACACCTGTTGTGGCTTAGTCAGGGGATATTGGCTTCATCTAAGGGCTATAATACCTAGGTGCTCTACAAATAAGAAATGCATGGTGATATTGATTACTAAAACATACACCCACTGTGGAGAGCTCTAGCAGATGGGCAGGCAGGAAAGAAGATGACAACCACCAACATTTGGTTATTTGTATGAAGACTGATTGAATTGAGCAAGTCAGTTAACACCTCGCTGAAGGGCAGCTAGTGACTTCCATGATGGCGGCAGTGAATCTGCTTCAGGTGTTCACATGGATATTTGAGGAGCTACCTGAGGTTCTGAACCTACTTGTGGAGACAGCTGGTGTTATAGGCACTGGCTGTCCATTGTCAGGCAATGGAGTGCCAAGATATTCAGTAGGCAAATGGATACAGCTTAGTAGTCCAATAAAGCTTGCCCGGGCGGTGTGAAGCAGAAGTGAAGTCCAGTGTCAGTCCAAAGGTCAGGAATGTAGCAGACAGTCCAAAGAGCAGGGAATCTGTAGCACACATGAAGGCATGGGCAGGCAAACATGTGAGTCAAGCCACTGTCCTCTGCCTTCCTTACAAAGGCTGCAGTCAGCTGGCTCTCATCCCAGCCTGATTAGCTCCTGGTGTGCTTGCATTTGCTTCTCCTCCTTTGAGCCTGCTGTTCACCTGGAGAAGCTGACTCCAGGCCCATGACATAGAAGCCAAGTGTCACTAATGGGTGGACGAAGGTGCTGAATCCTATCTCTAATTGTAGAATTGTAGAGGTGGAAGAGATGAACCAAGGGATTCAAATGACAAGAATAGAGATTCTACATAAATATCAGGAAGAACTTTTTTACTATAAAAGTTGTTCAGCAGTTAAATAGATTGCCACAGAGAGAGATGAGACTCTCCATCTTTGGAGGTCTTTAAACAGAGGTTGGATCAGTTGTGTAGGGACCGGGGGGCAGAGGGGGTGGTTTACCCTGGGCAGCAATGTTTTTGGGGCCTCCCAGCCCATAGCCATACCTCCATGTCCTGACCACGTCCACATGCACTACAGCCACATCCACACACACAGTGGCCATACCCCCATCTGCCCCCCTCCACACACTCCAAGTTCCACCACTGGGTTGGATGGGCATCTTTTAGGTGTGCTGTACCTGTGTATTCCTGCATGACAGAAGGTTGGACTAGATGACCTTTGGGGGTACCTTCCAACTCTGAAATAACAACAACAACAACAACAACAACATTTATAAGGATGGAACATCAGCATATACAATCCGGGACAAAACAATAAAACAGAACATGACAACAATACATGGAATGAAATCCCCAACACTCCACCAGTTGCTACCCATCTCAGCACCTTAAACACAAGTCAGTGACTTAAGATGGTGAATCAAAGAGGAAGATCTCCCTCCTTACTATAGTTTCACCATCAAATGAAGACTTTTCTATTTCGACAGGAGTCTATGTACTATTTGACTTATTTAATGGGTTTTCTATTTTACTACTGTACCGGTTTTAATTTATGCTTTTAAATTAATGTTTTATATGGTTTATCCATATATATATATATATATATATATATATATATATATATATAAATCTTGGGGCCTTTATTATTGCTATTATCTCCCTCTCAGCCTCCCGTGGAATTCTGGGGTTTGCAGTTTCCTGAGGCCAAAGAGCTCTCTGGTTGAGAATTCCAAAGGCCAATACAGGCATGCCTCAGCTAACAAAGGGCATTTCTGCACTAACCTGTTATACTGCTATTGTTCCAGTTTCAACATCCTATGGAATCCTGAGGTTTGCAGTTTAGGGAGAGGCCAAACCCCAGGATTCCATAGGATGTTGAAAGTGGAATAATAGCACTAAAACAGTGTTGTGTGGAAAGGCCCTTAGCTTTTTGTAATTTTTTAAAAGTTATACGTGGTTTTATTTTGGAAGCCACCCTCGGTCTCAAGATTGCTTGCTTGATTTAGAATATTTATACCTTGTCTTTCAGCCAGAGAGGCCTACAAATCGTAAATTTGACAATTCCCTGTCTTTGGGTTTACAACCTATGTAAAACAGGACACACGGGGCTCACACGCAATGGGGCCGTGCCTTCTGGTCTTCTTTCCCTTAGAAGCCAAGGCAGTGGCAGCTGGAATCTATCTAGCTGTTGGATAGAAGGCATGATATAAAGTGATTGGTTGAATTGTTTTGAATATAATATTGTGGTTTTATGGGGCTTTGGGAGTCTCCAGAGAGGCTTCGGGGGTCACAAAAGGGGGCCCCTTGGGGCCTTGTATAACCTGTGGGTTCAACTTCCCCATCCGTGTTTTAAGCAAATGAGTTTGCTCTCTGCTTCCACTCTCACTCACATTTTCTACTTTGATTCCACTCTGATGTTAATGTAGGGATGGAAAGCTTATTAGAAAACAGCGGAAAGAAATGTTGAAAAGCAAATTTTTCAAGTGCTGAGAAATTTCCGCACTAGCCTGTTATAGTGCGATGATTCCACTTTCAACATCCTCTGGAATCCTGGGGTTTGCAGTTCCGGGAGGGGCCAGCCGGCCCCTCCCGGAACTGCAAACCCCAGGATTCCAGAGGATATTGAAAGTGGAATCATCGTACTATAACAGGCTAGTGCGGAAATGGCCCCTGACAGGAAGGAGGCTGGACTGGTGAGAATCTTTAATTGTGCACAAAATTTCCATTGAGCATAAAACTTCTACCCTCCTGGAAGCTGGGGAAAAGCGATTTCCAGCACAGAGACTGCTGTTCCCTGTGCAAAACAACCATGTGCAAATTTTGCACTGAATTACTTCTAAATTGTGAATAAACTTTGCAAACTGTGTGGTTTTCAGAGGCTTTCTTCAGCAAAAGAAAATTGCTGAAATTACTGGTTGCTTCCTTCAAGTGCAACTTGGCGCAAAATTATATCCCCATGTTAGTGGATCAGTGAATCTGTTCTGGGTTTTAGTCTGAATGTTTAAGGAGTTGTCTGTGTTGATTATTCTTGTGCATGAAATAGGTTTAAGCATCTTACATAGTTTCTTTAAAGCAGTGGTTCTCAACATTCCTAATGCCGCGACCCTTTAATACAGTTCCTCATGTTGTGGTGACCCCCAACCATAAAATTATTTATTTATTGTTTACAATGCCTCCCCCTCCAGCAAAGGCCGCCTCGCCGTCCAGGAACGGGGGGCGGGCAGAGAAGGAAAGAGGAGGCGCGCGTCTCCCCCGGGAAAAAACTCCGAGAACCCCCCTGGGCTCTGCTTCTGCTTTGCTCTTGTTTCCGCTGGAGGGGCAGTGTGGGAAAAGTTTCCAGAGTGTTGACCCTGGCCGGAGGGGGGAGGAATCCCAGAGCCTTTGTCTTTTGCACTGGGCGCAGCTTGCTCCCCTGGAAAAGTGCTGCCTTGTGGCCCCCCGGCCCTTCCACAGCGCCCCCCTCCGTGGCAAGTGGGGCAGGGGCCGTGTTGAGGAGGGGGCCTGCCCCCTGTGCTGCCGCCGCCGCCCCAAACTGGCCTGTCAGATGGGAGATTCTCCCGGTAGCAGAGAAGGGGAGCAATTTCAGTCCCTTCTGAATGGGGGGCAGGAGGACGCGAGCGCATGGCTCGCAGTTGCGCACCACCACTCCTGCTGTGGTGACGCTGTGGCTGCACACGCTCACGCCAAAGGGGGCAGGAGGACGCAAGCACGTAGCTCATGCTTGCGCACCACCACCGAGGAGGGAATGGAGCCTAAGACCATCGGAAATACGTATTTTCCCATGGTCTTAGGCGACCCCTGTGAAAGGGTTGTTCGACCCCCAAAGAGGTTGCGACCCACAGGTTGAGAACCACTGCTTTAAAGTGTTTGTGGGGGTGGGGGTGGAACCGTTAAGCTAATTCATTGCCCCATTCGCCAGTTCATCCTCTTTCTTCACTTGCGGTATGTTTTGGGATTCAGTTAGAAGGGAAAGTCTCATAAATCTCAACTCTGCTCTCTACAGTTCTGCAAAGCTTGTAACAAGTTATTTTAAGGGGCTTAAATCCAGTTGATATTCCCAGCAAGTCCCATTGGATCAACAACTAAATGGTAAGTCAAAATTTATGTAAATCCTATTGATTCAATGGGTCTATTCTTGTTGGGATCAATAATAGCGTTTAGGCCTTGGACTACAATGCCCAGATTCCCCCCAGCCAGCGTGCCCATGCTGTTGGGGGATTCTGGGAGTTGTAGTCCATGAAAGGAACTTTCCCAAGCACTGCTATTCTCTAAGGAAGAAACAAGGGAGGAAGGACAGAGTCCAGCCACTGTCTTGGCTGCCCTCTGGACTTAACCCTGCTCCCATCACACCATAAGGAGACACCAGCTGCAGCTCCTGTCAGAATGTTTAGACCCAAAGGGGTGAATTATGGCTACCACTCGCACACTCCAAGCTCAGACTTGGGCCAAAGGGTGAGTCACTCATGGAGCAATAGTCCGTTTTTTGCAGCCAAGGAAAGGATGACTTCGTAACATGAATCTTTGAAATGACGTGGAGAGGCCAGGATCAGGTTGATGTGGGCGTCCCACTGGAACAGAATATGTTCCAAACAAAAGGGAGGGGGGAATCAGGCAGCCATGGCTCCCTTAATCCCACCCCAACCATTCCACTTAGCCTCCCAGTGCTTTCAGTTCCAACTTATTGTGGAATATTTGATATCTGTACCAAGCAGAGTGCAGTGTAGCCAGCGCAATATGAGCATGTGGCAGAAAACAGAAGAAGAAGAAGAAAAAATACTCAGGATGCTTTTGTAAGGTTAAAATAAAAAAAAGAAAAGGGGAAATTTTACATTTGTTGTTTCAGGAAATCCATTTTGGGATAGGAAAGGAGATGGACCAAAGGAGATTGCCTAAATGTCAGTAGAAGACCCCTAAAAGCTGGCTCTTTTGTGTGGATGTATTTTATCTGGAGGCAGGACCCTCATGGTGTTACCCTGTATGTTGAGGGTCCCGGGAAGGGCGCCCAAATAACCAAATAAAAGCACAAGATGGGGGGAAATTAAGCTCGAGCACTCTCTTAAGCAGACGAGAGGCAGGGTAACTTTAGCTAGGATCTTTAACCCTATGTATACAGTGTCAGGTCAGAGAGCGGCTAGACAAGGTTTTAAAGCAACAAATAATATTTTATTGAAGACAAGAAACATGAAAGACAAAACATACACTAACTAACTGAGAAATAGAAATGGAGAGCTTTGGGGAATGGGTAATACGACACCTGGTCTCGTAGTCCTGGAGAGAAGAGGGGGTTGCAGAGATGGAAGCTCAGCACGGTTCGCTGAGGGGAGTTCATGGACAAACCGACAGTAAGGCGGGATAGAAGTCCAAAGTGTTCCGAGGAAGTCCCGAAAATGGGGGCCTTTTATAGGGTGGATTTTACCTACAGGCTGTGCCATGCTCAGTGAGAACAAAGGAAATTTGGAGCTGGACAAAGGAGTGGGAAAAGGTCAGGTTTTGCATGATGAGCTTAGCGCTGGATGGCAATAGTATGGCCAGTATGCTGATGGCCCAATATAAAGGAATGGCTCGGCTCGTGGCCGTGCGGCTTTGTAAAGATTCGCGCTGAGCAAAACCGGTTTGCGAGGAGGTTTTTCCCTAAAGCATTGGAGAGGCTTAAGCTGCCTGCCTGAATGAGGTTTGGAATGTACAACCATTAACGGCCACGCCCAATATGTGCTCGTCCGGAGGACCTCTGCAAACACGTGGAGTAGGGTGGCAGAGAAAGGTCAAGCAAAGGCCAAATTATTTGATATCAAAAGGAAATCTAGTGCTCTCACCAGACATATCATAAGTGTGATAACAATGGATGCTCCCTTCCCAGCCAAAGGGAGACAAAAGGGCTAATTTCTGTAAGAAGAGGGAAAGGATCTCCGCAGGCAGGCAGGAAACAAAAAGGCTCGAACCCATAGATCAAAGAAAGAAGCAGAGAGGCGAAACACAAGAGCAGACACAGTCTCTAGACTTCCCTCTCACTAATCACTTTATACAAGCATGGATGCCAACACTCATCTGAGGTTTTCCTAGCAAAATTCCTTCAGAGGCGGTCTGCCATTGCCTTCCTCTGAGGCTGAGAGACTGTGACTTGCCCAAAACCAGTGAGTGGGTTTTCAGGGCTATTCAGGGATTTGAACCCTGGTCTCTTAAGCGTCCTGATGAAACACTCAAAGCACTGCACTTCACTGGCTCCCACATGAAAGGGATGTTGTTGTGCATTTTCAAGCCACAGTTTATGGCGACCCTCAGTTAAACCTATCAGAGGACATTCTTGGTGAGATTCGTTCTGAAGAGATTTGCCATTGCTCTCCATACTAGACTGTTACAGTGCTATTATTCCACTTTCAACATCCTATGGAACCCTGGGGTTTGCAGTTTAGCGAGGGGCAGTTTAGGGAGGATTCCATAGGATGTTGAAAGTGGAATAATAGCACTATAACAGTCTAGTGCGGAAATGGCTATCAAGTCCTAGTCCAACACTCCCACCACTATGCTATGAAGCACCAGATTGTGTCTGATCTTGAATGCTAAGCAGATCCAGTCCTGATTAGTAACTGCATGGGGGCCCACCAAGAAATATCAGATGCTGTAGGCTACCCTCAGAGGAAGGCAAGGGCAAGGAGTCACCATACATTGACAAGCACATAACATGTTCAGTCACGGAATCATAAGATGGTAGACTCCTCAAGGGCCATCCAGTCCAACCCTCTGCCATGGGACAGGCAACCCCATAAATGAAGTTGGTGCTAATACTGTATACTCAAGTTAGACTCAAATTTCCACCAGTTTCTTCAGTTTCAGAAACTAGGGGTGGAATGAAGAACAGAGAGAAGGTTAAAGAAGAAGAAGCATAGAAACAAAAAGTTTTCTTGAATATTGCAAAGAGTTACAGTCTGTGTGTTTTAAACAAATTGCCCTTATCAGTTCTTTCCTTTTCTTAAGGGAAAAAAGATCTGAACTGCTGAGGGCAATTTGTCTTGTAAAAATGCAAATTGCAGCCTCATTAGATTTCTGCTTTTACACTATGCACTGTACTCCAATATTTTCCCTTTCTAAGTCCTGAAATTCCTGCAAAGGAGAAAGGTGACCGTTTAGCCATCTGCTTCAATTGTTGCTCTTTCAATGGCTTTGCAACTAGAGGATGGCAGCCAAGATGGGTTGCTGACATTTCCATACAATACGTGAATGTCATCTTTTCTCATTTCTAGCATCACCTTCCTTTTTTGTGCCGTCCCTCCTTCCCGTAGCCCTTTTGCTTGCCCGGTTTTACTTCTCCCCTCTGGATATAAAGAGATGATAAAGAGGCAGCAATGCTGATTTATTCTTCAAAGGTTTACTGCCACCCATTTGTATGTATCCATGGCATATCCATGGATATATCCATGGCATATCCATGGCATATCCTCCAACTGTCCTGATTTGGCAGGCATTGTCTCGGTTAATTAGAAAGAAATAATCAATCAATCAATCAATCAATCAATCTAATTCTGATTTTTTTGCTTATTTGTCAGAATTTTTGGCATTCCCTGTGGCCCCAGAGGTTGCCAGGGCAGAACATTGGCCCTGAGCAAGCCACAGTTGACCATTCCTGCCTTACAACAACCCTGTAAGTTTGGTTGAGTATTATTCTCCATACTGCAGACAGACAGGTTGAGACTGAGTATATGTGTCTTAAGCCATTTCCTCACTAGACTGTTATAGCGCTATTATTCCACTTTCAACATCCTATGGAATCCCGGGGTTTACAATTTCCAAACCTGAAACTGCAAATCCTAGGATTCCATAGGATGTTTGAATGTGGAATATAGCGCTATAACAGTCTAGTGTGGAAATGGCCTTAGTGAAAGCAACCTAGAGACTCTTGGGCTGAGGGAAGATTTGAACCAGGGACCTTCCAATTTGCAGCTCTGTCTCATTCTGCATGCTGCAAGTTTTGTAAAACTTTGGGCGAGACCCGGCAGGCCTAGATATGGATCATGCTACCTACCGTCTCACTCTAATTTGTATCACGCTTCTTCCCCCCCCCCGTATATTTGTATCACACTTCTTAGCAATTTGTGTCACACTTCTTAGCAATGTCCTGGGCACCTGCTGGTTGCCTTCATGGTCTGGGGAAGGAAGCTTTTCTTCATTTTTTTTATTTTTTATTTTTTATTTATTTATTTGTATCCCGCCTCTTCATATGGATCGAGGCGGCGAACAACTTACAAATAGCATGTATTTCAAAACATTTCTATACATGGCCCCAACAAGCTGGGTACTCATTTTACCGACCTGCGAAAGGATGGAAGGCTGAGTCAGCCTTGGAGCCCGGCAGGATCGAACTCACAACCTTGTGGCTTGCAGTACTGACATTTAACCACTGCGCCACCACGGCTCCTTCATGTTACTGTAGCATGGGTTTTTCACCTTCCCTGGGGTTTCGCCCCCTTGACTGTCTTCAGCTTTCTTTAACTGTGGATGCATTTGCTTTTCTCTATGATTGTCTTTACCTTTGTAGACTGAGGCCATTTCCACACGAGACTGTTATAGCGCTTTGATTCCACTTTCAACCTTCTATGGAATCCTGGGGTTTGCGACCGGCCCCTCCCGAAACTGCAAACCCCAGGATTCCATAGGAGGTTGAAAGTGGAATCAAAGCACTATAACAGTCTTGTGCGGAAATGGCCAGTTAGGTTTCTCTTAAGGAATTTGTCACAACTGGCAGATACAGAAGTGAATAGGGGCTGTCGGGGAAGAGTTATATTGCGGGGAGAGAACCTCTGTGGTGTCAAAATGATCTCGGGGGCCGGGCCACAGTCTGGGCAGAGGCAGGTGGTCCTCCTCTCCAGCAAGACCAAACAGCCGTGATCCACTGGCAGAATGATACAGCAAGCTCTGCCAGATGTTTAGCTCACATACATGGCCTGGGCATTAGGCCAATTTGGGAACTATTGGGCCTGGTGTCCTCTCAACCTTATCTTACCTGCACAGATACTCAGGGATAAATATACACCTGAATGTAGCTGTAGCTAATTGCAGAGGATTATACTTTGTGTTAAAGTTGTGGCCAATAATTTTAACCCAGCCTCTCTGTCTTGTTGCAACTAACCATCCCCAGCTCTCCCTTCTGCTGGCCACCATCCTCTTGAATCCCTCGTTCTTCCTTCCTCCTCACCGTGTCCGTTCCTTCCTTATTGGCTCTTTCCCCTCCCTTCCAGCTCACCTTCTCCTTTTCCTCGCCCCATCTCCCCTTCTTCTTGTTCCTCTCCGTGGCCTCTTCTACATTCCATCCCACAAGGCCTCATTAAAGTTTTTTTTTGTAGACCCTAGGCATTCTCGTGTTTACTACACACCTTGCCTCAACATACCTGTAAGGATGTTTTCTTTTCTTTTCTTTTCTTTTCTTTATTCTATATTTTTTATAAAAGCATAGTACAGAAAATTGCAAAATATGTTATCTCAATTTAACAAAGTTCCAACTTAATACATATAAAAACATTGCTCATTTCAAAGTTTTCTTAATTTGTTTAATTATTACTTCCCCTCTACCCTGGTATGATTCCCCCCCTTATTTCTAATTAATCTGAGATCACTTAACGTATACTCAAACATGTTGACTAGTCTCTTTTTTCTGATAATTCAACTGATTTCCTTGCTTATAATTTATCGAATCTCTTTAGAAAACTCCGCTACAGATATCTGTTATCATAACTTAGTTACTTGTTTCAATATACCTCTTAATCAAACTCATATTGACCATTCTTTTTTCTTTCGAGTCATTTCTCATTCTAACAGATAGCTCTTCCATTAACACATATTCTTGTATTTTATCTAACCATTCCTCAATAGATGGACATTCAGCTCTCTTCCAATATTGCGCCCAAAGAATCCTTGCAGCCGTAATCATATATAATACTACCATTTCATATTGCTTATGTCCATTTGATGGGTCATGTTCAATAAACACAGTTCTGGCGTCAGTGGGAGATCTATTTGTAATATAGTTATCATGGATCTGTTTATTTTTTTCCAAAATCTTTTTGCCTCAGGTATTACCCTTTTCTTTGCCAAATCCTGTCCCAGGTTTTACAACTTTGATATAAAATTAATCTTGAGGTCCCTCGGATGTGCACGTAGGCAATAGAAACGGCCATGCAATCAAAAAGGAAAAGAACCCAGACCAGGCCAGTAAATATCCCCAGTCACGCAGCAACAGAAAGACCTCATGTCATATTGCCCTGATGGACAAATGGTATTTGACCTTTTTAGGAGTCCACTTGAAGGGAGTCAATGTGTTGGGCACTGGAAGTAATAAACCTTATCAAACCATCTCCAGATGCCCACACCACAGCCTCAAAGTGGAGGAAGATCCTGTTATTTAGATGATCTTCCGAAAATGCCAGGTGTGAAGATGTTTTGGTCTTCTGCCCTGTTTGTTTATCCTGGGAAAGGATTTTGTCTTCAAAGAAAATGTTTTCTACAAATAGTCCATGTTTTAAAGCTAGAGGAGACAGAAAAACACAGACACACACAGGAAAAGATGGGACCATATGGCTTTTCCAGGCATGGATCACCATAAATATTGGGACACAGTTCCTCATTCTTTGGGAGTTCATTCCTTGAGAGTTCTTTTTGGGAGAAGTTCTTTGTAAGCCTTTCTGGCTTCTTCCTCTGAAGTTTAAAAGATGCATTTGGAGTGTTAAGTGAGAAATCTCTCTCAGAGCCGCAGAAACAATGGAGATGGTAACCAGCTTAAATTTACAACTCTATGGACTCCTCCTCCTCACAGGAGTGGCTGGAAATCACCTTTTCTCCCAGCAGAAGGATTCTAAATTTGGTATCGTATGTCAACAGATCCTTTTTGTCTCTCTCTCTTTCTTAATTTTAATCTTTTTCTAACTTTATAGCCTAGTATGCTTGAAGTGTGAATGTATCTGGGTGAGTGTATGACATTTAACTTTTTATAAGCTTGTTTACTTGTTATAGTGAATGTAGCTGAGTTATTGTAGGGACTTTTACATCTGTGTTAATAAAATAGTTAGATTTGAACAATTGGTGTGATTTTTGTCTGACCTCACCTGGTATACAATTGGGTTTGCAAGATCCTGTTAAGTTACCCTGCCTCTTGCATAGCTTAAGAGAGTGCTCAAGTTAATTTCCCCATCTTTGAGTCATTGTCCTGACCTCTTGGCAGGTCTAAAGCAGTGCAGAGCTAATCTTTCCCCACAAGAGACAATTTTGACAGCTTTTGGGAATCCTCTTGAAGGAGTCCTAAGCAAATAGATTGATGTAGAGAAAACAGGGTAACACAGGGCATAGCCACCACATGTGAAAGAAAGTTCCATCAGCATGCTTACATTTCCAACAAGCTTTCGACATACCTGTACGGATGTTTTCGTAGACCCTAAAATCCTGTTTTTGTAAGACCTAAAATTTTTGTAGGCCCTGGTAGCTGTGCCTAAAATGCCTAACGGAGAAGGCAGCCCTGCTGTTACCCTGAGAATTTGGGGGGGGTCCCGTGAGGGGCGCCCGGGTTGCCAATTAAAAGACCAAATTGGGGGAATTAGCTCGAACACTGGTTTGGCTAGCAAGAGGCAGGGTAACGTTGCGAGGACCTTTTAACCCAATGTCTACGGCTTCAGGTCAGGGAAGAGGCACACAAGGATTTAAAGGTAACAAGTAACAACTTTATTGAAAGACTACAGCAAATAAACCCAACACACACACTCTATCTAACTGGGAAGCAGAAGGGAGAAAACGTAAGGATGGGTAATACGACCTGGTCTCGATGTCCTGGGGATGATAGATGAGGTTCCGAAGTGGAAAGCTCAGCGTGGCGGGTTGAGGGGAGTTCTTTAGACAAACCAGCGGCAGGGCAGGATGGCAGTTCAAATAGTTCGAAGACTGCTTGGAAATCTGGGGTTTTTATAGGGAAGTTTGTGCCTTTCGGCTATGGCAAGCCAGGTGAGAAGCAAAAAGAGTTTTGGCGCTGGACAAAAGGATTGGAAGAGGTCCACTTAACCTGATGGGATTATCTCCTGATTGCAATGGTGTAGCTCGAATGCAAACGACTTGTTTACTGAACTGGCTTGGCCGAGAGCCACGCATCTATTGTAGAGCGCACGTGGGAAGTTCCCTAAAGTGGGGAGTGGAGTTTCAGTTTGCTGGCCACAAAGAGAATGGAATGTGAGAGCGATTAGCGGTCGCACTCATGTCCGTGCTTGTCCGGAGAACTTACAAACACGTGGAGTGAGGTAACTGAGAGTGGGTCCAGCTAAAGCCGAATTAGACGATATCAAAATGATATCTGGGGCCCTCACCCAATGGTGCCATACCGGAAGTAACACTGCCATCCCAAGCCCTTTCTTCCATACTTCTTCCTCCTCTTTCATCCTTTGGTTCCCACTTTTTGGATTGCCCACCACTCTCTATGGCTCTGCCCTCCCCTTCATGTATCCATATGTTCTTCCTCCCAGTTCACCCCCCCATCCAGCTGTGCAGATGAGACCTCCTGTGGCATACCCATCTTTCTGAGCAGGGCAAGCCAGGGAATGCAGGGACATTGGTGACAGGAATCCCTACAACATGTGTGTCTCACTACTGTGTCATCCCACTTATTCTGCTGCTTTCTACTTTTGTCCTTAGGTTGCTTCAGTTGCTACACACTGAGTTCAAAGTGCAAAAGTAGTTTGCACTCCGTTAACTCAACGGTGGCGGGAGAAGGAGAGGAGATGAAAGAATCTTGTCCTTTCCAATAGGCTGAGGCAAAAACAAACTGCTGCAGACCCTCCCAGATTGTCTCTTCTTCCTCACTTTTGCCATTTTAACCATCCTCTGATGTAGCTTGACCACAGGTGTCCAGGTCTCATTTGTGACAACTTTCTGGGGGTATGACTCTGGCTTTCACATGAGCTTATTCCCAGTGCCTCAGTCGCTGCAGGTGTATTGGCCTCTCAGCTCAGCTTGGATGCTGGAAATGAGCCAGACCGGGGAGAGAAATGCAGGGAGCATTCCAGCTAGAGTGACTTGCAAACAAAGTTCAATTCCAATATCAAATTATTCAGGCATTGCAACCGTCTGCTGACTCTGTCCTTGGCATTTGTGGCAGAACTCTTCGGGGGCAGGGTAAAACTGATGAAGGCTGGAATCTTTTTGGCTAGAAGTTACCTGAAATAGGTTTCCATTTTTTAAAACAAGGGAGCAATGAAATGATATTTCAAAAAGCAAAGGCCACGGTTCTGCATCATGCTTGCATGAAATAAATGTAAATTCACATAGTTATAGTTCGCCTATTCTGCTTTGGTCAGACTTCATCTGGCATACTGTGACCAGTTCTGAGCACCACAATTCAAGAACAATATTGCATAACTGGAACACATCCAGAGGTGGGCGACCAACATGATAAAAGGCCTGGAAACCCTACCCTAGGAGGAGCGGTTCAGGGAGCTAGGCATATTTAGCCTGGAGAAGAGGAAGTGAAGCACTATGATGGTTATGTTTAAATATTTGAAGGGATGTTATATAGAAGATGGAGCAAGTTTGTTTTCTACTGCTTCAGAGAGTAAGGCCATTTCCACACTTCACTGTTATAGTGCTATGATTCCACTTTCAACCTCCTGTGGAATTCTGGGGTTTGTAGTTTACTGAGGCCAAAGAGCTCTCTGGCTCTTTGGCTCTGGCTCTCTAAAGGCCCCTCCCTCAATTGCAAGTCCCAGGATTCCACACGATGTTGAAGGTGGAATAATAGCACTATAACAGTGTCGTGTGGAAATGGCCTAGGTCTCCAGGAGACCAGAGTTTGAATTCCTGGCATAGCCATGGAAACCCACCAGGTGACCTCCCTGGGCCACCTTAGGAGTTCACACACTCTCAGCTTCAGAAGGCAATGGCAAATCCCACTCTAAACAAATCTTGCCCCCAAAAGCCATGATGGGGTCCCCTTAGGGCAGTGGTTCTCAACCTATGGGTCACGACCCCTTTGGGGGTCGAACTACCCTTTCACAGGGTTTGCCTAAGACCATTGGAAAATACGTATTTCCGATGGTCTTAGGCTCTATTCCCTCCTCAGTGGTGGTGTGCAAGGGCGAGCCACGTGCTCACGTCCTCCTGCCCCCTGTTCAGAAGGGACTGAAATCACTCCCCTTCTCCACTACCGGGAGAACCTCCTGTCTGATGGGCCGGCTTGGGGCAGCGGCGGCAGCACGGGGGACAGGCCCCCTCCTTGCCATGGCCCCTGCCCCACTTGCCATGGAGGGGGGCACTGCGGAAGGGCCGGGAGGGCCCCAAGGCGGCACTTTTCCAGGGGGGTGAGCTGTGCCCGGCGCAAACGACAAAGGCGCTGGGATTTCTCCCCCCAGCCAGAGTCGACACTCTGGAAACTTTTCCCACACTGCCCCCCACAGCGGAAACGAGAGCGAAGCAGAAGCAGAGCCCGGGGGGTTCTCAGAGTTTTTTCCCGGGGGAGACGCGCGGCTCCTCTTCCCTCCCTGCCTGCTCCCCCTTGTTTCTGGCCGGCGAGGCGGGGGGAGGCATTGTAAATAATAAACAAATAATTTTATGGTTGGGGGTCACCAGAACATGAGGAACTGTATTAAAGGGTCGTGGCATTAGGAAGGTTGAGAACCACTGCCTTAGGGTCTCCATAAGTCTTGAAGGCACACAACAGTCACAAGAACAAATATCTGCCTGAGCTGAGTGGTTCCCCTCCCCTGTTCTAAACTATCATCGTAATTACACATGCTTTTTGATTTAGGATTTTTAAGAAGAAAAGAAGTTATTAATGTATGCTCTCTGAGGTAATAACGATGCAGGAATAAAAAATATCCCAGGAGAGGTATTTCACTTAGATCTTGAAGAGTGGGCTGAGCGGCTGGTGTTTTTAAAATACATATTTAGATAGAGCTGGAAAATTCCCTCTTGGCAGGATAATAAGTATTGCAGCAAATCCTTTTTTTAAAAAAGAGGAAAGTTAGAAGGAAGAGCCTGAAGCACAGAGCTGCCTGTCTTCTCAATTTAGTTTCAAAAGATGAACGACAACTTTATTTTTTTAGGAATAGAAATTACTTTGGATGGAGAGGAGAAGAATGATTGCTCTGGATGGCCAAATTGTCTTGGGAGAAAGTTCTTTAATCTGATGGAGCTAGTTAACCCTCAAATCAGTTTGAACGCAATTAGATCTACTCCATTTCCTTGTCAAGTAAAATAATTGCTAATAAGTCTTCCCGATTAGAAATTAAATCAGATTCAAATGGGAGAGATAACATTTTGTCTAAAGCTCAGAGTGGAAGCAAGAAGTTACCAGTGACACAGGCCACTTCCTCACTAGCCTCAAAGCCCCTCCCTAAACTGCAAAGCACAGGATTCCATAGGATACCGAAAGTGAAATAACAGCACTAAAACAGGCTAGTGCGGAAATGGCCATAGTTACATGCAACAAGTTACTTTTAGTGATTACGAGGACATACCCTCTAAGTGTCCCAATTATGGCAGGTATAGTCCTTATTAATCCTCTGTCATCCCACTTTTTGTGCTGCTTTAGAGATGTCCCAGTTTCTCTTTCCTCCTCCCACTTTCCCTTTTATTCTTAGCTTGCTTCAATTGCTGCAAATTGAGGCCCTTTCCGCACCGCACTGGAATCCCACGTCGTCCCATCATAATCCTGGCAGTGTCATTGCTGGGATGGGAGCGGAATAGGAACTCTCTCCTCCGCCCCCAGCCGGCTGCTGGTGGATGGGTAGCGATCAAGACATGTTCCTTCCTTCCACAGTGCACCCAGCCTCCTTCTGTGCTGCATTGAGGAAGGATCTTGCATGGCCACCAGCAATGCGATCATTGCACGAAGGGAGGCCATTACTGGAATTTTTCCTATAATGGTATAATTGTGCGATCACGATGGCTGGGGACATGACAGGCAGTGATGTAGACTCAAGTCGATAGATCCAGACTCAAGTTGGAGTTAAGTCACTTCAGTGACTCAACTTGAGCCCTTTTCGCACGCAGTTTTTTTTTTGCGCGAGGGCCCCTTGAGCATTGCGTGAATGGGAGCGTCGGTCCGTACGATGCACTCCCACTCACGTGACACACACGAGCCTAAAGCAGGCCGTGTGCACATTTTTTTATTTTCGGCTCTAAGCTGAAAATGCTGCACGGTTGTGCAGTGCTCACGGGGCCCTTGTGCACTTACCTGCGTGCGGTGCGCCAAACAAGCCGGCCTGGTCGCGCTTCCTCCCCAGCGCAGCCTACAGCTCCCATGCTGCGCTGCGAAAGGAAGGGGCAGGGCGCTAGCATTGCGGTCGCGCAACCGGCAAACTGCTGAGGGAGGCAGAAGGGCTGCTGTGAGCAGCTCGCACAAATGGCTGCTCGTGTGAGTGCCGCTCCCCACTGCCACAATGAAGGTAAGGTATGAAAAGGGCCTTGGACTCAACTTGGCAATAAATGATGCACTGGCTCAACTTGACTCGAGACTTGCATATTATTAATGACTGACTTACTGCCCTTGGTGCAGTAACAACACAGTAATTGAGAAACCTCATGACTTTGAACAATGCTTCCATCTTTTTGCCTACTGGTTGCATGGCAATCTCTCTCAAGCCCAAAGTGTGGGCCCATTTCTCAGAGGGGAACAGCAAACAGGTTAGGCAATGGGCGTGAGGTGGGCTTGAGGTCTGGTCAGCAGCCTGTCCCCGCTGCATATCAGAGAAGCCTTCTAAAACTTTACCTAAGAGCAGAAGGCAAGACTCACCCCCAGAGTGCCGGGTGCATCTCTCAGAGGGGAACGGCAAATGTGTTAGGCAACAGGCCTGAGAAGGAAGGACCCTTCCTTCTAAAGCTTTGGAATCTTCAGTAATGGGGAGTAAGAAGGATCCTATTCCCCACTTTCAAAGTTGCAGATGGCAAAATTGCAAATGTGGAGGCCTGATTCTGTTTAAATTGTTAAAACTGACTTTATTTGGCTCTGTCCAATAATTCTGGAATTTTGGTTGGGGTATAAAGTTGGCTCCCAGACTTGAGACTTGACTTAAGACTTGACTTGCAAGTATCTTCAAGGACTTGAGACTTGACTTGAGACTTGAAGGTAGAGACTTGAGACTTGACTTGAGACTTGGAGTAAAAGACTTAAATACATCACTGGTGACAGAAGTGGGACCGTGAGCACGTCATGCAATGGCATGTAGTGTGGACCAGCAGTAGCACGGCTCCATGCCGGGATGGCACTGTCGTGCGGAAATGGCCTTAGTCCAAACTGCAAAAGTGGTTTCATTCTACTCGGCAAGGAGAGGAGGGTAAGAATCTTGCCTTTCCCAGTAGCCACTGGCAAAAGCAAACTGCTGCAGCCTCTCCTAGCTCATATGTCCTTCCTCATTAATCATTTCTGCCATCTTGCCCACACTCTGATGTTGTTTCTGCAGACCTGTTCCAAATTTTCATCTGTGAAATATTGGAGGATACACAGTAATGCAATGATGTTTGATTGAAAGAATAATGTGACAAGTTGGACTACTACTGCAGTGGTGTCAAGGGTAATGTTTTCCGAGTTGTTTTAAAATTTACTTCCAAAAAGGCGTTTTTACACACTTGTACAACAATTTCCCAAGTCTTCACATCAATACTTTTTACAAAAGATTATTTTAAGTATTACAAAGTTACAAAGAAAGAAAAAAGAATAACAAACATCATTGCAATGAGTTATTTTGTACATATTGCAATGAATAATAACAAAAATTATTTTTATACTCTGTTAAGAAATAACAGGGGTAAATTACCTTGAAAAGATACAAACTGTAATCTAAAGTGGAGTTTTTGTCATGCTGGATCCAACTCACAAGTAAAATCCAACCCACTAGCAATGGGAGCTGCTGGCTTCCATGTCAGTGGGGTGCTGAATCCATTCCAAGTGTTAGCCTGA
This sequence comes from Ctenosaura bakeri, assembly GCA_948474755.1. Lineage (NCBI taxonomy): Eukaryota > Metazoa > Chordata > Lepidosauria > Squamata > Iguanidae > Ctenosaura > Ctenosaura bakeri. Next base: position 515,300 of record CAOLHI010000697.1, read on the forward strand.
ATTATAAAGTAGGACCCTTTCTTTACCTTACCTTCTTCCGGTGCTGGGGTGCGGGGATCACGCGAGCAGCCTCTGGCAAGAGGCTCTCGCGTCCGGGGTCCTTCGGCTCTGCACAAGCTGCCTGCATGAGCTGCCCGCCTCTTCCTTCCGCAGTGCAGCCTGGGAGTTTCCCAGGCTGCACTGGGGCAGGATGTGCGACCAGCGTGGCTCTGGAGGCTCCGCACACCAGGTAAATGTGCACAGGGCCCTGGAGCAATGCGCAATCATGCACCATTTTCGACTTCTAGCAGAAAATGAAAAAGTGTGTGATTGGCGCCTGCCGGCCCCTGGAGCATCGCACAATTGTGGGTGCATCATGCAGACCACTCCTCACAATTGTGCGGCACTCCAGGCCCTCTTTCACATGGAAAATGCCATGCAAAAAGGGCCTAAGACTGGTGGAGATGGAATTGAGTAAAGCATTTGACAATTGAGAATACGGTACCTATTGAACAGCATCAGTACAAGCACTCCTCTGTTTACAAAACCTCTGACAAAGAAGCTCTTTTTTACAAAGCCCTTTTATGCCCATCCAGCCTGCCTTCCTCTTTCTCTTCTGTCCAGCTCGAAGTTGTTTTTAGCAGCATTGGCATTGGGAGCATGGTAAAGAAGGGCCAAAGAAACACAGACTTTTAGTGGTAAATTGCAGGAGCAGGTCTGTAGTAAACAAAGCAATAAAGCCTGAGCTAGGGAAGAACATCCTACTACTTGAACCCACTGTTTTTCAGGCTATATGATATGGCGTACTGGCAATTAAATTTTTCAACGTGCCATGGACCAGCATTGTACTTGTGTCCAGTTGTTCCTTTTTTGTCCTGGAAACTTGCCAGGGATAGGCAGCCCAATAGCTCAAGAACTAAGACCAGTCCACAGTCCATCACTTTGGGAAGCACTGATGCTACTGTAGCTGTTTGTGCCTGCTTGCAACAGGCAAGGTAAAAACCAGCTGCCTCTAGAATTCCTTACTGAAGGCTTTATCACACCAGCCTGTTAGCATAGATTCATAGAGTTGGAAGAGACCCCAGGGGCCATCCAGTCCAACCCCCTGCCATGCAGGAATACACACCAAAGCATTCCAACAGATGGCCATCCAGCCTTTGCTTAAAAACTTCCAAAGAAGGAGATTCCATCACACTCTGAGGCAGCAGCATATTCCACCACTGGGCAGCTTTGACTGTCAGGAAGTTCTTTCTGAGGTTCAGGTAGAATCTCCTTTCCTGCAGCTTGAATCCATTGCTCCTTGTCCTGGTCTCTGGAGTGTCAGAGAACAAGCCTGCTCCTTCCTCAACACGACATCCCTTCAAATATTTAAATATGGCTATCACGTCCCCTCTTAACCTTCTTTTTGTCAGACGAAACATCCCCAGCTCCCTAAGCTGCTCCTCATAGGGCTTCATGGCCTCCAGACCCTTCACCATTTTGGTCGCCCTCCTCTGAACATGTTCCATCTTGTCGAGATCCTTCTTGAACTGAGGTGCCCAGAACGGGACGAAGTATTCCAAATGAGGTCTAACCAATGCAGAATAGAGTGGTACCATTACCTCCCTTGATCTAGACACCATACTCCTATTGATGCAACCAAGAATCATATTGGCTTTCTTGGCTGCTGCATCACACTGCTGACTCATGTTCAGCTTGTGGTCCACCAAGACTCTTAGATCCCTTTCACACATATTCTTATCCAGCCATATGTGCCCCATCCTATATTTGAGCATTCAATTTTTTCTGCCAAAGTGTAGGACCTTGTCTCAGAGCAACTGTATTATTTAAGGAAATGAATGCCTCAGAGTGTGGTGGAGTCTCTTTCTTTGGAGGTTTCTAAGCAGAGGCTGGATGACCATCTTTTGGGAAGGCTTTGATGTGTGTTCCTGCATGGCAGGGGGTTGGACTGAATGGCCCCTGGGGTCTCTTCCAGCTCTATGATTCTATGAAAATATATCATTATAGAAAGAATCACTCTCACACCATCTCTGCAATAATGCTATGCTGTCAGTTTGGTGGTGCACATTCCTGCAGTCTTCTACACCACTCCACTGACCTCGCCTCTCTTCTATTCTCTCATCTGCACTGCCTAGCTCATGCATTATATAACTGCAGCATGCTGGTGACCACCAAGGCAGCACAAGTGTGTAATTGCACCAAAAAGAAAAAAAAATGTACTGGGGAATGGAGGAAAAGCAACATTGTTCAGCTGCACCATGACATCCTCTTTGCCCGAACACCAGAAGTGCGATGAGCTCACTCTGTTTGGGGATAAGGTGGGGAAAGGAGAGAACATCACCTACTGACACCACGTGACTGCTACAATATCAAAACGGCAATGGAATGACACTATCACACTAATACACCATACGACCCCTCCCGAAACTGCAAACCCCAGGATTCCATAGGATGTTGAAAGTGGAATCATAGCGTTATAACCATCTAGTGCAGAAATGGCCACAGTAGTGGAAATGCACCATTAGTGGAACCATTCATAGATATTTCCCATGAACGAATGGAAGCAACCCAAAAATAATGCTAACTCAAGTTGGCAACAGGAGGGTGACTATATCACATGATAAAGAGAGGTCAAAAACAGAACTAAAGCAGTGCAATCGTGCAACAAACCAGTGTGTGACAAAATATGAACAGCAAAACAGAGAGAAAAAAGGAAGACAGATAAACCTGCCTCATCAGCTCCCTCCAGAATGTTTTAAAAGCATGCTGTAGATCTATTAGTTTGGCTGCTAAAATGGAAATAAAAAGAAAACTGGAAGCTAGTGACAGGAAAAGAAAAAACACACACACACACACACCTACCTCTCCCTGGATATATTTTGGAAGAAGCTTTCAGGTGGTCTCTAAAAGGTTCAGTGTGTTTTCATTTGCTTACCTGATCTGGTTGTTTCACTTTGTATGCATGCATTGCTAATTTTAAACAAAACCTTTGCTGAAACATGTTGCATTTTTTTTTTTTGGCTGGAGTGTAGGAGGCTCTCTCTATTCTTTCCATGTTATCTTTGCCTCTGAGACCAAACTTTCTGTTAAAGAAGCCATGCTCAGTAACAACTATTTTGTTAAATGAGCAATGCTTGCTTTCCAAGCATGGTCATGTAAGGATGCTATGATATTGACTGTTTCACTTTTTGATCTCTTTCATAATTATGCCTCTGATTGAATTTCCTTATTTACAACACAGCTCTGCTTTGAATGAAAAAGTGAATTAAAAATTGGAAAAATTCCTCATTCTGCGCTGGGGAATATTCACGGAAGCTGCCCTCCTTCTCAGAAGCATCTTATCAACTGTCACCCTTGGAAGCAGAGGGGGAATGGGTGCCTTTTGCAAGCAGACCTAAGCAAATTGTATTTCCAACCCATCTGCCCAAACAGGGAAGAACTGCAAAATGTCTTCTTCATTATTTATTTGACTGCAGACGGTCTCATTGTGTTATACATAAAGAATTGTTTCAACTAGTTTGTTGGAAAGACTCCCAAACCTTCTATTATTGCAAAATGACCTACATAACCACTAAAATAAAAACAGTGCAGCTTTTCCTGGATTGCAGCATTTCAGAATGAAGGTGCCAGGATTGCATGTTCTTTTTTGAAGAAAAAAAAATACCATTAATCCATCAGTCCTTGTATGCAGAAAACTAGTTTTCAGCAAGAAAAAAGGTTACATATGGGGGGAGCATTTTCTTTTACATGGAGTAGCATCCAAATAACCCCCAAGTTCCAGTCAGTAGTGATACAGCTGAGGAAAGACTCTCAGAGCCCTACTCCAGCTACACCATGTTGGCTCTTGTTTTCTTGGCTCGATTTCTTCAGAGGAGGTTGGCCATGCTTTTTCTCTGAGGTTGAGAGAGCGTGACTTGCCCAAGGTCACCAATGGGTTCCCATGTCTGAAGGATTCAGACTCTGGCTTCCCAATCTTGCTGGGCTCAGCTTGTTTTCTGCTGCTCCAGAGACTAGGACATGGAGCAATGACTTCAAACTAGAGGAAAAGTGATTCCACCTAAACATCAGGAAGAATTTCCTGATGGTGAGAGCAGTTCGACAGTGGAATCTGCTGCTGCCTGGGAGCGTGGTGGAGTCTCCTCCTTTGGAGGTTTTAACAGAGAGGCTGGATGGCCATCTATCTGGAGTGCTTTCATTGCATCATCCTGCATGGCAGAATGGGGTTGAACTGGAGAGCCCTTGGGTCTCTTCCAATTCTAGGATCCCATGATTCTAAATATAAGGAGTTAGTTTCACAAGGGTACATTGATCTCATGATAAATCCAATCTCTAATGGGAGGCGATGCTTGAGAGAGAAGGCTCCAGTGGTGCTCACTCCCTCTGATATCTCAAAACTTTCCAGAAACTCCAGCATACGGATGTAAGTTGTCCCTTGTTCTCGCGTGCAAAAATGAAAAACTTTAGTTTTGTCCCTAAAAAGGGGAATTATGAACATTTTTGTGTGTTGATTTTTTTAGGGGGGCATCTTGGGACTTTTTCTGCAATGTAATAGTTTGGGCAAAAAAAAAAACATGCAAAAAAAAGGAGGTTTTTGCACAGGAAACATTAGCTGAGAATTTACATTAGGGCATCACTTGAAGGCACACAACAATGACAAGTGTGAAAGTCCAGGTGTAGAGTTACACATTAGTTGTGCTATGCAGTCTTTGTATTGAATAGCAATGTTGCCAAATTACAGCAAGATGCCAAATGTGCAGTCAATGCACAACCAAATGCGCATTGGCATCCATGTGTGCACAGATCCATAATGGCACCATATGCACAGCTCTGTTTCTGCCACCTTGAACTGAATGTAGGCATTTTACATCAGACAAAAAAGTCCACCCACTTCTGGGATGCAGCTTGCACGGGAGGGGGGACCCTGGACACCATGCAGTTGGCCATGCTGAGTTGGGGAGTTCAAGAATGAGGCTCTCCTTTGGCCATTTCTGCACTAGCCTGTTATAGCGCGATGATTCCACTTTGCAGTCGGCCCCTCCTGAAACCGCAAACCCCAGGATTCCAGAGGATGTTGAAAGTGGAATCATCGCACTATAACAGGCTAGTGTGGAAATGGCCTTTGTCTCCACCTACCCTTATTTTTACAATCATGGGTGGTGACAGCTGCTTGTTTGTACCACTCACAAAATGTAAGACCACGAGGACTCTTTCGAGCTCCTGAGAATAACAACTACTTGAGATATTGAAAGCAATTAGGAGTGAACACAATTTACAATTTATTATTATTTTTTAAATATACAGTGATATCCACATTATGGCACTTTTGCAGCATCAGCAGAAATGTTGGGTCTCTGACCCAAGACACTTACATTCCCACGGGAGTCTGACCAGCCAGGTGTGGCTCTCAGAGGAATTGGTCTTCACGCTCCTCAACGTTCTCCCCCTCAAGGTCCATCTCGTATTCCTCCATGTCAGAAAGCGGGTGTCCGTTGCCCCCAGTGATGTGCTCAGAGACTGTGCTGCGCATGGTGGCACGGGTGCTGCTGGGTGAGCGTTTGCGGGATCCCTTCGTCTTGGAGCGCCCGTGGCACATCACCTCTTTGAACATCTCCCGGAAGCGTGTGGACATCAGATTGTAGAGGATGGGGTTTGCCGCCGAGCTCAGGTAGAAGAAGACACCCGAGATGATGTGGACGTACTGGAACATGTGCAGCATCGCGTCGGTCCAGTGGGTGATGAAGCTCCAGACCAGCCTGTCAGTGTGGAAGGGTGCCCAGCAGATGCCAAAGACGACCACCAGCACAACTGGGAAGCAGAAAGGGAAAGAACACAGTGGTTAAAAAGCTGTGATTGTTTAGCCGTCCACAATAGAAGTTATAGTGCTATTATTCCACTTTCAACATCTTATGGAATCCTGGGGTTTGTAGTTTAGGGAGGGCCCTCAAAGGCTTTTGAGGCCCTTCCCTAAACTGCAAACCCCAGGATTACATAGGATGTTGAAAGTGGAATAATAGCACTATAACTCTCTAGTGCGGAAGTGGTCTGCGTATCGTCCAATCTGCCTGTTCAGTATCTCACTGAGCAAACAAGTGTAACCCTTGTGAAATGCTGGTTTGGCACCAGTGAGTGGGGACACCCCGAGGAAGGGGCTGCGTTTGCTGGTTGAATTCAGAAGGAGAGGAAGAGAGCTGGAGGCGGAGAGGAGCTGCAGTTCCCACGGCTAAGGACCAGGCCCTTTCCCCCTTGAATAACATGGTGGGACCTTCAGTTTTTAGGAGGGAACAAAAGGAAGTGCAATTTCTATATTGCACCTGCTTCTATTTAGTGTCCTTTATTTAAGCCGTTAGGATTTGCATCCAACTGTTCTAATGTTGCAGAACAAAGATAGAGACCCACGGTTTTTAAAAAAAGATTTCTTTATTGCTGGCAAACGTTGGCTGGGATCGTTCCCAAAACAAACCGATCCCCTCTCTTAGGTTTTACAAGCTTTTATACATTTCAGTGCAAATGCATCACATGTTTAAGACAGGAATCTGATGTGTTCCCACCCGTGTCTACAAAATGTTGCAAACCTTCTGTAACGCTGCCAATAGCTAGCACATCAAACCAAACTGATAACATTCCATTATACAAGGTTCCTTTGTCTCTCCTTCAAACACAGAGGGACTTCAATTGCAAAGGAAAGTAACTGCTTTTCCCTTACACCCAGAGGTCATCTAGACTGACCCAAAACTGCACATTCACCATACTAATACAACCAAACAGCACAGGCAGAAGAGTCCTGCAGTTAGGTCCTCCACCAGCACCTTTTTTGGATGCAGGGAACTTTCGGGATAGCACATATAAGTCAAATCTACTATATAAAAGTCAACGTTTGTCTGTGCCTTTGTCTCTTTGTCTGTGTCAGGCAGGCAAAGACCTCATACAATTGGCTATGTGAGACGAGAAGACCTCATATGATTGGCTGGCTGTGAAGATTCTATGGAATCCTGGGGTTGGCGGTTCCCGGAGGGGCCCTTAGAATTTTCAGGCAGAGAGCTCTTGGGCCTTAGGCCAGTTGCTATGGAGACGAGGCCTACCAACAATAAGGATGCCAGAAAACTTTTGGGAGGCATATGTGAGAAAAATTAAAGTGACATACACAACATGGGCCGTTTCCGCACCTTACCTTTTTTTGGCGCTGGGGTGCAGAGATTGCGCAAGCAGCCTCCAGAGAGAGGCTCTCGCATCCCCGCTGCTTCAGCTGCGCATGAGCTGCCTGCTCCCGAGCAGGTAGCGCAAGAACCCTGCCTCTTCCCTCCACAGCACAGCCTGGGAGTTTCCCAGGCTGTGCTGTGGCAGGAAGCGCGACCGCCGTGGCTCCGGAGGCTCCACATGCATGGCAAGTGCACGTGGAATCTGGGAGCAATGCGTGATCATGCACCATTTTCGACTGAAAGTGGGAAAAAATGCGCAAGCAGTGCCTGCCAGACCCTGGAGTGTCACGCAATTGGGAGTGTGTCATGCAGATTGCTCCTCACAATCGCACAATGCTCCAGGTGCCCTTTTGCATGGCAAATGCTGTGTGAAAAGTGCCATAGTTACAAGGTCTTTTCGCCACACACAGTAGATTGTATGGGCTCCATATGTGAGGAATCTCAAAGCTGGAATTCAAAACAAAAAATGCTTCCAGAAAAATGTAAAGCCATTGCACAAATTCAACAGAAAGCAAAAAAAATCAAAAACCAGTACATCAATGTCACCAGAGAACACAAATTGAATTGGGGACTATAGGGAAAAGTTACAGGCACTGGAATAGGCCTGTTGCTATGGAGATGAGGCCTAGCAGCAAGGAGGAGGACAATGTACTCCCCCAGGAATCCGAACTGTGTATGTAAATAATTCTGGTACTTTTTGTAGAGTATTTGCATGCGAAAGGGTCCCTCGAGTGTCATGCTATTGTGAGGAGCGATCTGCACGATGCACTCATAATCACATGATGCTCCAGGGTAGGGCAGGTGCCACTTGCACATTTTTTCATTTTCGGCTAGAAGTCGAAAATGGTGCACGATTGTGCATTGCTCCAGGGCCCCGCGCACATTTGTTGTCTGTGTGGAGCCTCTGGAGCCACGGCGGTTGTGCTTCCTGCCCCAGCGCAGCCTGGGAAACTCCCAGGCTGGGCTGCGGAAGGAAGAGGCAGGACTCTTGCGCTACCTGCTCTCATGCGGAGCTGAAGCAGCAGGGACGCGAGAGCCTCTCACTGGAGGCTGCTCGCACGATCCCCGCACCCCAGTGCCAAAAAAGGTAAGGTGCGAAAAGGGCTTCTGAATACAGATTGCACTGGGAAATATGGAGCAAAGCTACAGGAAATGGAGAAAACAGTTTAGTGAGTTCTTAAGAGGAAAATAAAACCCGCAGGCAACGCCGGGTAAATATGCTAGTTTAATACACAACTTTTTGCATTGTTAAATACATTTATCCCCACTTATCCATGAGTAACACATTCCAAGACCCCCTGTGGATGCCTGAAACTGCACAAATCAAGCCCTATACTGTCACTGGAAGTAGCCCTCTAGTTTCATGGGGACCACAGAGAGGCTTCCTACTACCAGACAGTATGATAGCTCTCTATTGTCCCTGCAAAGCTATAGAGCTACTTCTGGTGATACCAGAACTGTTTTTCCTGTGGTGTTGGTATTGGTGGAGGAGCAATTAAAATGGGAGACAGGCAGGCAGGCAAGGTACAGGTGGCAGGATCTGGAGCAGACTGTGTGGGTGCCATTGCCTAGATGCTGGGGACGGGTTGGGGCAAAAGGTGGAAGAGAGGAAAGTGAACCTGTCACCCTTTTCGCACGGACTTTCCCAAGCGAAAGAGCCCCGTGAGCCGCGCGGGAGTGGGAGCGCCGCTGCGCACGACGCACTCCCACTTCCGGCGCTCTCACGGGGCTGCAGCGGCGCGGGCGCGGGGTTTTTGATTTTCGCTAGCAGGTGAAAATCAACCCGCGCTCGCGCAACGCTCCTGGCGCCCACCCGCACTTACCTCTTGTGCGGTGCGTCGGGGCGGCGGCCGGGTCGCGCTTCCCTCCCTCCGCTCCTGTGGAAGGAAGGAAGGGGCGGGGCGGGGTGGTAGCGCGACGGATGCGACGGCACCCTGCTTCGCACGGGCGGGGGGCTGCTCGCGACAGCCTCCCGCTCGCGTGCGCGCGGGGGGGCGGGCGCGACTGTCCCTCGCGCCAGGAGCGAGGGACAGTCGCGCCCGCCCCCCCGTGCGCGCGCGCGCGATCGGGAAGCTGTCGCAAGCAGCCCCCCCGCGCGCGCCAGGAGCGAGTGACAGTCGCGTCCGCCCCCCCGCGCGCGCCAGGAGCGACGGGCTCCTTTCTTGCGCGCGCGGGGGGGATGGACTCGCGAGCCGCCGCCGCCTCCGGGACGGTGCCGTTTCCCAGCTGGTTCCTTCGGCTGCAGAAGGAACCAGCGGGGAACCGGCAGGCTCCCGAACTAGGCTTTTCCCGCAAGCCGCCCGCCCCCGCTCGCGCAAAAAGCCTAGTGCGAAAAGGGCCTGTGAGTTAAGTAACTGAAATCTCAGAAAATGAAACCACAAATAAGGAAGAGGGGGCGGAATACTATATATATATATTTATGGGGACTTAAAATTTGATTGTGGCCCTATAGAACCCCAATGCACATGTACCTACACGTGCATTGTGCATCCATGTGCAGTGCACTACATCCATAACCCAACTTCTGCAACCTTAAGTTGAATAAGGGCATTCTACTTCAGAAACAAAGAAACAAAAAAGTCCAATGCTCCCATAGGCATATTTACACAAGTATAAGTTATGAACAAGATTCCAGCTCACATGAATGACGTACCACCCTTTTGCTAACTTTGAAAATGTGTCGCTACTGGTGCAAGGACAATGGAATTACATAACCAGATACAAAGCATGGTAATTAACAGCTGTGGTCCCTCTCTGGAGCCTCATTTATTTAGATGGTTTCTCTTGCCATCATGTTTCCCCCTGTCAAAAATAAAATTGCAAGCGTACATAAAATTCAAATGTCATGTCCTGGGGAGTGTACAAAAAGGGAATGAGAGTATGCACAAAAGGGAAGACTGGGAGTTTGGGAGAAGTTTTTGATGCATAGCTGAGGGAACGAACACTACAGCAGTCTTGTCCTTGCAAAAGCTAAAAAAACCCCATAGGGCAAGATCCTACCTGGGGACTACACAGTTGAAATTAGCATTGCCCAAACTGTGGTCTTCCCGGTGTTTTGGACTCCGGCTTCCAGAAACACTGATAATTGGCCAAGGCTGCTGGGATTTCTGGGAGCTGAAGTCCAAAACACCTGCAATTTCTGCACTAGACTGTTATAGCACTATCATTCCACTTTCAACATCCTATGGAATCCTGGGGTTTGCAGTCCTGGGGCCAGCTGGCCCCTCCCTGAACTGCAAACCCCAGGATTCCATAGGATGTTGAAAGTGGAATGATAGTGCTATAACAGTCTAGTGTGGAAATGGCCCTAGTGTTTGGGAATTGCTGGTTTAAATCTAAGGCTACAACGGAGAAATTGGAGACAGCTTCTATACACGATGGTGTAGAAGAGGGTTTCATCAGAGGTTGCTTGTCATGCAATCGGGGAACCAAGTGACGCTGTTGGAATCCCAGTCCAACCCAACCATTAAAGGGACAGGGTGTCATGCCCCTCATGCCCCTGTATCATGACCCAGGGCCCTTTCGCATGCCGTCATGCCCCTCATGCCCTGTACCACGACCCAGGGCCTTTTCGCATGCCATTTCCCACACAAAATGGCCATGGGAGCACCGTGGGATCACAAAGACGGTTCTCTATGACGTTCTCGTGATCGCGCGCGCTCCCGTAGCGATCCCGCGGCAATCACGGATTATATCATTTTTGGCTCTTTGCCGAAAATGACCCATGATTGAGCATTCCTCCCGCGTCCCTCGCACACTTACCTGGCGTGCGGAACCTCAGGAAGCGCAATGGCTGCGCTTCCCCCCCCAGCGCAGCCTGGGAAACTACCCGGCTGCGCTGTGGAAGGAAGGGCCAGAGCTATAGTGCTTTCTTCCATCCAGCATGGAGCTGGTGCAGAGGGAAGCACAGGGAGTATTCAACCTCCTGTGGAATTCTGGGATGTGTAGTTTACTGAGACCCAAGAGCACTCTGGCTGATAATTCTAAAGGCATCTCCCTACACTGCAAACTCCAGGATTCCATAGGAGGCTGAAAGTGGAATGATAGCACTATAACAGTTTAGTGCGGAAATGGCATAACTTACTAAAATTCAAAAGGGCTCTGAGTCCACTCCCAAAAAACCCAAACTGTAAGAAGAGAGAAAATAAGAAAAGACAGAAAAATATTATTCTATCATTACACAGCCACCTAAGCAAACTGCTAGCAGCTGTATGTACAGATTATTGCATCCTCAGATTTCTTATCGCTCCAAAAAATCTGTAAACAGTTTCCACTCTTCCAAAATTTCTTCGAAACCCACCTTAGCATGGCCGTTTGGGATATTCAGCGACCTTAACAATCCAATCTGCTGCCGCTGGTGCTCCAGTCTATTTCCAGGTTTGAGAAAACAATATTATTGCAGTTGTTATAATATAATATGGAAGCAGTCCATATTTAGTATCTAAATCCTTATTGGTAAACTTGTTAATCTTTCAGGGGCCACAGGACTTGATTGACGTCTTTGCTTCAGCAGGCTAACCCAGCTAATTGTATTGAAATGAACATGTAATGGCCGTGATTTTGTTAGTGACATATTTTGCACAACTCAGAGGGCCTTTCTACACTCCGCTGTTATAGTGCTATTATTCCACTTTCAACCTTCTGTGGAATCCTGGGGCTTGCAGTTTAGGGAGGGGCATCTAGACTTCTCAGCCAGAGAGCTCTTGGGCCTCAGTAAACTACAAACCCCAGAATTCCACAGGATGTTAAAGTGGAATCATAGCACTATCACAGTGTAGTGCAGAAAGGGAGTTAAGCACAAGCATTGCTTGATTGAACAGGGTCCAAAGGGCCACACGCTACACCCCTGCACACCATCTAGAACAAGTATGAACAACTGTGGAAGGATAGGGGACCACATTAGTTCCTCAAGAGACCTTGGAGTTCCACAAACTCCACCTTCAGGACGCATGGGGCCATTTCCCACCATGTTTTGGGGCACTCCATGTCCATTTTAGGCCCAAGAGAGGCCTTTCTTTAACAACAGCAAGTGCATGGATGTCACTTCCTATTCGTTTCACAAAAATAGACCTCTTCTGGGCCTAAATTGGCCTAGGGCCCCTGCCCAAAATATGGTTGAAATGCCTCCACACCTCTAGAGGCAGTGGTGTAGGGATGGGGGGCAAGGAGGACAATGCACCCTAGGCGGCACTTTTTTAGGGGTGCTGCTGTTCCTTGCCTGCCCCCCATGCACTGTCACCCAGCCCTGTGCATCATTGCCCTGCACTTGCGCACCGATCCTCTGCCCCCACACCCCGCCCTCACGTGCTGTTGCCCACCCCTGTGCGTCGTTGCCCTGCTCCTCCCCCTCACCCCCCCCGCCCCTACCCTGCTCGCACAAAGCTATGCCACTGTCTAGAGGGCATTCTGGGACAAAAATTTGGGACAAAATGCATTTTTAACCTTGGGGAGGCAGGGTGCTTGTAAACATGATTCCTTCCATACTCTCCAGAGGCATTTGGAGCTAATACATTTTTAATGGATTTTTTTTTAACTCCCAAGAGGTCTGGCAGGGCACAAAAAAATGGCCCTGGGAAGACCATGTGCAGCCTAAGAACAAGATTTTGTGCACACAAGATCTAGAACCTCACTTGGCATTTTTTCAATGGTCATGGAGGAGAGACTGCTAGCCGAGCAACAGGGACTGACTCCCATCCCTGCTGCATTTCTCTAAAGAGATGGAATAGGAATAATCACACAGTATGTGGCACAATTAATATGTGACATGTGGGGGTTTCATAGATTGATAGAGCTGGAAGAGATTTCAAGGGCCATCTGGTCTAGCCCCTTTCTGCCATGCAGGAATGGACAATCAAAGCACTCCCAACAGATGGCCATCCAATCTCTGCTTAAAAACCTCCAAAGATGGAGACTCCACTGCACTCCCAGGCAGCGTATTCCATGATCAAACTACTTTTACCCCTCAGGAAGTTCCTCCTAATGTTTAGATGAAATCTCTCAGAATCATAGAATCATAGAGTTGGAAGAGACCCCAGGGGCCATCCAGTCCAACCCCCTGCTATGCAGGAACACCCATTAAAGCATTTCCAACAGATGGCCATCCAGCCTCTGCTTAAAGACCTCCAAAGAAGGAGACTCAACCACACTCTGAAGCAGCAGATTCCACTGCCAGACAGCTCTGACTGTCAGGAAGTTCTTCCTGAGGTTCAAGTGGAATCTCCTTTCCTGCAGCTTGAATCCATTGCTCCATGTCCTAGTCTCTGGAGCAACAGGAAACAAGCCTGCTTCCTCCTCCACATGACATCCCTTCAAATATTTAAACATGACTCTCATGTCCCCTCTTAACCTTCTCTTCTGCAGACTAAACATACCCAGCTCACTAAGCCGTTCTTCATGGGTAATGACTTCCAGACCCTTCACCATTTTGGTTGCCTTCCTCTGGACATGCTCCAGCTTGTCGACATCCTTCTTGAATTGAGGTGCCCAGAAGTGGACACAGTATTCCAGATGAGGCCTAACCAATGCAGAATAGAATGGTACCATTACCTCCCTCGATCTAGACACCGAACTTCTTTTCTTGAAGTTTGAAACCATTGCTCTTTGTCCTAAACTGAGAGGTTTACACTGTGCAATCCTAATGTGATATCTCAGGTGCCATCACAATCTCACGATGACAATGATGATGATGAGACCCCAAGGGCTATGCAGTCCAGCCCCATTCTGCCATGCGGGAAGACACAATCAAAGCATTCTAGACAGATGGCCACTCAGCCTCTGTTTAAAAACCTCCAAAAAGGAGACTCCACCACACTCCCAGGCAGCAGCATATTCCACTACCGAACAGCTCTGTCAGAGAATTCTTCCTAATGTTCAAGTGGAATCTCTTTTCCTGGAATTTGTCATCGCTCTGTCTCCTACTCTCTGAAGCAGCAGCAAATAGGCTTGCAGGCAGTGCATTCCATTGTTGAACTGCTCTTACTGTCAGGGCATTCTTCTTAATGTTTACACAGAAAGTCTTTTCTTGAAGCTTGAAGCCATTGCTCCATGTCCTAGTTTCTGGAGCAGCAAAAAATAAGCTTGCTTCATCCTCCATATGACATCCCTTCAAATATTTAAACATGGCTATCATGTCTCCTCTTAACCTTCTCTTCTCCAGGCTAAATATTCCCAGCTTTGTAAGCCTCTCCTCACAGGGTTTCATGGTTTCCAGACCTTCTACCATTCTGGTTGCCCTTCTCTGGACACATTCCAGCTTATCAGTATCCTTCCTGAACTGTGATGCCAAGAACTGGACACTTAGGCCCTTTCCACACCTTACCTTCTTCCGGCGCTGGGCTGTGGGGATTGCGCGAGCAGCCTCCGGCGAGAGGCTCTCACGTCCGGAGTCCTTCAGCTCCGCACAAGCTGCCTGCTTGCATGAGAGCCCCGCCTGTTCCTTCCGCAGTGCAGCTTGGGACCTTCCCAGGCTGTGCTGGAGCAGCAAGCGCGACCGGCACGGCTCCAGAGGCTATGCACGCCAGGTAAGTGCACGCAGGGCCTGGGAGCATTGTGTACCATTTTTGGCTTCTGAAAATGTGCGCGATCAGCTCCTGCCAGCCCCTGGAGCATCGCACAATTGTGAGTGTGTTGTGTAGATTGCTCCTCACAATCGTACAATGTTCCAGGTGCCCTTTTGCACGGAAAGTGCCGTGCGAAAAGGGCCAGTATTCCAAGTGGGGTCTGATCAAAGCAGAAAGGAGTGGTACTATGACTTCCCTCCATCTAGACACAGTACTCTTATTGATGCAGCCTAGAATCACATTGGCTCTTTTAGCTGCCTCATCACACTGTTGATTCATGTTCAGCTTATGGTCATCACCACCACCATTTCTTTTTCTGTTTTCAACGTGGGAGTCCCTGAAGACAGGAGAATCAAAGATAAAGAGTATGAAAGAATTATGAAATCTAATCTTTGAGACATGGAAACTGAGATTCAGCAACTCCAGGGAAAGAAAAATGAGTGTGGTTCCAGTAATGATGAGTGCTTTGGAAGCAATTCCATCTCAAACATCTCAACAAAATTGCTACAGGGAGGATCACAGGAGCACAGTTACAAAAAGTGAAACTGCTTGGAAAATGGCATGTCCTCTGACAGTACCTTATTGATTCCTAGATTTTTTGATAGAAACTGCATCACTGATGGCCAAAAACCCGGTTAACAACATTTGGGAGACAGTGAAACTGACAATATTTAGATGCTGAGCCACTGGGAGCCTTTAAACATATATTGCAGGTAGCAACTACAGTTTAGCAAGTCCAGCCCTTGCAAAACTTTAAGGCAATTTTAGAAATGTCAATGAAAACATTGAAACCAGATAGACAGAAAGTGGATGTGGAGGGTTGTTGTTGTTTTCTAATCAAAATGAGGTCTGGAACCTTGCTGGGTGTCATACACCTTTGTAAATCTCCTTATACATGTGGTTGTACTTTTTATGGTTGTTGTGCAATAGATGTGTTCAGTTCATGGTTGTGTGAACAGAGTTCCAGAAGTGTAACCATTTCACAAGGGTCTAAACCCTAACATCAGTCCCAAATGAGAGTCATTGAATTTATTCCTCTTATTTATTCCTGCCAGACACCACCTTCCTGTATCAATTGCTGCCCCCTTCCCAGGCGCTGGGTGTTTGAGCTTTCCAATATCCCTTATTTTCAAAGGCAAAAATTGTATGATATAAAACAAAAAACAGAAATTGAAACTTAACCTCAAAGATTACTCATTTAATATATCTAAATCACATCTCTTTCCCTCTCTTTCTCTCATGCATATCCTGACTAACCCTGACTCTGACTGTAACTAATATTTATCTCTGACCCAAACTAAAGGCCATTTCTGCACTATACTCTTACAGTGCGATTATTCCACTTTCAACATCCTATGGAATCCTGGGGTTTGCAGTTTTGGGAGGGGCCACTTGGAATCATAGTGCTATAACAGGCTACTGTAGAAATGGCCTCTGTCTTACCTACCCATCTTTAGGTATACACACTCAAAACCTTACCTACCCATCTTTAGATATACACACTCAAAACCCAGGTGGGATAGCGCACCTGGTCAGGGGGACAGTTCCACCTCCCCACCCCCAAGGTTTTGCCTGCTGATGCACATAAAAACCTTGTGGGCAGAGCTGAAAGAGATTGCAAACCCCTCCTCCAGTCTCATCCAGCCAGGTCTCTGCAATGCAAGCCAGGTCGGCGTGCTCATCTTGAATAGCAGTTGTTTTTCCATTCACTGACCTGGCATACAACAGCAGCATTCTCAACTGGGGGGGGGATCTCCAAGGCTAACCAGGCTATTTGACCTGGAAGACAGTTTGAGGGCAATGAGTACTCCTCTTCCACAGTATTGTAATTGTCCTTTCCCTCTGTATTTCCCTCTGCTCTGTAAGACTGCCTAAATCTGCGCACTCCCCTCCTTCCATTGGAAAACACATCCCTTCTGCATTGGACAGACAAGGCAGTAGTTATTACAAAAAACCAATGCAATATTCAGACAGGCAAAGGGTAAAAGCAGGTAACAAACCCTTGTCTCTGTTGGGCAGAAGGACAGGCTCCAATCCTCTTGTTACCCTCAGAGGGGGAATCCTTCGTTTGGTGTCACCCCCTTTGCTGGCGACCCTCTCGGAAGTGGACCTGCCCCCATAAGAGTCTTGCATTTATGTCCCAGACAGGCAAGGCAGCTGTGCTGGAGGGTGAGCAGTACCTGCTGAGTCAGAGGCCATTTCTGCACTAGGCTGTTATAGTGCTATTATTCCACTTTCAACCTCTGGTGGAATTCTGGGGTTTGTAGTTGACTGAGGCCAAAGAGCTCTCTGGCTGAGAATCCTAAAGGACCCTCCCTAAACTGCAAGTGTCATGATTACATAGGATGTTGGAAATGGAATAACAGCACTAGAACATGGTAGTGCGGAAATGGCCAGGGCCTCAGATCTGCAAAGAGGAGAGTCCCACAGAAGCAGCAGAGGTCCAAGGCAGCAGCAAAAGACAGCAACCTCTTCTACCTTACAGTCTCCAGATGGTCTCTGTGGTCCTTTCTTGGTTTGTCTCTGCTCAGGTGCTGTATAAATGCATGTAACATATATAACAGGGTTCCAAAGGATGTTGAAAGCGAAATAATAGCACTATAACAGTGTAGTGTAGAAATGGCCCTAAGACAAGGGAAGTGATAACACCCCTCTATTCCGCTTCGGTCAGATCCTGCCTGGAATAATACTGAGTCCAGCTCTGGACACCCCAGTACAAGAAGGACATTGACGAGCTGGACAGCGTCCAGAGCAATTGAGATGATCAAAGATATGGAAATCAAGCCTTATGAGGAATGACTGAGTTTGCTGGGGATGTTTAGCTTTGAGAAGAGAAGCCATTTCCGCACTAGGCTGTTATCGCGCTATGATTCCACTTTCAACATCCTATGGAATCCTGGGGTTTGCAGTTTTGGGAGGGGCCAGCCGGCCTGAGAGGTGATGTGAAGGCTATCTTTAAATACCTGAAGGGATGCCATGTAGAAGATGGAGTGTGCTTTATTTCTGCTGCTCCAGAGACTGAAACATGAACCAATAGATTCAACTACAAGAGAAGGGATTCCACCCGAGTATTAGGAAGACCTCCGTTACTATATGAACTATTCAACAGTGGAATAGACTGTCTCAGAGGATGCGGTGGATTCTCCTTCTTTGGAAGTTTTTAATCAGAGGCTGGATGGGCACCTTTAGTTGTGTCCACCTGCATGGCAGAATGGGGTTGGACTAGAAGGTGCCCATTTCCAACGCTATGATAATTGCCAGCACCCATGTTTTCCAAATTCAGATCCCTGGTATGCATATTAGCCCAGGCTCCTGCTGGATCTTTTTCCTATGAACGTTCCCCGCAGTGGATTATGTCTGTCTGACAATACAGCTGCACCTGGTCTCTTTGGCTTCTGGCCATTCTTTAATATTAATAAAATTAAACACTCTTCCATTAGTGGAAGTAATCAGACCTGTGGCCCTTTGCACATATGGGAGATTAGCAAGCCTCTGCCTCTTGGCAAAACTTGTTTTTCAATCAGCAAGGGGGGGTTAACCCTTTTTTTTACCATTCGTGTTCACCCTTGCCATCTCCTTGGATCAATTAATGATGTTCAAGGCTTGTTAGCTTGCTTCTCCAGGCATAAATATTGACAGATGAAACCAATCTGCCTTGTTTATCTATTTGCATTTTTAATCCACGTATTTCTGAAAGGACAGAATGGGTATTAAGCACCAATACATAGTTATTTTTTTTAAAAAAGCCTCTTACATATGGATGCTTCAGTCTGACTATGGAGCTCTGGCGACTGAAGCAGACTTCCACGCGTGTATACACACATAGCTGTCAGGAACCTCAGGTGCAAATATGACGCACATCCAAAACCACACCAAAGGGGCGATGACGTCCATACAAGTGTTGCTTTCGGTGGGATATGCACTTGAATACCTCTCTGCCTGTTTTCTAGAGCACATGGCCCTGCATACATATTTTTAAAAAAAGCATGACTGTACTTCCAGGGCAAACAGCACTATAAAAACAAGATAAAACCAGCAGTAATGGATAAAAGCAACACACTATAGGGTACTAAAATAAAACCAGAAGCATGCTGAACACTCAAAAAAGGTTCATCAGATGCTTAGGAGAAGAAAAACATCTCCACCTGCAAAGACCATAAGATAGCACCAGGCAAGCCTTTCTGGAGAAGGCTCTCTACAGAGGGTTGCTATCAATTAAAGGACCCTCTTTCAGGCAGCCTGTTTCAGTGGATTTGGAGGTGCATGTGGAAAAGGTTCTGTGATGATAACCTGGTAGCCAGGTAGGTAAATATGGAAGAAGGCACTCCTTTGGTATTGCTAGAGCTGCCATATAGGATGCCTTCCCTTTCCAGATACATCTGCCTCATACCCTCGAACATTTCACAGGCTAAAAATGGGACATGTGTGGCCAAGCAACATCAGAGTGTGGTCAAGATGGCAAAAGTTGTTAACGAGGAAGAATACAAAAGCTAAGAGATGCTGCAGCAGCTTGCTTTTGCCTGAGCCTACTGGAAAGGGCAAGATTCAGCCCCCTTCCCCTCTTCTTCCTCCTGCTGTGAGTTAACCAGTGCAAATTATTTTGTACTTTGGACTCAGTTTGAAGCAACTAAGGTAAGCTGAGGACAAAGAGGGGAAGTGGGAGGATGAAAGAGAAACTGGGACCTTTTAAAAGCAGCTGAAAAGGTGGGATGACAGAGGATTAAGAGGATCCCTGCTGCCCTCTTTCTTGGGGACTGGAATGTATGTTGAGCATTTCCAATCTGTCAGCCATTGCTTTGTTTTCCATATCGGCTGACAGATTTTAGTTAGAATGGCTCACTAGAAAAGATAAAAAGACAATAATGCTTGATAAGATAGAAGGTCGCAGGAAAAGAGAAAGACCACATTACAGATGGTTGGGCTCAATCAAGACCCTAAATACGCAAGACCTAAGCAGGGCTGTTGATAATAGGGTGAAATGAAAGCCTCTCATTTATATATTCTCTGTAAGATGAAGTTGACTTTATTGACTTGATGGCAGTTAACAACCACCACCACCAAGTTGTAATCCCGCGAGCAGACCCCATCCCGTGGAGTATAATTTTAATATTAAAATGTATCTAAGCCAGAGCTGACCGGGCTGGTGCACAGACAGTCAGGGTAGCAATTGGACAAAAGATCAAAGACATGAAATTTCCCGTCACATCCCCACAGGAAACCTTGGAAAGGCACATAGGCACACACAACTGGCCATCAACTCAACAATACTTTCAGGAGGTTGTCTGGTTCCCCCCAGAATGCTTGGAACAAAGCAAGGCATATCAAAGCAAGGTCCAGTTATCCAGTGTGACCATCATGCAGCCATCAGGCAGCTATCATGCAGCCATCAGGTGGCTATCATACCTCCATCATCCTTCAGACCCTTTCCACAACTCACCCATTTTTGGCGCTGGGGTGTGGTGCACATGCGAGCAGCCTCTGGAGAGAGGCTCTCGTGTCCGGGGTCCTTCGGCTCCACATGAGCTTCCTCCTCACGCAAGAGCCCCACCTCTTCTTTTTGCAATGCAATGCCTGGGACCTTCCAAGGCTGCATTGAGACAGGAAGCACGATGGGCCCGGCTCCCGAGGCTCTGCACACAAGTACATGCAGGGCCCCAGAGTGATGTGTGAGTGCGCAGCATTTTTGGCTTCAAGCCGAAAATGGAAAAATGTGTGCATGGTCCGTGTCAGGCCCTGGAGCATCACGCAAATGTGAGTGCGTCATGTGGACCACTCCTCACATTTGCACGATGCTCAAGGAGCCCTTTCACATCGAAAATGCCATGCAAAAAGGGCCCCAGTTTCGGCCATTATCCTTTCTGGGAAGAGGGTCTGACTCCAAGGCATGTTTTGCCCTATAACTAGACCCCTTTTTGAGACTCCATTTCAGAGCTCTCCCAGGCTCGACTGGCAGGCTGTCATTCTGTTGGTTAAGACTCCCCTCGGTCCCTTCCCTACACTGAATTTTTCTCCTGTTTGTCTTTTTCCCCAGCCGAAGACTTCTGGACAGGTACAGTATCACCCCCTTCACATTCCCTCCACTTTTCCCCTATCAATTTTCACCTCTTTCCATTTCGATAGCCCTTGCGCGCTCGCTTGAGCCTTTGATTCTGAGTGAGTGTGCTTGAATATATTTTCTAATACAATATCTTGAGTGAACGCTTAGTCTGGTTCTTTTGTGATCTGACTCCATAGACATTGGGGAAAATGACCCCAGGATTCCATAGGATGTTGAAAGTGGAATCATAGCGCTATAACAGTCTCGTGCAGAAATGAGGTTGGATGCTGTGTATCTACTCATCAGTGTCTTTAGTGTCTTGTTTGATTCACCTGAATTGCAGAAACAGTCCCTGTGCAACCTCCCCTGGGGCACAGTGGGAGAATCAGCTGGCACACTGGCAAATACACACACACAGAGCAAGGTGATGTAGCGCAATTGTCACTTAGTGAGTTTAGATTTATGCTACATAAATGTGAGTTTAGATTTATGCTACATAAGCATGATGAAGGATCTCAACTAAAACTGAGGTTGTGTGATGTAATTCTCTACATCTGGAATTATACACTGAGGGTGCTACACAACCTTTGTGTTGAAAGGCAACGTTTGGCAACTGAATAGAGACCCCATGCCATCACAAGGCTGCTGATTACAGGAAGCCTAGAGTGCCTTTCTTAAAGCAGCTTTGAAGGCACCACTTTGGCTCCAGGCAGAATTCAAAGCACTGGTTATGACAAGATCTACCCTAGTTCTAACTAAAATCTGTCGACAAATATGGAAAAGAAAACCATGGCCCCTAGACTGGAGACATTCCACACACTTTGAAAGCCCCAGATGACTTGAGTCCAGACAATCAAAACATAGTTTCACCCTATATGAGCCAGCCTGAGCTCTAAGATCTTTGGGCAAGGGCTTTCTTTCGGTCCCACCAGCTTTCCAGGTACAATTGGTGAGGACACAAGAAAGGGCCTTCCCAGTGGCTGTGCCCAAGCCGTGGAACTCCCTTCCACAGGAGATCTGCTTGGTTCCCTCTCTGCTCTCTTTCCGCAGGCAGGCTAAGACTTTTCTACGTAGGCAGGCCTTTCAGTTTCAATCATATGGCAGTAAGGCATTCAAAAGTGGTATGCTGTGTTTCTATCCTGCACTTTTTCAGTTATTTTTTAAATGCATTACTTTTAACCACCATGTAAAAATACTGTATATCTTTTTGGTTTTTATTGGTAGTTATTTCTCTTGTGCACAGGTAATAAATGAATTAAACTTCTTTGTGAGCAACTAGAAAAAAAATGCATTTTTACGCTATTTTTAACTATGTGCCTTTTTACAGAAATGTTGTTTGCTTATTTTTTTTTTTAATTTTGGCAAAATTCATTTTTAGCTAAACCTTTGTTTCAAATTATTGCAAGCCTCTTTGGTTCCTGTGCTGTGCGAAAGGTGGAGTATAAATTGGATAGACAGACAGACAGACAGACAGACAGACAGACAGACAGACAGACGGACGGACGGACGGACGGACGGACAAACAAATAGAGAGATAGCTATAAATCCAATGCCACCACATACTCAACTCCAATCTTGAGCTAAATTCAGATGTTCTTTATTGGACAAAGCTGTCCAACCTCTCCCACAGGGGAAGTTATATCAGACACCAGTAGGATTCTGGTCTCCAATCCTATTCTCTGGAACAGTGCTTCTCAACCTTTGGTCTTCTGCATATCTTGGACAGCAGCTGTCAGGCACCCTAGTCAGCATCGCCAATGGCCAATGGATTCTTGAGCTGAAGTCTAAAACATCTGGAGGATCCAAGGATGAGAACTACAGTTCTAGAACATGGATGGGGCATGCACAGCTCTCCAAATGGGGTTGGATTGAACCTCCTCATGGCCGCATAATGATAGGAATTGGGGTGACCTGTGGTTCCCATATCCAGGTCTTGTGAATGAATCCACTCTAGATTTTATTCCAGACTGCAAAGGAGCCATCCAAGGTGCTGAATATAGTTCGGTGATAAGGTTTAACATTTTGAAGTGCTCCTTTGAAGTGCAGAATAAGACTCAGAGTGTAAAGTCAACACACTCGTGACATGGGAATCACTGGCTATCCCTGTTGACAGTAGCAATCCCCTTTGGAACACTAAAATCTCAACATTTTAGCACTCTGATAATACCATAAATGCTATGGTTCCATTCAATGGAAACCTGGGTTTGCACTTTTGTGAGGCACTCGAGCTCTCTGGCAGAGTGTTTAAATAACCTACAACACTAGAAATCTATAAACCAGAAAGGTAACTGTAAGCCAAGGAGAGGCAAAGTCTGTTCTTTGTGGTTTCTGAAGGCAAGCAGCATTTCTATTTTGTGCGACTCCATTCTATGGAAACCAGGGATATGTGGTTCGGGAAGGTACTTTTAGTGCTCTCCCCTGAATGACAGCATTAGAGCTCTCTAGCAGAAAAGTCTATGTCTCTTACCAAACTCCAGATCCTAGGCTTCTGCAGGATGGCGCCATGGCGGTTAAAGTGGTATTGAAGTGCTATAATTGTATAGTGTGGAAGAGACTCTGGAAGGCCACACATTCCCTACCTCCTGTTCTAGAAGGGCCCTGAGTGCATGCCTCCATGACTCCCCACTTCCTAAGGCCCTTGTTTTCAACTTACACAGCATATTAGTCACCTGCCTCCTCCTGGCCTTCTTCTGCTGGAGGCGGACATTGTGGTAGTCACAGTTGCCTCCTGACTTGGCTTCAAGAGCTTCCAGCATCTTCTCTTTCCTCAGCTGTAGACCAATGAGGAGGTACAAGATGCTGATGACACCCATGGGCAGGAAGAAGAAAACGATGGTCGTGACCTGGATGATGAGGTTGTACATCAGGCGGGACTTCACCAGAGTGCAGGTGGCCGAGTCGGGGACCACCCCCCAGCACGGGACATAGAGGGTTTGGATCCCATGGAGGCTGGTATTTGGGATGGAACAGATCACAGACAACACCCAGACAGTGATGATGACCCTCTTGGCATGATTCTTGGTCACCACGTACTTTGCCTTCAGTGGGTGGACCACGGCAATGTAGCGTTCAACACTGAGGGCAGTGACGTTAAGGATGGATGCAAAGCAAACAGCTTCAAAGAGAAGGGTCTTGAAGCAGCAGCCACTTGACCCCAAGAGGAAAGGGTAGTTGCTCCACATCTCATAAATCTCCAAGGGCATCCCCAAGAGGAGCACTAGAAGGTCAGAGACAGCCAAGCTGAACAGGTAGTAGTTGGTAGGTGTTCTCATGAAACGGTGCTGGATGATCACCAGGCAAGTCAAAGCATTGCCCATCGCACCAACCACAAAAATCAAGAGGTATGTCGTGCAGATGGGGACAAAGAAACCCGACTGACGGGGTCCCAAGTACTTAATCCGGAGCTGCTCTGCAGTCATGTTCAAGACTTCAGGGTCACAGTAGCTCTGGTTGCCCTCCAGGTTGCTACCATTGCAGAGGTTCCCATAGGCTGACTTCAGGGGCATCTCAAGGCTGGAGAACATCAGTTCCCAGTTGGAACAGTTGGCAAAGGAATACATGGCCACAGGCTGGAACAAGAGAAGCATCGTTAGAAAGGTGGGGGAGCCAAAGAATGGGCCAGACAAGCTAAGGGACAAGTTTTGGGAGGCAGTGGTACCCCCTGCTATCATGGGCATCTTCACATGTCTCACAGGATGCATGCCAAATTAGGATTGCTGTAGTATTTATTTATTTGTAAGGATGTAATTCTTTACTAAGTTTTCCTCAAAGGAACCAAGGAATAATTTTAACAATTTTCTTCCCACTTTTGGAAGTCTTCAGAAACCACACAGTTTTTGAAGCCTAGTTGTAATTTGATCCTTATTCTGCACATAATTCACACATTGATTTGGACAGAAAACAGCATTTTCTGTGCAAGGAGAAGCATTTCTGTGTAAAATTTTTCGTCTGTGTAGAAAATGCTATTTCCTGTGCAGAAAAGGTATCTCTCCACGCTGATCAACCGGCACAAAAGATCAACCATGTGCAAATTTTGTGCAGAAAAAAAAAATAACCAACTATAGCATTTTCTGTACAGAAAATAATAGTTAATTGGTGACTGTCAATGAATACCAGGTGCTGTAGGCTATATTTCAGAGGAAGGAACTGGCAAAACCACCTCTGAGGATTCCTTGCCTAAGAAAACCCGATGAAATTCATGGGGTCACTGTAAGTTGACAGGCGACTTGACAAGGAGACACACAGTTAGATATCAGTTATTACTAAACTAACTAATCCATCCTTGCCATCACAGTGCCTTTGACAGAATGGCAAATTCAACACTTATTTTTGCCCATCTCTCTTCCTATGCTGCCTTTAAAGAAGTTATAATGTTAAAAGAACATTTTCTGAATTTAACTTACATTTTCCCTCTCTTTCTTCTTTTAAAAAACAGAATCAAATCTATTTTTAAATTTTTGGCATCATTAAAAATCTTGATAAATTCATCAATAAAATAAGGGCATTGATTCCACTAGCCTTGCCCTATTATAGATGGCATCAAGCTCGCTGGAAACGGAGCATCCCTTTGTCCCCTAAAACAAGCTACGCCATTTCCGCACTAGCTGGTTATAGTGCTATTATTCCACTTTCAACATCCTATGGAATCCTGGGGTTTGCAGTTTAGGGAGGGGCCTGGAATAAAAGCACTATAACTGGCTAGTGCAGAAATGGCCCTAGTCAAATAGACTGGAAGTTGCTGTTGTGTCCCTTCAAGTTATTTTCAATTTATGGTACCCTAAAGTGAACCTATCGTGAGTTTTTCTTGATAAGATTTGTGCAGACGGTTTGCCCTTGCCTTCCTCTGAGGCTGAGAGAGTGGGACTTGCCCAAGGTCACTTGGCAGTTTTTATAGCTGAGCATCTATCTGAACCCCGGTCTCCCAGAATCCTTGTCCAATAATCAAACCATCACACTAGCTCTCTTTAGATTTTAAGCCGTTTTTGAAAATTATCAACTATATTCAAAGGGTCTGCAGATAGGCAAGAGAATGGACTAAAATTGTTAGCTGGATTGCACAAGGCAAGCTTGTTTTCTGCTGCTCCAGAGACTAGGGAACAAAGCCATGGGTTCGAACTACAGGAAAAGAGATTCCACATAAACCTGAGGAAGAACTTCCTGATGACAAGAACTGTTTGGCAGAGGAATAGGTGGCCTCGAACTGTGGAGTAGCCTTTTTCTTTGGAGGACGTTAAAGAGAGGCTGGATGGCCACTTGTCCGGAGTCCTTTAATTGGGTCTTCCTGTATGGCAGAAGGGGGTTGGACTGGACGGCCCTTGGGGTCTCTTCCAACTCTATGAGTCTATGATTCTATAGTTCTATTACCAAATGACAACCGTAATATTTAAGAGAGCCAGTGTTGGTGTAATGATTTGAGCATTGGACCTTGGAGACCAGAGTTTGATGCCCCACTCAGCCATGGAAATCCACTGGATGACCTTGAGTGCATCACTCACACTAAGCCCCCAGAAAACCCTGTGATAGCTTTGCCTTAGGGTCATCATGAGTAGGAAACAATTTTAAACACACAACAAGCAACATCCGAAAATGTCTATCCAGAATGACACCTGGATCAGCTGTGGTGGTTCCCTTTATTGTCTGTTTATATATTGCATAAAGGGCAGCCAGGTGTTCTGAAATCCATTGCTTTTCTCCATGTTTCATTGCTCTAGTCATACATAGTTAACTTTTCCACCCATAAAGCAGAATCAGATCTTGAATGAATGAGAAACCTCATTGATTTCCATTGCAACAGAACCAAGCCCAGCTGACTCATGCTGCAAATGTAGAGGCCGAGATTCCATTTGATGCTGGTGGCACACAACATTCTCACGAAGGGTACTTACAAAGGAGGTCCAGGAAAGTTATGTCTATGAATTGAATTTTCTTTTTATGTTTCTGCAGTATTGAAAAAACCTTGGACAAAAAAAAAAGGAAAAGGGAAAAAAGAATCCTGGACAAGACTCTTCACCATTTGGGACATAGGTCCTTTTGGCCCTACACTGTGGCTACGTCCGCACCACACTGTTATAGCGCTATTATTCCACCTTCAACCTCCTGTGGAATCCTGGGGTTTGCAGTTTAGGGAGGGGCCTTTAGAATTCTCAGCCAGAGCTCTTTGGCTTCAGTAAACTGCAAACCCCAGAATTCCATAGGAGGTTGAAAGTAAAATAGTAGCACTGTAACAGTATATTACAGAAATGGCCTGTTATAGTGCTATTATTCCACTTTCAAGATCTTGTGGAATTCTGGGGTTTGTAGTTTCCTGAGGCCAAAGAGTTCTCTGGCTGGGAATTCTAAATGCCCCTCCCTAAACTGCAAACCCCAGGATTCCATAGAATGTTGGAAGTGGAATAATAGCACTACAACAGTGTAGGGCAGAAATGCAAAATTTGTGCAGTTATTTTCTGCTGTTGTTCGTCTGTTCTTAGGGGATTCTGGAAACTAGTCCAAAATGAGTTTGAACTGTAGCTCAAAACAAATAACTTTCCTAACCACTGGGAAGCCTCAGCCCAATTTTGCTGAGCTGAATTTTGCAAAGTCATCTTCACAAACAGAACTCAAGTTATCACACAAAGCCAACGTTGCCTTCAACAGGGAAAACCTATGGAATCATAGAGTTGGAGGAGACCACAAGGGCCACCAAGTCCAATCCCCTGCCATACAGGAATACATCATCAAAGCACTCCTGACAGAGGGCCATCCGACCTCTGTTTAAAGTCTTCCAAACAAGAAGACTTCATCACACTCTGAGGCAGCATATTCCTCTTTTGGACTGCTCTCACTGTCAGGACGTTCTTCCTAATGTTTATATGGAATCTCTTTTCCTGAAGTATGAAGCCATTGCTCCATGTCCGAGTCTTTGGGGCAGCATAAAACATGCTTGGTCCATCTCCCATATGACATCCCTTCAAATATTTAAGCATAGCTATCCTGTCACCTCTTAACCTTCTCTTCTTCAGGCTAAACATACCCAGTTTCCTAAGCTGCTCCTCTTAGGGCTTCATGGGTTCCAGGCCTTCTACCATTTTGGTTGTCCTCCTCTAGACACATTCCAGCTTGTCAATATTCTTCCTGAACTGTGGTGCCCAGAACTGGACACGTATTCCAGGTGTGGTCTGACCCAAGCAGAATAGAGTGGTACTATTACTTCTCTCAATTTAGGCCATTTCCGCACTAGACTGTTATAGCGCTATGATTCCACTTGCAACGTCCTATGGAATCCTGGGGTTTGAAGTTCCGGGAGAGACCTGACGGCCCCTCCCAAAACTGCAAACCCCAGGATTCCATAGGATGTTGCAAGTGGAATCATAGTGCTATAACAGTCTAGTGCGGAAATGGCCCTAGATTCTATAGTCCTATTGATACAGCCCGAATCGCATTGCCTTTCTTAGCTGCTGCATCAAACTGCTGACACGTGGTCAGCTTGTGGTCTACTCAGACTCCTAGATCCCTTTCACATGCATGTGTTCTTTTCCATTTTTTCAGTCAATTTGGTGGAGGTCTGCTGTCTAATGGGATTAACACAGCAGAAACCCCAAATCAGATGCAGCAAAGTAGCTGTAGTTGTGCTTTCTTTTCTTCATATCTTAGTGAAACAAAAACAAAATTAAATAAAATAAGATTTTTTTTTGGAAAACTGGCCCATCAGGCTTCCTTCGGAGAGGATACATCTCTGTCTCCCTTCAACAAAAGTACTACCTAATCAGAGGTAACCTTTATTGAGGGCTCAGGTACCCTAAAGGCACCAGATCCTATTGGATCTTGGAAACTAAGCAGGGTCAGCCCTGGTTAGTGCTTGGACTGGAGACTAACAATGCTGTAGATCATATTTCAGAGGAAGGAACTGGCAAAACCATCTCTGAAGATTCCTTGCCTAAGAAAACCCTATGAAATTCGTGAGCTGGCCTTAAGTTGACAGGAGATTTGGAGGCACACACAACTTTCACTGAGTTGAAAGGGACTTATTCAAAAGCTTAAGTGAACCTTTAACCTGAGAGTGCATCTAGGCGTAAGCACCACTAAATACAAGAGGACCTAAGGTCTGAGTGTTTGCTGGTTCAGAAATCAGGATGGTGGTAAATCTGCACTGGGTTTTAGTCTGAACTTTGAAGGAGCACCTCACATGCTGAATCTTACCCTCAAAACAAGTTCAGCACCTTGGATAGCTTCTTTTATTTTTTTTAATTTTTTTAATAAGTAATTTTGATTAAAATTTTAAATGAGCTTTTAACTTAAGACTAAAACCTGCAGCTGTCTTAAGACTTCACTGACACAGAAGCTGGTACGTACAGAATACCTTCTCTTTTGGTTAATTGGGTTGCTGATGTGTAACATTCCCCCACTTACCAGAAAGGGCTTGCCGTCTTGCACACATTTGCAGCCATACTTTTCAAAGAAAGTAAAGACAAGCAGAGATGTGCTGGCTATGGCATCATGGGAACTGACACAGAAATTGGAGATCTGGAAAGATACAGCAGGGCATTGCATCCGAACGCTTGTCTATCCTCGCAGAGAATGATGGCCAAGATTGTACACCAAGATTGTACACCATAACTTTATAAATCCATAGCTATGTTGCAGATGTACAATCAAACCCTCTTAGGGAACTGTAAAGATGCCCATCTGGGCATTGGCAAGAGTGTTCTGATGCACAGTGATGTTTCTGATGTGTTTCGACTGCTTCCAATGTGCATTGTGCCCTCTTGGTGGGCATTTGGCACCTCTGGTTTGCATTGGACACTCTTCATGTTCATTGGGCCCTTGAGATATGCACTGGGCACTTCTAATCCACACTGTTGTGCTCTGGCACTTCCCAGCTAGTGTTCAGATGCACATAGGGACTGCCCCAATGTGCACTGGTGTGCATTGCCCATTGGGAGCCTGGCGCATCAATAATTCCACTGGGTCCCATTGCACAATGGATTTGTGTGCCCTACAATGTCTTGGCAGCCCCAAGGTGAATGCAGACATTCAATTCTATTTTCTGCTCATGTAAGCCCACTTACAAAGATGTACAAAATCCATCTGCTAATATTATATCCTCTGCTAAAGCATCAAATTCTCTCTTGAGTGGATATTTTATTTCTAGTGATAAAAACTTTCCAGACATTTGAGGGCTATATAGATAAAAGAGGCCCCTTTGCTAGGTTTTTTTTCTTCTTTTTTTTTTGCTGGAGAGAAAAAAGAGACCTTTGGGGAAAATGGAAAAATCTATGCACTGTGTTCTTTCTGATCCAGCTTTAATACTTCTAAAAACAAGAAATGTGCTCTGTTTGATAGGCTTCTTAGCAACAAAAATGGACTGTTTGCTATCTTTATGAAACTAGGAAGTGTAAACGGCTTTGTTTTATTTGAGCTATAATTACAAACTGTACCTCTTCACGGAGATGGAGCTGTGAATAGCTACATTTTAAGGCACACAGTACATAGCTTCCTTTTTGGCCAGTTAGGAAATTGGTTGTGGGGAATAAAAGTTGAATATAGAAACCATTAATGTTTTACTAAAGGTAGGTTTTCTAGTGGCCCCTTGCTATCCACTAGGGTTTGTTCTATGACTCCCCCCCATGGATACCAAAATTTCTAGATGCTCAAGTCCCATTATGTACAAGGGTGTAGTAGAATAGAGTCTCTTATATAAAATGGCAAAATCAAAGTTTGTTTTTTTGGATTTTTTCAGACATATTTTCAAGCCACTGTTGGTTGAATCTGTGCATACAGAATCCACAGATATGAAGAGCCAGCTGTATTATCTTGACCTGGCAACTGAACATTATTGTTTAGTCACATAAGAAATCAAGAAATAGTTGAAGAAATCCACATTTTTATTATTTTTTAAAGAAGAAAATCCCAGAAAATAAATATCCGTAATGCAACTGAGGTTCACGCTAGAGATATTTACTGGAGGTTTTAAAATAGAGTTCTGAACTTTGGTTTTTAAAGGTGGGAGACTTTTGAACAGAGGCTGAATGGCCACCTCTTAGGAAAACTTTAGCTTTGGATTCCTGCTCTGGCAGGGGGTCTGTGAGAGATCCCCTTGCCAGGCTGGGCCCACAGTTCCAACTCTGGGTCCCTGACACTCATCTTGCCCCTTTCCCCCCTCCTACTCCCTTCCTGGATTGGGTCCTTGGGCTTCAAGGTGACCCCCCTACTGAGGACCAGTAACTGTGGCCATTTCTGCACTAGACTGTTATTTGCTATGATTCCACTTTCAACATCCTATGGAATCCTGGGGTTTGCATCCTATGGAATCCCGACTGGCCCCTCTCAAAACTGCAAACCCCAGGATTCCATAGGATGTTGAAAGTGGAATCATAGTGCTATAACATTCTAGTGCGGAAATGACTTGTGTTGCTTTGGTGGGTTCACTGTGGTAAGCATGTCCAGGGCCTCCACAAAACCCAGTATGAACAGACAGAAACAGTGTTAAAACAAACAAATGGACACTTATATTACAATACAAGAAAATAACATGTTAACCCTTGAACTCCTTGGTCATTTACAGCTTCCCAAAACCACGGTCAATCCATTCCCCTGACTCTCTTCTCTGTCTCTCTGTCTCTCTGTCTCTCTCTCTCTCTGAAAACTGTTCCCTGCTTCTGTGCCAGCTTTTCCCCATCTGTCTTCTGACAGAGGGCCTTTCTGCACTGCACTATTATAATGCTATTATTCCACTTTCAACTTCCTGTGGCATTCCAGGGTTTGTAGTTTCCTGAGGCCAAAGAGCTCTCTGGCTGAGAATTTTAAATGCCCCTCCCTCAACTGCAAACCCCAGGATTCCATAGGATGCTGAAAGTGGAATGATAGCACAGTGTAGTGTGGAAAGGCCCAGAGACAAGCCTCAGTTTTATAACATCTCCTCCTTGCAGCCCCCTGCCTTCATAGCATTCCCTGAGCTGTGACTGGCTGCCTTTAGTCAGGCTTGTCGACCTCCAGCCTTCATAGGATTGGACTAGATAATCTTTGGGTTCCCCTTTCCTTTTTTTTTCTGGGGCTGTTGGAGCAGCAAGATGGTCAATTGTGTTAAGAAGGTTTGGACTGTGGTTAAATGTGGTGCCTGAGATGGAACTTGTCTGAAGAAGAGGAGAAATTAGTCTGTGCCCTTGCTCATTCTGCAGCAAAACCAATGTGAAGAAGAAAGAAGGGGCTATTTGGCATTATGAAAACAGTGGCTGGACATACAATACCAGTGCCATGGGGCCAGCTCCTTTTCTGCTGCTCCAGGGACTAGGACACAGAGCAATGGATTCAAATAACAAGAAAAGAGATGTCACCCAAACTTTAGGAAGAACTTCCTGACAGTAAGAGCAGTTCCACAGTAAAATCCACTTCTGTGAGGGAGTGTGGTGGAGTCTCCTTTTTTGGAAGTTTTTAAAGAGAGGCTGGACGGCCATTTGTCGGGAATGCTTTGATGGTGTCCTCCTGCATGGCAAAATGGGGTTGGACTGGATGGCCTTTGTGATTGCTTCCAGCTCTATGGGTCTATGATTCAATGGCCATTTCCACCCGACACTATTACAGTGGTATCATATCCGTTTCAACCCCCTGTGGAATTCTGGGGTTTGTAGTTTACCGAGGCCCAAGAACTCTTTGGCTGAGAATTCTCAATGCCCTTCCCTAAACTGCAAACTCCAGGATTCCATAGGATGTTGAAAGTGGAATAACAGCACTATAACAGTGTAGTGAAGAAATGGCCTGTGACTTCAGCAGTGACAGTGAAATCAGTTATTAAAAGACTGTTGGAGTTAAACGACCAGTGCAAATCTATTTTTATTCAAGCGCTGTCGTCTTTTTCCATTCTGTGAACTCTAGGATTCTATAACCTGGATTCCAGCAAGACAAAAAAACAAATCCAACAGTAAATAAAGTTTTGCCAAAATGACTAAACTGAGACAATTCTACTTTGGACATATGACGAGATGGCATGACTCACTGGGAAAGATGATAATGCTCTGTAAATTCTGAAGGCAGTAGGGAAAGAGAAAAACCGCAATACAGGTGGATTGATTCAATAAGGAATCAATAAAGCCACCATTCTGAGTGTGGAAGACCTGACCAGAGCTGTTGAAAGTCATGTTGGATCTCATTCATTGGTCTCAGTAACTCAAAACTGACTTGACCGCACATAATAATAAGATATAAATTACTTAGGTGTAAGTAAGAATGACTTGTTAAGCTTTATGACTGCATGAAAACTCAGGCCCTTTTCGCAGCGCCAACGCTCGCGCGACGGAGGAGGGCGGTTCGCGCAAGAAGCCTTCTCCGGGAGGCTGCCGCTTCCCCTCCTTCCTTCCGCAGGCGAAGGAACGAGTGGGGAAGCGGCAGCCTTCCGGAGGTGGCGGCAGCTCGCGCGTCCGTTCGTCCCCCCGCACGCGCGAGAAAGGAGCCTGTCCCGTCCATCCCCCCCCCGCGCGTGCGAGAAAGGAGCCTGTCCCGTCCATCCCCCCCGCGTGCGCGAGAAAGGAGCCTGTTCCGTCCATCTCTCCCCTGCGCGTGCGCGAAGCAGGACGTGTCGCGTCCGTCACGCTAGCGCCCCACCCCACCCCTTCCGCAGGGGCGGAGGGAAGGAAGCGCGACCCGGCCGGCTCCCCGACGCTCCGCACAAGAGGTAAGTGCGCGCGGGCGCCGGGAGCGTTGCGCTAGTGCGGGTGATTTTCACTTCGAAGCGAAAATCAAAAAACCCGCGCTGGCGCCGCTTCAGCCCCGTGAGCCCGGCGGAAGTAGGAGTGCGTCGTGCGGAGCAATGCTCCCACTCCCGCGAGGCTCACGGGGCTGTCGCGCGAGAGAAAGTCCGTGCGAAAAGGGCCTCAGTAATAAATCACAGCCATTCATATATATGTTTGAATAGTTGAAGGGATTTCATATGGAGAACAGAGCAGGTCTCTTTTCTGTTGCTCCAGAGACTAGGACACTGAGCAATGGCTTCAAACTTCAGGAAAAGAGATTCTACCTAAATGTTAGGATGAAATTCCTGGTGGTAAGAGCAATTCAAGAATAGAATATACTGCTGGCTGGGAGCGTGAGAGTCTCCTTCTTTGGAGGTTTATAAACAAAGGCTGGATGGCCATCTGTCCAAGGGAGGGCTTCCATTATGTATTCCTGCATGGTAGAAATGGGTTGGACCAGATGACCCTTGGGGTCTCTTCCAACTCTATGATTCTATGGTTCCATAATCTATCTATGTATCTATCTGTCTGTCTATATATCATGTCATCACAACTGAAGACTACCTTTGGGCTCTGAAACTGATTTTATTTCTGATCTCAAACACCTTGCCATGAGTCTAACGTCTTTCAGGGCAGGCATTTTCTGCTTTTCGACAACTCATTTTTCAACATTCAACTCTTTTCACCATTGTAAATTATAGGCATTGTACCGTTCTTTCGGCGTGGGGTCCGCTGTTGGGTCAGTCCTCCTCCTCTTGCCTTCTTCCTGTAGGGATCATGGGGGAATCACGGAGGCTCTCCAATCTTCCTGAAAGAACAAAAAGGCCTTCAACTGCCTACGAAGGGATAGCAGAGAGTACACCACATTAATATCCCTAGGAAGGGAGTTCTAGGGCCTGAGAGCAGCCTCTCCTTTGTTCACTATGGAAAAAAAATGCATTAATCAAAACAGTATGAAGGCAAAATATTAAACACTTCACTAGTGTTACTGCGGTAGATAACCCTATCCCGGGGTTAATTTAATTTAATATTAAAAATATCTCCACGTGCTTGAGAGGTCCCCCAAATGAGCACGTAGGCAGGCACGGTCGAATGGCCGAAAACAGGAAAAACCTGGTCAGGCCAGTAAACCCATAGTCACGTAGCCCCAGGAGACCTCCAGACGTGTAAAACATAAAATACACAAAGAGTCCTCAGCCCCGAGGAGCCGGCTTGAGGGGATTAACACATCTGACAAACAGCCCGTCAAGCAAGGACAATTTGCATACAGCTGAGGCTTTGACAACCCCAGCAAATCCAATCATGCAAAAGATGTTTACATATTGGAGCTTTGTTCTAGCTCTTCCACCTATTGTTCTTCCCGGGAAAGGATTAGCCCTCCAGGTACCTTTTCCCCCATAAATAGACCCGGTTTTTGAACGGCTCTTTGGATCGCTCTCAGTTTCCCAGCAGACCGTCACTCCGTCCTTTGAGCTATCCCCTCAGCCCTCCACGTGCTGAGTCTCATCTCTCTCTCCGCTGCCGTCTCGGACCTCCGGACTTCAGGACCAGGTGCAGTATTCCCCAGCTGTAACCCTCCAAAGTCCCCTATCCAATTTCCTCTCTTTTTATTCCTCGCTAGGTCTTGAGTGAGTGAGTGCGTAAGTGTGTACGTGCACAAGTCTTTTTTTTAAATAAAATCATTTATTAGACTATTTTGCTTGGTTTTTGGCTTGGCCTGACCCTGTAAACACTGGGTAAAAAGACCCCGCTAGGTTACCCTGCCTCTCGCATTGCTATTGCTTGTGCTCTGGCTAGTTTCCATTCCCCATCACGTGGAGCACATTGAGGTGCCCCCCAAGGGACCCCAGAAATCAGGGTAACACTAGTACAGGTGATCTAAATTCACTGACCCTCTAAACTGGGAATACACTTACTGTAGAATATGGAGTCTCAGGCCATTTCTGCACTACACTGTGATAGTGCTATTATTCCCTCCCAAAACTGCAAACCCCAGGATTCCATAGGATGTTGAAAATGGAATCATACGCTATAACAGTCTAGTGCGGAAATGGCCTGTGTTGCTTTGGTGGGTTCACTGTGGTAAGCATGTCCAGGTCCTCCATGAAACTCAGTACGAACAGTCAGAAACAGTGTTAAAACAAACAAATGGACATTTATATTACAATACAAGAAAATAAGATGTTAACCCTTGAATTCCTGAGTCATTTACAGCTTCCCAAAACCACAGTCAATCCTTTCCCCTGACTCTGCCTCTATTCCGTCTTTTCCTCCCTCCCTCTCCCCTCTGAAAACGGTTCCCTGCCTCTGTGCCAGCTTTTCCCCATCTGCCTTCTGACAGAGGGCCTTTCTGCACTGCACTATTATAATGCTATTATTCCACTTTCAACCCCCTATGGAATTCTGAGGTTTTTAGTTTACTGAGGAGGCCAAAGAGCTCTCTGGCTGATAATTCTTAAGGCCCCTCCCTAAACTGGAAACCCCAGGACTCCATAGGATATTGAAGGTGGAATAATAGCACTATAACAGGCTAGTGCAGAAAGGGCCTCGGTTATCAATGCAAATATCTGAGTACTGTATAAAGCATACTAGCATGAAAGAATCTTGGATCTGAATTGAGTCTTGGCTGCCATAATACTGTTTGGAAACATAGCTTTTCACAGTATGTCATTGGTCATAACAGAAAGAAAGAAGGAGAAATAACATATAACAGAAAATGTTTTTCCTTCCATTGCCTCCACTATACTACATATTTCCAATCCAAGCCTTGGAAAAATAACTTTGGCACCTACCATTGTTCAGGATTTTCCCAATTTTTGCAACCGTATCCATTTCTGTGTGCTACTAAAAGATATTTAGGGAGCTGACGGTCTGAAAAACAAATGGGCCGGAACCATCCCAGAACCAGGAAAATTATTTGGTAAACGTATTTATGGTGATGGTGCCAAGGTATCTACCATCAGGGGGTTGGACTGGATGGCCCCTGTGGTCTCTTCCAACTTTATTATTCTATGATTATGCCATATAGGCCATTTCCGCACAAGGCTGTTACAGCGCTATGATTCCACTTTCAACATCCTATGGAATCCAGCTGGCCCCTCCCGAAACTGCAAACCCCAGGATTCCATAGGATGTTGAAAGTGGAATAATAGCACTGTAACAGCCTCGTGCGGAAAAGCCTATAAAAACAGCTTTTTTACTTAACTTTCTTGTGAGTAAATAGTTAACCT
Organism: Ctenosaura bakeri; assembly: GCA_948474755.1. Lineage (NCBI taxonomy): Eukaryota > Metazoa > Chordata > Lepidosauria > Squamata > Iguanidae > Ctenosaura > Ctenosaura bakeri. Next base: position 552,005 of record CAOLHI010000697.1, read on the forward strand.
CTGTTACTTTTTTAGAAAGCATACACATTTGAATGCCACAAGCACAAGCACCAGCTTATGGAACAAAGCACTTCTCTCTTGTTCACCGTTCTCCTTTGATATTCATAGAGGAAGAAGTTGTCAGAGGTGGCAACTTTAGCAGGCCTGATCCAGTAGTTCCTAATCTGCCTGAAGGGGTTTAAAATCTGGCTAAGGTGAGGTGGGAGTAGAAAACAAATTCGTGCTTTGCAAATAATCAGATCTGCAAATCTGCAAGTGTGGGGGAGGCCTGTAATCACAATTGAGTCCCATAAACTGAAAAGACAGCAAAGGACTTGAGCTTTTGGCAGCAAACTAGACTGGATTGAGGCCACGGGATGAGTGAACCATTACATCTATCAAGTACATAGTGGAGATACAGGCTGTGTTTATTAATCAATTAATGAGTGTGTGATTAGCCATTTTTGGGTTTAAAGGAAAATTGGAAAGTGAGTTATAATTAATTGCGAGTAGCTGATTGTAATCTCTCCCTGCACTAATCCCAAAGCCTGGTGGATTGTCATTTATTTTGCATTATCTAGTCCCAAAGCTTGCATCACATGCACACACCCCACACATCCTCCTTCACAGTTGCTCTCAGGCCCTTTCTGCAGGACGAGGGTGTCCCGGTATGGGGATGCGAGAGGACCAGGACCATGACAACACTTCTGCATGACATCATTGTTGTCCTGCCCTTCTTGCACTGCCAGGCGGGGTGATTTTGTGGGCTATATAACTGATGGAGAAACTCTATCAGTGACCCCCAATTGCGTGAGCCTTCCATCACAGTTGTCCATGCAGAAGGGCTGGAAGCGTGATCTATGCACTTCCTCCCCGACTGCAGCAAGGGAAGAAGGCTGGCTGCAGTCCGGAAGGACAAAGTGTGTCCCTCACACTCCCTTCCACAGGCAGCCGGTGGCACGCAGAGAGGAGTGTTGGGGACACGCTCCCATCCTGGCAGAGGCGCCACTAGGATTGCGACGGGATGATGAGCAAAGGCGTCATCCTGCAGAAAGGCTCTGAGTCATAGAACTGGTGTGCAAAGTGATCTTGTAGCATCTTTGAGACTGAGAGAAAGAAGTTGGTAGCATAAGCTTTCACAAACTGGGTCTGCATCATCAGATGCATGGAATGAAGTGTTCAGGAACAGACTTTTATAGCTATGAATGAACAAGTGTTATGTGTGAATAGCAACAGAAATGCAAAACCTATGGGCTTGGTAATGAGGTTTTGCTTTAATCGCTGGAGACAAGTGCAAGAGGAAGGATGTTGCCTGAAGCCAAGTGGAGAAGATTACCATATGAATGATGGAGGGAGATCTTGGAATGTCGTATGTTGCTGAGCTAGGAACCAGAAAGGAGATGTGATAAAATAGATTTATAGAGTCACAGAATCATAGATTTGGAAGGGGCCTCATGGGCCATCTAATTCAATCCCCCAGCTGGAATGTTATACTATGTGTCCTGGCTGTTTTGATCCAGTGACAGCTGGCAGAAGAGGTGGCACTGTGGACCAAATTTGGAAGGTAAAAATGCCACCTTGGTGACCTCACATTCTCACTGGGATTGTCCCCTGGGATATGTGGGGATGCTCTTGGTCCATGGGAGGGGGCATCTATTACTGTTGTGAGGTGGCACCTCTGGAAACAGACCAATTGTTCCCTCTCTCCACGGAGGGTTGGACTAAAAATATGGCTGCTTCCATGTTGGCTGCACTGACTAATCAGAGAGAGGTGCTCCTTTCAATCCTTGGTGTTGTGAGTGGAGTAAAACCAAACTCCATTACAGATCTGCAGGATTCATATTGCCACAGGAAGTCCTAGCCCCCTCCCATGTATTCTAGCCCCCTCCCATGTCTGCCATGTCTGTCACATGATGACTACCTCACCTGAACTGTGGGTGGAGGAAACCAACCGCCATTACATATTGGCAGGAGGTCACATACCACACATAAACCCAAGGGGTCCCAGCCCCTTTCTCAACTGTGGCACTTCCTCATTGGTGGAAAATGTTGAAGTAGGAGTGTACGTTGCTACCTGTATATAAGCCCTGGTCAGGCCTCCATGCTTTGTTGCGATCTGATCTCTTGATCGCCACCCAGCTGCAGCTGTCTGTATTTTTGTAGGCTTTGGAATCTGAGTAGGGTGAGGTCTGGAACAATTGGACGCCTCTGGAACATGCCTCTGATTCACCTCACCCCCTGGTAAGCCTCCGAAATTGATTAGGGTGGGATCTGGAATTATCAGAAGCCTCTGATACATCTCACCCTCCGGAAAGTCCCAAAAACCTTTTTTAAAGGGACCGCCCTAGATAGGTACCTTTGGGCTTGAAATTAGTTTTGAGAATTCTCTTGTTACTGCTGTTCCAGCTCTGTGCATGACTGCGTGTGTGCATGGGGAGCTCACGTCTGTATTTGATGTGTGTCTTCTTGCTTGTGAATTTGCGTTCTGTGGTGTGTGTGTTGCATTCATTTTGTGACTGAATCATAGAATCATAGATCATAGAAATGTAGAGTTGGAAAGACACACGGGCCATCCATCCAACTCCCTGTCATGCAGGAACACCCTCAAAGCACTCCCAGATGGCCATCAAGCCTCTGCTTAAACCTCCAAGGTAGATCCACTACTCTCCGAGGCAGCAGATTCCACTGCCGGACAGCCCTGACTGTCAGGAAGTTCTTCCTGAGGTTCAGGTGATCTTCCTGCAGCTTGAATCCATTGCTCCTTGTCCTGGTTTCTGGAGAGAAAACAAGCCCCCTCCTTCCTCTACGTGGCATCCCTTCAAAATGTCTGTGAATTTGTGTTCCCTGTAGACTCGTGTGTGACTTGCATTCATTTTTGAGCTAGCGTGGTTTGCATTCTCTTTGTGATGGGTTCCACCTCCAACGGGACACCATTCAAGTTTGGACCTTTTTTGTGTGTGTGTCCTCAGTCCAAGGAACTCCCTGGGTGAGGGCAGGCATGGCTGCAACAGATTTATGCAGCATGTCCCAGGGCTGCAGCCAGGCAGTTTGGCTGTTTGCCCTGAGATTCCTCGAGATTCCTCTGCCTGAGCTCCTGCCTTCATCTCCAAACTGATCCTTTTACATTTTGCGACTTTTATGGTTTTCCCCAGGGATAAAATCCAGTACTGAAATTGATTTGTGAGATGCACTTTCTCTCTATCCGTTCCCAGCTCCTTGTAATCATTAGGAAAGTTTTATATGTTGAAATGGGAATTTCTGTCTGCATCTAATGCCCAGGACTGTGAATCAGATTCAATGAAATGTTATGAATATATCTGTTCCTGTGATGTTCTTTTAGCCTGTTTCTCTATTTGCTAAACATTAACGGGTTGCATTATGTATGGAATTGGGGTTTCTTTCTTTCTTGCACTTTCCCAAAGGGAATGAGGGGCGTTTTCCTTGCTCAGCACTTCTGCCAAGGGTTATCCAGCATGAAAAAGCTCTTTTATATGGAAAAAGTGCTAGACTTGTGTTAAACATTCATCTGTGCAAAATCTCTTGACGGCATCTCTCCATTTCTTTAAAAAGATATATTTTATTTCAACAAATCAAGTGTGTACTTTCCTTATGTTCCGATTTGTTTTATTTATTTATTTATTTATTTTTAAAAGAACTCTTTCATTCCATTTTCTGCCACTGAATTACAGCAGGAAGAACATAAATCTGTTGTTAGTCTCTGCATTGTGATAGCCTTTTCTCTCTCTGAGTGGGCCAGTTCTCATTTCTCAACAAGAACTTGGATTTTCCTTGGGGTGGTTTGTGTGGGCATAGGATTTCTGCTTTTTTCTTCTTCTTTATTTTGTGTTTTGATTGCTAGAGAAACGTAAAATACTTCCTGAAAATCTGGGATCAGGAAACTTACTGGTGCCCAGAGGCAAAAGATCTGTAATAAGGTCTATCTGCATAACTATGAGGTGATGGCTCTCCAGCATCACACCTTTTTCCTTGAGAGACAAACCTGAATTTCATCAAAACATAGAGATTGCAGAAAGCAGTCAGTTTTGCTGTTTGCCCTCAGATTTCTCCTTCCCTTCCTGAGACCACCCCCAGAGAAAAGTTGTCTGAGGACACCATCTCTGAGCTCACCAAAAAGGCTGAGAGACAGGCTCAAGAACTGCAGCAATTGAGAACACAAAACAGTGCCCTGCAAGCACACAAATTGGCTCTTGCATTTGTAGCTCAGGAAGCCCAGGGTAGACTGGCCACTGAAGAGGAAGAACATGCCAATCCACCACATGTTAGCCGTGAGGATTGCAATAGGGAAGTTGCAGAAAAGGAAACTGTTCTTTTTCAAAAACTGTTCTTTCCCAAGTTTCTAGTCCTCAAGGAAACATTCAATTGATAAGCTGCAGATCTCTTTTGTCTCTTGAGCATTTGCATAACTATGGGGCCAGACCATGCCTCTTCAACAGCTCACTTTTTTTTTAAATCTTTTGGTTTGAAAAGGTGGGGGTCTTGAGACAAACCTCTTTTTAAACTTCATCCAAAATGTAGTAATTGCTTTTGACATAAAAATTGCCAGCCAATTAAAAACTTTTGTTTCAACTTGAAACAACCTTTTTGCTAACCACTGCAAGATTAATACTTTTCTTTTATGCGATTTTAATTTCGGCATTCCAAATTGTGCCAGTGGTCTACAATGCAGCCTTAAGGAGCATAAATTTTAGAAACTGGCAGCTTGGAGCCAGAGAAGACCTGGAGAAACGGGAACCAGGCACCCGCTTATGCAGACTAAGGGTCAGCAAAAGTTGAAAGGGGATAAAATGTGTGTTGTTTTGTGGGAGGGGGTCCTTCTCTCTTGAGAGCAACCGTGTCTGCAGAAACGTTTTTTTTTAAATGCTTGATGCTTCAGCCGATCCTGTGTTAAATTGTTTCATGAGTGTTATCAGCTATCTCCCACAAGTTAACTCTCTGGCGGCAGCACTGATCCAAAGTAGTTGTACTCCTTGTTCACTTACATTGTGATTTCACTTTAGTGAATTGCTAAACACACCAGGAAATGGCTTTTGCATCCAATTTTTCATCCCTTTGTAATAGTTCCTTGCTTTACAACTCCTTCTTGCAGGAATTTTAACCAAGAATGGTTCTGCACAACTGTGAATACTCATGACCTCTCTTTTTGTATCTTAAAGCATCTTGATTACACTTTGATACCAGAGGGGGGTGGAAAACTTTTGAGTCACTCTCCTGGATAGATTTCCTCCTGCTTTTATTACAGAAGATTTTTCCTTTTTAATCCACCACACAGACTTCTGGATACTTGAAGAGGGTTAATCCCCAAACCTGAAAACAACAACATCTTAAATGTATTTTTACTTCAATGTTTTTAATGTTCCAGAAACTTTTGCCTACGAACTGTATATTTGAATTTGTAATGCTGTCATTCAATTGAACTCTTGCCTTCATTCAAATTCTTTTCAAATTCTTGATTGCTGATGTATTTCTTTGTAACTGTTGTTATATGATATGTACTTCTAGTAATTTCTGCCTCAATTGTTATACATTTTGAATACCAGTGTAGTGTATATGTGATGTTATGCTTTCTGCTTTTCTCTCTCTTTCCTTTTCAGGAATTTTTAGTGTGATTTTACAAGATTTATAGAAAAGTGGTAGGATTTGAACTCAGAACCCACAGGTTTGCCTACTTGTATTGATTTTCAACTGATCTTTGTTATTTTTCTGAATTGTTTGCATATTGCTAATGTAAACTTGAGCACAACCCCACTCTCTTTGTGTCTGGGGGATGATGTGCTTTGTTGTTTTTATCTGCCTACAGATATCATTATTAAAGAAGACATCATATCATAGAATAGAAATTTATGTTAGATAGATCAAAGAAGATTTTGTATGCCAGAGAATATTGTCAATTAATTGCTGATTTCTCTTACATGCTGTTGCATCTAAGAAGATCAATTGTTGATTTCAAGTATCTACTGCTGTACCTATGTGAAGTGCATAACTAGTTTCATATATCCATTATGTGTACATTATAGTAATAATTCTCTTTCTAAAAGCCCTCTATACTAGAAATATCCTTTTCTTGTTGGGATTATGCTACAGTCCTGATCTACTGCCCTCCCACATTTTTCATGGAACTGTTTCGCCTTTCTGATTGCTTTCATTCACAAAAGCCTGCTTTTGAATTACAGCATTTCAGGGTTCCTCTGTTTTGCAGTTGTTGCATTGCATTCACGTCAATGGGAATTCATCCAGTGAACATCATCCATTGTGAGTGCATTTGTCCATTATTGATATGTTTGCCAATAAGTTGTTACCGTGGTTCAGACCTGAGCACTGATAGCACTAGATATCTCTTTTGATATCAAATAATTTGACCTTTTGCTGGCACACCTGGCTTATGCATTTGCAGGGGGTCCCCAAAACGCAAGTTCCCAAGGAAGCAGCCGATAAGAACAGAGATTTCTCCTCTTAGGCAGGCATTCCAAAAAGCCTTGGTCAATTGCTCTGGGACCTGGCTTGCAGATGCATCAGATGCATTTTATTTTACAATGATGCTGGATTTGCACCAATAAACAGCAAGACCATGATAAGTGCTGCACATGGCCACGCTATTGATAACAGCAGTTCAGATCCACCTTTGTCCAGCCTGAAATTTGCTCTGTTCCTAATGCCTCGTGGTCTGGCCCTCAGGCACAATTTTTGCTATAAAACAAACAACCAAACAAAAACACCCTGATTTTGAGAGTTCACTGGCTGAATTTCGAATTTCATCCTGCCTTGCTGGAACTTGCTTTGTTCTCACCGGACCAAAATTTTCCTAGCCAACTCTGTCTGGGAAGCCTGAGGGGGGAGGTTGAAATGGAAGATGCATTGTTATAAAAACCTATTTGTTCTGTGGCCCCTGTTCGCTCTTTATCCTTACAGGAAGGACTCCAGCGACAGACTCAAGCTGCTGTTTAGAAGGAATGCGCCAGATATCTGACCTTTTAGGGACATTGGTTCTCATTGGTCACTCCGGAGGCTGACCTGAGACTTCAGCATTGGATTTTGAACTGTGCCTATTAACCACTGGAAGTAATTTCAGCACTGGCTACATCGACAGTAGATTAGGATTGATTGCACTGAAGCTAAGCAGGGTTGGGCCTGGTCAGCTCTTGGATGAGTGAAAAGTATTTTTGTCTTGTTTATATGTATAACTCTGAGTTTCTGTTGTCTATCGCAATGTATGCCAATCATTTGTAATATACTACCCAATGATAAGCCTGTTGATCCACCTCGAAGGGTCGATGTTGCTAGAGAGACTCAAGTTCTGCTCCAGGGATATGGGATGGGGCTAGTCCTTCCTGTGTGAGGGGGGAAACTGTGAGTGGAGTAAAACCAAACTCCATTACAGATCTGCAGGATTCATATTGCCACAGGAAGTCCTAGCCCCCTCCCATGTATTCTAGCCCCCTCCCATGTCTGCCATGTCTGTCACATGATGACTACCTCACCTGAACTGTGGGTGGAGGAAACCAACCGCCATTACATATTGGCAGGAGGTCACATACCACACATAAACCCAAGGGGTCCCAGCCCCTTTCTCAACTGTGGCACTTCCTCATTGGTGGAAAATGTTGAAGTAGGAGTGTACGTTGCTACCTGTATATAAGCCCTGGTCAGGCCTCCATGCTTTGTTGCGATCTGATCTCTTGATCGCCACCCAGCTGCAGCTGTCTGTATTTTTGTATTTTTGTATTGAATAAACCTGGCCTCTGGCCTAGCCTTTTGGACCAAGAAACGTCTTGTTCATTTGCCTGTTTCTCAGAAAAAGCTGACCCTCCCTAGGGTGCAGGAGGTGACAGTGTCACTGGCTGGATTAAATGACACTGTGACATGGTGGAATGGATGGTACCGTTTCACACACTGTGTGGTGGGAGCACTTTTGTTTTTTAACAAGCTTGGAAAGCATGGCTTTTATGGACAAAACTCCCAGAAGCCACAAGCCAGCAAAGCCAGAGGCCAAAAAGTAACTTTCCTGAGCTCCTAGGACTGGTGATACAAGGAAAATGCCATGCAGCAGGCGAGGCTGTAGGACTAGTGCCAGAAGGTGGCAAACTCCAGCATTTGCCATGATCCCGTATCTGGAAAGTGACCCAACTTTGCACACAGCTAAAGACAGGGGTGAAGAAATCTGTCAGTTTCACTTTCTCAAATATTTGGAATTTCAAATTCTTTCTATTCCAAGTATGGGAAAAACATGGGAATTTTGTAAGTTCTCTTCTGAACACTAAGTGAAATAAAATCTTCTCCATCTGCACTTGGTAAAATTCAACAGGCATAGTTATTCCCCTCATGGAGACACACATATAGGATGAACCACATAATGGAATTATTAAAGATGAAGGGCCTCTCAGAATCAAGAGACAGGAACCTGAATTTAGCATAAACAGAACTGAACACATAGGGATTCAAGGCTGCATGTTGTAGGGTTAAGCCACCAAAGCTCAGGACCTGGATGGATAAAATTATCATGCGTGTTGTATGCCCTCAAGTCATTTCTGACTTATGGCAACCTTAAGGTGAACCTGAGAGCCAGTGTGGTGTAAGTGGTCTGAGCATTGCATTATGACCTTGGGGACCAGGGTTCAACGCTCAGCCATGGACACCTACTGAGTGACCTTGGGTGAGTCACACATTCTCAGCCTCCAGAAAACTGGAGAAAACTGATAGGCTCATTTTAGGATTGCCATAAGTTGGATATGACTCAAAGGCACATAGCAAGGAGGTGAACCTATCATGAGGGTTTCTTTTTTTTTTTTTTTGGAATATTTGCTTCAAGAGGGATTGCCTTTCTCTGAGGGTGAGAGAATGTGACTTTCCAAAGTCAGCTGGTGGGTTTCTGTGGCCAACCAGGGATTCGAACTCTGGACTTCAACTCTGAACTCTGAAGTCCAACACTCAAATCACTACACCAGGCAAGTATGTGCCAAATTAAGCTTTATTTCATCTTCAATTCTTTCTAATCTCAATATGAAGACATTTGTAGATTTGGGTAATTTTTTTAAAGTCAAAAACCAACTGAAAGAAGATGATGGCCATGTTTAAATATTTGAAGGGATGCCACGTAGAGGAGGGAGAGGGCTTGTTTTCTGCTGCTCCAGAGACCAGGACAAGGAGCAATGGATTCAAGCTGCAGGAAAGGAGATTCCACCTGAACCTCAGGAAGAACTTCCTGACAGTCAGGGCTGTCCGGCAGTGGAATCTGCTGCCTTGGAGTGTAGTGGAGTCTCCTTCCTTGGAGGTTTTTAAGTAGAGGCTTGATGGCTGTCTGTCGGGATTGATTTGAGGGTGTTCCTGCATGGCAGGGGGTTGGACTGGATGGCCCCTGGGGTCTCTTCCAACTCAACATTTCTATGATTCTATGATCCTATGATTCTATGAAAGAAGACAATTCATCCGTGTTATGAAAGCAACTGAAAGTGTCTTGCTCCAAAGCTCCAAAGTTAGATTTTTGGACAACAGCTTCCAGAACCAGTGGCAACTGGTGGCCTTCATGCCAAAGGAGTGGTGAATCCATTCTGGGGCCATTTCCACACTAGACCTTTATAGTGCTATTATTCCACTTTCAACATCCTATGGATGGCTCCTCCCTAAACTGCAAACCCCGGGATTCCATAGGATGTTGAAAGTGGAATAATAGCACTATAAAGGTCTAGTGCGGAAATGGCCTGGGTTTTAATCTGAACTTTAAATAAGCTGCTCAGGGGGTTGAAACTATTATGGAGATAGGATTCAGCACCTTGTATGGCTTCTTTAAAGTTCATACTAGAACCCAGAATAAATGCACTGCCCAGCTGACAGGGAAACCATGAGCCAGCACTGTCTAAAATTCCCAGCCACCATGGTGGACTCTGAGTGTTGTAGTCTTACAAAGTTACTTATCTAAGCTCTGTTCTAGTTCCCTCCCCGCCCAAACTTCTGGAGTCAGCACTGACAGCTGTTCAGGCTGTGTACAGACTCTCCCATGCTATGGATTTTTACTTTTTCTTTGAACATCCTTGTTTAAAACAGCCAATTTAAGTGGACTGACAGCTTCATCCATCAAAGTCCAGCGAATATGTACCTGTTTCTCATCAGGTTTCTCCACAAACTGGCTTCCTATTGACAATTTAGTATGAAAATAAATTGGGAATAGAACATTTCCAACACAGAGAATGATTTATGTCTTTTTATTCACTGATAAAAATAACCCTTTCCCCATGTCTCCATCTCTCTGGCTGACGGGGTGTCTTTTTGGGAGAACATGGCTTTGATCTGTCTGTCTGCAATCCTTGCATGGTAACAGCTATTTGGGGGGGTCTCTCTCATGACATTCTCTCTATATCCACCACCACTACCTTCTCCTCCTCCTTTCCACGCTTGCCTCAGACTTGAGATTCAAGGTACCTTACCAAAACATCTACAGTTTAAAAACTCACATCACTAAAACTGTACAAAAGCTAAACTGTAATTAAACTATGCCTACAATTAAAAGCAATTTAAACCATATCCATTTTTTAAAAAAGCAATGAACACAAAGAATATGCCACATTATTAAAAGCTCTTTCCCTATTAATAGTCAGTTCCTAAAGTCCTGTTGAAATGAATCTTCACCAGCTGCCAGAAGGTTACCATCAAGTAGATCAGTCTAGCCTCTGTAGGAAGAGAGGTCCAAAGGCTCAGAACATCCACTAAGAAGACCCTTTATCCTATGTTCCCACCAGATATGTGGAATACTGTGTTCAGTTCTGGGCACCTCAATTCAAGAAGGATATCCACAAGCTGGAGCATGTCCAGAGGAGGGTGACCAAAACGGTGAAGGGTCTGGAAGCCATGAAGCCCTATGAAGAATGGCTTAGGGAGCTGGACATGTTTGGTCTGCAGAAGAGAAAGTTAAAAGGGGAGATGATAGATATGTTTAAATATCTGAAGGGATGCCATGGAAGGAGGGAGCGGGCTTGCTCTCTGCCACTCCAGAGACTAGGACAAGGAGCAATGAATTCAAGCTGAAGGAAAGGAGATTCCCCTTGAACCTCAGGAAGAACTTTCGACCGGTCAGGGCTGTCCGGCAGTGGAATCTGCTGCCTCGGAGCATGGTAGAGTCTCCTTCTTTGGAGGTTTTTAAGCAGAGGCTGGATGGCCGCCTGTTGGGAATGCTTTGATGGGTGTTCCTGCATAGCAGGGGGTTGGACTTGATGGCCCCTGGGGTCACTTCCAACTCCACAATTCTGTGATTCTATGTTTCCTATGCATATATACCTATAAGTTTAATTTGTAAATTAGGCAAAGTAAGAGATTAACAATAATAAGTACTGGAATAGTAAAACAGAACAATTATAACTGTACTCTGTAGTAAAAGTTAGTATCCGAGACAACTACTAAGTGATTAATGAGTGGGTAGCATACTTAGCACAAATACGCTGGACAAAGGGATGATTCACATCCTGGGCAGAAAAGAGCAAGACGCATTTCCGAGATTTCATCACGCTATTCAGAATGGCATATGGATTAAAACTTATGAATTGTTTATTTCAGGAATTTTCCATTTAATATTTTTGGATCATGAAACCATTTCCGCACTAGCCTGTTACAGTGCAATTATTCCACTTTCAACATCCTATGGAATCCTGGGGTTTGCAGTTTAGGGAGGGGCCCCAAAGGCCCTTCCCGAAACTGCAAACCCCAGGATTCCATAGGACGTTGAAAGTGGAATAATAGCACTGTAACAGGCTAGTGCGGAAATGGCTCAAAGAACACGAAACCACAGATCAGGTGGGACTACTGTACACAATCTGCCAACCTGAAATCCTTCATTATAAGGCAGCATATACGTACTTCAATCAATCAAAGAGGCAAAACGGATTTTGCGTCCAGTCCTGCTCCTGGCTCACTGCTCGGCAGCTAGGCTTTCCGCCTCGATCCACTGGGAGAGGCGGGATAAAAATAAATATTATTATTATTATTATTATTATTATTATTATTATTATTATTATTATTATTCCAGACTCTTTGGGGTTGTCTTGGCCAGAAGTGGCTAAATACCCATTTCATAGGCACCAGGAAAAAATGAGCGCAAGTGGAGAGCAATCATTTCCAATTGCTCTCTTTTGCTCCTGCAATCCATCTCTTTCCGTTACTGGCAAGCACTTTTGAAGAGAGCATTTTGATTAAATCACTCTAAGCTCCACCGGTTTCGCCAGAGTACAAATACACTAGAAATAAATCACAGGGTTTTTTTAAAATAACGGGATTTGGGGTGCTGAAAGGGGAGGGAATAGATTTATTATTTTAAAAAAAATAGAAATAGAAGATTTTTTTTCTTGGAGGGAATGGCAGAGGAAGAGAGATATAGCTGTATAAACCCTTTTAGGGCTTTTGCAAATTTAAGGGTTACGTGAGCATTCCCAAGCCAGGCAAGCTCTCAGCTGCTAAAGCAGAAAAAGGAAGATGGTGTTTTGCAAACATTTTGTATAGCCCAAAGGCCACCACAGTGCAAAATAACTACATCCCCTTTATATAAGCAAGTAAGAAATATTTGCATCTGAGCATCAAAAGGCTGGAGAGAAATAGCAGAAGGCATTGGATCGGTTGCCATTATGCATGGCTTACAAGCCACAAGGAGGCACCTGGCCAGCCACTGTCAGAAACCGGAGGTTGGGTATGGCTTGAGAAAATTCCTTTTTTTGGACTATAGTTCCCAGAATCCCCTATCCTTCACGACTACTGTAGTTAAAAAACATCTAGAGAACCACACTTTGAAAATTTTGGAAGAGGGTACATGATGAAATCCAAAGAATTTGTAAGCTGAATTTTGAAGTGAAACTGGAGCTTTATTTGTTAAATATGATAGGTCAACAAAGGGAAATAAGAAGTCATCAGAAGATATTATTATATCTCATAAGGTTGACATATGCGCAGCACTGGAAAGAAAAGAAACATATTGGTATAGAAGAATGGAAATTAAAAGTCCTGGAAATGATAGAGATGGAAAAATTTGAAGAATAAATCTATCCAAAACTTTGAGAAAGAATGGAAAAGAGTATTGGATTGGGTAAGGATATAAATGTATAAGAAGTCAAAGAAGAAATAATGTAACTGTTCTTCTTTCTGTAAGATGGAAATTATGTTTGTAATGGAATGGAAATAAGCAATCTCAACTGGAAGATTTAAGCATGGAAGTGTGTGTGTGTGAGGTTTATTCTCGAGACAAACTTTCAACAGAAATTATACAAAAAAGAAAATAAAAAAAGGAAAATATAGGAGCTGGTTCATAAAACTGATACGAAACAAACTAACATCAGGAAACAAATAGGGAGAATTGCATATATTAGAAATGAGAGCCAGTGTGGGACAGTAGTTTGAGATTTGGACTACTAGGGTTGGGCTAGGGTTCAACACCTGCTTGGCCATGCAAATCCACTAGGCAACCTTGGGCACATCACACACTCTCAGCCCAAGAAAACTCCATGCTAGGATTGCCTTAGGGTCACCATAAGTCAGAGAATGACTGGAAGGCACACAACAGCAACCACAATTTATAAATAAATATGAAATGGTTAGTTTCCAAGAAAACCACACAAAGAGTCAGGGATCCATATCAAATATATACTCCAGACACTTTTGTAGCACCAAAGGAACAACAGACGTGACGGTCCAATGGGCACGAATCTTTTCATCGCTAAAAGAGAAATGACCCCTGATATAAGTCAACACGGAAACCAAGCCCAGATTCATTTTGATGTATCTTCATCATGTACTCTCCAACTGTCCTGATTTAGCAGAGACAAACTCCAGATTTATCCCCCCTCATCCCACTTTTTCAGCAAATGTCCCAGTTCATTAAGAACTTTTACTAACTTCACCACGCTCTGTTGTTGCTCGGTTACACACATCCCAGATTTCATCTGTGAAATGCTGGCAGGCAATGGCATCAGCAGCCAATACTGAAATCCTTCCTATCTCCTAATTTTTCCCCATCAGTCAGAGCCGAACACATGGGTACTTTCCGCACAACACTCTTATAGCGCGATTATTCCACTTTCAACCTCCTAGGGAATCCTGGGGTTTGCAGCTTTGGAAGGGACCAGCTGCCCCCCCCGAAGCTGCAAACCCCAGGATTCCCTTGGAGGTTGAAAGTGGAATAATCGCGCTATAAGAGTGTCGTGCGGAAAGGGCCATGGGTGTAGAGTTCCTCCCATAATAAGAACAGAAGTGTCTCTTGGGTCATTTCCGCACTACACTCTTATAGCGCAATTATTCCACTTTCAACATCCTATGGAATCCTGGGGTTTGCAGTTTCGGGAGGGGCCACGTGGCCCCTCCCGAAATTGCAAACCCCAGGATTCCATAGGATGTTGAAAGTGGAATAATCGCGCTATAAGAGTGTAGTCAGCAACCATAGCTGACAAAGGACAATTCTTCACCCATCTCTAGTTTACAGAGACTTCAGGGGGAAAAAATAACATATCGAACATAAAAGTGAAAGTAAAGGGGAAAAAACGCTTACATTTCTATTTCTCTCCAAATTTCTTATACATAGTATTACTTATGCAATGTATTAGAAATCATACAGATTATATATTTTTGATTGTATATATCTAAATCTCATTCTCATTATACCCGTTGTTATTAATTATACCCATAACTGAAGCCAGAACTTTATTTGTTGAATATGTTAGGGCAACAAAGAGAAATAAGATCTCATCAAAAGACATTGTTATATATAATAATGGCAGCAAGATTGACTTATGCTCAACATTGGAAAGAAGGAAATATATCGACATAAGAGAATGGAAATTCAGAGTCCTGGATAGGGTAGCGACAGAAAAGTTAACTTTTTCACTTAAAAATAAGCCAATCCAGGCTTTGAAAGAGAATGGCGAGAGGTATTGAATTGGATAAAAGAATGAAATAGGGGGAAAGAAAGAAAGGCTGTGAGAAAGGAGGAAGACAAAATGAGGTGGTAAAAGATAAATTGTAAATAGTTACATATAAGCTAAAAGTAATAGTATACGATTGTTATAAAATAGAGATAATGTATGGAATGGAATGTTTATATGGAACGGAACGTTAAACTCAGATTCAACTGGGAAAATTGATGTCTGGAAGTGGGGGGGTTTATTGTTTTTTCATTAAAAATTTCAATAAAAATTAATTTAAAAAAAATTATGCCCATAATTAACATTTTCCAAATATACTATTAACAACTTCATTCTTATTTCTATCCTTTTGAAAATATAATATTCATAATTTCATTCTTGTATCTATCCTAAACCATAACTATCATTACCTAATTACTCCTATTACCCTATATACCAATATAGTATTTTTTTTGCCTATTCAACCCAAAATTATACCTGTCATTATAACTAAGTGTACCGAATCCCCAGAGCCTCATATTAATCCACCTTCCAGAATTGCAACTCTTCTTGTGGAGGTGTAACACCTTCCTCTTTTGCTCACACCTTTTCCACAAATATCTTCCATACTGCCTCAAAATAATTTCCTCTCATTATTCCTTTTTTAACCTTAATTCCATACGGTTTCCAGAGTTTGGACTCACAACTTTTTGCCTACAATTTCCAGAACCCTCTATGTTTAAAGACACCAAAGGCTTGGGCATGTACTACTTTTGGACAGTGTTACCCAGAACCCCCTTGCTGATACCGAACTTAGTGTGGACACCCAACTGGCATAGCCCACTGCAGCCCAGAACTCCTGAGTTCAAGTGATCCACTAGTCTCAGCCTCCCGAGTAGCTATCACAGCCAGCATGGCCACCAGTTATGCCGCCTGGCATTTTTCTTGTTACTATTGTCTTAAAAAAAGGAATTTTGCCAGCTCTGCTCATTTGGTGGTGGTGATGGTTGCATTGATAACTGCTGCCAAGTTGACTTCAATTTATGGTGACCTCCAAGTCACTCTAGCATCAACTTACCTGCTCAGGTCTTGCGGACTCTGGGCTGTGGCTTCGTTGATTGAGCCTATCCATATCTGTAAGGCGGTCTTATAGAATCATGGAGTTGGAAGAGACCACAAGGGCATCCAGTCCAACCCCCTGCTATGCAGGAACCCACATCAAAGCACTCCCGACAGATGGACATCCAGCCTCTGCTTAAAAACCTCCAAAGAAGGAGGAGACTCTACCACACTCCGAGGCAGCATACTCCACTGCCGGACAGCTCCGACCGTCAGGAAATTTTTCCTGAGGTTCAGATGAAATCGCCTTTCCTGCAACTTGAATCCATTGTTCCTTGTCCTAGTCTCTGGAACAGGGGAAAACAAGCCTGCTCCCTCCTTGACATGACATCCCTTTAAATATTTAAACATGGCTATCATGTCCCCTCTTAACCTTCGCTTCTGCAGAGTAAACATCCCCAACTCCCTAAGTTGCTCCACATGGGACTTCGTGGCTCCCAAACCCTCCACCATTTTGGTCGCCCTTCTCTGGAAATGCTCCAGTTTGTCGATATCCTTCTTGAATTGAGGTGCCCAGAACTGGATACAGTATTCCAAATGAGGTCCAACCAAAGCAGAATAGAGTGGTACTCTTACCTCCTTTGATCCAGACACCATACTCCTATTGTTGCAACCAAGAATCATATTGGCTTTCTTGGCTGTCGCATCACACTGCTGACTCATGTTCAGCTTGTGGTCCACTAAGACTCCTAGATCCCTTTCACATGTAATGTTATCCAGCCACGTGTCCCCCATCCTATTTTGGGTCTTCCTCTTTTCCTGCTGCCTTCTACCTTACCAAGCATTATTGTCTTTTCTAGCGAGTCAGGTCTTCTCCTGGTATGGCCAAAGTACTACAGTCCTAGTTTAGTCATCTTGGCTTCTGGGGAGAATTCAGGCTTGGTTTGCTCTGGGACCCATTCATTTGTCTTTTTAGCAGTCTGCTGTATCCATAGAACTCTCCTCCAGCATCACATTTCAAATGAGCTGATTTTCTTCCTACCAGCATTCCTTACCCTCCAGCTTTCACAACCATGCACAGAAATTGGGAATATGATGGCATGGACAATCCATTCAACCCCTGTTTCATTTTTGTGCACTTGTCAATAACAAATACTTATTTAAGGCATGACTAGAATTAGATGGGGCACACATTTAAACACACTCCCTTTGCCACTTGATCAACAAGCACCAGGACTTGCAATTAAATGTTGCTGCTTTGAGAACTCTTAATTCACTGTTCTTGTCTGTCACATTCTTTGCCAGAATACTCCATTCACATCGCCTGTATTTGTTGTTGCTGTTGGGATGTGTTCTCAACAGCCATTTCACACTACACAACTATAGCACTATGATTTACTTTAACTATTATGGTTCCATCCTATGGGATCCAGGACATTGCAGTTGAGCGAAAGTTATGGAAGCCAGCATGGCATAGAAGTTTGAGCATCCTGGTCACCACAGTTTGAATCCCCACTCAGCTATGGGAAAGCACTAGATGACTTTGGGAAAGTCACACTCTCTCAGCCTCAGAGGAAGGCAAAGTGTTACTTCCGGTATGGCACCCTGGGTGAGGACCCCCAGATATCACTTTGATATCATTTAATTTGGCCTTAGCTGGACTGGCTTTCAGTTACCACACTCCACGTGTTTGTGGGTTCTCCGGACAAGCACGGACAGAGTGCAGCCGTTAATGGTTTTGCATTCCATTCCTCATTGAAGCCAGCAACTCCAGCCTCGCCCGCCGCTTTAGGGAACTTCCAGCCGCAAACTCCACAATAGCCACACGGCTCTCAGCCGAGATACTCTTTTATGTGGGGCCATCAACGTCCCAGCCACAGTATTGTCTTCAAACACAAATCCTATCATGCTAAACTTGACCTTTCCAAATCCTTTGTCCAGCACCAAAACTCCTTTTGTTCTCCCATGGACTGCCATAGCCAGTAGGCACAAACTCCCCTATAAAACCCCTCACTTTCCAACCGTCTTCGGATCACTTTGGACTGCCATCCCGCCTTGCTGCCGGCTGTCTAAGGGACTCCCCTCAGCTCCCCAGGCTGAGCTTTCTTCCCCTGGAACCCCTCTTCTCTCCAGGACTACGAGACAGGTCGTATTGCCTTTCCCAAACAAACCTCCATTTCTCTTTCCAAGCTAGTTAGTTTATGTTTTGTCTTCTGTGTTTCTGTCTTTAATAAAATAATATTTGTTGTTTGGAAAACCCTTGTCCAGCTGCTCTCTGATCCACCGCTGTATACATCGGGTTAAAGATCTCATCAAGTTACCCTGCCTCTCGCTAGCCAAGAGAGTGCTCTAGCTAATTTTCCCCAAGATTTGGTATTTTATTTGGCAATCTGGGTGCCCCTCACGGGACCCCCCCAAAACTCAGGGTAACAAAAGGACCCCCCCAACAAATGGTGCCAAGAAACCCCTGCAATAGGTTTGCCTTAGGGTCTCCAAAAGATGGAAACACCTTGAAAGCCTGCAACAACTCCTCACTGGGAAACTATAGGGATGTGTGTGTCTGTAGATACAACTGATATATCCTTACAAGGATTCTGAGGGCTGTGATTAAAAAGTAGCTTTTTAAAGTTCTGGAGCTCTGAGCCAGGTGATATGATAGCCATCGGAAGGGCTGTCAGATGGGAGATGGAGCAAGGTCATTTTTTTCCCCAGAAGGCAGAAACTAAATCAATGGATTCAAATCCCAAGAAACAAGGTTCTAATGAAAGATTAGGAAGAAATTCCTAAAGACAGGAGCGGGTTGACAGTGGGAGAGACTCCCAGGAGTTTTTAAAACAGAGGCTGGATGGTCGCTTCTCAGGAGGGTTTAGTAGTGAAATCCTGCACTGATAAGGGTTGGATCAGGCGGCCGTTGCAGGTTCCCTTCTAACTCTCTGCGTAAACGGATCTGAAAGCCAACAGATACATTCTCTCTGAGCTCTTCCTAGAAATGTAGAGTTGGAAGAGATCCCAGGGGCCATCCAGTCCAACCCCCAGCCATGCAGAAACACCCTCAAAGCACTCCCGACAGATGGCCATCCAGCCTCTGCTTAAAAACCTCCAAGGAAGGAGACTCCACCACACTCCCAGGCAGCAGATTCCACTGCTGGACAGCCCTGTTCTTCCTGAGGTTCAGGTGGAATCTCCTTTCTTGCCGCTTGAATCCATTGCTCCTTGTCCTGGTCTCTGGAGCAGCAGAAAACAAGCCCTCTGCTTCCTCTACATGGCATCCCTTCAAATATTTAAACATGGCTATCACGTCCCCTCTTAGCCTTACCAACTTCTGTTTTTCTGTGATCCTCATCCATTTTCTCAATAGAGGTCGAGCCTTATCCAAAATGCTTGGGACCAGAAGCATTTCACATATTTTTCAGATTTTGAAAAACCTGTATTTGCATATACGCAAAATATGTCAATACAGGAGAGCTCGTGGAGGAGCCTGAGAACTGAATGCCACATTTGCTGCTTTGCACTCAACGCTATGACTGGATTCCCACCATTTCACAGATCTTCATGTCTCTCTCCAGACGCGCATCTCATTTGTCTGCTATTTGCGATAGGTGTAGGAGATGCGTAATTGGAGAGACACAAGGATCGGAGAGAAGAACGAGCAAGAGCACTGCAACCACCACTTCAAATGCAGAAGCAGAAAAAAGCATTGTTTTTGGGAAGTTTTCAGATTTTGGATTTCCAGGTAAGGCAAGCTCAACCTGTGTCTTTTATCTGCCTGGCTCTCCATCTTCATTTACATGGATTTGTCCCTTCTGGCCATTTATCTTTCTTGCAACAGTTGGTCTGCTTTGCTATTTAACTACTCTCTCCCTTTCTCCCCAACCGTGTTTATCAGGCTGCAGTATTTCCCATCATCCACACAAGCTGAGCTGGCTATTTCATTTTATCAGGCTGCAGTATTTCCCATCATCCACACAAGCTGAGCTGGCTATTTCATTTTTTCTACAGTTGTGCTCTGGAAATCTGCTTTTCAACGAAGACAACCAGGCCAGCAGAATGCTGTCAGAACTCAAAAAGCAAATCGTTTCAAGCAACAGTTACCTGTAAGTAGTTACTTTTCAGGAGGATTATGAAGCTACATTTCAAAAGTAATGTACCAAAAAAAAGAAAGAGGTCACTTTAGGGGTGAAAAGTGTTTCTAGGTTTCTATTTACTGTTGAAAGTCACTTTTCAAAACAGCTGTGGCTGGTGTCCCTGATGCCAGTTGGGGTGGGTGGGTGAATCCACTTTGGGGTTTAGTCTGAACTTTAAAGGAGGTGTCAAATCCTATTCAAAAACAGGCGCTGCCCCTTCCACGGCTCCTTTAAAGTTCAGACTGGAGAACCAGAGTGGCACTGATACTGGGGAGCTCCAGCCACGGCCCTTCTTATGGGCAGCTGTAGCAGCATTTTGACTCCATTTGTTTCCCTGGCCATTTCCGCACTAGCTTGTTGTAGCGCGATGATTCCACTTTCAACCTCCTCTGGAATCCTGGGGTTTGCAGTTTCGGGAGGTGCCGGCCGGCCCCTCCCGAAACTGCAAACCCCAGGATTCCAGAGGAGGTTGAAAGTGGAATCATCGCGCTACAACAGGCTAGTGCGGAAATGGTCTCCTGCCACTCTGTCACCAGTCTTGACATTTTTTCCCCCACCTCTCTTTAAAAAAAATGATAACACTAGAAAACTCAGAAGGGACGAGGGAGTTAGTGGCTCTGCAACATTGCAACGCAGTGACAACCTTCCTCCTCCAAGCAAAGGGAGAATGAAGGGAAACGGTTCGCTTTGAAAAAAGTAACTTCCCCAACTCTGAGCGCCGGAATGTGGGGAGGGGCGCACCCCCAAGTAGACTAAACTGCATGGCTACCTTGCACCAAAAAGGACCCGAAGTTCTATGAGATCTTAGAGACTTACCAATGGAGCGTCTTTCGGGCATCACAAAACGCTTCGCCGCTTCCCCTCCAGCGAAAGCGGCCACTTTCTCCCCCACGAAAAAAATAAAATAAAATAAAATAAAATAAAATAAAATAAAATAAAATAAAATAAAATGCAGGTTGCAAGAGCAGGGCTTTGGAGACCCGGGAAGGCAGAGGCGGCAGGACTCCAGAGCACCCCTCTTTTGGGAGACGAAAAAGAACCCCAACCGTCGGCCAGCTCACCTCGCGCTGCGTCCACCCTGTCCGCCGTCCGTCCCGTCCATGCAAGCGGACGCTGCGCCCCCTCCGCCCCGATCCCCCGGTCCCGGCGCCCCTTCTCCCCGCGAGTCGAGTCCCGCGCCTTCCGGAGAAGGAGGGCTGGCCGTGCGCAAAGGAGAGGCAGCGCGCAGGAGCCACCCCCGTCCGAACGCGCAGAGCGATCCAGGCCGTGGAGGATCGCGCTCCGTTTGCGCGCCCTCCGCCTCTCCGGCCGGCTCGACGTCCCACCGCGCCGATGCCAGGAGGAACCGGCCGGAGAAGAACAGGCGGCGGCGGCGGCGGCGCTTTAAACTCTCCGGCGCTTCGCCTCCCGGCGCCCGACCAGCCGTCGGAAGCGCGCCCGGGCGCCGCCGCAGGGAGCCGGACTCTGCCTCTCGCAGCGCTTTTAAAGCGCCACAAGAGGGCGTGTCCGCACTACGAGACCTCCCCCTCCTCTGATCTCCGCCCGGCGGGGGGAGGCGAGCGCGCCGCCTTCGCCGGCCAAAATTAACCCGCCGCTCCCGCAAGGAACGAGGGGCCCGTTGGTAGTTGCGTTCTTCGTTGCCACCGGGAAATTCCACCCCCTGGATGGGAGTGCCAGCGCTGGATCTTAGGCCATTTCCGCACGATACTCTTATAGCGCGATGATTCCACTTTCAACCTCCTATGGAATCCTGGCCCCTCCCGGAACTGCAAACCCCAGGATTCCATAGGAGGTTGAAAGTGGAATCATCGCGCTATAAGAGTGTCGTGCAGAAATGTTCTTAGATGGAAGGGAGGCAAGCGCTCTGTACATGCTCAAGGACACTCTTGGGTGGGAACTCCGTGCAGTAGAATAAGAGGGCAGAGGCAGAAGAGACTGCACCGTTTCAGAAGGCGGCGGGGGAAGCCAGGTTTGTGTTTTTTCAGATTATTATTTTAAAAAAAAAACACAAAGGAGGAAACAAGGAGCAAGTCCATTTCCGCACTAGACTCTTATAGCGCTATGATTCCACTTTCAACATCCTATGGAATCCTGGGGTTTTCAATTTCAGGAGGGCCCGTTGGCCCTCCATAGGATTCCATAGGATGTTGAAAGTGGAATCATAGCGCTATAATAGTCTAGTGCAGAGATGGCTCAAGTCACGCAAACACCCAGATCTATCACGATCTTGGCTATTTCCGCACTACACTATTATAGTGCTATTATTCCACTTTCAACCTCCTGTGGAATTCTGGGGTTTGTAGTTTCCTAAGGCCAAAGAACTCTCTGGCTGCGAATCCTAAATGCCCCTCCCTAAACTGCAAACCCCAGGATTCCATAGGAGGTTGAAAGTGGAATAATAGCACTGTAACAGTATAGTGCAGAAATGGCACTCGTCTGATTTTGGAAGCTAAGCAGGATGGGCTTGATTAGTACTGGATAAGAGGCTGTCCAGAATCTTCAGGAAGAGCTAGGAAAAAATTCTGCCTCCACCTCCGGAGAGCTTCTTCCGCACCGCCCTGCTATTGTTCCACTTTCAGTATCCTATGGTGTTCTGGAATTTGTAATTTACTGAGGCCAAAGAGCTCTCTGACTGAGAATTCTAAGAGCCCTTCCCTAAAATCCCTAAACCCCAGGATTCCATAGGATGTCGAAAGTGGAATAACAGCGCTATAACAGTCCAGTGCGGAAATGGCCCAAGAAGGGAGATCCCTTATAGCAGAGGACCCCTGGCAACCCAAGCACCTGTTCCAGTTCCAAGCAGGCAGCAGAGAAAAGGATCGGAGTGGAGGGTTATATCCCGATGGGTTTCCATACCTGATTGGAAGCGTGGCCTGGCTTTTCTTTAAGGAGTTGCTAGGATCTCAGCAGCAGGGAGGTGTCGGGGGATCATTTCAGACCTTGCTTTCTCCACCAATAATTTCCAGCCCATCTGGGGTTCTTTGACGGCTGCACAGGTAGGCAGAAGCAAATTGCAGCAAAGGAAGAAAAGAAAGGAAACCGGTCCCCTTCTGCAGAAGAATTCAATATTTGCTGTGCCACCTGGAGCAGGATGTGATTAAAGAGCTCAGTCTGCCCAGCACTCACCAGTCTCCTTTGGCCTCTGCGACTGGCAGCTATTTCATGGGTAGATCTGAAAAGTGAGAGAAAGAAACTCATACCTTTGAAATGTTGCACAGGAGATGTCCATCTCCTCCTATGACCCCCGAAAAACCCATCTTAAAATCCAGGCAAGCATTCCAAGAGAAAGAGTTTGGAGGCACTGGCAAGCTGGGTGCCAAAGGATGAGGGGGCCAGCTATATCACAGGACTCCTTCTCCTTAATATATCTCTTAATATACCTGTCTCTTAATATGCCTGTCTCTTAAGGTGAGTTTTAGGGGACATTTGTAGACGTGGCAAAAGTGCCACGATTGCAAAGGTAAATATGAAAAAGTGAGGAGGTCATAAGTCTAGCTTAGGACATTGTAACTTCCTAGCAGCAGGCCAGTCATTACTTTTTAAAAACTACATCTCCCAGAGTCCCTTAGCCAACATGGATGTGCCAGCTGGGGGATTCTGGGAGTTGTAGTCAAAAAGTGGCTTTCCCAAGTTCCAGAGAAAAATCAAAAGTCAATCTTTCATTTCTGAAAAAGAAATTGCAATTCTGGGCGCCCCAATTCAAGAAGGACATGGTCAAGCTGGAGCAAGTCCAGAGGAGGGCAACCAAAATGGTGAGAGGCCTGGAAGCCATGAAGCCCTATGAGGATAGACTTAAGAGAGCTGGGTATGTTTAGGCTGCAGAGGAGAAGGTTAAGAGGGGACAGGATAGCCATGTTTAAATATTTGAAGGGATGTCATGTAGAGGAGGGAGAGGGCTTGTTTTCTGCTGCTCCAAAGACCAAGACAAGGAGCAATGGATTCAAGCTGCAGGAAAGGAGCTTCCACCTGAACCTCAAGAAGAACTTCCTGATGGTCAGAGCTGTCTGGCAGTGGAATCTGCTGCCTCCATGGAGTGTGGTGGAGTCTCCTTCCTTGGAGGTTTTTAAGCAGAGGCTGGATGGCCATCTGTCAGGAGTGCTTTGAGGGTGTTCCTGCGTGGCAGGGGGTTGGACTGGATGGCCCCTGGGGTCTCTTCCAACTCTACATTTCTATGATTCTATGAAATTCAAAGAGGTGGTATTTTGTACATAATACCTTTAGGAAAGGAGAGGAAAGACTCTTTCAAGCAGGACTGTGGTTTGGGGATGGCTTTCTTATTACATTTTAAATTTGGGTTTATTTATTTTTTTGCCCTCTCTTCATCTAAGCCAGGGTGGAATCATTTGGCTTTCATAAATGTCATTGGATTACAGTTCCCATCCTCCTTAGTCAGCATAAGTAATGATGAAGAATGCTGGAAGTTGTAATCTAACATTATCTGGAGGGCTGACTGATTCCTGCCCCTAGTTTAAGCGATTAATTTGGTATAATTTACAATAAGCTTTTAACACAGAGACACACACAGTAGCACAATGTTAACAGTATTTTAAAAACTGATAATATGCAGTGGAGTAAAAAAATGTTCCTGTGAACAAGCTACCGGTATGCCTTTTTTAAAAAATACTTAAGAGACTTGAAGTCCACATCTCTTCCTGTGTGCATAATTAATCTGAATCTTGCTGGATCAAACCAAAAGTCTACCTAGAATGTATCTACATTGCACCATTTATAGCAGTTTGATCCTGCTTTAACTGCTGTGGAATCCTGGGATTTGTGCTTTGGAGAGCTGCCTTTGTATTCTCGAATGCCCTCTCTGGAATGACTGCATTGAAACTCTCTGGCAGAGAATTCTGACTGTGCCACTAAATGCTGAAGTCATTTCTGCACTACACTGTTACAGTGCTATTATTCCACTTTCAATGTCCTATGGAATCCTGGGGTTTGCAGTTTTTTGGGGGGGGATTTGGTATTCTCAGCCAGTGGGCTCTTTGACTTCAGGAAACTACAAACCCCAGAATTCAACAGGAGTTTGAAAGGGGAATAATAGCATTAGAACAGCATAGGGCAGAAATGGCCCAAGTCTCAGGATGCTATAAGATGGAGCTATGGCCATTAAAGGTAGAATCCAACTGCTATAGATGGTGCAGCATGGCGAAACCCCTAGTCCAGTATCCTGCTGTCCGCAATGGCCAACCAGACCCCTTTGGGAAGCCTTCAAACACAAACTCTCCAACTACCCCAGTTTGGCAGAGACAATCCTGATTAGTCCTCTGCCATCCCATATGCATTCCTAAAAGTAAATTCAGCACCAAATGTTTTGAGAAAAAGTATTACCCTAAGAGATTGGGTCCACCTGCAATGGGAGCGTCTGCTTAGAATTTGGGGAAATTATAGCTCAAAGGAGGCCTATGAGAGGAGGGTAATGGCGGGATCTTTTGACCTATGTGTGCCAGTCCTAATTGCAGAGAGGCTCTAGTTAACGATAAAAAAAGTATTTTATTTGAATTGAGAAACATATGAGAAATCAGACACTCTTAAGAACCACACATATGTGTTTGTGTATTGCTAAGCATATCCTGTGTCAAATTTATTATGGAAAAAAATAAGAACCACACAAGGCTATCGGAAAGTGAGGCGAGAAAGGTTGGATAGAGAGAGATTGGGGTGGAAAGGTTGATAGTTACCGGTCCTGAAGAGAAGGATTCACAGCAGAGTGGTTCAAACAGCATCTGAGGGTGGCACAAAGGAGTGGCAGTCTGGGGCACCACATACTACAATTGGCTGGGGCTGAAGGCAGGGTTTTTACACCCCATTTCACATCCTGAAGGGGCACATTGACAAAGCCATAATGACCTTCCCACTGGATTGACAAAGAGGTCTGGAATGGGCTGATTGCTGAATTCTGGAGTGACAAAACATGGATGGGACTCATGACGATCTCTTAATCTTCGGTCAGATAGGGTGTATAGGAAAGATCTCCACAGGGTAAGATTAAGGGATTGTCTCTGATTGCTCACCAATCTGAGCGGTTTGTCTTTCATTGTATTCAAAGATGCCAAGAGACTAAAGCAGTGAAGGGATTATCACAAACCCATCAGTGTCAGGTTTTCCACACAATGCTATGTGAACTTTCATGACCCCAAACACATCTCTGGCCAGTGTAACCCTGAACACGCTCTCCGAAGCTCTCCGGTCAACATGACCTCGATTGTGTTCTCCAGTCATTAATAAGTCCAATTTATGAAAATCACATATCTTATAGGAGGGGTGGTAGGGTACAATAACAATAGCAATGCTTTGATCAGACTCTGAAAAGAAACCAACATTGGTGCTAACAAAGTCTCCAAGGGGAGAGCATTCCAGAAGTGCAAATCATTTTTTGGCAGGAAGAGTCCTGATGAACCCTCTGTCATCCCACTTTTTCAGTAGATTTAAGAATGTCCCAGTTCCTGTTATTGCAGACTGAATACAAAGTGCAAAAGTACTCAGTTTGTGCTCAATAAATGCAGCAGGGTATTGAGGAGAGGAGGAGAGACAATCTCATCATTCCCAGTCTGCTGAGGCCAAAGCAAACCGCTTCAGCCTCTCCTACTTTGTGTGTCCTTCCTTATTAATAATTTTGCCATCTGGACCACACTCTGGTGGTGCTTGGCCACATGTGTCCCTATTTTCATCTGGAACAATGTTGGAACGTATTGAAACAAGACAGGAAAGCCTGGATATAACTGTGAAACATAACTAGGGCTTCGGGTGGGCAACTGCACAAAGTTTGAGGGTCACATAATTTCCCCTTAGCAATAGCAGTTACATTTCTATACCCCTTATCAGGGCAAAGCACTCCCTAAGCAGTTTACAATGTATTTTAGCTAACTGCCCCCAATAAGCTGGGTACTCATTTTACCGATCTACAGAAGAATGGAAGGCTGAGTCAACCTGGAGCCCTGCAGGATCGAACTCACAACGTTGTGGCTGTGGTACCAGCATTTAACCACTGTGCCACCCAGACTCTTCTGCACTAGACTCAGCTGCCACTATCTCTTTCCAGAAAGTCTACAGGGCTCCAAAGCCTTCAGAGGAGGTGTTGGATTCCTCCTCCAGACCCATCTTTGTTGCTCCAATAAAGATCATAGCCAGACTTCAGTAAGCAGGATGCAGCAAAAAAACCCCTGCATCTATGTTTACTCAACAGTACAGTCCTCTCTCCACATTTGCAAGTTTGACCTTCACAAGTTTCCTCATCCCATTCCCTTGCATTCCTCACCCCAGGCTTGCCAGGCTTGTGTTTAAAATACCTCCACTGGAAGCATGTTCTCACTCTCACCTGGCTGTGCATTTTGCTGTGTAATGGCTGCGGATTGGTCAGATACTCACATCAGAAATAATTTGACTGTTTGAGTGACAAGTTAGGCTCTGCAGCCATTTGCCATGGGCACTTCTCACTCCAGGGCAACTCAACTTTCTTTTTTAAAGCAATGTCAGCGGTTGGTCCTGAGCTGTAAATGACTCATCTCCTGAACTGGACTGATAGGGGCCTTTCGGTGGTATGGATCCCGCTGGGTTTGCATGTGCTGAAGCCAATGGAAGAAGGGAATTGTGACTCAGAATCACAGCTTGGGAAAAGCAGTTTAATTTTTGAACTAAAAATCCCAGAACTACTGAGCAAAGATAGCTACCATAGCCCCCAAAGCTAACTTTCTGAAGTTCTGCTAAGGATGTAGCCCAGCACTCACTTACTTGATAGTAAGCCCCATTGAACTCAGAGAGCTGGCACTGGTGGTTGACTCTCAAGTTCTTGCTATTGCATACCCTCCAACATTTTGCAAATGAAGACCAGGACATGTGTGGCCAAGCAACATCAGAGCATGGTCAAACTGCCGAAAGTTCTTAATGGGGAAAGAACACACAAGTTAGGAGGGGCTGCAGATGTTTACTTTTGCCTGAGCCTACTGGGAAGGGGAAGATTCTGCTCCCGCCTCTCTCTCCTCTTCCCTCTGCTTAGTTAATGGAGTGCAAACTACTTCTGCACCCTGAACTCAGTTCACAGCATTTGAAGTAGGCTGAAGACAAAGGGGGAAAACGGGAGGAGGGAGACAAAGTGGGTGTGGAGGGAGGCAGGCCTGCTCTTCCTTTCCCGAAACTGGAGATGGCAGCTCCCTTCCCAACTTGCCTTAGCACTTTCTCCCCCAATCCCTTCTCTTCTTATAAGCCATTTCTGCACTACACTCTTGTAGTGCGATTATTCCACTTTCAACATCCTATGGAATCCTGGGGTTTGCAGTTTAGGGAGGGGCTGGCCGCCCCCTCCCTAAACTGCAAAGCCCAGGATTTCATAGGATGCTGAAAGTGGAATAATCGCACTATTAGAGTGTAGTGCAGAAATGGCCATACAATCCTTGCTTTCCCCTCTTAAATCCATCACTTTAGTGAATAAGGGGTAAAGCTTCCCTGGTTTCATTCAGAGAGATTTAATAACATCTAGTAGTGTGTTTCTGTAAAACTAGAACCGATGAAAAGTATTCTGCTGAGTCAGAAATTATAAGAATAGAATGTAATCTTTGTTAAAATAACAAACAGGGAAAAGTTGCTAGGTGTTATAAGTATATTCAGGCAAAATAGAACTTCCAAAAAGTATTTAACCAGTTTCTTCAGCTGAACACTATATTCAGGTTCAGAGCTTTTATACACATACAGGCCTTTGGCTTCCCTTTCTGCTCAAAGGCTAAATTTCCAAGTTTAGGTCACACCTTCTGACCCAACTCAAAATAGATTGATTCCTTCTCTGTCTCTCTCTAGACATCTGGGAAGATAACCACACTTACTCAGACAACCTCCCTTGGCTGACCGAAAAGCTCAAACTCAAAACTCTCTCTGGAAATCTCACTGGAGCAATGGTGTAGGAATGGGAATGTGATGGGGCAGTGCTCCCCCAGTCGCAATTTTTGGGGGACACCCAGACTCCTTGCTTGCCCTCCCTCACACACCATAGCCCTACCCCTGCGTGCCATAGCCCCACTCCATCCGCCATAGCCCCATCCCCATGCACCGTAGCCTTGCCCTGTGTGCCGTAGCCATGCCCCACATGTGCTATAGCCCCATCCCCATGCACTGTAGCCCTGCCCCACCCCTCCTCCATGCGCTCCAAGCTATGCTACGACACTGAAGAAAGCTCTGAAATGCAAGTCACTGTGCTGTATGTAGAGCTCGCCCTTAGAAAGCTCAGTCCATTCCATGCACCAATAGGCTGGATTTGTCTCTTATACGGAGCCACTTGGGTTACATGGTAACCTGTTGCTAGGGCTGCCCTGTCCCTCAGGCTAGCTACAGTGCCAGGCTCAGTCAAAATGGGACATGTGTTTTAGGGGTTTTTAGATGGGTTGGTGGGTGGGGAGGATGGGTTATGTTTTAATTGCTTTTAATGTATTTGATGTACTGTTGTAGTACCGCCTCGATCTGTCGGGACAGGCGGGATATTATTATTATTATTATTATTATTATTATTATTATTATTATTATTATTATTATTATTAAAAGAAAGTGAAAAAGCGAGACAACAGAGAATTAATCAGAACTGTCCCTGCCAAATTGAGACAGTGAGAGAGTGTGCTGTTGCTCTGGTTATGTAGTAAAAGGAGGGAGAGGAGAATGACTAGTAGCCACACATGTAAAAAATCACTGTCCTCTGGGACAGTGGCAGCTAGGGGGTTCCATGTCAATGGCACGGTGACTCAGCTCTGGTTTTTAGTCAGAACTGTAAAGGAGCTGTCCAAAGTGCTGGACCTGGTTTAGAAATGGTGTTCAGCACTGTGGACATGTCCTTTGAATTCAAACCCAGTGTGGATTCACCACTGACAGGGAAGCCAGTAGCCACCACTGGTGTAGCCTAGAAGGTGAGGAGGGAAGGATCTAGGGATGGAGTCGGAGGAGGCAGTGAGCACACTGGGCTTCTGGAAGGGAGTAAGTGTGTGTGAGTGAAGTCATGGAGGAGTGACTTTGGCACGGCTGGGGCCCCAGTTTCCATTCCAGCATCTACTGCAACCTGTATCGAGGTGGAAAACAATGGCTTTAAAATCTTCCAAAAATAGCAGAGGCTGTGCGCACAAACCGATAGTTACCAGCTATCCATATCTGGTTAGGATTTTTTGAGCAGGCTTGAGACACATTTTTCAGGGGGTTGGACATTTCAGTCCTTGTTGCCTGCCCAAAATGCTTGAGATGAAGATAGAAATGCTGATATGGTCTCTCAGAGATTAAAAGGGAAATCAGACGATGGGATTCAAAAAGAATGGCAAATTGTAATGGATAATTGCTGGGTACTGTCAGATGGAAATGAGTAATTCATGATTTAGATAATTAATGAGGGAGCTACTGGATATATATCATGAAGCTGGAATGTGGAAATAGAAATGCAAGAACCAACATGTAATATTAGCAGTAAATTGTGGCACAATAATATAAACCTGTAAAGAGATAATGAAAATGAAATCGAGACCAGTGTGGAAGATCAAAAATAATTCACGCAATCTTACATTTACAGCTGTTTGTTTTATACTTGAATTTGAATAAAACGATTAACAAAATGCTTGAGATGACTGTAAAATTCCAGCCATCAAATCAACAAATCCATCAGCAGCTGCGCTCAAAGGTAGCCGTTCTCCCTGAACCTGCCTCCACAGCAATGGCTGGATTGTCAGGAGGTGAAGGAGCTATGCCAGAGCAATTCAGTAAAAATGGTTTGGAGCAATTTGGCTGCAATTAGGTCTCCCTTTCCACATCAACCTGTGAATCAGCTTGACCCAGGCAGGTGGGCTGCAAGACATTCCAAAAACACAGAAAAGAGGAAGCTCTGGACAGAGTCCTATAGGTGTCTTACACACATGTAAATTCCCCTATAAAAGGGGCTGGACATTTTTAGAATACAGAGGTATGAAGAACTACAGGGGGGCCTCTGTATCTGTGCAGGTTCCGTTCCAGGTCTCCCTGTGAATAGCAAAAACACGAATGCTCGTGTCCCACATTATTAAACGGCAGTGACATGTGCACAGATGCTTCAGCGCAGCCATGTTCATGTCACCCCCATTTTAGGTCGAGGAGGCCAGTGATGTAGGCTCAAGTCGATAGACTCGGACTCGACTCAGCCCTAAATGATGCACTGACTCGACTCGAGACTTGTATATTTTTAATGACTGGCTTGCTGCCCTTGGTTCAGTAACATAATACATTCATCCGGAAACCTTATGACTTTGAACAACGCCTCCATCTCTTTTTGCCTACTAGTCGCATGACAATCACTCTCAAGCCCAAAGGGTGGGTGCATTTCTAAGAGGAGAAGAGCAAACAGGTTAAGCAGTGGTGTTACTTCGGCCCAGGCCTACTCGGTAATAGCACTTGATATCATTTTGATATCAAACCATTTGGCCATCCTCTGCCACCCTACCCCAAGTGTTTGCAAGGCCTCCGGACAAGCACATAAACAGGTGTGGCCGATAATTGTTGGACATTCCATTCTTCACCTAGGCAGGCAGAACAGAACCACTCCGTTGCTTCAGGGACCTCTTCTGCAAACACCCTTTTGCTTAAGCGCAACACTAACAAAGGTGCCCGGCCCCGAGCCGATAGTCTTACAAAGCCAAACTAAGCACCTTGTGTTTGCACACTGGCTACATTATTGTTGATTCAGTGCTAAGCCGATCATGTTAAACTTGACCTTTTCCAAAGCTTTGTCCTGCTCCAAACTCGCATTGTTCTCACTGAGTAAGGCGTGGCCTGCAGTCACAATTCATCCTATATAGACCCCCCGATTCTGAGACCACCTGGGATCACTCTGGACTTCCATCCCGCCTTGCTGCCACTTTGTCTGGTGATCCGTCCCCTCAGTACCACGTACTGAGACTGCATATCCACAAACTCATTCTTCAAGCTTCTTCAGGACTACGAGAAAGGTGCCATATCACCCTTTCCCCCCGAAAATTCCTATTTCCAATTCTTCTGTTAGGTGTGTGTGATTGTGGTGTCTTTTCTGTTTGTTTGTCTTTTAATAAAACATCGTTTTACTATTTTAAAACTGTCTGACTGCTTGACTGACCTGACCCTGTAGACGCTGGGCTGCAAGATCCCTGCTAAGTTACCCTGCCTCTCGCTAGCTTTAGTGAGTGCTCCAGCTAATTTCCTCCCAAAGTCGTGTTGTGTTTTTGTTATTGGGATGCCCCTCCTGAGAGCCCCAGAGAACAGAGTAACAGTGGGCTTGAGGCAGGCTTGAGGTCTGCTCAGCAGCCTGTCCCTGCTTCATATCGGAGGAGCCTTCTAAAATGTTTCCTAAGAGCAAAAGACAAGATTCGTCTCCAGAGTGCCGGGTGCATTTTTCAGAGGGGAACAGCAAATGCGTTAGGCAACAGGCTTGAGGAGGAATGATCCTTCCTTCTAAAGCTTTTGAATCTTCAGTAATGAGAAGTAAGATAGGATTCTATTCCCCAGTTCCAAAGCTGCAGATGGCAAAATTGCAAATGTGGAAGACCGACTCTGCTTAAATTGTTAAAACTGAATTTATTTCACTCTATCCATTAATTCTGAAATTTTGTTTGGGGTAAAAAGTTGGCTTTCAAGTATAGCATCTTCTATTTTTTTTGTAGTTGCATCAACGGGAGTATAGCATCTAGGTCAAGGGAAGTGATAGTACCCCTCTATTCTGCTTTGGTCAGATCCCACCGGGAATACTGTGACCAGTTCTGGGCACCACAGTTCAGGAAGGATATTGATAACCTAGAAACATGTCTAGAGGATGGAGACCAAAATGGTAGAAGTGCTGGAAACCATGGAGCCCTGTGAGGGGTGGCTTAGGAAGTGGGGTATATTTAGCCTGGAGAAGAGAAGGTTAAGAGGCGACATAACAGCTATGTTCATATATTTGAAGGACGTCACATGGAAGATGGAGCAAGTCTGTTTTGTGCTGCTCCAGAGACTAGGACATGGAGCAAATTCCTTTACTTTAATAGGTCTTCTCTAGTGAGGAGTTGTGATTGGATTTAGGGCTTAGTTGTTACTTCCGGTATGGCACCTTGGGTGAGGACCCCCAGATATCATTTTGGTATCAAACAATTCGGCCTTAGCTGGACTGGCTCACAGTTACCTCACTCCACGTGTTTGCGAGTTCTCCGGACAAGCACAGACAGAGTGCGGCCGTTAATGGTTTTGCATTCCATTCCTCATTGAAGCCAGCAACTCAAGGCTCGCCCAAAGCTTCAGGGAACTTCCCGCTGCAAACCCCACAATAGCCGCACGGTTTTCAGTCAAGTTACTCTTTTATGTTGGGCCATCAACGTCCCAGCCACACTATTCTCATCAAAGACAAATCCCATCATGCTAAACTTGACCTTTCCAAATCCTTTGTCCAGTGCCAAAACTCCTTTGTTCTCACCTGGCTTGCCATAGCTGGTAGGCACAAACTCCCCAATAAAAACCCCTCACTTTCCAACCGTCTTCAGATCACTTTGGACTGCCATCCCGCCTTGCTGCCGGTCGTCTAAGGGGCTCCCCTCAGCGCCCCAGGCTGAGCTTTCTTCCCCGGAACCCATCTTCTCTCCAGGACTACGAGACAGGTCGTATTGCCTTTCCCAAACAAACCTCCATTTCTCTTTCCAAGCTAGTTAGTTTATGTTTTGTCTTCTGTGTTTCTGTCTTTAATAAAATAATATTTGTTGTTTGGAAAACCCTTGTCTAGCTGCTCTCTGATCCGCCGCTGTATACATCGGGTTAAAGATCTCGTTACGTTACCCTGCCTCTCGCTAGCCAAAACAGTGTTCAGGCTAATTTTCCCCAATTTGGTATTTTATTTGGCAATCTGGGCACCCCTCATGGGACCCCCCCCAAAACTCAGGGTAACATAGTGAGCAGTCATGATACAGAGGAAATTATATCACTGTCAGCAGAGCTTAGGAATTATTCATGAAAACTAAATTTATTATCTCCCCAACTTGTTCAGATCTTCAACATGTTTAAAAATTCATTACTTTAAGTGTTAATTGCTGCTGATGTTGCTTTCGTATATTGATTAATCATTCTCATAAATTGATCCTGACCACTTCTGTCATTTGAAATCTTTTTTAAAATTAACAACTTAATAATTAAGAAGCTAAGTAAATAATTGATTTTTCGAAAAAACTTCCTTAACTCTGGAATGTGTCCAGAGGAGGGCGACCAAAATGGTAGAAAGTCTAGAAACCATGAAGCCCTATGAGGAATGGCTGAGGTATGTTTAGCCGGAGGACAGATAGTTAAGAGGAGTCACAATAGCTATATTTAAATATTTGGAGGGAAATTATATAGAGGATGGGGGCAAGCTTGTTTTCTGCTGCTCCAGAGTCTAGGGCCCTTTCTGCACCTTACCTTTTTTTGGCGCTGGGGTGCAGGGATTGCGCGAGCAGCCCCCAGAGAGAGGTTCTCGCGTCTCCATTGCTTCAGCTCCGCACAAGCTGCCTGCTCCTGAGCAGGTAGCATGAGAACCCCACCTCTTCCTTCTGCAGCACAGCCTGGGAGTTTCCCAGGCTGCGCTGGGGCAGGAAACATGACCGCCATGGCTCCGGAGGCTCCGCATGCACGGCAAGTGTGTGCGGGGCCCTGGAGCAAAGCCTGATCGTGCACCATTTTTGGCTAAAAGCCGAAAATGAAAAAGTGCACGAGCGGCACCTGCCCTACCCTGGAGCATCATGTGATTGTGAGTGCATTATGCAGATCACTTCTCACAATCGCACAATGCTCCAGGCACCCTTTTGCATGGCAAATGCCGTGCGAAAATGGCCTAGGACATAGAACAATGGATTCAAACTACAGGAAAAAAAGATTCCACCTAAACATTGGGAAGAACTTTATAAGTTGACATTCCAAAATAAGGTGGGCAAAGAAGTGACTGGTGAGGGCCATAAATCCATGTATAACACTACCTCCCTAATAGTTCTCAGGAGCATTCCTGTTACACACTTTCCTCCATCCTTGACTGGTTTGACCCAATCACATATTTCTTGCCCCTGATCCGACAGATACCAGGTTCTCAAAACAATGGGTTCATTTCATTTTTGCCCTTATCTGTTCTTTCCCCCTCACTAGATACATTGTTGCAATGAGCAATTAGCAATAGACACTTTGCAACAACCCTAGCAAATCCTAGCATGGATACATTGTTGCAAGGATCACTCAGCAATAGATACTTTGTAACAATAAGAACAAACCCAGAAGTGATATAATAGTAACTCCTTATGCAATGATTGAAAAACATTTGTCCCTGTACAATAGACAATTGCCAATAATCAATAATATTTATTACTAAAAGACAAAGTCAAGAAGTTGAGAAAAGGAGTACGGAATATTAAAAGATGAACTATCTTTTAACATTCTTTGTAATTTTCTATCTATTTCAGTAATCTGTTTTGGAGAAGGAAGAAAAATTAAATTGTATAAAAGTAAAAGGCAGATAATTAATGTCGTTAAGAAATAATGATAATAATAAAAAATTATAAGTGAGAAAATAGAGGAATCACTCATTTGCAGATACAAACCTTGCAAAGGGAAGTAGGAAGTGGATTCGTATATTAGATTATTATAAACCTGTTTAAGTGTTAAATCAAATATAAAGGATACTAAAAGTGGTAAGATTGTAAAGAAATCAGTACAAGTCTATTTATATTAAATTAGTAGAAGTTTTATCTAAAGAGATTAGATGTAGACTCCATTTATAATGTACAGATTATTGAAAAATAATCCTTATATGTACATTATTGTATATTCATATTTTATATTTATATTATAATTGTATATGTTTGCAATTGGTCATGTAAAGATAGTCAGAAAGTCTATGGCTATCTTTATTTGTCATTGTTTTCAGTATATTCTTTCTTTTTTTTAAGAAAAAATCATTTAAAAAAACATTTGCCCCAATACCAGTAGACCATAATAATTTCTCATGGCAGAAGCTTCGCAACCTGACAATGACCAAGGATCTTGGAGCTTCTCATTCATGTGTGTGTGTGTGTGTGTGTGTGTAGCATGTGTGTGTGCAACATCACCATAAGTCAAAGTTAACTTGACAGCAAACAACAACAAATTAAACAGCATCCAGAGTTGTTTCCAACTGGTCATTCAAATACACACCGAGACAGAACGTATTTTCCCTAGTTGGAAATTAAGTGTATTTGTGAATTGCAACACTTGATTTAATTAACCTTTGCAAAATGTGGCACACTGCGCAACCAGCTAAAGGGCTCTCTGCCTGAGTGGAGTTTTTCAGGTAGCCGTCTCTCTTGCCTGGAGCTGACGTCATTGAAACTGGAGAATCTGAATGCCTGCTTATTGTCTAGAAGTGACCCACCAAAACTGGGGACTTTGGGCAGTGCCCTGAGAGCTGGCAACCCTGGGTAATGCTGCTATTTCCATGCACCAACTGCCAGTCAAAGAGGCTATAACGTACAAGTGTATTTGTACACTTCCTGCCTCAGCGCAGGAAAACTCCCAGGCTGCGCTGCGGAAGGAAGAGGCAGGGCTCTCACGTGAGCAGGCAGGGCGACCAAAATAGTGAGAGGCCTGGAAGCCATGAAGCCCTATGAGGATAGACTTAGAGAGCTGGGTATGTTTAGTCTGCAGAAAAGAAGATTAAGAGGGGACATGAGAGCCATGTTTAAGTATTTGAAGGGATGTCATGTAGAGGAGGGAGAGGGCTTGTTTTCTGCTGCTCTAGAGAACAGGACAAGGAGCAATGGATTCAAGCTGCAGGAAAGGAGATTCCACCTGAACCTCAGGAAGAACTTCCTGATGGTCAGGGCTGTCCGGCAGTGGAATCTGCTGCCTCAGAGTGTGGTGGAGTCTCCTTCTTTGGAGGTTTTTAAGCAGAGGCTGGATGGCCATCAGTCGGGATTGCTTTGAGGGTGTTCCTGCATAGCAGGGGGTTGGACTGGATGGCCCCTGGGGTCTCTTCCAACTTTACATTTCTATGATTCTACAAGGTAGATTCATCAGCACTCAGCATTCTCACCATCAGTCACTTTCTGCACCTTACTTTCTTCCAGCACTGGGGTGCAGGGATCGCGCGAGCAGCCTCTGGTGAGAGGCTCTTGCATCTGGGATCCTTTGGCTCTGCACGACCTGCCTGCTTGCGTGAGAGCCCTGCCTCTTCCTTCCGCAGCACAGCCTGGGAGTTTCTCAGGTTGTGCTGGGGCAGGAAGCACGACCAGCATGGTTCCGGAGGCTCTGCACACCAGGTAAGTACGCATGGGGCCTGGGAGCAATGCGCAATCACACATTATTTTCAGCTTCTAGCCGAAAATGAAAAGGTGCGTGATTGGCACCTGCTGGTCCCTGGAGCATCACACGATTGTGAGTGCGTCATGCAGATCACTCCTCACAATTGCGCAACACTCCAGGAGCCCTTTCGCATGGAAAATGCTGTGCAGAAAGGGCCTTAGTCCTTGGAACTGTGTTTTATTGGTGGAAAGTGTCCTCAGAACTTGTATCAATTTATGTCACACTAAAGTGCCTTTTTCCTGTGACTGCGGGACAGTTTTACGTGGTCGGTCTAGGATTAAGCGATTACTAAAATATCAAATCCACCTTGAATAATGCACAGCTGAGAGAATATTCTGAAGACTCGATCTGTGGAGATGTCTTGTGTCAGAGCAAATTAAGGAACTGTCAAAAGCCATTAGCCATGGTTTCATTCTCCTCACAGTGAAATGTGGCTTTTATTAACTTAACCACCTGACTGAGAAAAGGTCAGCTCTGCCGCACCCATTTAATGCAGCAATAAGGCATTTAATTGAAGGGGGAAAGTGGGTTAATTGTAGAGCAATTGATAGAGAAAACCACAATGAGAGACAGTTCTGGAGACCTAAAGAGACACAATGCCAGAAATACGTGACTGCATCTGATGAAGGCTCCACATTTAATTTAATTAGTAAACTCCCTTCTACTCAAGATCACCATTTCACCCCAAAGTTGCTGTTAACTCCAGTAGGAAAAAAATAATAGAGGTACAGTACTTTGCACATGGTGTGGTATTGGTAAATACAGAAGCGTTAGGCCCTCAGCGGGTGACACTTTTTATAACAGAGCCTACAAAGAGGCCAAAATGCAGGCAGTCATGTTGATCTACAACAATTTCTACCTGTTTTTATCATTACCAAGAGTAGGCCTTTTGTCAACCTAACAGCTCTTGTCAACTCAAAACCAAGCTGCTCCAAAACACATTGGATTTCAACAGGGATAGCACAAAACAGTACATTGCTGTCGGGAAAATTATTTTATTTTATTTTACTGTATTGTATTTTATTTTTAGATTTTGTCCAAAGAAGATTAAGACTGCTTTATTTCTCTGATACACCCTGTATTTGGGGGTGGGATGAACTGGTTGCTGCTCACCTTCTGCTTAGAAATAGCAATTACTCTGCTGGTGAAATACATTACTATCTCTCACATTCCCCAACAGTTAGTTTTCTAAATGGGATGTTTGCAGGTGAAGCAACAAGTCATTTCTACCTACAGATTGTAATTCATCAGTCAGCGAAATAGTAGGTGGCTTTCTAGCTCCTTCTAGTTGATAGAAGCCAGAATCCTTTTGGTGTCCTCTGCATGCCTACGTTCTTCTACAGAAGCTATTGGACATTTTTGTCTGATGCACAACATCTGCATTCAGTTCAAAGTTACGAAAGTGGAGTCGCACATATGCAATCTGCAATGCACGTTATGCATGGATCCATGTTGGGAGTTAGGGTTTCCCAGGGTGTTAGCCCTTTGGGGAAATTCTATGAAAGGCTAAGGCTGTTAGGAATTAGCCTTCTTTTAGCAGAGTTGCAGAAAAAGCATGTCCCAATCTCTGTGTGGCTTCCTGAACTGAGACTGACTTGGAAAGCAAAACAAGGCAGGCAGTTTCAGCTTCCAAACTTAAAAGATTTACTAATAAACTTTACAATTACATATGCATTGAGAAACGACATCCTTACTAACTAACAAAAGGATTAGGGAAGATAATAGCTTTGTTCTTAAC
This sequence comes from Ctenosaura bakeri, assembly GCA_948474755.1. Lineage (NCBI taxonomy): Eukaryota > Metazoa > Chordata > Lepidosauria > Squamata > Iguanidae > Ctenosaura > Ctenosaura bakeri. The sequence continues at coordinate 591,070 of CAOLHI010000697.1, forward strand.
TCACCAAGTTCTTGTTAGAGAAGCTAGCATAGCAGAAAGAAGATGCTAGAAGCAAGATTGCAAAGTGGGGGGGGAGAGTGAAAGGTGTGGTCTTCTGTACAAGGCCAATGACAGACTCCAGGGTGTATCCTGGGTCATATGGTCCAGATAGCATAGCTAATCATTTTAAATAACACAGCGCAACTTTAGGTGAGAGGCCAGAGGGCTTTTACATGCAAAGGAAAATTAACCTCATGCTAGCTAAGCCCGATTTGTTCTAGGACAAGGGGGGAGTGGAGAGAATGTTAGAATTTCCCAACAATCCACTTTGCACATTTCGGCGTGCATATTGTACACTGGGTGTCGTGGTTCAGTTCCACAACACTGCCATTCAACACCCAGTCTGCTTGGCACAATTCCTGCTGAGTGCTGCCTGTGGAGATGTGGTGATTTATGCACAGCTGACATAACCCTGACTCAGGATCTCAGCCAGAAGAAATACATTCAGCTATGACCCAACTGTGACAAGTTTTCCCCAGACACCACTGCCTTGTCACCACAAAGTGTCTCTTAAGATGCATAGCCAGAGTGCAGCTGGGTTCATGAATTCGAAAGAAAGAACAATGTACAGTTGCCAGACCATAATTGCTCCAGGCTCTGAAGTTTCTGGCTCAAAACTTGAGATGTTGCAATGGCCTCTGGTGATGGTGTTCATTGAGGTCCTTATCACACCGTGCTGTTATACCAGGTTATACCATTTGAACACTGCTTCAGCTATACGTTGTTGTGGGTTTTCTGGGTTTTGAGGCCATGTTCTAGTAGTATTTTCTCTTGATGTTTCGCCTGCATCGGTGGCTGGCATCTTCAGAGGATATGGTTTTTACTGCAGTTATGTTATGCCTGGTGAGAGCACTATATATCTTTTGATATCAAATAATTTGGCCTTTATTTGACCTTTCTCTGCCACCCTACTCCACGTGTTTGCAAGGGCCACCGGACAAGCACGTAATAGGCGCGGCCGTTAATGGTTGTGCATTCCAAACCTCATTTAGGCAGGCAACTTAATGCCTCTCCGATGCTTCAGGGACCATTCCTTCTTGCAAACCCGCCTTGCTCAGCGTGACTTTACACAAAGATGCCCGGCTGAGTGCCGAGCCATTCCTTTATGTTGGGCCATTTGCATACTGGCCATGCTATTGTTATCCAGCGCTAAGCTCATCATGTAAAACCTGACTTTTTTCCAACGCCTTTGTCCAGCTACAAATTCCCTTTGTTCTCACCAAGCATGACATGGCCCGTAGGTATAATCCACCCTATAAAAACTCCCTGATTCCGAGTGCCCCTCAGATCATTTCCTCGGATCAACCTGGACTTCCATCTAGCCTTGCTGCCGCTCTGCCCAGCGAAGTTGTCCCCTCAGCAAGCCACGCTGCGTTTCCTCCCCTGCAACCTCCGCTTCTCTTCAGGACTACAAGACAAGGTGTCGTATCACCCATTTCCCCCCAAAACTCTCATTTCTATTTTTTAGTTAGCTGTGTGCATGTGGTGTCTTATTTGTTGTTTGTCCTTTAATAAAGCTATCATTTTTCTTACTTTTGCTACTCTTCTGACCTGACGCCATTGACATGGGGTTAAAAGATCCTAGCTAAGTTACCCTGCCTCTCGTTTAGCCTAAGAGAGTGCTCGAGTCTAATTTCCCCATCTTGTGTTTTTATTTGATAATTTGGGCGCCTCTCCTGGGACCCCCAACATACAGGGTAACATGGTGGCATGGAAGTGAAACAGAGTATATATACTTGTACAGTCCCTCGGGTGGGAGGGAGCAATTTGCATGTATGACAGCTGGCCTATTATTCATTGGGACATCCCCCAGGTTCGTATTGTTAGTCAGGGGATATGCATAACAGTGCAAAAATCAGCAGTGGCAGAACATGTTCTAAACCAACCTGGACACAGAACGTTTTTTGAAAGCACAGAAATTCTGGATCATCCTGACAACTACTATATCAGACTGCACAGAGAGTCCATCAAAATCCATAAACACATGGACAATTTCAACAGAAGAAGAAACTCGGAAAGTAAACAAGATTTGGCTACCAGTACTGAAGAACACTAAAATCAAGACCCAAAAATATGCCAATGAACACCCCCTAGACTTTGGAGGTCCGTCTACAGGGAACAATACAATGGGTTGTTAATGTACTTAACGCACTGTTGTGCATACCCTCTGACTAACAATACACCCTGGGGGACAGCCCATTTAACAACAGGCCATCACACAGGCCAACTGTAACATATGCAAATTGTTTCCTCCCACCCGGGCACTATACAAGTATATATATTCTGTTTCACTTCCATGCCACCAGATCCTTTGAATATGCCAGCCACAGATGCAGGTGAAACATCAGGAGAAAAAACTTATACAACACGGCCTCAAAACCTGGAAAATCCACAACAACCTATGGATTCCAGCCATGAAAGCCTTTGACTTTACATGCTTCAGCTATACCCACAATGATAGCTGATTGCTGATGCTGTGTATTACACCCTTGCAACATTTGTGTTGTAACAGTGTGATTTGCCAGATTCCCCCCCCACCATCACTAAGCCTGTTATCACGACTCCATTTGCCCCACCTTGTATTTTGCAATTGGTTTGCCTGTTGGGATAAACTGGGGAAGAGTTTGCCATGCTTTCCCAGGATAGCACAGAGCTGGGACAAATCCTGCCACGCTGTCAGGCAGAGAGAAGTAAACAAACTTTGGCCCTTTTTGCAGCGCTGGCGCTCGTGCGACAGAGGAGGGTGGCTCGCGCAAGAAGCCTCCTCCGGGAGGCTGCCGCTTCCCCCTCCTTCCTTCCGCAGGCGAAGGAACGAGCGGGGAAGCGGCAGCCTCCCGGAGGCGGCGGCGGCTCGCGCGTCCGTCCGTCCCCCCCCGCGCGTGAGAAAGGGGCCTGTCCCGTCCATCCCCCTCCGCGCGCGAGAAAGGAGCTTGTTGCGTCCTCTCCCCCGCGCGCGTGCGCGCGAAGCAGGATGTGTCGCGTCCATCGCGCTAGCGCCCCGCCCCACCCCTTCCTTCCGCAGGGGCGGAGGGAAGGAAGCGCGACCCGGCCGGCTCCCCGACGCTCCACATGAGAGGTAAGTGCGCGCGGGTGCCGGGAGTGTTGCGCGAGCATGGGTGATTTTCGCTTCGAAGCGAAAATCAAAAAACCCGCGCTCACGCCGCTTCAGCCCCGTGAGCCCAGCGGAAGTGGGAGTGCGTTGTGCGGAGCGACGCTCCCACTCCCGCGAGGCTCACGGGGCTGTCGCGTGAGAGAAGGCCCGTGCGAAAAGAGCCTTTGATAAAAGGGAACTCCTCCCCAGAGGGCAGACACACTCCCTTCATTGTTAGCGTGTAGGTTTTATAGGTACCAAAGATGACCAGTAATCTCAGTAACACAATACTCAATAAGCTTTTCGGCACAGTTAGGCTTGGGCCATTTCTGCACTACACTCTTATAGCGTGATTATTCCACTTTAAACATCCTATGGAATCCTCGGGCTTGCAGTTTAGGGAGGGGCTGGCCAGCTGTTACTGTAGTTTCTAGCCCAGACTTGTGGGATATTAGATATCACTTTGATATCAATAATTTGGCCGTCTTTACCTATTCCTCTCCACATGCTGTGAGGTCCCCGGACAAGCTCGCAGACAGGCACGGTCGCTAATCGCTGTAATATTCCAAACAAATACAGGCAGGCCAGAAATAGCCGTCCGACAGCTTCAGGAGACCTCAAAGGCAAGTACTCTATTGTGTATGCATGTTACTTACAAAGGACTCCCTGTCCTGAGCAGGCAGCTTGATTAGACAAATCTTCATCTGTCGAGCACTCTGCGTTTGCATACTGTCTACTCTATTGTCAATTTGGACTTAACTCAATCATGCTCAATTCTGACCTTTCGGAGGCTTTGTCTCCAGTCTGAAACTCATTGTTTTCCCCAAGTACGGACTAGCCTACGGCCACATTTTCCCCTATAAGATCCCCTGACTTTGAGAGCTTCTTTGGATCACTCCCGACTTCCATCCCGCCTTGCTGCCGCTTTGCTTGGCGAGCCTTCCCCTCAGTCCCACGTACTGAGACTCCATATCTCCAAATTTCTGCTGCAGACTACCCAGGCTTCAGGACAAGTGTGGTACTACCCAAACCAGCAACTCCTTTTAAAAATCCCTCTATCCCACTCCAACCTTTATTTCTTTAGTTCTCTATGTGAGTGTGTTGCATACACTGGTTGATTGTATTCTAATAAAAACAACTATTATTATTTCAATTCTCTTGCTCCTTGACTCAGCCTGACCCCGTAGACATTGGGTAAAAGATCTTGCTTCATTGCCCTGCCTCTCGTTTTGCTAGCTTGTGCTCTTTCCTAATTTCCCTGACTTGCATAATTTGGAGCACACTTAGGTGCCCCTCACGGGACCCCCAGAAAACAGGGTAACACTGGTACCAATGCTTCCGGCATTCTGGGACTAAGGCAGTTTCCGCACTAGGCTGTTATAGTGCTATTATTCCACTTTCAACATCCTATGGAATCCTGGGGTTTGCAGTTTCAGGAGGGGCCTTTGAGGGTTTGCAGTGGGGCCTTTGAGGCCCCTCCCAAAACTGCAAACCCCAGGATTCCATAGGATGTTGAAAGTGGAATAATCGCGCTATAAGAGTGTAGTGCGTTCTTCTTTTTCTTTGCCTATGACTTTAAGGCTTCCCCAGGCCAGAAAACAAAGCAAATGCAACTTCAAGAGGTCCTTGGTTCTCACAGACATCTGGCTACAACTGATTAGGAATGTTTATCTAACGAGGAGAACAATGGCAACAGTTAACACATCCCCAAGCGATGGGAATTACAGGCACGGGCCATTTTCACACATTTCCGCACTAGACACGGGCCATTTCCTCAAAGACCCCTCCCTAAACTGCAAATCCCAGGATTCCCTACAATGTTGAAAGTGGAATAATAGCACTATAACAGCCTAGTGCGGAAATGGTCAAACAAAATCATGACTTACAAGTGACCTCCAAAATAGGTTTAGAAACCATAGTTTAATTACCATAGTTTAGGCAAATGCTGTCTTGCTGTTACCTCTGAATTAGCAAACCTTAGGGACATTGATTTGTTTCCATAATCTGCTCTCTCAGACAACATTTGGGGATTCTCAGGGAGGGCAGGGTAACAGGGAATGCGCACAACCTAGGCCCTTTTTGCATTGAGGCTTCTTGCGCGAGCGGGGAGAGCGGCTCGCGCGAGAAGTCTCCTTCGGGAGGCTGCTGTTTCCCCCTTGTTCCTTCCACAGGCGAAGGAACGAGGGGGAAGCGGCAGCCTCCTGGAGGAGGCTTCTCGCGTGAGCCGTCCTCCCACCCCGGGCGAAGCAGGAGGCTGTTGCGAGCCGCCCCCCCCGTGCGAAGCAGGAGGCTGTCGCGTCCGTCCCCCCGCTCGCGCGAAGCAGGAGGCTGTCGCATCCGTCGCGCTAGTGCCCCGCCCCACCCCTTCCTTCTGCAGAGGCAGAGGGAAGGAAGCGCGACCCGGCCACCTCCCCGACACTCCGCACAGGAGGTAAGTGCGCGTGGGCGCCGGGAGCGTTGCGCGAGCGCGGGTGATTTTTGCTCTGAGGCGAAAATCAAAAAACCCGCGATCGTGCCGCTGCAGCCCCGTGAGCGCGGCGGAAGTGGGAGGGCGTCATGCAGAGCGACGCTCCCACTCCCGCGAGGCTCACGGGGCTGTCACGCGACAGAAAGCCCGTGCGAAAAGGGTCCTAGTTTCTTTGCATGTGTGGAATATCAATCATAGTTTGGAATATAAACCTTTTTCTTTTTCTGCAACCCATAGTTTGGTGCAGATGAAATGTTACTTTTTTGGGCTGTACTGCCCACACTGGGTGGAGATTTCTGGGAGGTGTACTAAAAAAAGAAAAAGGAACATTCTAAAGCTCTAGTTTGAAATTACATCTGAATCATCCTTTAAAATTCCCAATTTAAAAAATAATAATCTTTTAAAGCTGGGTTTATGGCCTGCTTCAAGGATCCTGGTCAGAAGGTTCTGGTTAAAAAGCTCCTTTATTTATAATCTGGTTCTTCAAAGGTGATTTTTACTTTGCTTCAGAGACTGAGGTCTGGTTAATCTGTTATTTTTATCATCCACTATTGACTTGAAACTGCCTTTGATCCAAGTGCTTAGCCAATTCTTTGACACTCACAAGAATCTGTTTCTGGGTGGAGAAGAAAGGTCAGGAGTTTTTCTTGGGCAAAAAAATAAACTTGTTTTATTATGTGATAAAATCAGCACAGCAGGTTAGCTGTAGTTAAAAGTTGAGGGCATTCTTTATTCCTGTGAAGTAAGAAAAGTGGTTTATGTATCTGAAGCAGGGGGTGAGGGGAAAACTCAATTTAGCCCAAGCTGGTAACATAGGCATGATCACACACACAAACAAGCTGATCTCTATATTGGAGGAAGCTATAATGGACTGTATCAAAGGCCATTTCTGCATTAGATTGTTATAGTGCTATTATTCCGCTTTCAACATCCTATGGAATCCTGGGCTTTGAAGTTTAGGGAGGGGCATTTAGAATTCTCAACCAGAATTTCACCCATGACCGAGTGGGGATTTGAACCCTGGTCTCTCGGGTTCCTTTGAGGCCCCTCCCTAAACTGCAAACCTCAGGAGTCCATAGGATGTTGAAAGTGGAATAATAGCACTATAACAGCCTAGTGCAGAAATGGCCTCAGAATTGGAAAGTTGGAAGGAACCACAAGGGCCATCTAGTCCAACCCTGTATCCCTGACGGAGCTCCAAAAAAGGTTCCCCTTTGTGCACAAATTTGAGCTATTCTAGGAATGGTGTTATAGAAACTGAATGAATAAATATTAAATGGTGTACAGTTGGCCCTCCATATCCATTGATTCTGTATCCAGGGATTCAATCAACCACGGCTTGAAATATTAAAAAAAATCCAAAAGGCAAATTTTGATTTTGCCATTTTATATAAGGGAGGCTATTGTACTACACCATTCCACATAATGCGACTTGATCATCCATGAATGTCGCTATCTGTGGAGGCTCCTGGAATCAAATCTTAGTGGATACTGAGGGCCCACCGTACAGAGTTCAACAGACTCTGGCACAAAAATGTTCATGTGTGAACCTATTTTAGAGACTAGCAGCTTGATCCTTTGAATACATACTTTCCAACCAGAGACATATCTAGGGTGGGACAGGTAGGGTACATGCCCTGGGCACCAATGGCAGGAGGGGTGCAAAGAAACCATGGCAGAAGATTTAGCAATGGAGAAGGAGAAGAAGAAAGTGGTCCCACAGGTAGGAGCACAACTTCCACACTAGCCCAAGGTGCTGTTTATGCTGGATACTGTTACCCTGATTTCTGGGGTCCCTTGGGGGACACCTCAATGTGCTCCACGTGATGGGGAATGGAAACTAGCCAGAACACGAGCAATAGCAATGAGAGAGGCAGGGTAACCTAGCGGGGTCTTTTTACCCAGTTTTTATGAGGGCAGGCCAAGTCAAAACCCAAACAAAAATGTCCAATAAATAATTTTATTGAAAGAAAGTCTCACGCAGCAACGCAATCACTCACACACTCATTCAAGACCTATTCAGAAGCAAAAGAGAGGAAACTGGACAGGGGAATGGTGAAGGGGTTGTAGCTGGGGCAATACTGCACCTTTTCCTGAAGTCCTGGGTCCGGGAAAAACAGCAGAGAAGTGGGGCTCAGCAGGGAGCGGACCGAGGGATTACTCAATGGATGGAGAAACGGTCTGCTGGGATGACTGGGAGTGATCCCAAAGAAACTCTCAAAAACTGGGACTATTTGTAGGGGAAAAGTACCTGGAGGGCTAATCCTCTCCTGGGGAGAACAATGAGTGTGGCAACAAGAAAGAAGCTCCACAATAGTGACTTCCTTTGCATGATGAGATTACAAGGTGTTGCCAAAGTCTCAGGATCTTAAATGGTCCTTGCCTGATAGGATTTTGCTCAATTTGGGGCAAACACGCTAATCTCTTCAAGTTGGCTTCTCAGGGGCTGAGGACCCTTTGTCCACTGTGGGTTTGCACAGCTTGAGGTCTCCTGGAGCTACGTGACTGGGGATTTTACTGACCTGATCTGGTTTTCGATCATTCGACCATTTCTGCCTATGTGCTCATGCGGGCAACCTCTCAGGCACATGGAATCACATTTTAATATCAAGATTGTAGACCCTGGGACAGGTTTTTCCAGTGGGGTAACAATGCACCTCTGCTTCCAACTGGCCTGATTTGGCAAAAATAGTTCCAATTAATTATCTGCCACCCCACTTTTTCAGTTGCTTTCAAAATGTCCCAGTGTTTTTATCCTTGTCCTACTTTCCCTTTTGTCCTCAGCTTACTTCAAATGCTGCCAACTGAGTTCAAAGAGCAAAAAGAGTTTGCACTCAATTTAATCAACAGCACGGGAGAGGAGAGGAGGGGGCAGAGTCTTGCCCTTCCCAGTAGACCCAGACAAAAGCAGGCTGCTGCAGCATCTCCTAAATGCTCTTTTCTTCTTCCTTAATAACTTGAAAGAAGAAGAAGGAAGCTACACCTTTCTTTCTTCAGCCCTGGGCACCAAGCCAGAGAGAGGCCTAGAGCAATCGAACCATGTGAACCACTGATAATCTGCCCTTGGCACAGCTAAAGTACTCCTGACAAATGGCTATCCAAGTTGTTTAAAGACCTCTGAAGCAGAGTCTGCTGGACAGAACTACCTTTTCATTTGGGGAAGTAGCACAGCAGTCATAAGGTCTGATGTTCAATCCCAGACATCTCAAAACTCAGGTAAATGGGTTGGAATTTGGTGCTCTCCTGGGCCACAATTTGGAAATTTTCAACTCTAAGATCCTACGCAGGACAGTAGCTTCACTTGTGCAGTTCCATGTCTTTTCTTCTTCCCCCC